>OY284414.1:104612357-105212357 GCA_958301585.1 Merodon equestris
AATGTCGACAAATATATCCGTCCAACCAATCACTAGACAAATAGGCTTTCTTGGAATCATAAGAAAAAGAAATTCGTGTTTTGCCATTTAATTTCGAGACCCAACAAATGCGTCGTTACCGCCAGAAACATACGAAGTATGTATATTTTTAAATAGACTTGTTTATTTGTACAGCAGTGGCAGTCAAACTGGAAATAGAATCAGGTGGGATGGTAGTAACATGCTTTAAACAAGTTGCCAAGCTACGGCATGACATTCATCAGATTTCAGGCCCGCCAATGCCAGTCAAAGAAACAGTGCTGAACTGGAGAAAAAGGAAAATTAACAACATGCACTCGACAGTTCCCGGACAGCACGAGCTGACTATTTCTGTCGTTTCCGAAACGGCTCTTAACTCAATATCTTTCTGTCACATACATAAATGCATGATCGAGATATTTTCACTGCTTCTCCACCTTTAGCCATTTTCAATAATTTTAAATTAGATTTTGAACGAAAATGACTTGTGAAAATTCATTGACCCCTTCTAATCCAAAGCAAGGAAAGCGAACGCGAACGGAAAGAGAGGTATGAAAATAATCCACTTCAATAGGTGTTAGGGCGTTTGGGCGCGCGGCATAGAAGACAGAGTGAAATTGTGAAATTATGAAATGAAGTGTTCTATTAATGTCGATGCACTCGCCCGTGCATCCCCTACCCATATTTCCAATCCCATCACTCGACGTATTCTCGAGCTCCAAATGCAATCAACTCGAATCAATGAGCTCTTTTCTTTTACCACCAGCTCTTGCAAATAGAATGGTACCGAGGCACTGTTCTGATGATAAGTAATTCAATTCTTCTCTCAACCCAGCTTTCTTTTTTTTTTGTTGTTGTTTTGTTTTGTTTTCCTTCACCGAGGTCATTATTGACGAGCGTCCGGACAGCAGTTCTGAGTGGTAAGAAGGAGGAGATTTTGTAAAAGTTTTCCACAGTACATGATAAACTAATGAGGGGAATCGATTTAAAAACCAATCGAAGAGTTGTTCTCGAACAGAATAATGGGAAGAGGCCGACTCTGACTACTTCGAGTATTTGTCGTGACCCAGTTCTTGAGCTTGCTTTGTTCCTATTGGTAACGAAGGGGATGCACGAGTACAAATAATCAGCATTAAGTCTACAGAGTGAAGTTGTGTTTGCATGGCATGCATTTCCTGAAATAAAAACGCGCTGCGGATTATGGGAATAATGACATCGTAAGAGGCGTTAACACGTAAACAGTCGCCGGGTAACGAACTGTGGAATTACAAGCACGTTCCCATCTTGCGCTTCATTGATTTCGAGCGCAGGTTTCTAATAATAAAACGTCGACGATACCCACAGCAACTTCCACTTTGCCACAAAAAACTTTTACGAAAAAGTACTGTTGACGAATTCATTGAGAAAAACTTTCCTACAAAGAACCTTGCCTTGCCTTTTATCACTCATCCATTCGCCCATTCAACAAGTTGTGCGAAAAAAAAAATTCACTTATCTTCACGTACTTCCTTCCTCACTGTGGTATATGGCAACAGTTTTTTCCATTGGACTTTTATCAGTCCTAAATATTCATTCATACCGTTCCGTGTTTCCCGGGGATATTCCTTTATAATAAATTCAGATAAGCTATCCAAGAGGTACTTTTCTCTTATTCACAAGAATAAAATCAATTAAATCGAAAGCAGAGGGAATCAAGATGAAAGAAAAACCCAACAAATGGCAAACAATATCCAAGTGTAATTGAATCGAGAGTATTAGCGACACGGGAACGGCTGTGTTCGAATAAAACTTTTTAATTCAACAATGCAAATACTCGCGTCAACGTGACACGTTACGAAATCTAAATAATGGGGATTTGATTCTGAGAGAATAATTGTTTTGTGCTCGTCTTGCGCTGGTCGTTTTGCTTCATTGTAGCTTGTTTAGAAAAATTAATTTCTCACTGCATCTGGCGAACGTGTTGTGATTGGACTAATTTAATAATTTGCGAGCTCGACGAATCACACTTCTATAGATACTCATATGATACACAGATTTTAACTCGATAACAATTCAGAGTTGAAACGCTGGGTTTAATTTGAAAAGTTTGTAAACACTGAATATCATTTCGTGCTACTGATGGAGTGTTGTTTTATAGTTTTTACCCACACTTCTCGCGCTTTGGTAGACGAAAATAATGTTCCAAGTTCTTCTGTTAATGGACGATAAAACTACAATGAAACTGCAGTCTAATGCTCTGTGGGGAAAAGGTCTAATTCTCTTGGAAAGTAGAGTTAATGATTGCCGGGAAAGAAATGAGCGACATCGCACCATGAGAAAGAAATCAAGACCACTAACGAAATCGGATGTGATATGACATAAAAGAAGTCGCATAGGAAATAGAAAGGATTAATAAGAAAATTAAAATGTCACGAAAGCGAAAATATTTACAAGTTTTTTCGCCAAAAATAAAAAAATTCGATTCCTGGCGATGTTTGCCCTCTTCCGAATCGTTCTTCTCTGCTTACCACTTCCAGGATCAGCAAATAAGCCCAGACCCAACCGACGGTTGATGTCGTCGACGGCCATCCAGTGCGGGGCTCGTCCTGCACGCTCTCTTAGCCATTTTGGAAGAGCTTGTGACACCTAAATATAGCAGTTTGTTACGAGGGTAAGGTGAAAAGTTCTCGGCACGATGAACGCCTGCGATTTTCAGTTTAAAAAAATGATTTTTTTTCCTACATAATCTCCCTTGACTTGAACACACTTGGTTCAGCATTTTTCCAACACCATCCCCGAAGTAAGAGTCTGAATAGACGTGAAAATATTCATCAACAGCCTTTACAACTTCTTCATTGGATGTGAAGCATTTCCCAGAAACAAACTTTTTCAAGTTTGAGAACAGGATTAGGAGAGAGGATGACCAAGCAAATCGAACCTCAATTCCCGCAGTTTTCCCATCACCAACGCCACTGGTGAAAATGTTTTTTTTTTTTTCTTCTTCAAGTCAGGCCTCTTCTCGCGAATTTTGGCATCCAGTTCGGCAAGAAGGTTGGAGTAACATTCGTCTGTAATTGTTCTGCCTAGAAGAATCCCTTTTTTTTCAACGCAAAAGACGCTGGCCATGACCTTTCTGATCGAAATCGCGTTTTTTGATGCTGAACCACCGGCTTCCACCCACTACTTGGACTGCCGTTTCGTTTCTGAGGTATAGAAATGTAGTCATGTCTCTCACGTCATGGTGACAAATCGCCGCACAAAATCAGCCGGATTGAGACATTCAATCGGCGTTAAACAAATGCGGCTTCTATCTTACGCAGAGCTTTCGCATCCCTAGTTCTTTGAACAATGTTTCGCATGATTACTTATGATATCCCAACGGCTTCCGCTATCTCGCTCACCTTCACCAGTATATCGCCCAATACGATATCATGTACTTTGTCAATGGTTTCCGATGAGGTTGCGGTTTTTACCCCTTCAGCATGTGGGTCGTTTCCAGGCATGTGCGACCACGTTTAAATGAAGCTGCTCAATTTTTAACGGTTGACATCGAAGGTGCAGAGTCAACGTAAACTTAAGTCAACTTCAGTTGAATTACCTTAGGAGTTAATCGCAAGACGTCTTCTTAAAAAATCCGTGTAAACAAACTACCATCTGTTTGTATTCCTATGAAACTCCTCAAATCACACAGTCCTAACACTTCCTAACCCCGGTTTACCATAAGTGGACCAAATCAAACAAGTACAGGATATCTAGGAGATCCTTGCTCCATTTACTATTGTGACTCTCAGTTCACACAAATCGCCTATTCTGTGGACGCAAAGCAGTGTTCCTGGAGCGGTCTCTTTAGTTTATTGAATAACCAGAAATCAGACCCCCAAGTTTCATCTTCGGTTATGGTGCGTTTCATGCCCATCACATAGACAGAAATCAGCTCTTTACAGTTGTTAATATCATGCTCTTTTTGAAAAAAGATCAAGTGGTTTTAGAACCCTTCCGAGGCCCAATTGGTTGTTCAATATTGTTTGAATTGATTAATATAGTAATATCAACACGTTTTAACACAGACGTCGGTGACAGTGCTACCAACCAATTTTGCTGAATCGATTTAACCGCATAGTTTAAATTCACAGTAGTTTATGAAAAGTAAAACACGAGATCTTTCAAAGAGACGTCGTTCCGATATCGCCAGAACCGTGGCAGTCAGTGCGGGCCACTTGTCTAGAGAGTCAAGGCAGAGGACTCGGCATTCCGTCTAGAAGCTATTGCCGCACCTTACCACATCACGTATTTGATAAATAATTCTTTAATGGCCTGTCTAGGATCGCTAAACCTAGCCTGGACAGTATAATCAATTTTCTTAGCTTCATAGGCTCCCAACAATTTCAACCCAGGTCAAAGGAGTCATAGCAAGAAAAAGGTTCTTTAGCGCTAGTCTGTGTCCAACCAAGTACTCACTGTTACACATCAATAAGTAGAATGGCATATATGTATATGACGCCACTGTTATCTTTTAAACGATACAAGCCAATATTTTATTATAATGCGACGTTTAGCTCACAAGTTACAGTGATTTTGCTGACACAATTGCTTTTTTATGAGAAGAAATACCATTCAAGCAAAGCAATGGCTTCACAAATGTTAATCGGACACTGCTCTATCGAGACAAATTATGGGGAAGTGGTCGGTTGATTTGAAACGCGGCCGTACAAATACCGATGATGCTGAGCGCTCTGGTCACCCCAAGATCGGCAGTTGTTCCAGTGAACATGAAAAAAATCCCCAAACTGGTTAGGGCGATCGTAGATTGAAATTGCGGGGGATATCTGACACCTTAAAGACATCAGAAGGCTGTTCATTCGCCATTTTGCATGAACGTGTGAGCCAGAGAAAAGTTCATTCGAACTTTTTCAAGTTTGGAAACAAAAAGATGTCGCAGGGGCCAAATCTGGAGAATACGGTGGATGGGGCAGCAGTTCGTAGCCCAATTCGACCAATTTGGCCGTGGCGAGGGTGGAGGTGTGAGCCGGTGCGTTATCATGGTGGAAGAGCACTTCTTTCTTCGCCAAGTGGGGCCGTTTTTTCTTCAATTCGGCGTCGAATCGGCCCAATAATTTGGCATAGTACAGCCCTGTGACCGTTTTGCCCTTCTCCAGGTAGTCGATGTGGATCACATCTTGTGAATCCCAGAAAACGGTGGCCATCACCATTCCGGCCGATGGGACAGTCTTCGCCTTCTTCAGAGCATGTTCGCCGGGTGAAGTCCACTGTTTCGACTGTTCCTTGGTCTCTGGTGTGCACCAGTGGATCCATGTTTCGTCCACTGTCACGAAACGACGCAGAAACTCCTTCGGATTGCGCTTAAACAGCGTCAAACACTGCTCTGAAGTGGTCTCACGGTTGCGCTTGTTGTCCGGAGGGAGCACCCATCGCGCCGACAGCTTTCTCATGCCCAAAATTTCATGCAGGATATGACCGACGCGATCTTTTGAAATGCCTACTGTCTCAGCTATCTCGCGCACCTTCAATTGGCGGTCTGCCAATACGAGATCGTGGATTTTTGTCACGTTATTCTCCGTGGTAGCCGTTTTCGGGGCACCTGGACGTGGCTCATCAAAAAACCGACGTGCGACCACGTTGAAACTCGTTAAACCAATTTTTGATGGTCGCCATCGATGGAGAAGAGTCACCGTACACAGCATCCAAACGCTCTTTGATTTCGCTGCGCGATTTCCATTCCAAAAACAAGATCGAATCACCGACCGATATTGCTCTTTTTCCATTTTTCTAAAATCCGCAGACACTCCCGCGGTCAAAACAAAACTACGAGTCCAATCCGGCTGAAATTTCGACAGTAGCCGTCTACTAGAATGTACTACACGATAGTAAGTTGCTCTTGCGATACTGGCGCCATCTGACGGTGATGCTAAGTACTTATCGGACCATCCTCGTAAAAGTGTGATCCAGTGATTGCCGAAACTTGAGGTCGAAGATAAATCGTTTAACAAAAAGGGCATCTAAATGAGAAGCATTGGGATGATCGTATGACTCTTGAAGGGGACTATTTTGATAAAGTCGGATTTTGCCGAAAAGCTGTTGTCATTGCATCACAACTTATTGAGTGTTGTCCCACTTGCCCAATTCGAGACGATCACGGAATTCGCAACACTTTGCAGCGCGTTTTGCTTGAAGATCTTGGCCTACATAAAATGAAACGTTCAAAAACAATTTTTTGACATTTCTTATTAATTTAAAATGACACCTCTTGTTGAATGACCCCATCTAATTGCTTTTCAGTTCATGTGATCAATCAGTCTTGAGAAAAACTCGACTAATCACCATCAAACAATTCAAAAAAACATTGACTTTTGTTGTCCTGATTTTATTAGTTAAAGATCATGTGACGCGGACCTACATACAGTGTCGGTCAAAACAAAGGGAACCATGCCTTCAATGTACATTTTTCTCACATATATTTATAAAAACATAACAAATATATGTAAAAAATGATAAATGTTAATAATTGAAACAGAAGTAATAAATGTGCGAACATATTTTATTGTTTATGTGAACAGGAAATAAATAAAGACCGAAAAACTCCATATACTCAGTATTTATTGCGGTCAAAACAAAAGGAACTCGGTGCCTGCCTGCATTTTTTCCCCTTCTCAATTTGTATTTAATGATTTAGAATTTTTTTTTTCATTGTTTTAACGAAAACAAATTCATTTTCAATTGAATTGTGTTTGAAAATTTTCTGCTTATTGTAAAATAATTGTTAAATTAACGTTTAAAGAAAAATGGCTAGAAACAAGTATAATTTGGCATTTAAAAGCAAAATAATTGAGGATTTTCAAAATGGATTGACGGAAAAGCAACTCTGGGAGAAATATTCACTTAGTAAAGCCGTTATAAGCACACTTGTGAAGAAATTCAATGAGACTGGGTCCGTCGACACAGTTCATAAAGGTGGTAGGCCAAGGAAGACGACAATTCGAACGGATAATTTAACAATACTAAAGATTAAAAATGATCCATTTATAAGTTCGAATGCTATTTTAAGCGAACTTCAATTAGATGTCAGCGAATCTACCATTAGAAGAAGGGCGAGAGAGGCGAGCTTGAAAAGTTACAGGGCAGTACGAAAGCCATTCATTTCAGAAAAGAATAGACGTTCGAGTTTGGAATTCGCTAAGACTCATTTGAACTGGTCAATTCAGCGTTGGAAAGCCGTTTTGTTTTCGGATGAAAGCAAGTATAATTTAAAAGATTCTGACGGCATGCGACGTGTTCGACGACCAGCTGGAAAAAAATTATGTCCCAAATATTGTGTACCAACATGGAAACATGGGGAGGAAAGAGTGTGATGGTTTAGGGATGTGTATCAGGACATGGTGTGGGCCCACTTCATAGGATCAACGGCATTATGGAACGTTTTGAATATAAAAACAAATTAGAAAATATCATGTATCCATTTGCAGATGAAAATATGCGCTTACTATGGAGATTTCAACACGATAACGATCCCAAGCACACCTCAAAACTCATAACACATTGGTTACACGAGAAAGGAATTGAAGTTTTGAAATGGCCTGCCCAGTCTCCTGACCTGAACCCAATAGAAAATCTTTGGGAAATTGTAAATCAAAAGGTGAGGAGACACGAGATATTGAGAAACGTTGAGGAATTATTTAGCGTTATCAGTAATGAGTGGGAAAACATTTCCATGGAAACTGTGGAAAATCTAATTTCCTCTATGCCTAAACGATGCGCTGAAGTTATAAAAAACAACGGGTTTTCCACCAAATATTATTTTTTCTTAAAATTATATTTATTAGTTTTGAAGTTCCCTTTGTTTTGACCGCAAGAAATACTGAGTATATGGAGTTTTTCGGTCTTTATTTATTTCCTGTTCACATAAACAATAAAATATGTTCGCACATTTATTACTTCTGTTTCAATTATTAACATTTATCATTTTTTACATATATTTGTTATGTTTTTATAAATATATGTGAGAAAAATGTACATTGAAGGCATGGTTCCCTTTGTTTTGACCGACACTGTACTTCAATTTGAAAGCAACATGGGCCAGAAACGCAATTAGGACGGAGGAAATACCATAGCAGTGTTTTGCGTTTGAACTGAACTCGCTTTCGCCCGATAAAATTGAAACAACCTCTTGCGGTTGCCCCGTGCTCGAGGAAAAAAGAATGAAAATTAGTACAAAAATGACATTTTGACATTCGGAAATATAGTACATAAGATTCGTTTCGTCTGTAATTGCGAACGTTGGTGAAGCTGATTTTCTACAACTATTAATAACAGAAAACCGCAAGAGCCGCATTCGAAAATAAACAAATTAAATTCTCATAAAACAGAGATAGAGCGAGGGAGGGTGAAGAGAGAAGGGCATAGAACGAAGAGCTTATCATCATCATCATCATAGCACAGTCGTCCTTCATGGTGTCATTGCACTGCTATAACCCCACTTATAACCCCTTGAACAACCTAGTTCTCGTTTTTTTTCCTTCTTTTTGTATTTTTCTCTTTTTTAATTTTTTTTTTTTTTTTTTATAGATTGCTCCGAAAGGAGGTCACATACTGGCACTAGTAGCATGCTCTACACCTCGGAGTAGTAGAAGTAGTAGCAGCAGCGCACACATTCCATAGAGATATGTATAATTTAGTTTCTAGTTTACGTATGGTGTTGGTGCTCCAGATTAGTTTGTTTGTGCGCTAATATAGTCATTCTCTCATCACTGGAGAACACTTACAACCGACTCTACATCGTCACCCAACTGAGTCATCAGTATGATCGTTGTCATTAGATACGAGAGTGCACACTGCACCTACTCTACCTACCTAAATATCTTATAAAAATAAGACAAAAACAGAAGTAGTTCGTCTAAAGCCCTAGCCATCGCTCTTGGGTACGAAACGAAACGATAAGCAAAGTGCAGAAGCACAACAATACGAAATAAAGCAACCGGGATGTTCTAATTTTTAAATACATTAAACGAAATACCCTAACAGCTACCGGCACAAGTACCACCAACTTTCATTATACTCCGTTTCCGTTCTTTTACACAACGCTTAGCAACGATTGCTGTTGATCATGATCGTCGACAACAATTCTTGGTTCCAGTTGGATCATAATTAACAATCAACATTCGGTTGAAAGGGTTTGCCGCAACTGAAGCGAGAACACACGGGCACCTAACTGGCATATGGAAATGTTCTTTTGTCACCGTCGTAAAAAACCATAAATCAAACTAATAGATACAGTTGAAGAGGTATAAAAAGCCTCATTCTACTCCACTCGAGTTAACTTAACAAAAACAAGCGGAAAAAAAATTAGCCGGATGTTAGAAAAATAACAAAACGAAGACCAAAATCGAAATCGGAGAAACAAAGAAAAAATTCAAAGAACTGAATACTAAGCAAGGCTTTGTCATGGCGTTTTATATTTTCTGTCTTTCCTGCATATATACATTTATAAATTTGTTTCAGTCTGATGAGGAAAATCAAAAGAGGCGACATTTGGGGGGATATGCGTCAACAGAACAATATCACCAAAGCACCCAAGCACAAAGCAATAAACAGCAACCAGTATGCAGTAGGCAGAAGACATAAGGCACTAGGCATCATGCACACACCGTCTATAGTGGAGAAAGTAGCATTGGTACCAGCAACATCGATATGTGTGTATGGTAATAGGTTAGGTGCACTCGTTCAGTGACTTTGATGGTCGGTCATCGGAATTGATCCAACAGGTTTCATTGAAATTTATTAGTCTGATTGTGTCTTTTTTTATGCCCATACATATATTTGTACTTCGTTAGTATGTCTGCAAGCTCGAGGGGAAAATTCACCTCCTCAACCGTTACAGCAAAATAGATATTCGAGTGCTCGAGCACTTCTGTTAGTGATGCGTCTCCTTTGCGCCGGCGATGGTCTTGCAAAACACAAATGTCAAGCAGATGTGAAATGGGTATTCGATTGGAGGAAAATGCAATATTCAGTAATTGGTTGGGATTCGTGATGACAATTCATGGATAGGCAATATAGGTCGAAAAATGCTCATAAATCACGAAGTTATTGGCTGAACAGTGGGACATTCTATTTCGCCTGTTCCCCAATACTGGTAGGTAGCTGAAGGTGGGAGCACCGTGGCTCAATGGTTAAATTGCTGGTTTCTGACGCCAGTGACACGAGATTTGTACTTCGTTTGTACCGCAAGAGGCTAGTCATCGAAACCATATCTCACGGCGTTTCTTCTCATCTTAACATTCTAGGGCAAATGGGGTGTAGTATCAAATTGGCGCTTTGGCGTGAATTGTACGTTGTACTTACAGTCAAAATCAGACTTAGTTAAAATTAAACGCATCTTTCCTATGAGTTTGTTGCTAATAAAGAGTCATCCAACAAGGGGTGTCATTTTAAATCAATAGAAACACGCACCTTTTTTCTAGGAAAAGTTTTGACATTTTTATTTAAAACTAGCGTATAGACTCTGAGATTATTTTATTATAATTACCATGTAATTATGAGGGACGTTACAGACCTTAAGGGAAGGAATCTATTGTTGAATTCCATTCCGAATGTAGTATTTCAAGAAGCTTTTTCAAGACAAATATGCTGAAGAGGGTTTTATCGCAGTTTCGATAACTGATGCGAGATTCGAACCCCGTATCATCGGCATCAAAAGCATATACGCCAACTTCAGAGCCACGATGCTCCTGCTGTGTGTCTACTATACCTTCACACGAACAGCCTCTCTGAGATGTTCAAATTTATTGATTAAATTCACTATAACTGTGCAAGACCAACAGCAGTTTGGATGTAACGAAACATTCCCACGATATTTTTAGTGAATGAAACTTGATCACTTCACATTCAACAATAGTGTGGAATTTGCAGTGACGCCTCTTATTGTATAACTTTTTAGCAAAGTAAGGTACTAAGTTACAGATTTCATAGATTGTAATAGACAAATTCAAGTTTTTAAAAATAACTAAAGTTTCAGCAAAGATGAAACAACGACTGGACCACGCTACGAACCCACTGACCTAATTGATGTTATATTAAAGAAGGGTGATGGTTCTACCGCGCTTCGTTCAGTACTGCAGCAATCGAACTTTTGAATAGTAGAACCAACAGTCGGTTTGGTAAGTTCTTCTGCTCTGGTAGAATAAAGTGAATAGCCCCTTTAAAACCTACTAAATCCCTACTAAATGTTTAAAAAACTGGAAACTCCAGAGTCTTACGCCGTTCCTGCTGAAGTCGAGGGAAAATTCGACGAATCATATCGAAAGAAAACTGAGAAGAAATAAGCCCACGATCGCCCGATTTTGCCGACTACTCCTCATCGTCTCTTCTGGGAATTTTTCTTACCACAACTCCAATGTAACGTTTTATGGCACATTGCGTAGAATTATTGAAACCAAATATCTTCCACAAGTCTATGTCATCTGGCCAACCTTATTTTGGAAGACATATGTATGTATGACCCAATGATGCCACTTGCTCAAAATCATCAAAGGCGCCAATTTGTTTTTTTCCAAGAAGCTGGAACAAAAAATGTGCTTGATCGCTACGGATGATTTTTTCGCCAAAATAAGAATCTATCGGCACGCGAATGGAACAACTGCCTCAGAGAACAATAAGCGAACGTACGACGGGCTTGGTGATTTTAGGCCATAAATTCTTGTGTCAATAGGATCCTGTGCGGATGCAAGCCCAAATCTTTCCATAACATTTGCAGAAGGACCAATTCCTCGTTGATCGAAAGGTTTAGGTCTCGGCCATGATTTCTACAACGATTGCTCACTCAGTTGGACTACCATGTCAGCTCGCGAAAAATTTGGGAAATATAACAGGATTTTTTTCAATTTCAACGCAGAGCAATGAACTATCAAGGTTCGGGCTGAGTTATGGAAAAACCCATTCAAAAATCCAAATCACCAGACAACGTCTTCAAAGAATAGAATTTCTGGGCATAGAGGCGCTACAAAATCTCCCCCCAACGGCACTAATCGGACTTACTTCACTTCATATAGACATAAAAAAAATACCTTAATGCAGTGTAGTAAGACTCCTTCCCTTAAAAAGCACCTCGCCATGCAAACTATCGAGTCATGTCTATTCTTCACGAACTTCCTGAGCTCGAAATGGTAAGCAGGTATTGAGCCTTAGATGGTACAAAAATGGTTCGAAAATGGTATTACTCGTTAAGATTTCTAAAGCAACGGAAAAGTAAAATTCAAGTACATTTTCGCGATTTGTTCAAAAAATAAGGTGACTTAAGGAGACAATTTTCCTCGAAAGGTATTTATTTATTTATCAAAATCTGTTTTGCCTCCTTCGAAGTAAGCCCCCTTCAGATGTAATACACTGGCGCGAGCGCCTTTTCTAATACGCTTTTTGGTATAGCCTTGAGCTCTTCCAGCGATATGGTCTTTATCCCCTAATTCTTGGCAATTTTTTTAGTTTTGGAAACTAAAAAAGCGTGTTAAAAAAAGTCGCAAACTACCAAGCCCGATGAATACGGAGGATGAGATAGGATTACGGTATTGCTTTTGGTCAAAAAATTACGTCAGCAACGACTTTTCCCAACGAATCCGGACATTTTTGTCCACATTACTTCAAGGAAACGGCGCATAACTTCACGCGGCAAGAATGCATGATGAACAAAGCCATTGTAATCGAAGAGAGCTGAGTAAAACTTTCACATTTGACCGGACTTGGGGTGCCTTTTTCAGTCTTAGCATTTTTGATCGCTTCGATTAGGACGATTCGGTTTTGGTTGCGATGTCGTATAACCATATACCCACGTTGCGTCAATGATGACTCTTTTCATATCATTGAACAGTTCCTAAGCGATGCTCAAGGAACGGTTCTTTTGGTCCAAATTTAGACATTTCAGGAAAAATCTCGCTGACACACGTTTCATGCCCAAAATATCGGAACAAATTCCATGGCACGACCCAACCGATATGCTAACATCCCCACCCCACCAACTTCTCTGAGAGTGATTCGACGATTTTTCATAACAATTTCTCCACTGCTTCAATGTTTTCAACCGTTGTTTAAATGCTGAGCGTCCGGGTTATCGTTATTAACATCTGTTTGACCTTCTATGAAGAGCTTGTGCGACTTAAACTTTTTTTTTTGCTCACAGTAGATTCGACAAATATCACTCAACATTTCACAAAATGTGAGGCGACATGTGTACCCACAAAACAAAAAAAAAATAAAAAACAGAAAAACGAATGTACTTAGCTGGTGAAATGCAAGGGTCACCTTATTTTTTGAACAAATCTCGTCTATATAGTATGTACGGTTGAACAGAAAAAAACAAGACCAATTTTGTGAATTTAAAAAACGAGCTTTCACATATCCCTCCCCGACATGCCGCAAATCAAGCCCCAATTCATACTGTTGTTTGGAAAAAAACATCCATTGGTTGCCCGAGTATCAATCGCTTCCGGGCGAGGCAGACCAGTAAGCAAACAAATACTCATACATCTGGGTACGTGATGTTGTATTCACCTCTCAACTTTTCGACAAAAGTATCGACTTTTTTCTTTAAATAAATACAACAAATTCGTCCGTCGACGAAGCAGTTAATTGCGCCCATGTTCTCCATTATTCCACTGTGTATTTCTCTTACCTCACACGAAATATCTTTGAATCGACAAAAATTCGTACACAATGAAATGCATGATGTGAGATTGGCCAAACACAAACAGCAAATCTCGTTCTCTGTAATCGAACAATGCCTTTTTGTTAAATGGTTACAAGATCAGTAAATAATAACAGAATTTCGTATGCCATATGCGTTGTACGAACCACGGCAGATACCCACATCTCACAAGGTAGACCAGAAATTTCATTGCAAACACAATAACCGTAAAGCACGAATAAAAAATATTTTGTTTTTATTTGTGCGTAACTAAAATACGTGCCATCGTGGTTATAATATACAATAGCCACCGTCCAAACGCTGCTGAATCAGCAACTATGACTATGTAGGCTGATGCCATCAAACGGCTGCATACTATGGGTCTATGCCGCGGTATATGGAGGTGAAGCACTCAAACCAAAGAAAGAAAAATCCAATAAAAGAACATCACAAAGTTGTTTGAATTATTAATGAGTTTTAATTTGAGCAACAACTATATTAAGAAATAAACATACGAAACGTATCGCCCAGTCTGTGTGTGCTGAGGCCCCTTTAGCGTATTCTTGGCGACGTCAATGACGTGAAGTTTATTTGAAAATATGTGGAAAGAAGGAGAATAAGTCAAAACTCGCACATGCCACGAAGGAGGACAACGCCAACAAAGCTTATTAAAATAAATCGTATAGTAGAGAAACGGCACGCTAATGGAAGAGTTCACAGCTAACGATACAAGTGGTGAGAAGCTGCACAGCTGTCACCTTGGTTATTACAACATTCTTTTTCTGTTTCTTTTTTTATTCGTATTTTCTTGGTTTTGGGAAACATATGGTGGTAAGTGGCCAAGGCACTTTTCCGAGAACATCAGCTTTCGACCATAAAACCAGTTGCAAAATGAGACGAATTTCGAAGCGGATTTTCGTGAAGCCAAAAGCTGAACTTGACATATTTGAAAATGCCAAGAAATCAATTTAGCTGCTGCGCTGACCTATGCATGAGGCTAATAGAATCCGAGAGTCACAGATGTAAGCTGGATTATGATTTCCAAGTTTGAGTGGATAATCCTACAGCCACAGCGTGCTTACTAGACAAGGATGATAAACTGACATTACAACGCGACGACCACAGGTTACACCAAGGCATTATAGGATATGTACAACACACTTTCGATCATGTTTTTATGCAGTACTTGGTGTGTGTCACGTCTGGTGTGGAAATTAATTCCTATTCATGCATACAATTCAGAATGTACAAATAGGAATTCGTCATTTTCAATAGATGGCGCTAGCAGTACATGTTGGTCAGAAATGTCATATCGAAAACGTAAGATGGTAAGCTTCGACATCTGTTAACAACTCAGTTACATTTTTGAATTTTCATCGGCGTCCTATATTTTTTTTGCGAAAATACGATTCAGACATGGATTCAATCCTTTTAACGGCATTTTCAGCTTATGAACCAGTCATAAGACACACGGAATCATGTCGGTTGAGTAGGTAATCTGATAAACCACTGGAATTTTGTGTTTGGTGAGCAAGGCTTTAATCAAACGCGCAAGATGGGCAAGATGCTTATATTATGGAGATGCTAAAGTTTTACTATAGGTACAAACAGGTCCTATCGTTTGCGCTGCACAGCATCTCGAATGCGTCAAAAGAAGTTCTGGTAATATTCCTTTATGATGGTTTGGAATGGGGCCAGAATCCGGACTATTAAATGTGCTTGTTAAGGGCCAACATGAAGGGGTTTACTGCCCATTGATGAAGCGGCTGTATCACTTTTATATGCGCGAGGAACACAGGGCTGCGTCCCCAAAAGCCTGTTAAGTCTCGCGAATAGTTTCCACTTGGGTATAGCCAAGTTCTTGACAGAATTTGATGCAATATCGCTTTTCTGTCTGGTTTTGCAAACACTGAAATCCGACTAAGAGAGTATCTCGCTCTAAGGTTTGTTGCTCTTTAAACATATAGTAAATAAGCGTCATTTGCAGAAAACATAGCTTTTTGCTTTGAATTCCAAAAAAAATAAAAAATCTGAGGCTGGGGCGCGTCGGATGATTATACAAAGCTTAGATTATACGAAGCTTAGTCAAGCAACTTGTCACGATAGATTTGAATGATAAGAAGCGCCGCGGGCAGGTAGAAAAAAAAGTTTGAAAAACGCAATAGAAACTGGCAGTTATTAGCCTCAACTCAACTAGTCATTTTCCATCGTATGGAAGCCTTGGTAAAGATCTAAAGGTAAGGCCATGCGAGCTAAAGCCGAGGACATTGCACGGCATTGTATCACAAGTGAACTTCTTTTCCAGCGGCAACATTGACGGCCAATCCGCTGATCAAAACTCACGCATATATTTGGTGGGACTAGCTGGACGCCGAACGAGTATATTATGAGTTGGTACAACCGAGTGAAAGCTAAACTATAGGAGCTCGCCACCGAATAGAACTAACGCACAACTTGAGCCGAGCATTGACGAAAAAGCAGTATACGACCACAAACACGACAGTGTTTTTACAGCACGACAACGCTCGGCCACATGTTGCTGGTGGGTTAGCACAGAAATGAAACTTCATACTTAATCCGAAATATTTTTCAGACATCATCACTTCTGATTACCACCTGTTCCGATCGATGACGTATGGCCTGGTTGAGCAAAACTTTCGATCTTTCGAAGAAGCCTAAAATTGAGTCGATTCATATATAGACTCAAAAAAACATGCAGTTTTTACAGAAAGATGGGCCAAAGTTGTAGGAAAGCGGATTGCCATTTATACACCTGATAATAGTTTTTGAGCCTTAAAAAAGCAAATTCCTTTTCCCAAATAATACAAGCTTGTTGCAATGGTTTTGTCAGCTCGAAATCAAGTATTACTAACTTTATGACATTTTCAAATTATATTTTAGATTCAATGGAACCAATGTAAAGGTTATTTTAATTGATTTTACGAGGGTGGTCCGATAGGTACTTAACCTCACCACCAGATGGCGGCAGTATCGCAAGAGCAACTTACTATCGTCTAGTAGACGGCTACTGTCGAAATTTCAGCCGGATCGGACTCGTAGTTTTGTTTTGACCGCGTGTGGAAACGGGAGTGCGAATTTTAGAAAAATGGAAAAAGAGCAATATCGGTCGATGATTCGATTCTTGTTTTTGTAAGGGAAATCGCGCAGCAAAATCAAAGAGCGTTTGGATGCTGTGTACGGTGACTCTTCGCCTTCGATGGCGACCATCAAAAATTGGTTTAACGAGTTTCAACGTGGTCGCACGTCTGTTTTTGATGACCCACGTCCAGGTGGCCCGAAAAAACATCGCGTGGGTCATATCCTGCATGAAATTTTGGGCATGAGAAAGCTGTCGGCGCGATGGGTGCCACGTTTGCTCACTCCGGACAACAAGCGCAACCGTGAGACCACTTCAGAGCAGTGTTTGACGCTGTCCGAAGGAGTTTCTGCGTCGTTTCGTGACAGTCGACGAAACATGGATCCACTGGTACACACCAGAGACCAAGGAACAGTCGAAACAGTGGACTTCACCCGGCACGTGCTCCGAAGAAGGCGAAAACTGTCCCAACGACCGGAAAGCTGATGGCCAACGTTTTCTGGGATTCACAAGGTGTGATCCACATCGACTACCTGGAGAAGGGCAAAACGGTCAGAGGGCTGTACTATGCCAAATTATTGGGCCGATTCGACGCCGAATTGAAAAAAAAACGGTCCCACTTGGCGAAGAAAAAAGTGCTCTTCCACCATGATAACGCACCGGCTCACACCTCCGCCCTCGCCACGGCCAAATTGGACTACGAATTGCTGCCCCATCCACCGTATTCTCCAGATTTGGCCCCGTACGACTTCTTTTTGTTTCCAAACTTGAAAAAGTCACTCGCCGGGCAGAAATTTCAGTCGAATGAGGAGGTTATCACCGCCACGGAGGCCTACTTTGCAGATCTCGAGAAAACGTATTTTTCAGATGGGTTAAAGAAGTTGGAGCATCGCTGGGTCAAGAGTATCGAGCTAAAAGGAGACTATATTGAAAAATAAATCGCTATTTCTCTAAAATTTTTGTTTTTCTTTTGTAGGCTAAGTACTTATCGGACTGCTTTCCGTCCCTCGATAACAATTTCTTGATTTTTAAAATGATTCCCCTAGAAGTTACATCACTGTTTCATAAGTGGTTATCAAACTTCATTAAATCAAGCTTCATTTTACAATAAATTGTAAAAATGCAGATGTGCCACAGGGTAATTACCTTGGTCCAATACTCTTTAATCTGATTATAAATCACTTTTATGTTATTTGTTTGAAAATACATTTTCAAAAGTTTCCAATTTGGCAGATTGTAAAAAAAATTTACCTCATAACCAACAAAGAAATGTAAGATTTACGAACATTTTGCTGTTAACGTCCCATCGCACGATGTGTACAGGTTATACAAGATCGATCCAAGTCATTACATCTTGAGACGCATTCTGAGAGCGCCTAAAACCAAATATAAGGTCATCTAATTCGTGATCCGGATTTGACATCCCTATTCCAATCACATACATCTTACCGAACTGTAATGCGAGACAGTATATGTTTAGTTTAAAGTTCACCATTTTACAATGGGGATCGCTAATTGTGTTAAAGTTGAGAGAACTTGGTACAAAAATATTGATTCGGTAGAATGTACATTTCATGTCCTACGGAAAAATTTCACAAAATTGTAAAAGAACTTTAAGAGACTAGACCTGTTACATAAGCCTATCTATAAAAGTGTTGAAATTAGGATGGTATAACGATCACCGTCAATTCTCGTCGCTAAGGCCAGATGTTAACAGTAAGTTGTTGGCCTCAAAGAAAATGTAGATGTAGAATACATGTTGTTTCAACAACACGGCGCTACATTTCACATATCACGTATCACACATCATGTTTTGACTGAACGAGTTATTTCGTATTTTGATGCTGTAAACTGGCCACCAATATTCACAAACTGTTGACACTTTTAAAACGGTTATTCGTCACGGAATTGCCGGATGTGATTCGAAAAATCATGGAAAATTACTCTATTAGAATCGAGTCCTTCAGGAACTTCTGTAGAGAATATTTGAATGATATTATATTTCACTGGAAATGGGAAGACCCAAGCAATATATTACAATGAAAAAAATGGTCAAAGTCTGAATCATAAAGGTGTTTTATTTAAATTTATTTTCGGAACCATAAATTGGATAATCCTGTATTATATTCAAATTGTTCCGTTTTAAGGCAAGCGTTGATATTAAAAATTAAACGTTTTGAATCATTAAGTAGTTTTCTTATTGTGCATATTGTATTCTAATTTTTGACTATTATGATCAAAAATAAATTTGGAAAAAAACTAATTAGACTTATTGGTATAAAGGCTGTCGATATATTTGACAATGTCTTGGAAAGGAATTTCTGGTTTTATAGAGTTCAATCGAATAGAAAGGCAACTTAATTAAACAACAGATTTCTATTTGTTTTTCTAAATCTGAAACAACTTTTGAAGCCTGCAAAACACGGGATAATGATGGGAATTAAGAAAAAGGTTGCGTAACATAAGCACGGATGAATGACGATTAGAAATAATGATTTAATTTATCAAACCAAATTAACACCACGCGAGAAGAGAATTATGACTTCAAGGACAGACAAATAGCTCATTTTCCAAGAGCAACTCCTACTACTCAGACGAAGACACCACCTCCTCTCGTATTAGTCGGAACTTGATGTTCAATTAAAATATTTATTGATGCAACGAATTAACATAATTTACTATTTACTCGAGTGCCTCCGTCTCCTGGAGCTATAACCAATGTCACGACCGCGCGGAATGACTTCAACAGTCTGGCTAACTACATACATACATATATGCACCTATGTATGTTAATTTTGGATATTGCCTTTTCAGCTCTAGATATTATGTACATACCCGTACATAACTTTATAGTTTCTTAGAGAAATGCAAATTTCTGTAATAACACGAAAGTCAGCTGTTATGACCGTCAGGTGGCATTAGAACACCCAGGAGTCAACATATTAATGAGTAATTCGAAAATAACTGTGTTTATTGAGTAGCACAATATTCCTCTAAAGGGTAAAGGCCAAATAAACAAACAGCGACTGGCAATTAGCTTATGACACCTTGTGTTGGACTGGTTTCTAAATTATTATTTTTGTTTTATTTTTTAATATCTTTTTCACCTGAAAAAAAAAACGAGCTGCAATCAATGCAAACAATTTTAATCTAAAGATCTTCTCTCTCATCCCAACAAATGCCAGTTCACACTGCTCCGAACCACCCTAAAAGCACCATGATATTAAAAAAGGGGAAAAAACATAAAACAAACCAAAAATATTTTTTTTACAGTCTATTAACATTCCCATCAGAGGACAGAATTTCAGGTGTAGCCAGTCTCCAGCGAGTGTGAAGTATATATGTACATATGTACATGCGTTATAGGAGCTCAACGTTATTTTGAAAAAAGGGCAAACTAGTCGAATGGAATTTTCATTTGAATTTCATTGCCTTCGTAGTCGGGTGACAGTGGTGATGACAAAAAGGACTCATAAAACCGCTAAGCTTTACTTAACCACAATTATTTTATTTATAATCAAATTATTGTCAACTAGTTACCAGAAATGTATGATTTATGTCCGCAAACAGCGTTTTTATTTACCTGGAATAAAAAGAAGAAAAAAGTTATATAATTAAAAATAAATAAAAAAAAAGGTGGAATTTGAGATGAACTTAATTATAAATAAGAGACCGTCATGACGCGACGGTTGCCAGAATGCAAGTCGTTTGGTTACAGTCCCTCACCCGAAAAACTCGATGGGAGTCAGTTTTGGTGACCGCGGGAGCCATGCGTCATTACATATAACATGAAGTTGGTCCATAGTGTCTCCTGCAATATGAAAAATGGCTTCAACCTAGTCTGTGAACTGTATGCAAGATGTTCTCAAAGCCACTCGCAAACACTCGGGGAGAACATCATATTTTCACTGTTAGTCTATGTGGCGGTCATTGAAGCAATAATTCAGTTTCAATTTAAAGCTGTTCTTTAAAGTATTGGTAGGCGAGGATTGTGACTAACGACAGTTTCCTTTATTGTTTCTTTCGCTTCTGAAGTGCTACACGAGCCTTGGTGTGGCTTGGTGGAGCCTTTAACTCGAAAATACTCTATACCCATTTACGAATCAATTAAGTAGCAACAAAACTAATTCTTGTAAGGGTCTTCTCCTTTGAGAACCGCTTCAGTAGCGTACGTATAGCATGAGTGACTACACTATTCGCAGACTCTTACACAGTTTGGTACAAACCTTTTCTACCAAAAAATGAATTACTTTCATAAGATGTCTTCAGCGACAAAATTTTGCTATGCTTTTTAAAGCAGGTTATATCCTTTAAAGTTGACTAAAATTCATAATGCAAAGGACTAAAATTTAGGCTAGGTTCTGACAAATTTGTGGCTTTATAAAATCTGCTATCATTGAATAGCTTTGGTTGGTTTAACGTTTAACTATTATTGTTAAACCGTATTCTGACACATCGGCTCGTTGCCTTTTTCGCGCAAATGGAAGCTGATGACCTCCCTGTACTATTGGAACCATTTGGAAATCTCTTTAAAGTTATGGGCATACATTTTATCATTTTATTTCTTTAATTGTTATTCAACAGTAGCTTACACCGTGAAAGTAGCCACTGTCAATAGATGTGGATCTTGCGACCGCTCCAGATCTCAGTTCATTTTTAATATTCCTGAAGATCGTTCTGGAAGCAACAACAACCTCAAGGGATTTTTAGATATTTAATTTTAAAATCCTAAACTGCCGTGGGACTGGTTCTCAATTACAAAATCTTTTTATAAGTGTCTCCAGTATGACATTATCGTTCCACAATCTTGCAAACCACATTTTAGCTGTCTTAGAATTGTTCTTCC
Organism: Merodon equestris; assembly: GCA_958301585.1. Taxonomy (NCBI): domain Eukaryota; kingdom Metazoa; phylum Arthropoda; class Insecta; order Diptera; family Syrphidae; genus Merodon; species Merodon equestris. Next base: position 104,633,985 of record OY284414.1, read on the forward strand.
TGCAATTCTAACACTTACTCCTTTACGAAACTTCCATTACCTGGTACTTTTTTCCCACACAAAAATATCTTATAGTAACTAACGTCGTCTAGCGAACATACAAAATTTTCCAATAAAGACATAACAATTCTGTATTCGGATACAAATGCACCCTTTAACTTTTTTATGATTTGTAATTGACAGAATGACAGCTAAGGTTCAAATTTTTATCATGTGATCATGACTACCATTTGGATTTTGCTAGAAATTACTGCCAAAATTATGTGTCATTCGTCGTAGCTTTAGAAGCGCTTACTCTAATTTTCCAAACAACTCCAAACAGACTGTGCATGATATACGAGGGTGGTCCGATAAGCACTTAGCCTCACCGCCAGTATCGCAAGAGCACTTACTATCGTGTAGTACATTCTAGTAGACGGCTACTGTCGATTTCAGCCGGATCGGACTCGTAGTTTTGTTTTGACCGCGTGTGGAAGCGGGAGTGTCTGCGGATTTTAGAAAAATGGAAAAAGAGCAATATCGGTCGGTGATTCGATTCTTGTTTTTGGAGGGGAAATCGCGCAGCGAAATCAAAGAGCGTTTGGATGCTGTGTACGGTGACTCTTCTCCTTCGGTGGCGATCATCAAAAATTGGTTTAACGAGTTTCAACGTGGTCGCACGTCGTTTTTTAATGAGCCACGTCCAGGTGCCCCGAAAACGGCTACCACGGAGGATAACGTGACAAAAATCCACGATCTCGTATTGGCAGACCGCCGATTGAAGGTGCGCGAGATAGCTGAGACAGTAGGCATTTCAAAAGATCGCGTGGGTCATATCCTGCATGAAATTTGGGGCATGAGAAAGCTGTCAGCGCGATGGGTGCCGCTTTTGCTCACTCCGGACAACAAGCGCAACCGTGAGACCACTTCAGAGCAGTGTTTGACGCTATTTAAGCGCAATCCGAACGAGTTTCTGCGTCGTTTCGTGACAGTCGACGAAACATGGATCCACTGGTACACACCAGAGACCAACTGAGACCAAGGAACAGTCGAACGTGCTCCGAAGAAGGCGCAGCCAAATTATTGGGCCGATTCGACGCCGAATTGAAGAAAAAACGGCCTACGCGGCGAAGAAAAAAGTGCTCTTCCACCATGATAACGCACCGGCTCACACCTCCGCCCTCGCCACGGCCAATTTGGTCGAATTGGGCTACGAACTGCTGCCCCATCCACCGTATTCTCCAGATTTGGCCCCGAGCGACTTCTTTTTGTTATCAAACTTGAAAAAGTCACTCGCCGGGCAGAAATTTCAGTCGAATGAGGAGGTCATCGCCGCCACGGAGACCTATTTTGCAGACCTCGAGACAACGTATTTTTCAGACGGGTTAAAGAAGTTGGAGCATCGCTGGGTCAAGTGTATCGAGCTAAAAGGAGACCATATTGAAAAATAAATCGCCATTTTTCCAAAATTTTTGTTTTTCTTTTGTAGGCTAAGTACTTATCGGACCACCCTCGTGATGGATAAATTCGAATCAACATATGAACTAAAGGGTCCGCCATCTAACGTTTTTTTTTTCAAGTAGTGCTTATTTCGTGAATGGTAACACTTAGCTCATGTCTGATTTGACAGATAATTAGTTTTATCCTTCCGCTGAACGAATATGGTTGTTTATACGCTTGAACAACGCTTTGCTAAGTGGGCCTGCGATCGACTTACAGAAGATGCCGATTTTGCCAAAAAAAATCATCTTTTCAGATGAAGCTCATTTTGATCTTAGCGTTTATGTAAACAAGCAAAATTGTCGCATTTGGGGCACAGAAAACCCGCACGCATACATTGAAAAGCCGGTGCACCCAAAACGAGCCACTGTTTGGTGCGGATTTTGGTCCAGAGGCATAATTGGGCCATTTTTCTTCGAAAATGAGCAAGGAGTGGCCGTTACAGTCAATGGCGATCGTTATCGGGCCATGTTGAACGAATTTTTGTTCACAAAAATTGAAGAGGAGGATATTGGCAACATTTGGTTTCAACAGGAAGGCGCTGCTACACTCGATGTTTTGCGCCCTGTTTTTGAAGATCGCATTATCAGCCGCAGAGCTGATTTCGTTTGGCCACCTCGGAGCTGCGATTTGACACCGTTGGACTATTATTTGTGGGGTGCCGTCAAAGATAAGTGTTACGCCGCCAACCAGAGACAATTGACGCTTTAATGGACAATATTCGTGAAGCCATTGGTGAAATACAGCTGCACACAATCGATAATGTGCTTAAAAATTGGACCGATCGTGTAGGCTACTGCATGGCCAGCCGAGGCAGCCATTTGAATGAAATTATTTTCCATTATTAACCGGAAGGATTGTGCTTTCAAATAAAAAAAGAAATTTGAGAAAATATTCAGTAGTTTTTTTTATAGCATTTTCAAAAAAAAAAAAAAGTTATTTGGCGGACCCTTTATTAAATGCTCTTGTGCCAGTGAGACAACACACCTATCGGAGTACCAACAATATCGCAGTTGAAAATGCCAGTAGTTTTTTTTAAAGGGTGATTTTTTTGCTGTTTGGCTTTTCAGTGTTCTATTTGTAACACCTCAGGCGTGATTTATAATATGTATTAAAGTCAAGCATGCTCAGTGAGCACTGCCATTTCATCGTAGAAAGACTTATGATCGGACAATGCCTACAAATTATTAGATTTTATTATCAAAATGTACGCTCTGTGAAAAATGTGATCATAGTGACCAAATTTTGCATTTCGGAGCAATGGGGATTGTGTTACTCGACTACGTAAAAGATTTTACGTAATGATCTTGATCTAAACCCTCAAAAAATGTAGCTCGTGTAAAAACTAAAACCGAACGGCCAGCCATAGCGTTGAATTTTCGATGAATGGGTCTTAAAAATTATCTTTAGCGGCGAAGCCCATTTTTGGTTGGCTGAGTTTGTTAATAAACAAAACTGTCGTATGTGGTCCGATGAGCACCCTCAGGCTACCGAAAAATGCACTGTTTGATGAGTGCTGCAATGGTTTACGGTCCGGCAGAAATAATTGGCCCGAATTTTTATAAAGACGACCGTGAGAACAACACTAGCATCGTACTCGCTACCGATTAATGATTTCGAATTTTGTTTTTTTACCCAAAATGAACAAGCTGAACCTGGGTGACATGTGGTTTCAGCAAGACGGCGCTACATAATATACAACACGCGAATCGATGGACCAATTGAGAAATGAGTTCGGTGAGCAACTTATCTCTCGTTTTGGACCAGTGACTTGGCCGACTAAATTCTGCAATTTGGCGTCTTAAGATAAAAAAAATTGTAATACGTCAAATCGGTCGTCTATGCCGATAAGCCAGTATCAATTCCAGCCTTGGAAGGCACATTACACGTGTAATTAGTGAGATACCAGCCAATATGCTCGAAAAAGTGACCCAAAATTGTACTCTCCGTATGGACCACTTAAAACGTAGTCAACATTTGCGCAAAATAAGCTTTAAAAAGTAAATGGCAAGCATTGATTTATTAACTCAATACATACATATTATATACATTTGCGAATTTACTATTTTTTTTTTTGGCAATTAAAAACTAAACGCTTAAAAAATCATATATGAAAAATCTTACATCACTTCTGACGCCACTGTCTACCCGCTCTTATAAAATAGGCCCAGGAATCAAACATTAGGCCATCATACAGCAAATTTGAGGAGGAATGAGAATTTTTTTGCAAAGATCCAATACTTTTTTGATATAGTCCAAATATACGATGAAGCAGAACATACTGAGACAGTCTCTTACCAAGTAGTACATTGGTCTTAGGTTTAGTCAAGTTGAAAATGTTGCTAAAGTGCTTTTATATGAAATCAGATCAACTGCGTATGAGTATATCGCGCAATTTGACTAAAGAGTTCGTTGTTTTTTTTTTTTTTTTGTATTTTGAAAAATAAATCTGAATTTATCTGCAAATTACAATTTTTAAGTGCACGCACCGACGCACTATAATGCACGCGTTACACCTTTGAAAGCCCCCGTTTTGTTTAAGAGTATCTGCCTGTGACACGAAACACTCACAAATCGCTTCAAGTGCCTCCTTCTCACACCTCACAGACTGGCAGCACACAAGTGCTACTGCATCTCCCTTCCCATTCCTCCCTCCTTATGTCACACTGTTGTGCGTCGCTGGTGCTTCAATAGTCAAAAGATAAACAACAACTACTTGACATACTTTTGAATGCATCTACCACAGTACATAGCCAAGCTACGAGCTTCAGTCCAGGCATGGCAATATGGTAAGGTTGTGACGGCACCAAGCATCGCATAAAAATTGCATTTTGCCTCCAAGTGAAACCTGATTTGTGTCAAAAAGGAGATGTTTACTTGCGGCTGCCACTACACAACAGTCGTTCCAAATAAATACTCGAAGCACCCAAATTACCAACAAGAAGATGCAATACGTGCGCAGAGGCATCCTTTAGATTTAGTTTTTGTTCGTCTTCTTTCAAGTATATCTCGAACATCCGTCGAACATAACAATGACAAAGCCAGATAGCCATATGCATGATGATTCCAAGAAAGCAACTCAATTTGAGGTCAGACAAGTTATGCGCGTACGTGTCGTTGAGCAAGCGACTGCCCTGTTAGTGTCAATCGTGCAGTTAAGGTGTGAAACGCCACCGTAAACAACGCATAAACAAATCCAGAAACCAATGTGAGACTGTAGCAATACCACTTGATCACGACTGCAATAAAATGAATTGGTCATATCTGCCTAGAGTTGCGACAGAAAATTCCTTCTTCCCGCACGGATAGAACGTAAACAAAAGTTTAAAGAAAAGAATTCGAATTGATTGGCAATCGAATGACTCGAAGAACGTGTGATCCGATAATTAAAAGGATAGCAGCATACAAGCCAAAGCACAAATTGCCAATTCGACCTAGATTCGCCCTTGATTTCAACTGTTTATTGCCCTCTCTTGGATGAGCACTAAATACCGCTAAATACAAAAAGCATACACATACACGACGGCATAGAGTGCACAGTATTTCGCCATGAAGACGGTTCTAAAAACGTACATATTTCCCCAACCAACGAAGCTGGGTGTTCGTTCTTCTATTGCCGACCGAGCTCACGAGGCCGCCATCACCTCATTCTCGGCCTACCCAACCTGCCCGTCGTCCTCCTGCTGGTATTGTTCTACACTTGGGTTTGACGTAAAGCTACGTCGGTTTTCCATGAGGTAACCACCATTATTTCATAATCGTAATTGTTTCACTGAACCTAGTTCTCGTTGCCATGAGGGCCGGAGGTGGTTGTTGTCTTTTAGTTTTTTTTTCCTCTCATTTTCGTTTTCTATTTGAAGTAATTTTCATTTGTTTCTTTGTTATCCAAGAAACCGATATGCACAGCTGTATACTCGTAATTGACAGAACAGCTCAGACGAAAATGAAGCGCATCACAACCGATACTTGACACATTCGACTTGTGCATACACAGCCCTGACAATCTACGAAACTACGCAATTCGGGGCTGTCAATCGTGTGTCTCCATTACTCATCATCATTGTTGTGTATCGCGTGAAATGTTAGCCAAAACAACAAAAAACCAAATTATGACTAATCATGGCGAATGAGACATGTAATGATGCCTTTTGCCACAAAGTAAATGAAGTAGAAACCTATCTAACCTTGAGTCGCGCAAACATGACGGACAAGGACTAGCACGAGAACAGGACTATGTAAAGGTAAGTAGTGACCTTTATGGGATTTATATTTTGAACAACCTTGGTTGCAATTAAGAGAGGAATCCGAAACATTCCTCTCGCAAGCACCCTCTTTTTGGGTGGATTTTTCATTTTATGGCAATGTTTAGAACTGAAACGCTTTTGTCCTTGAGGTCGGCATTTTATTCCCTTCTCCTGTCCGTCTCCGTTTCCCTTTGAAGTGTTAACAACATTTTAAACAAAGACAACCTCCCTTTGCCACTTTAAGGTATAACATTAGGACTCGAGTGAACCATTTGATACATAGTTACACTCCTGACAGCGATGAAAGCAGGGTAGATGAATTCGTTGTGGTTAGTAACCTTACATAAGTCAACATGGGTTTAAACACGGCGGAGATGTTGGCGCTACGCAAAACAAAAAAATTGTAAGTGCTGAAGTCATCCCATCAAACACTGTGACCAAGAGTAGGCAAGTAAAACAGACAGTCACGAATGGAAAACAATGGAAAATAAGCCGGATTAGTGGGAAATCGGATCGGTTTGACAGCGAAAAAGGAGAGACAGCGCGTCTAAGACTGAGTTACGGCTTTACACAATCATTTTTATGTTTTGTCGTCAGCAAAATGTGATTTGATTGACTTCGGGTTAACAACTTTGTCGGATTAGTTACATGAAATATGCGTGACGTTGTTATACGGCTTTGAAATGGTTTTAAGAAAATCTGCTACACATGGCTTACTACATACGCCATATGACATTTAAGGCTTAACCGCGGACTATATTCGCTTAAAGCCGGTATTATCGACCCTTGGTATAATTTAAATATTTATTTAAAAAAAAAAAAAACTTGGTTTCAAACAAGGTTAGACGCTTTTATGTCACTTTATAATATTTATTCCTAATATTATGAAAAATCACTGAGTAGTCAAGACAGTGGGTTTATACAGGGTGTCCCACGAGCAGTGTGCCAAAAAGCTAGAGCGTGTAGGTCTGGTCAAGACAAGAAAAAAATCGTATGGGAGGCGGGGGTCTATTCCCCCCCGTTTAGCCGGGAGGGGCAATTTTCTAAAAAACTGACTTAATTTGGAAAAAAAAATATTAAAAATCAACAGTTACATCCACAATGCCGTGATATACTTTTTTGTAAAGCCAGAAACCTCTTCTTTCATTCTGTTTTTAAACAAAGCTGTTTTAAGGAATAGTTTTTGAGAAATTAATTTTCAAACTCAAAATTTTGCAAAAAAAATTAAAAAAAAAAATTTCGAACTACTTTTTTTCGAAATTGTATGTAATTAAGTAGTAATTTTTTTTCCAAAAATTCAATTCTCTTATTAGTTTTTAGTTAAAAACAGAAACCCGGATGCAAAAATGTCTTGTAGTTTTTGAGAAATTAAAAAAAAAACCGAACCATTTTTTTCTAAGAACCTTTTTTTTGGTTTTGACGCGGCTGGACTTGTAGACAAATTAATGTATGAAACATTGACCTCTTTTTTATTATTTTTAAAAACTTCGGAGTTTTATTATAATAAATTTTCAATATGATCCCCATTTTTTAGAAGGCAAAGATTATATCTCCTTCTTCTCCTAATGGCTGCACATATCTATGCTTGACAAATTTTCCTGCAATTTGACTCCAGCGACTTCAATCCGTTCTTTCAGTTGTTCCAAAGATACTATTTCCACTTCGTAAACATAATTCTTCATGAATCCCCACACATAAAAATCTAGAGGAGTTAAATCTGGTGATCTAAGTGGCCATTCCGTGGGGCCCCTTCTTCCGATCCAACGGTCACTAAAATGATCATTCAGCCAGTTTCTAACCCGTAAGCTCTAGTATGCTGGTGCTCCATCTTGCTGGTAGATTAAATTATCTGCTATGGCCAAAGGAACGTTGTCCATCAAATCGGGCAAAAGGTCTCGTAGGAATTGCAGGTATGATTCTCCATTAATAACGGCATTCAAAAACCGGGGCCCGATTACAGTTTGTCCAACAATACCAAGCCAAACATTACAGGTAAAGCGGTGTTGTGATTTATTTTGTTTCTTGTTGTGTGGATTGGTGCTATTCCAATGATGCAAATTGTGGAAGTTAGTAACCCCATCTCTGGTAAACTGTGCTTCATCCGTCCAGAATATCCTTGGAAAATAGTTTCGTTCAGTTTCATCTCGAAGCAGTAATGATCGACAAAATTCTGCTCTCAAAAACTTGTCGTTTGAGGTGAGTCCCTGAACTGGCCTAAAATGGTACGGGTGTAAGTTTTCGGTACGAAGCACTCTCCATACTCTAGATTTGGGCACTCCAAGCATAATAGCCATCCTCCTTGTACTAAGGGAGGAATTGCGTCGGACCAAATCCAAAATTCGGGTAGAACCCATCGGCGGCGGGCGGACCCACACGAAATTCGCAGGTCAGTTTTCAGGCGTTATCAATGAAAAAAAAGAATTAATCCAGGGTTATTCCAATACTGTATCACTTTATTGTATCCTCATAAAACTCCGAATTTTTTAAAAATAATAAAAAAGAGGTCAATGTTTCATACATTAATTTGTCTACAAGTCCAGCCGCGTCAAAACCAAAAAAAAGGTTCTTCTTAGAAAAAAATGGTTCGGTTTTTTTTTTAATTTCTCAAAAACTACAAGACATTTTTGCATCCGGGTTTCTGTTTTTAACTAAAAACTAATAAGAGAATTGAATTTTTGGAAAAAAATTACTACTTAATTACATACAATTTCGAAAAAAAGTAGTTCGAAAATTTTTTTTGCAAAATTTTGAGTTTGAAAATTAATTTCTCAAAAACTATTCCTTAAAACAGCTTTGTTTAAAAACAGAATGAAAGAAGAGGTTTCTGGCTTTACAAAAAAGTATATCACGGCATTGTGGATGTAACTGTTGATTTTTAATATTTTTTTTTCCAAATTAAGTCAGTTTTTTTGAAAATTGCCCCTCCCGGCTAAACGGGGGGAAATAGACCCCCCCCCCTCCCATACGATATTTTTCTTTTCTTGACTAGACCTACACGCTGCAGCTTTTTGGCACACTGCTCGTGGGACACCCTATATAAGACCATCACAATCCCGGCCATGCTATAGAGATTGGATTGGAGATTGGAATGAACATTTAAGCTTCTGTCTGTCAACTCCTGCTCTTACCTCCACGTGGAGGTTCCTGAATGTTAGTACTGTAGATCGGAAAGATATCTTTGTGTTGATGTTGAGAGCATTAAACGAGAGACGGGAGGTCTAAATTGCCACGAAGTCTCCTCTTTCTTCAGGACGCACGAGAAAGAATATAAAAATTAATAGCGGCGTCCACGGGCAGAATGAGAAGAGCTAAGAAATTGTTCAAAAACCGCGTTTTAACTTCTTAATTGAATAAAAGAAGATGTTTCATTCTGTACCATTTAGTAATTGACAACACAAATGGTTTTCGGGACCTCGTTTTCAGGATCAGATTTGAGGTCCGTTTTTTGTATAACTCTGTCGAACTGGGTCTCACCAGTGGTTTGAAGGATGTTGCCCTCCAGTTGGTAAATTCTTGTTCGATTGTTGCCATAAACCAACGAATGTGGTTCTGAAAAAAAAAAGTTTAGAGGCCTTTGAGCGCACCTGGCGGCTATTCCGCATCGTCTTTTTTTAAAAGAATTCGTTCTCGTAATTTTCCCTGAAGCAACTCCATAACTCCCGAGTTACGGCACGCTGCGCTACCTCTTTGGAGCCCCTTGTTGCCTAGGTCTGTGTCATCCGATTGAGGCCATGATCACCCAATTACCTAAGCCACTAGGCTACGACACTTATAGTAACATCCATATGGCGGTAAAAACGACCTTATTCAGAGGCAACCACCAGCCTCGGATCCGGATGGATTACATGTCGACCTCGCAAAAATCTATAAGGTTAGGTCGCTTAAAAGACCGGACGCGGCCGAACAAGACCTAAACTGCTATAATGTAGACATTCAAAAAGGCGGATAAAAAACTGTGACATTTATCATGGAAACTGATTCCGAATTAGGGTAAGACTTCCACAAAAATTCTCAAGCTTCTGGCATGTGAGTGAGCGCCTCGTAACGAGACAGTTCCGTGGTTGGGGATCTGAACTTGACAACGCGCCCAGCTTCCTTTATTCATGCTAGATCAAGTTTTTAGTGGACTTCAACTTCGCAAAATGCAGCGAATCACGGTACGCGGTACTGGGGAAATCGTGTACGAATAACCATGTGTTTAGGGATGAAAGCATATCACAAACAGCCTCTTTTAAGTGGCACAAGTTATTCAAAGCTGGCCAAAAAGGTGTAGAGGACAAGCTCCCCACCGAATGGCTATCGGCATCAAGAATCGACGGCAATGTGTTACGTTACGCAATGTGTGAAGTCTTGAATTCAGAACCTCGCGTCAGTTTAGTGTGCACGTGGTCGTAGGTGCTCATAAGACTAAAGGAAAAGGTCAACCAGCCAAGGGTGAGACCATGCATCACTGAATTTCGTAAATTGTATCATGACAATGCAGTCAACTACACCTGCTCCAAGGTGACCGAATAGGCTAGGAAGCCAACCGCTTATAGTCTGGATTTGACCCCAGTATGGCATAAAAAAAGCTTTCATATATACCCTTAAGGACCTTCCAAAATCCGCCTATAGTGAGCCTCGAGTCGGGGAAAAGCCTATGAAAAAGTGTGTCAAATCTCAAGAGTGAAGAGCGTACTTCGAAGAATGTTAAAGTCAGAAATAATTCTATTTTTACGAAACTTACGAACCCTGAATGCGGTCACGTTTCAACAAAAGAGGAAAGCGACCGACTCTAGGATGACTTCTACGACCTATGTAGGCAGAATATCATTCTAGGAAACGAGTTACAATTTATTATATTGTGATCAACGTCAGACACTCCTCCAGCATTCTGGATGTTTGAACTCTTCAAGGAGCCGATTCGACTCGGGTCGTTTGCTGTTCCAGCCAAGGACGGGATGCGTCAGAAAACTGCAGTAACAAGAGACCGCCAGGAGCTTTACCAATAATTTCTCTTACATTTTCTCAAGACCCGATGCAATCCGTTCAAACCATTAAACAGCACTGGGGACGTTGTCAAAATGTCATCAACGGTGCACCCACTTAGAAGAAACCTTTGATTGTACGAGAAGTGCTAGCAGACCCATGCAGAGAATTATAACGCGTATATGGCTGCATGACTGCATCGATAGACGAGAGCTGCTTGTGAGCAGGAAAGAAGGGAGGAGTATGGGCTTCGGACAAAAAAAAAACACGAGAAATCTAGGAGATTGAAAGATGTTGTCGAAGAAATGACGTTGATAAATTTCACGAAAAAAATCTATCGAATATGTCAAGGCTATAAAGCCAGAGGGCAGCCAGAGGTAACACAAACATCGCTCATAATATTTTCTCTGTGGTGCTGTGTGATCGTCGGAAACCATTCACGACAAATCTGATGGATTCCTATCAATATATACTCAGGGCAGGAAAATTCACGAAATCCTTGGAAAAGACTCACGAATTTCAAGTCGAAACGCAACACCTTTTTGACTATTTTCAAGCCTCACATGCCAGTGTCTTAAACGTGAAAACTCGATAAGCTATACAGGATGAAAATGGAAATTTATCGTTGCTCCATTAAGATCGGTTATGAACTAACAGACGTCCCGACTGTTGTTAAAAGATGGATTTAGGCAGGTCGACGCTTTGTCATGGGATTTCCACAACATCTTCCCTAAAAAGTTCGTGCAGGACTCACAGGTAAGAGGCAAGATCTGTATCGAGTTACCAGATGATATTGACGTAAATAGATGCAACGAGCCGTCAATGAAACTTTCGAGAATATTAAAATAGAAGGAGATAAAGCGACTCTGACGGTAAACTAGGGTAAAAACTACTATGGTGTCTGCTGTCACCAAAGAAAGACGCGCAATATCGACGTTTTAGGCAGAACGTCACTTTTTTCAGCCTTAATTTTGAAGTAGCTCTTGACTCTTTGAACTCAAAAGGCGATTGGTAAGTAAAGTAGTAGCACCTTCTGTGCTGTGCAGAATCGTGAACTTAAGGAAAACGGCTTGGCTATTTTGGAATAAAAAACATGTGTGCAACGGAGAGTCTAGAAAAAGATACAACCATGTACGTCGTTCTGGCGTCAACGAATTCCACGTCTAAGATAGGTAACCCATGTAGAGCGAATAGACCCACAACTGTGGACTGACTCCAATCCCGAGGGACGATGCAACAAAGGACGACGGCATATGAGCGGCGCACGTACATACGTAGAACGAGACCTCGACCAATTATGTATGCGGCAGTGAAAACAGCTTTTAAAAGGTCGGGTGGTCTGGAGAGATCACTTTAGCGCCATCTAAGTAAGTAAGCAAAAAGAAGTAGATTAATTGATGGATTGTCGATATTTAGGCGTTTGATGGATTAGCGAATGGACCAGAAAGCTCCGACCCGAACACAGTTTACAAGGAGACTCCAACCAATTTGGAATGAGGCGCTGACAATAGTCTTCTGATGCGAATATAGAAACCAACAGCCAAGTTCAAGAATTACTACCTGAAGAGTGTACTCCATAAACTGAGTGTATCTTTCAGCGGAAATTCAACTCCAACTGAACTACAAAATGACTTTGTCACGAAGTCAACGATTTCAAAGTTTTCGAAATTTCATTCGGTTTTTATAATAAACTCTAAATTTTTGGGTGCAACGCACACGCCTTGCTGTCCGATGACAATCGATGCCAGTGTATCTCTTTGATGGATCTTCATAATAAATTGTTATTTAAGATACTCATATACAATTAAGATGTTCTGAATCAATTTTCAAAGCCAAAGCTAGAAACGACGTCGGCCAAAAATACCGACGCTTCACTGGGAACATTAATTACGAAAAAAACATATTTTCTATAAATAATCCGAGAGCAACGGGTATTTATTGTGCGCGCTCAGGTGAACTTTATTGATGCCAACGGATACGTCAGTGCATGTCCATTTGACGTTCATAATCTACCTCCGCCTCAGAGAATAGAAAGACACAATGTGGGCTGTAGTGGGAGTAAGTGAGGTCTACATGGCACCATGTACGTGTAACACACGAGGGAATAGAAGGACTTTCATGCAAACGATGAATACAATTACGTCGAGTGCAACAACAGCTGTCATATACAAAACGAACTGCAACTCATCGTTGAGAAATCTTACGTGACTAACCCACTACCACTGGCGCCATTCCAAGACACGACGAAGGCGAATGATAATCCGCCCCCTTTCTAAGTACAACTTCTAGACGGTCTAATACGTGTATCTTGAGGATGAATCAGGGGATATTTCCCAAAAAACTATGACAAACCTACGAGTTTTGTGTGCCTCGCAGGTAGGAGGTGGTGGTCGGCGTAAAGTGGGAATCTCAGTTCACAATCACGCTCAAGTATGTACATATTTGGCAATCTGTTGGACTTTTATTTTCGGTTCGTGCTATTTTAAGATATTTTATACATTTTGCTCGCGCAGCCGACTGTGGTCGATGGTTTCCTCTTTTTTTTTTTTTCATTTCATTGCTGGAGGAAAGGGGAACAACCAAAACACTTGAGGCTTTCCCATGAGACAACAGATGAAACATTTCATTCCGTGATAAAGACTTCGCAGGCATTTCATAAAATCCATCTGTACGTCTGGGACGGCACAAATGGTTTTTCCATATTTTTATAATTTCTCGCCTCGCTGACTTGCAAACAGGCTGACTGACTTGCCCGTGCTCGAGAGACAAAATACTTTTAAGTTATTTTCAAAAAGGCGTTCGTCAACAACACAATTCACAATATTGGAATTTAAGTGCGCCCGACGTCCTTCATGACTTTTAAAATGCTATGTGCGAGTACGAGCATCTGACAATCTAGATGTCTTGATGACTTTGATTTTTTTTCCCCCCATTCTGACCGTTGTGATTTTGCTGTCTGCCGTTTGTTGCCCACCATTAAACAGGTTTACCACAAAACAGAGACGAAAAAATTAGTATCGCAATAAACAAATAACAACAGTTTGGACAGAAATTCAGAAAACAATTGTTCGGTTTACTTAGGTAACGAATAATCACATGATGTTTGCGCAGCGATTAGCGTTAAGGTTTTTTTTTTCTCCCTTGGTGGTTAGGCCGTAATTTTCACGGAGCTGTTATAACACTAATTTTTGTAATTTCCATTATGAAGCAAAGTGTTAAAGGTGAGAAAATAGAAATTTAGTACGAAGGGGAGGTGGTAAATAATTTATAGTATCTGGCGTCCAATTTATGGCTATTTGTCCACGTATCAGTTATACACATGGAAATCCGCCTTTTTTCGGTAGCAGAAATGTTTGTCAAAAACGCATCATTATTAAAATTGTAGACTCCCATGGTCTTCATATATTTTTTTATAGAGTTTCGAAGTTTTGCTCTTTGCCTTCAATTCGAAAAAACCTGCGACAGAGGTGCGTCCTATGATTATAGAAATTTATGAGGAGGCTTATATGGTAGTACCAAAGGAACGCGTCCTGAATGGATTCAATACTACAAGTTTGGCTATTTCGACGTGGAGCTTCCCGGACCATTATTGGATCAAGATCTATACCAAATTCACTTGTCGTAACTTATGCCGTTTCCCATAATTTGAAAACCTGGGGAATAGTATAAAAGCAAGGAAATTTAATGTCATATGAATAAGAGCTCGGAGGCATTGAACGGCATTTTTTTCGAGAGCCAACTGCTGCTCCAACGGCATGAGAAGAAGGGCTTTCAGCATCGTATTTTGGTTTGCGATGAAAAGTGGATCCAATACGAGAATCCAAAGCGAAAATCACCATCGACGGCTAAGCCAAATACCACTAGCTCGCGGTGGTACATGAAGTTTGTTCAAAAAATAAGGTGACCTTTTGAATTTCGCAAGCTACGTTCATTCTATTTTCAGATATAATTCTTTTTGTTATGTTGGTACATATGTCCCCTAACTATGCTGACATTGTCAACTGTTTTGGAAATTGAGTTGATTTTTCACAAATTTAAAGGTTAGATGTGTTTTGGCTTGGTTGACAATTTTGTGCTATTGGAAAACAATGGATTTGAGAATTAAGTGATCCAACGCAATTGAAATATTAACTGTGGCATTTGGCGACTCTACTCTAAGTAAAAACAAAAACGAAGGTTTACAAGTCGTACAAGCTCTTTACAGAAGGTCAAAAAGATGACGATGCCTGCTCTCGACGCCTGAGCGCGTCAACAACGGATGAAAACTTTGAAGCAGTGTAGAGAATTGGTATAGAGAATAAATACATATATTCGAATAGGATCGAATCACTGTCAGGGAAGTTGCTGAGGTTGTATATACTGATAACCTCGACTTAGCTCGTACCATGCCATGATTTTTTTAAAGTATTTTGAGCAAGAAAGGTGTATCAGGAAAGTTTGTTCCGAAATCGTTTAATTTCGAACAAAAAAACAGTCACAAGAGCATCGCTCAATAGCTTCTGAATAACGTGAATGACGATCCATATTTGCTGAAAAGGGTCTTCACTGGTAATGAAACATGGCTACATGACTATGAGGTCGAAACCAAAGCCCAATTTTTCCACTGGAAAGAGCAAAGATCAAAACAAGTAGGCCAAATTCGATCACATGTGGAAGCTTTACTCACTGGTTTCTTCGATTACAATGGCGTGGTTCACCATGGGTTCTCTCCAGAAGGTCGTACAGTAATTTTTTTTGCTAAAAACAATACCACAATGTTCACCGGACTTGGCCTCCCTGACCTTACTTTCACGGAGATTGTCGACGATTGAGTACACAAAGACCACATCGTTGGGAAAGTTCAAGGCTATACCAAAAAGAAGTGCTTTGAGGATTGGAAAAAATGTTGGTGCAAGTGCATTAATTCTGAGTTGGATTACTTTGAAGGGGACAAAAGGGATACTGAGCGAATAAATAGTATTTGAAAAAAAAGGCCACTTTGTACTCTTAACAAACCTCGTATTGGTGCAATCGAGTGAACCATCAAAGGAGCTCGCTGTCGATCACCACTAATACGCTTGAGCCCAGCATTGAAAAACAAAGACACGTCAAAGTGATTTTGAAGCACGAAAACGCTCGGCAAAATGTTCTCTAGTCAACCCTCCTGAAAAACACTGGGATAAAATGTCCTAATCAATGCCGTATTTTCCAAGCAGCACCCCCTCGACTGCCGCATGGATTTGCTAGATTTTGATAGACTTCTGATCTTGCGAAGAACCTCAAATTTGGGTCGATTAATTTGGGTCGATTTGGTTGACCTCAAAATGCATCCAGTTTTTCCAAAGAGGAGTTTGTATACTGCCAGAAAAATTGGTAAAAAAGCCAGCTTTCGATGAACAGTTTTTACAAAAAATAAACATGAAACCATTTAGAGCTCCAAATTTCAGAAAAACAAAAACGGTAGATTCCTATTGGTACACCTAATATACAGCTGATAAATTGAGAGTTGACTTTCCATCTCAAACTTTGCAGGCGTATCGATTGAATATAATTGTTTTATTGGTCGATTGTACTGTCATTGATGTCTGTGTCAAATTACATGTCGTTATCACCTTATCGCTATTGATTTCATAGTTACGCCTGGGAGTGGTCAACAACTAAAAGAGATTTTGAACTTTTACAAAGTCTGATTTAAAAAAGCAAAGAAATTGCATTAAATTTTGTTTGCGAAATGAAATTTCTGCTTGCAGAATACCTAAGGTAACCAAGCTTTGCCGCAAAAAAAAAAATCAAAAAAAAGGTTTACAATTGGGACGTTCACGCCGGTAGTGTTGGGTAGGACACGCATTTTTATTGAGTTTGTATGAGGTACTCATTTGAGGGAGTGAAGTGGTACATTGTCCCACCTCATTTGAGGTAAAGTTTGTTTTTTATAGAGGTATAGAACTTTGAAATGGAATAAAACAAAGATGATTTTTTTAAATTGACATGAAATTGACTTTATTCGAAAGATAATCTTCTAACATTATAATTTAAAAATAATTAAATACACCCTTTAGATCTTGTCACATGTCCCATTAATAGCTTGCAATATGTACTAACGCAAAAGTCGTGAGGTGCCTCTGACTATGACAAGAATTGAAGTGGGAAAAATATTTTTTTTGAGGTGTTTGGATATTTTTGTACTGGTGTATGGGACATGAGGATGTGAGGTGCTTCTGACTATGACAAGAATTGAAGTGGGACAAATAATTTTTTTGAGGTGTTGGGACAGTTTTGTAGTGATGTATGGGACGTTTGTAGTGCATCTTGTATGAGTAATGCAACACTACACGCCGGCGCGTACCACCGATGGCCCACACTAGACTGTCTCATCGGGCGGCGCGTACCACTGATGGTACGCATTTGATTGAGCTATTAGATGGTGAGTAACACAAAATATTTAGATCTTTAACCCTCCAACTGCCGAAAAACCTTGGGAGTCGCATTCTCGTTTCGACACTATTTTAACATTTGATCCTCTAGCAGGAGAACCGTCGCTCTATTTCAGGTAACATGGCATGGAAGAGAATATTTTTGATCTTGATTATATGCCAAATTTAGTGAGACGAATCATTACTTCCATTTCCATCTTTTGTGTTATTTTGGGCAAAAAAATAAAATAAGATAAAAACCATCCAAGTTATACTTACAAAAAGATGCGAATTCGAAAAAATTTCAGCACTATTTTATTTTCACAGTAAAAATTGAGAAGATTCAGAGAGGATGAGGCGAAATTCGCTTTAGTCAATCACACAAAACTTTCCACGATGCCATTGTCTTTACCCTTGGATTGTCAATGCTGCATAATACCCTGGATTAACTCCCGTCCGGCAGAACGAAAAACTTTAAGCGCAGCCGCCAATGGGCGAGGATTATGAATTACAGCGCCGACGTTAACGTGTTAAACAATTTTGGAAAACGTTTGAGCCTTAGAGGTGACTCATCCCGTTTAATTCCAAAAACACTCAATCTCTTTGGAAGAGTACTATGATGCTGTCAGGATACACATCATGACAATGAGATTTTGATTTAGCTCCGTATGACTTCTGACTATTCAGTAAACTAAAAAGACCACTCAGGGGAGACCATTTCGAGCACAATCAATGAGAATTGCTACGTGAACAGAAAAAACATTATGAAAATCATAAAGAAAATAAAATCGTAGTCCTCAGCCCAAAACCCTTAGTTAAAACCTTTATTATCATCATCAAATATTATTGTATATGGAATCGATTAAATGCATTAAAAAATAATAATGGGACGTGCAAAAAATTCTAATATTCCGGAACGAACAAAACAGCAAAAACAACTTGCAACAACAGGTTTCCAAATCCTTAAGAAACCGAAGGTCACAGAAAGAAATTAATTGATATAACAAAAAGTCATTTCGATTCCTCTTCACCTTTTTGTAACTGAGTGGAATGGAGTCAAAGTTCAATCTCTATGGTGGAAGAACATTTTTGTACACCCAAAACGTGAAGTTTGGCAGGAGCAGTGTAATGGGGTATGGCTTCATAGTGTTGGTGCTTATAATATTTTTCAATAGGGACAAATTTCGTAATTTAGTGAAAACGGATCCTTACAGCTTTTTTTTATC
This sequence comes from Merodon equestris, assembly GCA_958301585.1. NCBI lineage: Eukaryota > Metazoa > Arthropoda > Insecta > Diptera > Syrphidae > Merodon > Merodon equestris. The sequence goes on from OY284414.1 coordinate 104,652,294, forward strand.
ATCTGTGTGTGTCAGAACGTCAGTTAAGCTTAATAATTTTGTCGTAACGTGGTCAGAGGAGTAGACTACTGTTTTCTGACTAGTAGAAACCTTACTCGAATTTTCGGCTATAATAATCGACCCACCTGACAGACTGCGCTATAGTGGATAAATTCGAGTTAACATAGAAAGAACTAACCGGTCGAAATACATTGCAACCATAAGTGCTTCAGTTCAAAATGAACCAAATCAGTGAATTCCACGCTTGGGAATCTTTCAACCCGCATTGTGGCGAATTCTGTCTAAAGGTCTTGCCCATTTACGAGATTAATTTAATTCAAGAGGAAAACTCTGAATTTCATCGAAAAATCATCTTCATCAATGAAGCTCATGTTTGGAGCATAATATGAGACAGCAACAAAGCCACATGTGCTCCAAGAGACTCAATTGCATCAGCAAAAAAATTACCATGTGCTGTGGATTTCATGCTAGAAGTGTGATTGGACCGTATTTGTTCGTCGATATAGTCAATTGAGTTCGCAGTCGTGTCAAATTGGAAAGCAATTTTTGGCCACAATCGGATACACTTAACATCAGTGAAATGTGGTTGTCCTGATGGGGACACATGCCACACAGCTGGTCAATTGATCTATTGGAGAGGATGTTCGGCAATCGTGTTATACCGAGAAAGGGTGCGGTCGCCACCTCGCACATTTGATTGAACGCCATTGGATTTTTTTTTTGTGATGTCGTTAAGTTTAGGCCAACAAGTCAACAACGTTAAAGGATCTTAGGTGCAATATCGAATATGAAACTGCAAACGATCCAACTGATTCATGTGGAGGAGTTGTGAGAAATTGGCTAAGAATCGATCGTAAACGTGCTTGTGGTGATCATATGATCGACATCAGGTAATAAAATTTAAATTTAACAATTTTATTACATCCGAAATAGATGGTGATTTATTTGCTGTTTGGTTTTTCAATGTTCTAGTTTTAACGGCTCATGCATGATTCGTGACATGTATCTAAGTCAAATACGCTCAGTTAACATTGCCGTTTCATCATGAAAAGATTTACACCCGAACATTATTATTATTGTTCTCAAAATTCATGTTCTGTGAAAAATGTTTTTCGCGTACTTCGGCCACATTATGGTCGTCATAACCTACCTACTGATCCAACCCATAACGACTAAATTTCGCACCAATTTCACGCTATTGGACATCATCACCTGTACGAAGACTGCGTGTCGCGTATGCATGTGAATTGTGTACAGAGGAAAATATTGCTCCTGTATCCTGTGATTTATTCGTCGTCGTATGCAGTAATTGGAATCATTACTCGACTTCTTGGGAGATTTTACGCATTGTTCTAAAACCGCACAAATATACATAGCTCGTGCAAGAACTGAAGCGGAACGACCTGCCACAACGTCGTATTTTCGGTGAGGAAAACTCTATTTCTGACGAGCAATTTATGCACCGGTTAAGTAGCCGAGAACATAATGCGATTTAAAGACTTTAGACCACTTTTAACAGGAATATGTCAAATCACTGGGTTATACAACGTCAATAGCAGCATTGAAAGATAGCATTACAGGTGTTATTTGCTTAAAAAAGTGATTCTCCGTTCGGACCACTTAAAACATAGTCGTCATCATTTTATACGCTAAATAATCTTTGAAAACCAAATGGCAAGCATTGATTTATCAAATCAAATAAAAATTGTATACCCCTCTCCATTTTTCCTCTGATTATTTTGAACAATGACAAACCAAACGCTTAAAAAATACAAAATTGTAATGTCCTTATAGAAAAATTCATAAGAGGCAAATTAGATGCGCCAGTATACAAGATTTTATGTTGGAACAAATTGACCCCTTTAGAGCCTAGATCTGAGCCCCAATTGACAATTTTTAGAAAATTATTAAGAGACGTGTCATAGCATTACAACTGGGGATTGTGACGCAGTTATGGGACACCATCCATCCACCCATGTTTTAAAATAGGTACCTTTGTGCGCCCCACTCACGTCTTTCACAAATAAGAAACGTGTTGTTGTAAATACCAAAAAGGAGACCCAAGCAAGGACTAAGTCATTTTGCATAATTTACTTCTTAATTTGTTATTTGTCGTTTTTTTCCTACAATTTTCAAATACTTTTAACGAAATTTCAAAGCGTTTGGAAAACATATATTTTCTGTTATCTATTTTACTTTATTTTCATAGTTGTTATGGTAGTGTGTACTAATTGCAGTATGGGCAAATGGGATTTTAATTTATTGCTGCTCTGATGGTCATTTAATAAATAATAAACAACGTTAAGGCAGCTGCATGTGTTCGTAATTACCTGAAAACAACAATTCGTTTCCCACTTCCCTTCTGGGCAAGGAAATACCTGAAAACCACTTGCAACTTCTCTATATACCTTCTTCCTTTCAAGAACCGCCGAAATATATATTGTGTTTCGATATTCTTGAATCCATTTCGACTGGGTACAGTCGCAAAAAGTATCCGTACATTCTTGAAAGCAAAGTACTTTCAATAAACTCCGACTTTAGGTTCTCTCTTTCTTTTTTGTTTCCTCTCTGAACACACGATTCACTTATTCTTTTCAGACTTTCACACTGTAATTAAACCCACACATAGGGCCCGAGTGGACGGACATTTTACCGAAAATAAAAACCAATAAGCAGGGGATCAAGAAAGAGCAAAGAATAACACCGACAAGTACGTATAGTATAGAACGTAACTATATCCACATGGAGTGTCTCACGAGCAACTACGGCGACACAACAGCATCGATGAGGAACAGTGCGGTGATCTTTTGATGTGTACACAAAAAAGAGAAGTGCTGGTCTCTGAAAAGGGACTGGCTCCGCCAGAATATATTCACATGAGTCCATGTGGCATGGGCTTGCTTCACCTGGACTGATGTTTCAGTTTGGCATTTCATCTCTTACTCTTTCACTTTTTCGTTTTCTTCGGCTTTATTTTTTAATTCAATTCTGATGCATGGCAATAACCATCAGACACGTAGTACGACTTTTCGTGTAATAAAAAAATAAAATATTTTGTAATTTTGATTTCTCATGTTTTGTTTGCTTATTCGAGGGGAGAAAGAAAAACAAAAAACATAAACCGGTCACCTCCAGTTTTCATCACTTGGCTATGCACACAGCCAGCTGGCTTTATCTATGTATCCATTCGTGCATCGGTTGTTCGACATAAACCGTATCGATGACAACCACATTGATGCAGCAACGAGCAATGCAAACAATCCCCCATGGCCCCCCAACTCCGCCCGACCAAAGCTTGCACATTTGGTTTTATTCAAGCACGTAGTCACTGCTTTGTTTGTTTTTTTTTTTACGATACCACATTTGTGTTTATGTTTTGGGATTTCCAAGATCATTCGAGCTGGGCTGGGACGATTCCGCGAGGTTAAAAGTTACTCTCCAGGAGGGACAATGTAAATAGCAAGAAATTACATACCCACAAAGCTGGTAGCGGACCAAGGATCCCTTGACCCGTAAAAAACTGAAACCACTATCGCGTGCCCAAGTATAATTCTTTCATTTCTTGATTAGTTGCTTTGCTAGTGCGGTTTACATTCACATTCTACACTCGGCTACAAGGATGACGCTTTACCTTAATACGAGGTTTTGTGTTTTACGATACAATGTGATGTGAATTTATTGCTCTGACGACAGTGAGTGTTCGCCATATTAAAGTGGATTAAAAAGCAATGTACGTGCGATGTAATTAAACGAAAACGGGGATGGGGACGAGGAGTCAATATAGGGGCGTTCAATTTATTGCAGTCAATCAAGGCACGATCTAGATAATGTTTTTAAGTTTGCGTTTTGTATCGTATCGACCTTTCGAATTTTACGGAGACTCAGTACAAAATAGCGAGTGCGTACCTGCTTCTGATATGGCGCAGCAAAGTTGTTGTATTATTATTATTTTTTGCCTTTAATTAGCAAGTAATGTGGCGGAAAACACCTTTTCTCTAACTTCCCGCAGAGGATAAGCCACCAATCCTACATCTCTACAACTGTCAAGAGTTCAACGCTCCTCTGACATTAACAGCATACCATAGCAAAAAGATTAGAATAAAATAAATTTGATCCCAGCCCTTAGCAAGTTGAAATGCCTAAACATCTGCGACCATTAAATAAACGAGAAAAGTTTCTATCGAAAAAAGTGAAGAAAATATTGAGATGTATTGTAATTTGCTTCTTTTATCGAGAGCCATCAAATTTGATGTCATTCGATCGTTGGAAATCTATTTGCTACGCTTAGGCAACGATGGAAGCCGAAATAAATTATGAATGCCATACTCTACTCAGCCTAATGGCCGACCCATATTTTAAAGTTCTATGGCATTTTGTTTTTCCCTAAGAATCGTGAGATTTTTTTCCCATTATGTGTTTCCCTATTTAATCCCTCCCATAATTTTGACAATAGCGACTGAATTTACTTATTGATTTTAAAATCAGATAGGCTATGGAATAGAAACGGAAGTCGGTGAATGATGGGGTATTCAACAGAATTAAGGATTTAAGGATGCAACTGTTGTAGAGTAGAAACAAATATTTTTAAACATTCCTAAAACAAACAGGCTTTTAACAGGCTACCATAGAGCTGGTGCACAAATAAGAGGATAGCAACTAACTGCTCTCGAAAGCACTTACACGTTAGTTAGAGCCTAAGTTTTTGAACTCACAATACTGCGCGACTTCTTTTCAATTTTTTTTTTCATACCCAAAAATTCGAAGATGGAGGGAATGGGCTCGGTTCCAGACCTTTGAAAACAAAAAAAAAAACGTTTTCTTGCTAATCAATATAGTGAAGATAAGTCGCCAAAAACTTTGTGGTCCAACAGCTGATGCAATACGTAATTTAAGTCATATTACCTATTGCTCCCCTTCACCACGATGTAGGTTAGGTTAGGTTAAAGAAGGGGAATGTGATGGTTAAGCATCACTTCCACTCGGAGGCCAAAAGGCCCATTGTGATTCCCTTCATTTGTGGGGTACACATATAATTAACCTGTCCTATCACGTGATGGCTGAAACCACCCCGTGCTCTTTATGAATTTTAGAAGATCCGATATATCTGCATTTGCCACGTCCGCAATCTCTGTAAAGAATCTTTGGAACTGCGACGCTAGGCGTCGATTCTGGAGAGCTGGGCAGTGGCAAAGCAGAGATGTTGGATCGTCTCAGTTTCTTCCTCATCGCCACAGCTCTGGCAGAGATCGCTGGATCCCAAGTCCCATTTCCGGAGCATTGCTCCAATGGGACAGTGTCCTGTGATCACACCGACGAGCATACGGATCGAGTTTCGGTCCAGTGCCAAGAGCTTCTTTGTTTTTTCCGATGTTGAGCTCTGGCCACGATGATCTTGTCGTGTAGCTGTCGTTTCTTGTAAGCCAAGACGAGTTGGCTTCTTTGATGATTGTGTCATTTATGATCCGGTATAATGCGCTGATCGGTGGTTGCAATGACGAGTCCGCTTCGCTGATGTCCAGTTCAGACCCTTGCCTGGCCAATTCGTTCGCTCTTTCGTTCCCTGCGATTGAGCTGTGACTTGGGACCCAGCAGAATTTGACTTTGTGGTGTCTGATGGACTTCAGTGAGTCGCGGCATTTCATGACAGCCTTTGATCTCATTATACAGGATTCTATTGACTTCAGTGCAGCCTGGCTGTCTACGAAGATAGTGATAACCCATGGTGGGATATCGGTTACCTGTAGATGTTTGGCTGCTTTCTCTATTGCCAGGATTTCTGCTTGAAAAACGCTGCACAGATCAGGGAGTCTGAATGATTCCTGTTCAGAGTAGAACCCGGCCCCAGTGCCTGTGTCCACTTTCAGTCCGTCGGGGAAGAGAGTGATCTCGTGGTCGTTGATCACAGCGTTTGATAGTCACTCGTCTTTGTCGGGGAAAAGGATTGGTATTCTGAGAGAAATCATTTTGGGGGAAAATGTAGTCGGTCGTAGCTGCGAGGCTACTAAAACTATGTTTCCTTCCCAGGTCGTCTATTATTCTGAGTATGGCCGCATGTCCATAGTTGGCTTGCTTCCACAGAGAGATAGCGCTTTTTGCAGCGCAGCCTTTTATGAATAGATCCAGGGGGAGGAGAAGAAGAATCATGTCCAACCCTGCTTGCGGCGTGCTTCTCATGGCTCCCGTTGTACAAACAGCGGCTGACCTGTGTGCTTTGTTGAGCATGTTCATATAGCTTTTCGTGCTGCCGTACGGTTGCAAGCCCCATCTTTTGCCGAAGGTCTTTTTGCATGCATAAAGAGCATACAATCCTTTTTCATCCTTTCCTCCAGGTTCTTTTTCCAGGAGAGTTTGGAGTCAAGAACGATGCCTAGATACTTGGCTTTCGCTTTGAGTTTGAGTGGAGTGCCCTCAACTTTGGGGGAGCAAATATCGGGATTTTCCTTTTCCTGGTGAACAAGACCAGCTCGGTTTTCTGGGGGTTTATTCTCAGACCGTTCTGTCTTGCCCACGAGGAGAGTTCCCTCAACGCAGATTCCATTAGTTCACTGATAGTTGGTAGAAATTTACCTTTTATCAAGATAACTAGGTCATCCGCGTATGCTATTGTCTTTGTGTCTTTCTCCATAAAGAGTTAGAGGATTTTGTTAACTGTAAGAAGCCACAGTAAGGGGGAGAGAACTCCGCCCCGTGGGGTGCCTCTAGTTGTAACTTTCCTTATAGAGCTGTGTCCAATGTCTGCATTGATAATTCTGTTTTTCAACATATTTTCAATCCAGATTATAATTTTGGATTTGTCTAGTTGTATGTCCTCTAGAGCTGTTATTATGGCCTCTGTGTTTATGTTGTTGAAGGCCCCCTCGAGGAAGGCTGGCATTGTAAACTCTTTTAAGTTCAACGAGCTCTCAATTTCACGGACAACACTATGCAGAGTACTTTCCACTGATCTGCCTTTAAGGTAGGTGTGTTGAGTGTTGCATAAATTGTGTGAGTTGATGAGTCATCTGATGTATAGGTCAAGGAGTCTTTCCAATGTTTTTAATAGAAACGACGTGAGAATAATTGGCCTATAGTCTTTTGCGGCAGTGTGGATTGGTTTACCTGCCTTAGGTATGAAAACTACCTTTATTTTCGACTGAATTCTCAATGTAAGTTGGATCGGGGTTAGTGATGGCTTGTGGCGGTACTAACCTGTTGGCAACTAGGTTTGAGAAAAGATTCCAGTCTGTCTTCTGATGGTTTCTGATCGGTTCGGTTTTTCTTTGTTCACCACGATGTAATAAGACTCAAAAGCTCGAACCTTTGCAAAAATTTACGAAGAAAACCATATTAGCCCCTAGCGTAATAAGTAATTTTGGCTCAAAATGAGGTTCATGAAGATGTTGAAAGATTACTATATGGGCCTGATTGGTAACGAACCAATTAACCAATTGGATACCAAAATTACTACTTTCCTTTACGTTATAATTCAATCTATTGCTTTTACTACTGCTCTCGCTCGTGGCTGAATTCAAAAAGAAAAAGGCGAGAGGAAAGACAACCCCAGAGCCCCAATAGGATCGTTCCAATTCCATTGACAATGAATTCCAGTTGGGTAAGCTCTGGTACGATCTCTCATCTATTATAAACATCATTAATTCAGTCAATAAAATTAATACAATACAGTGATAATAACAAATAGAATAACATTAGTTAATTAAATAAATAAAATAATTTAATAAGAATAAATGGTTCTTCAACAGGGCCCAAAATTTGACTATTTTTCTAACGTAAGATCTTAGTTATTTCCAGTCCGCAAAAAAAGTCAAAAAAAAATTGCTGGCTGATACATCCACTGGGTTGTTCCCAGGAATCACATTTCATTTCGTCATCAAGTACTTCTGCTTGAAAACACTCTCTACCAAAAACATATCCAGCGAAAACATTGGGGGACTCTGCTCCTCCATATTCCACAATAGCACACTCGGCCCAGAAGTTTAAGCTAGACAGAACATCCACTGAACAACCCAGCTCACTGAAAATAGACATTCGACAGACAAAAGTCGAACATGTTGTGTTGGCAAACCAAAATGTGACCATCAGGCTGAGGTCACTGGCATCTCATATGGCAGTATTCAAAGAATCCGTAACCGAGCTAAAGAAAGAAAAACGGAGTTGACATTTCGAGGGTGAATATCGAGAAGTTCTAAGCATTTCAGAAAATGTTTAAACAAGGAGACGTCTTTACCCCACTTTTTTTTAATTTGGTGATGGAATACGTAATAATCTGTAGGGTGCTCGTGGTGCAATGGTAATCATCACCGACTATTGAGCCGAAGGTCTGTAGTTCAAGTCCATCCATAATCAAGAATAATTCTTATACGGAAAACTGTGCAGCAACATAAGTTGTGAGTGAGAGATGATAAAAAAGTGCTGACGAAGGCGTAACACTCGCAGCATAAGATCACTTCAAAATTCATACTCTTAGTGTGCATTTCCAATATAACACCTTAATTTCATGGAAACAAAAGATTTACTGTGAACTACAACCAACGCAAAATTCAGTCGAATCTCTCAAATCCTATCTAGGACAACCACCATTCCTGCTTGACCTTATGCTGACGGGTCTGGAACTTCTGGGAGATATTGAGAAAACAGTTAAAAGAAACACAGATAGTCTATTTACGGCAAGAAAGGAAGTATTGTAGGTGTAGAAGTAAATGAAGAGAAAACTAAATGGTCACTGATCGACTTGGCCCGAAGCAAGCCTCGCACCTGACTGAAATATCTGGAAATATCGTATTGCCTGCCAAAATCAACAGGTCGAAATTAATAAAAGGCTGCATACGGGCTGCGTGAACTTTTTCGCGATGGAAACAATATTAAAAATAAAATAATTTTTAGTTAAAATCTATAATAACATCAGTGGCACGTTATGGATACGAAACTGGTGTGAAATAAGATCTTAAGGAGAATCTATGGTTAAAATTAAAACGAAAGAACAAACGAATGGCGAAAACTACACACCCGGAAACTCGAGGAACTTTATTCACGCCCAAGCAGTATCTTAGTAATAAAATCGCAAGATGAAGATAGACAGGACACGCAGAACAAATGGATTGAATAGAAACACAAGGTAAAAAGACCACCAGGAAGGCCGCACCGTAGATGGAAGAACAATCTAAGGGTGAACCTAGAAGAGATGGAACAGAACGGCTAGAGGAAGTGTACCGATTATGGAATACGCTTCTAATATTGAATAGTGCAGCTTTTTGAAAACTACGTTATTTATGGATCTGTTCATTTCATGCAAAAAGCTTTCTTTTCATGCGAATAATCGTTGTTAGTATCCTTGTAGTCGGCGGTTGAATTAGACGTGCGCAGTAGTTAAAAAAATATTTTTGGTGCAATGCGTGACATAATATTGTGAGTTTATTTTCTTTATATTTTTTTTATCGATTTAACTTAAGTCAAATATTTTTTTTTTTGTGCCATTAGAGAAAAATTCAACATTTGTAATAATTTTAAGTTTTGAGGGGACTTCAGGTAAATAACTAGTAAATTTTTACATTTTTTGATCATGACCATCAGCTCAGCTTGTTTCTTTTTTGACGTTGAATATCTTATAAATTTTCAGATGGCACCTTATGAGATGACAAAGAAAAAATGGGCTTCAAAAAAGCTGCAGATACCTTAAAGTTCAACGGACAACACATTTCAGACTTTTTAATTCGTCTTCTGCTGAAGCCTTAGATGTGCCGCTGGGTAGAAAAACTGTTCTTAGTCCAGAATGAGAGAACTAGTTAGTGTAGTACGTCCTGGGAATAGAAAAGAAGTACAACAAGTAGCTTGTAGTAATAGCTTGGAGCATAACTTCCATGAATTCTCGTAGCAAAAGGAGAAAAACAGATTGGTGCTATAACATCCACTGAAAGGGGGCGTCTAATAACTGTTTGCCTATGTATGAACGCAGCTGGAGACTTCCCCCAATGATAGTTTTCCCCAGAAAAAAATGGATAGTTTGCTAATGAAGGGAAGTCCAGCAAAAGGTGTCACCCTTCAGGCTAAATTCAGACCAGCATATTCTTCAATTGGTTTCAGCTCTTTCTGAAGTTTTCAAAACTAGCAACAGAAAAACCAGTCCTACTTATTTAAGGTGGACATTACAGCCACACACATTGTACATAAATTTGATAGATTTTGCTCGTAACAATCTTGTGTTTGCCACCACCTTCTGCCCATAAAATGCAATCCTTGGACAAAGCGGTAATGGGAATATTGAAAAGCTCTTACAGTGAAGAAATCCGACAATTGTTCTTGCATTCCGGAAGACCTTTGAGCAATTACGACATAATGGACCTGTTTGTTAAAGTTTACTTACGGATTGAAAATGCTTCACTAGCTGTTAGTGGGTTTAAGGCAACTAGAATCTATCCTCTTAATCGGAATATTATTACATAACCCGATTTAATAGAGGAAGAGGAAGTTATCTATGAAGAGAAGGAAAACGTTCCACCGGTATAAGATATACTTGCCTCCAGGCTAAGCCCAGAAAGTCTCCGAGTCCAAGACCCCCACCCTGCTGACTGCTCTGGTGCCGAATCTATTAATTTCATTTGTGACTTTTGCAAATCAACATAAATTTGCATGTGTTTTATATTATAATGGATAGTGGTCCATATCAGGGTCGATTTTTGAAAAGTGTTAATTTTGAGTTTTAACCTTTTTGTTTTTGTCATGGAATGTTATTGTTTTTTTTTTTGAGTTTTTGTTTTGTAAGTAGAATGGAGTATTTTCATTAATAAATATTTAAAAGATCGAATAAAATTTAATTTTTCTATGTTCAAAACTGAGCTTATATTTTGTTATTCCATAATCGGTACACTTCCTCTAAACATGCAGGGATAACACTCATCACAGGGAGCTTGGCCAACACTTTTTATGTCAGCGAGGCTTTAAGCTTCCAAGTTCCAGATGACCGGTAATAATAATAAGAAATTCAGAAAAATAAAAATTAGATTTTAAAATTTTGCGGCTTGTACTAATGCGATCAAATTGAAAGGTGCCTTTGCTCGTAATTTTTACAATTTTTTTTTATTCTTCTAAATATATATCATCCCTTGATATAATACCTCTGTGACAGCAAAAACAATTACGCAACGTTCCATTCCAATTCTCAAACTCCAATGTTCATCTCGATTTCCAAAATGCCCTTCAATTCACGCAGCGAATGGACAGAAAATGGTGTCTCCGGAGTGGTCTTTTACTATTTTATGACCAGAAATCATCTCTTTCCAAATTTTAACGCGATGAACTTTTTCAAAAAAAGGTGAGCGTTTTAGAACCAAACGATATGACCCGCGTCTGGAGCCCAAGGGATAGTTTAAAATTATGAAAATTGATGCCATTGATCAGATCTCGGATTTTGTTCAAAAATCTCTTTGATGATTTGAAATACCAAATCTTTGACTTCCTTAAGGTGTTGTTCATCAGTTGATACTTTTTGTCTACTGGAAATGACATTTTTACTACTTGTAAATATTGTCCGTCGACAAAGCCTGGTCACTAAAAGCATCTGCAACATCCTCAATGTTTTTGCAGCAGCCATACAGCAAAAAAGCAAATAAGTTAAGTTAAGAATCAGACGTTGTAAAACTGACTAAATTCACTTTTAGTCATTCACAAAATGCAAGCGTAACTGTAAAGATAATGACACAGGTGTTAATGACAGTTCTACCAACCTAAACATTTTTTTTCCAATTATTTGCCACGAAAATTTAATCTGGAAAACCACCTTTTAATTCGATCGCAGTAGGGATTCGATGTTAACTTATTTTAAGAAAAATTGAATTTTACTAAGCTTATTTCAGAAACATTTTTTTTTACATTATCTCATCTTTAAGATGAAGAAAAGAGAAAAGCCATTGATGAAGGGGATGGTGAGGTGGCACATAAGTGCTCGGTGCAAACGAGTTGCAATCAGCTCGGTCTATTTTCAGAAGATGACTCTTATAAACTATGAAACTCTGGTCGGTTTCAGAGAGGTCAGACATATGTATGACAATAATACTCAGTTTATATGACTTAGAGTTTCATAAAAAAAAATTGTTTTTTACTGTGTTGAATATGTCAAATTTTGGGTTAATTGGAATAAAAGTGTAGCTGAAGCGCGTCGACTGCTTGTGAAAATTTATAGTGACAATGCTCCAACTGATAAATCATGTACGGTTTCGACGTTTTATAAATGATGATTTCAGCGTTGAAGGTTAGCCTCATTCTGGACAATAAAAAAATTCGATTCGATGAAGAGTCAAACGCAAATGGAGCTTGCAGATTCTCTGACTGTAAGTCACCAAGCAGTTTCTGTGCGATTAAAACCAATTGCAATGATTCAGAAGCAAAGCAATTGGGTTCCTGATGAATTGAAATCGAGAGATCGAGAGATACTGAAAGGCGATTTTCCACTTGTGACCAGCTGATTCAAAAAGAAAAGATTTTGATCTGACTTTGACTCTACGATAATCCTAATAAGAAAAAATACAACGCTTAGCGTGGTGAATCGTTACTATCGACCTCAACATCATCACCAAAGCAAAATTTTGAGTTCGAAGGTCATGCTGGATGGGACCATAAGCGTGTCGAGTACTATGAGCTGCTACATACATTCTGATGAGCCCATTACGGCCGATCAGTATAGGCCAAAATTGATTCGTTTGAGTCGTGCATTACGCGAACAACGGCCGGAATACGAACAAGGACATGACAATGGTATTTGTTTTTTGCTCAACAACGCTCGGCCTCCTATCAAACGTCGTAGAAAAAACAATTTGGAAATGCTTAAGTGGGATGTTCTGCCGCACACGCCGCACAGTGGGGCAAGCGCGGAAAAAAAATCCAAAAATTTTATTCTTATTTTTGCCATGTTCGAATGGCTATTGTTTTCATTATTAGTCCGAAAAAACAGTTCTGATTCGTTTTTTTTCCATATTATGTTTGTTTGTGACACTGGGAGACTGAGGAAGTTTGACGCTATTTTTTCATAGAAAAATGGTCCATTTTTATTCATAAGTTCGCTTATTTTTTGCTCTTTTATTTGGAAAGATAGAACCATAAAATTCACCAGAGTTTCACTTCATGTTTGGAAGAAAAGAATAAAAAAAAACAGCTCCAAATATTTTATAAATATCACATAAAAAAATATAATAGAGCAAGTAACTACACCATATGAATTTGTCCAATCTCTCAAAAAAAAAAGCTCCGCTGAGCTCCGGTTAAAACTTGTCATTTTCTCAAAGCTTATACTAATACCTAGCATTCCTATAAATCCCATTGACAACTGGAGACAACTGTTAAAAATAAAGACATAAGAACAAAGACTGTTTACACAATTGGTAAGTAAGGTAGTTGGAATCTATCATTATTTTCTACTCTTACAAAGCGAATTCTGCGAATTTTTTTTTACGATTTTTGTCGTTATTGAGTGCCAAGCCAAAGTTTTCAGCGCTGATTTTGCACTTTCAATTTTCACACAGGCAAAATTATCTAGATTCCAATATGAAGTCATCAGAGCAGCTACAAAAAAGTTTGGTCATTATATTTTTCCTAGCTAGTTATAAGAAAATTCAAGAAGCAAAGAAAGATTGTTACCCGAACGATGTTAACGTTACAGAATCCTCTTCCGAAATTCCTTTACAGAATTTGGTTGACCACACAGTAAAAAGAATTTTCAAAACTAAACCAGACGATGAAATGGATACATTAGAAATTAGTGAACTGGTTTTACATATTAAATGGGGCTTTGACGGCTCTTCCGGCCAGAATGAGTTTTCTCAACTATTTTCTGACGACAGTGAAACAAGAAGCGACTCAAATTTATTTATGACCTCGATTGTGCCATCTCTTGCCGCAAATCCCGATAAAAACATCTGGGTTAAACCCCGGCCATCCTCTACTCGATATTGTAGACCTATAAGGTTTCAATTTCTAAGAGAAACTGCTGTATTAATAAAATCTCAAAAAGACCGTGTTCAAAATGAAATAAATAACTTGCGGCCAACAATACTACAGTGCAAGGATAATACCATCACGGTGAGGAATGTTTTACATTTCACAATGCTGGACGGAAAAGTAGCTCAACATGTTACCAACACAACTGCATCAAGCAACTGCTTCGTTTGTGGTGCTCGTCCATCTGAGATGAACGATATACCAAAACTTGAAATGAAGCATTGCAATGAAGAAGCAATTCAGTTGGGTATTTCTCCACTTCATGCTAGAATCAAGTGTATGGAATATATTCTTCATTTAGGCTATAACCTAGAATTCCAGGATTGGAGAACTACGAAAACTACCCTCCCAATGAAAGAAGCAGCAAAAAAACGTATACAAAAACGGTTCAGCACTAAATTAGGGAAAAAGGTTGATTTCGTAAAGCAGGGATACGGTTCCAGTAATACCGGAAATACATCTAGATTGTTTTTCCGAAATCCTTCTTTGACAGCTGAAATAACTCAAGTAAACGAAAACCTAATTCGCCGACTTGGAGTAGTTATTCATCCATTGACTCGGAGAAATTTAAATCGTATGCGGCAGACACAGCGAAGTTGGCAATACAAATGTACCCGTGGTATTACCCCTTCAACAGTCCATTCATGGAGCGGAGATTATAGAAACAGCAGCATTACCAATTGGATTATTTTCGGAAAAGGCACAAGAAAGCAGGAACAAAGACTATAAAAACTATCGACTTCACTTTACAAGGAAATGTTCCCGTACTGCCACGAACGAAGATGTCTTTCATAAATTGCTAGAGTCTTCAGATCCTTACATAACATCCATGAGGCCTGAACCCGATAAGAAACACCGTGCCATGAGTGACGAAGCACTTCATTTGGTAATGTAGGCTATTAAATATCGCTTGGTTCCTCAATATTATTATGAATGTTGTAATATAATAAATTTTTAATTTCATAATTTTTTTCAACCCCATTGTATTTTTTCATTCTAAACCGAATGAAACTATCCGCAATTTGATAGGGCCCATTATTCTCGAGAAATAGAGTTTTTTCCGCTTTTTGGCACTGTGCGCCGTATTCTCCGGACCTTGCCCCTTCTGCTTATTTGTTATTCCGACAGATGCAGCACGATTTGGCCGGTCACCGGTTTACCTCTTTCGCAGAAATCGAAAATTGGCACGAAAGTTGGATCGCCTCAAAAGACGAGATATTTTTTTCGAGATAGAATTAGAAAATTGCCTGAAAGATGGGACGAAGTAGTAATCAGCGACGGACAATACTTACAAATACCTTCATTATTTGGCAGCACACAGGTCTGCGAGTAGCCCAATCATTTATATTACAATAATAATGAGTACCTGGACCTCAATCTTAGATAAACACTATCTTCATAGTCCTCATCAAAAGTAACTATTTTTGCCGGAAACAAAATACAACATCGTGCAACGCGCTAGGCGGCTTGCCATAGCTGAGTTGGATTTGTTTTTGCGCTGGAAGGCGCGGTAGCAATGAACGTAGTTGGATTCTTAGAAATTTAAATATCCGCGATTAATTGCCTTCCCGGGCTACCCTCTTCTCCACCTCCTCTACTTTTAAAAAATGTTTTCTTTTTCTTCATTTCAGATTAAAATATGGAACACCATCGCGTATATGTTTGAATCTTTAAAAACTTGTTATCAATTCTTTTTCAAAAAGAATTAATTCTTAATATTGTAGGTTCTCGGTCAATTTTGTTCATTCGAACGGATTGACATAACTAGTTCAATTGGGATATTGAGTCAAATAAAAGTCTTAACAATAAACGATATCTATAAAACCAGTAAGATAAGAAAATTCGAAGGCGGTTATACCCTCATCTTGGAGACGTAGAAAATCCCAATTTTGAAGACATATTCACACAAATTTAGTGATATACGAGTAGAAGCCATGAAAACAGTGATATTACGCAAATAGTCAACCCGGTGAGTGTTATTTTAGTTTTTATTTCCCCTCAAAAAAATAAAACTTTCCATGAAACCCAATCTACTCGTCACCTATTGCCAATCGTATCGCAGAGACAAATAGAATTATTACTGTGGCAATCAAATTCGCAAACATCTAAAAAAAACGATAAAGCATTAAAAAAGCATAGAAACAGTGATGAGAGCTCGTCAATGTTTTGAAAACATTTTTATTTCGCTTGCTTTTTGATTATTTACTACGAGTATATAGCTCGCGCGTGAACTTTCGGATCTTATTCTACTATAGATACGTTTTGGTTTTGTTTGCGATTTTAGCGGCTTTTTATTTGCATTATCCATCGTATGAGATGAAAAAAGAAAAATATTTTTTGTTTATTGCACGAATGGCTACCCAATAGATCGCGCCAGAACCCGTACTCGTACAAATACACACGCGAACGTGGAAAAGAAAATAAGAAAATCTGAAACAAATTCATAGCGACTATGACCTTGTCGCACAATCAAAATGTCAGCCTCATTGAAATGAAATAAAACTAAATTAGATGAGTAAATATTTAATTCATGAATGTCCGTCCGCCCGACAAGCCGCCCGTCAGTCAGTTAGTCTAGCGTATAGGAAGGCAGGGTAAACGAATTTGTTTTCTTTCCACCCGATTGTGTTTGTTTTTTACGTTTGTGTGACAGTGCCTGAGGCGGGATAAGCTTGATATATAAGTTATATGGGCGGTGAGCTAATCGCGTCCAGACTCATGATACCGTTCAAGTTCTTCGTTCTTTTTTCGCCCGTTTTATATTTATTTACTCAGTTTTTTTTTTTGCTTGATATTTCCAAAATGTGCCGCGATTTATGCTGAAAGTACGACGCAATTGTCGGATATTTTCAATTTTAATTTGTTATTTGCGATCAACTCCCTGCGGCATAGGGTAACCGTTGAGTTTTAAATTACCTCGCAACCAAGAGAATTTTAAAGTTACCTCAAAAGATTACGTTTAGGAATTGACAACGTTTTTATCACGTGATAAAATGCCGTCATCATTGAAGAACAGGAAGATTTAAAACGTGATATCAAATGTATCTATCTAAAAGCACGTTTCAGTTCGTGAAACAAGAAACGGCCTTCGCGAACACAGTTTGAACAAAAAATTATGGTATTAACCAACAGACCCCCTTTCAAGTCAGGTTAACTACTGACATAACATTTGGAAAGGTTTGCGTCTTAGCTTACTAATATTTTTCATGCTTGGAATTTAGAAATTCTATATATTTGTAGAACTGTCAAATTATAGTACGTCACGGATGACATGTACAACCAAATGCCTGACTGAAGCATAAGAGCGAGTGACTATTGCCAGAACAACAAACTCTTCCCAGCATCTGCTGAAGCTTTGGGTAGGCTTGTTCACACCGAGGTCTAAGTGTAGTTTTATCACGTTTTTATTTTTAGTTAAATTGGCGCGAATGCTTCGCTGTTATTACGGACAAAATTGCTTAAACTGTTTATATCCAAACATCAGTCGTTAGTCTAGAGATTACAAGCTAGTCTTTTCCCGATTTTATTTCCAAGTCTCCAAATTGGAATATTGTTTGACAATCTTCCAATGTTGCTTTTGTAAATAAAACTCGGTTTTTGCCTCTGTGAAAAGGCAAATTTAGGGTATGGTACGATTAGGAAAAGCCTAACATGTCATGCAGAAGCACGTTAAGAATCAACATTTTCCCATACCTCAAAAAACCTAAGTCCTGCAGCAAATCTTCTCGAGTAAAGTGTTTCAGCTACTTCTAACTTAAGGAACATAGAGCTCATAAGGGTCGAAAGCGACTTTCTCTTTTCAAAGGCGCTAAGCTCTACCCCGCGGCATGAAAGTCAAAGCTCAGTATGTACGATGAGGTTATGCTACAATGTGTTGATGAGCGTAATAGACAAAAAGCAACAAGAACGAGAAATGCCAAAGAAAAGACAGGTTCTATGATAAGAAGCAATTTGATAACGTTCTTTGTGTGAACCAAGAAAATAAAACTAAATATGAGGAAAAACGCTTCTCAGGCCGTTATCATCACACCCACCGCCACATCCCAGTTGACTAGGCAAGATTATCGAAAGAGTGTATAGGACTGGAACCCAAGGCGGGCCTTCATGCGACTTGGTTGTATTTGAAGATCCCCAGAAAAAGTGGCGACAGCGGGAGTTTTTTTAGAGTGAAAGACAGCAACCATTCGCCCCTTGGAAAACAGTGCCCAGCTCAACAACGTCTATCTTCAGAAAGATATCGAAGATTCTTCGTCGATTACATGGCAGACGACGCGCTATCACCAATAAAGAGTCTAATAGTCTTGGTAGTGAGAGAAGATCTTCGACCTATCCTCAAGACATTTAGGAAAAAAAATTGGAAGATCGAATGCTTAAATATTTTGCAGTAGTATGCAAAAATAGGAATACACCATCTTGTCCAGCGTAGTGATAGATAGCAAAGACATGTCCTTACTTACTTAAATGACCCTATAGCACATGCAAACAAGCCTTTCTAGTTGACAGAAGCATCAACCAGCTGCTTCCAGGACTACACACCTGATTGGTTGAGGCCCCTTTCCACTTGTGCACTCCACTCTCTACATGGCCTAGTCATCTCAAACCTTGGATCCGAGAAGACTGACCTAGCCCGTGACGCTCAATAGCCTATAGTTCCTGCCCGCAAAATTTGCCTCTTGAATCGGCCAAGAGTTTCTTCATCCGTTTTCGACAATGTCCATACTTCTGGAACGCAGAAAAGCACTGCGATAATAAAGGTTTTATAGAGCTACGTGATTTTCCCAAAAGTTTCTTGAGCAACGTTTGCCAAGAGCTATTTTGCGTCAGATCTCAGCGCTTATGGCGTTACTACTTGTTACTAGCGAACCAAGGTAGGTGAAATCTTTGACCGTTTCAAAGTTACAGCTACAAAAGTTGACGTTTTGGCTAGACTTTTGTTAATAACAGCTCTCATTTACCCTTAGACCCTCAAACGTATTATTGATTATGACCGATGATGTTGGAGAAATCACATAACATTATGTCGCCCTGTCTTATTCCTCTTAACATCGAGAGAATCGTCGAAACCCCGCATACGAGGGTGGTCAAATACTTAGCCTCACCGCCAGATGGCGCCAGTATCGCAAGAGCAACTTACTATCGTGTAGTACATTCTAGTAGACGGCTACTGTCGAAATTTCAGCCGGATCGGACTCGTAGTCCGCGCGAGTGTCCGCGGATTTTAGAAAAGTGGAAAAAGAGCAATATCGGTCGGTGATTCGATTCTTGTTTTTGGAAGGGAAATCGCGCAGCGAAATCAAAGAGCGTTTGGATGCTGTGTACGGTGACTCTTCTCCTTCGATGGCGACCATCAAAAATTGGTTTAACGAGTTTCAACGTGGTCGCACGTCGGTTTTTGATGAGCCCCGAAAACGGCTACCACGGAGGATAACGTGACAAAAATCCATCTCGATCTCGTATTGACAGACCGCCGATTAAAGGTGCGCGAGAGAGCTGAGACAGTAGGCATTTCAAAAGATCGCATGGGTCATATCCTGCATGAAATTTGGGCATGAGAAAGCTGTCGGCGCGATGGGTGCCGCGTTTGCTCACTCCGGACAACAAGCGCAACCGTGAGACCACTTCAGAGCAGTGTTTGACGCTGTTTAAGCGCAATCCGAATGAGTTTCTGCGTCGTTTCGTGTAAGTCGATGAAACATGGATCCACTGGTAAACACCAGAGACCAAGGAACAGTCGAAACAGTGGACTTCACCCGGCGAACGTGCTCCGAAGAAGCCGAAGACTGTCCCATCGGCCGGAAAGGTGATGGCCACCGTTTTCTGGGATTCACAAGGTGTGATCCACATCGACTACCTGGAGAAAAGCAAAACGGTCACAGGGCTGTACTATGACAAATTATTGGGCCGATTCGACGCCGAATTGAAGAAAAAACGGCCTCACTTGCGAAGAAAAAAGTGCTCTTCCACCGACTCACACCTCCGCCCTCGCCACGGCCAAATTGGTCGAATTGGGCTACGAACTGCTGCCCCATCCACCGTATTCTCCAGATTTGGCCCCGTGCGACTTCTTTTTGTTTCCAAACTTGAAAAAGTCACTCGCCGCGAAGAAATTTCAGTCGAATGAGGAGGTCATCGCCGCCACGGAGGCCTACTTTGCAGACGGGTTAAAGAAGTTGGAGCATCGCTGGGTCAAGTGTATCGAGCTAAAAGGAGACTATATTGAAAAATAAATCGCCATTTCTCCAAAATTTTTGTTTTTCTTTTGTAGGCTAAGTACTTATTGGAAAACCCTCGTAGTCTCGAGAATTTTGAAGGGATGTTAAAACAAGATATGGCTCTGTATAGCCTTGGCTGGTGTGTGTCAGTAGAATGAATATTTGGTGTATCGGTCTGGAAACTACCAGATCCCGAGCGGTTTCCGGCGATCACGCAGAGGTCTTGGACATATGCCCTATAGATGGCGCAGTTATATGGATCCCTCCTCTCATGGACCGGGCCAATGACGCTGGGATTACAACAGGAATACTGTTCCCTGTCTATATCTTACAGATAAGTTGGTTCAGTGCCGAAATAACGCACCTCCAACTGCTTTATATAGTTCAGCTTCGATATCACTATCTGAACCTCGTCTAAGTCTGTCAAGCGAAAATGTTAAATGAACTTCAACTGTGACTCTACTACAATACAAGTTGCATATGTCCATCCTGACAAGCTTCCGCTCTAGCTTTATAGCCTTGGTATGTTTCGTTAAACCTTCGAACGTCATTTCTACAATAGCCCTTTTTTTCTCCTCAAAAGTGCGCGTCCTTTGCAATCCAAAAAGAGTTTAAAGCTGAGCCCTGAAATAGCTGTAGCTACGTTCCTGATTCAATATATTTCTGATATTATTGCTTAATTATCCAATTACCAGTGTTTTCTTACCGCAAGGCGATAAGAAAAGATATATTTTAAGTCCACTCCAAAATAAGTATGGCAATTCGGCCTACCCTCAGCCTAACCATGTATTAATGGTGCCACTAAGCACTGTTTCATGCAAATTATGTATAACCTTTTATGTTATACCTTTCCCTTTATCTGTTGGTCTTTGTTTCCTAATCGCTCGCTTATTTGGGTTTCCGATAATTGTCGGGGAACAGTTTCGAGACGTTAGGTTCTCGAATCAGTTATTTAAACGTATAATTTCCACATAAACGATGACTGACGAAAATGGACCTTGACTGAGATCGTCCGATTAATTGCACGAGCTTGACCTGGGTCCAAAGAACACTTGTAACGTGCACCAGTAGCTGTCGTAGAGAAAAAAAAACCCGAATCTCCTTCTTATTACCGTCCATCCGGCTTGGTTCACTCTTAAAGAACATGTTTTCCAGTTTTATATTACATTCTAAAACCATTCCGACAGCAAGACGGAAAAAAGGGTAAACACATAAGAAACGAGGTGAAGAGGAAACACTCTTGACTACCATCGAGGAGAAATGGCGACGAACGTGGAGGCTTAGAAATGTTTTTCGCCCTGGTTTTGCGTCTTCTTGTCATGTTCAAATTTGTTCGAAAATATGTACGTAAAAGTAATCGTAAACATAATAGCCGGGCAAACAGCTCTTTTATTTTTCATTCATTTTATACGCTTTTTCGTCTTTGCATTTTCCTTTGTCTCTTGCTCTCTCGCCGTTTGTTTTCTTTCTTTTCGCATATTTTTTTTTGGTTTATTTTCTAACCAAGAGCACGACCACGCCACACACACGTCTTGTTCGGGTCGGTTGTTTTCTGTTTTTCGTCTATTCGCGTTGGTAAAGAGCTTTTACTTGGTTTGGTCGTTGGTGGACGATTTATTTTGGTCTGAATACGGAGGAGAAAGATTTAAACTTGTTTCCACAGAAGTTGCTCCGTTTATTCGTCCGTTCCCTGGTTTGTTAAAACTATTACCAGCAGTACGAGGAATGAGAATCGGCTGTTGTTGTTTACTTGCATACCTCAGATAGCTGCTGTTGGCTTTTTGCTTCTTACCCTTTTTGTAAATCGTCTACGTGTACTTTTGGTCGAGCTTCGTCTGCGATACCTAACGAACCAGTTGAGTTGAGTACGTACTCACCTATATTAGGTAATAATTTCTTATTATCTATTCCCCTTGGCAATATGTTTTGTTTAATTATTTTCTTCATCGATAATCTTTCCTGTTTTTTTTTCTATTATTGTTTTATTGCTCTGATGTGTGGTGTGTGTTCCCATCACATTGATTAGATTTAAAAGGGATGAACATACTACGCAGAAACTTTGTTTTGAATTCTACTTTGATAAAAAGGGAATTTCGAAAACAAACTAAAAACGAAGCAATGGAGTGTCAGGGGTGATTCAAACTACCCTATCGGTCGCTGTAAACATAAATAATCCAAGTAAGCCTTGGCGTCTTTTATTAGAAAATAATTGTGTTATCTTAAGATACTACTTAAAGATAAGTTTCCAAACTAGTCCAAATACAATTGGCTTATAAAAAGCAATAGAGATCGAGCAAGGTGTGGACGTACCGTCTGATACAATTGAAGGGTTGTAAGTCTAAAGGTAGTAAGTGCCAATTTTATTATTAAGAGATATACGAAAAAATACATAATAAAAATAAATTTTCTGGGTTACGTTTTCTCTGAATGTTTTGATCACTCGATGCTGTAGCGTCCATTTCGTACCGTGTAATTTAGTCAACTAACTGTTAACAAACATAAACCCATGCTAACAGCCACCACCACCCGCTAATTCGCCCTGAACACACACAGGCACAGACCCTTTTGAGCGAAAGTTCGTTGGCACCTAGACCCTACCATAACGTTATTTGTGTGTGGGTAAAATTTTAAAAGAAAAAGACACTTGGATCCATTTGGATATTATTAGGCTTGGCACCTAGATTGCATTTTCCTAAAAATATTGACTTTTGATTTTTTGGCACTTAGACTCTTTAGACTTACAACCCCTCAATTGTGTTGTCTGTTCAATCTCCAATCCACATTTTGGCGTTAGGGGTACAAGTCAATAAAAAAATGTCAGAAAGTCATATAGTATACTTGAGCTGGCTAGAAATGTTCATTGGCCTCATTTTATGCCTACAAATTTGAACTTTTTAGCATCATAAGCGTCAATCGCCAGAATTCTGCGGCTTAGCTGCGTCGAATGAGAAATCTACGATGAGTCTTCTGTTACTGGCAGAACGTGCCGCGAATGGTTTCAACGCTACAAGAAGAGTGGTGATTGCCACGTGGATGACAAGGAACTTTCTGGACCGGTGGATAAGTTTGAAAAGGCAGAGTTAGAGGCATGACTGGGACAAGATTCACGCCGTAACAATAACCATTCAAACAATTTATCATCGTTTGTAAGCCTTCCATTAAGCAAGAAAATTAGGTAACATAGAAGTTGAAGACGAGAGACGTTGAAGAAAATTATTTTTTTCGAGAGCGAACTGCTGCTCCAACGGCAGGAAAGGAAGGTTTTTCTGTCGTATTGAGACTGGTGACATTACGATAATACGAAGCAAAAGCATCAATATTGACGGCAAGCCCAAATACCCATGGATCGAAGATCATTCTTGTCTATTTGATGAAACCAGCTCGGCCTGGTATATTGAGCTGTTGAAATCGGGTGAAAGCATCGCAGGAACGCGCTGCCTAACAGAACTAATGCGTTTACAACAGACTACAATTAGGTCTATTGGTGGGTCACCTCAAAAGAAGTGCAGTTTTCTAACGCGGATTTCGTGTGAGGCTAGAAAGGTGGACAAAAGTATTAGCTAGCAATGAGCAATGTTTAAGGAATAAAAATGTAACAATTTTTTTCACGTAATAAAGCCGAAATTTTGAAAAAAAAAAACAGAGGGGAGGAGGGGGGGGATTCCCAAGGAGAGTAATGGCTTGGGTAGGTGTTGAGACATACTAATTGTAGCAGAGAAGGCAATTATCTATCACTTTTCATAAAAAGCATCAGAGATAAAATGACTTGCAATTTAGGGCGTTGATTAGCGGAATCAAAAGAATCCATTTTTTAAACCTTTTTTTTTCTAACTCGGACTTTCAAGCTATAGGCTGAGCAATACATAGAAAGCTGAGCAATGCATAAGTCCGGGTGGATATCCCGGATAATGGCTTGACATTTTTGGTATTGAGTTCAAGGAAATTTTTCGACATCGGATAGTAAAGTTCAATCCTGACATCAGTCAGTGGAAGATGAAATGTGTCTGAAGAGTTTCGCCCAGTTTTCAAATAAACAGCCTCACTCGTGATGCACGCAATAAAAATAAGAGGACCAATATGACTACCTTTAGGTACTTAGAAGGGGGGAAGGGTTAGAAATTCAATCAAGCCGATGGTTGCCTATCTTTTAAGAAAAAAAATGGATTTCCAAAGAAAGATCAATGTATCGCATGTGATATTTTCGAAAAGCTTCAGTGTCCAGGAAAATTTAGCCATCGGACTGTAATCGTCTATTTTATTATTTTCTATGAAAGGCTATTAGGTACCAGCTGTTCCACCAGGATGTGACATAAGTGGATATGTTAAATTATAATAGATATTCCATAAGGACCAGCAGAGAATTCATACTTTAATTATTTTAGTGTTTGACTACAGCTTCTCATATAAGAGAAAAAAATAATAACCAACTTCAGGTGTGGGGGGTTTGAAAGACTGATAGAAGGAATGCAAAAATATCTTTTAAAAAATTATAAGTCCGACCTTTTCTCATCAGAGAAAATGTTTGGATGATATTCTACGGTCTCCTGAGGTAAATAGATTTTAGAAACATTCTTTCCTAGTGCCATTGAAAGTTCTCGGCAAAGGCGCTTTGCATAAAATAATTTCTAAGTAGGATAATTGAAAGTAAGTTTTCAACTTCATCATAGTTAC
Organism: Merodon equestris; assembly: GCA_958301585.1. Lineage (NCBI taxonomy): Eukaryota > Metazoa > Arthropoda > Insecta > Diptera > Syrphidae > Merodon > Merodon equestris. The sequence goes on from OY284414.1 coordinate 104,677,160, forward strand.
TCTACTGCAGTCTATTCTCGTTTTCATTTGTTTGAGTAGAAGTTATGTTGAATACGAATTGTGTTCAAAAAATACGGAGAATGTATTGCTATACCCGCAACCGCTGATACTACATCCATTTGAAGTAATATATTCAAGTGTCTGATTAGTTGAGAAAGACAGTGTCAGATTTGAAAAAGTTATGTCTCGTTTGCTGACTTCCAGCATTAGAGTGTAAAGTCATGTGTGCGGTATTCATAGCACATCATGAATTTCGAACACTGCGTTCGCCAAAAAAAGACAAAGAAACTCAAGAAGTTAAATTCAATGTAAGGTATTAAATTTGTATATTGTTTAACAGTGCTATGAGCGATTCAAAACTGGAATTGAATCGAATAAGACGAACAATTCCAAAACAGACGAAAACGCACAAAAGTGGCAAAAATGAATCGTTCAAGCAGACGATCGACAATTCGAGAGCTGGCCAAGGAACTAATCTTGTACGTGTTAGAGCAAAGCATTTAGACCGATGATTTGCAAATAAGACAGATCAGTGCAGAATTTGTTCCCAGTCTTTTGAGTAATGAACCGACGAAAACTCGTGTACCAATTTGCATGGGATTAAGTGACGGTCTTGATGCAGATCTCAACTTCAAGTTCAAAATGATATCTTAGATGGAAGCTAGGTGGGTGGCTATGACCCTGAAGCGAAAATGTAGTTTCGAATGGTAAGCAAGTGGCTTTCCCCGCTCTAAGAAGGCAAGTTAGACAAAGTTCAACGTTAAGATCATGTTCAATGTTTTTTTTTATAGAAGGGCATAGTCAGATCTGTAAACTCTGAAGATTACTAGAGATTTCTACAACGTTTACAAGACGATGTACGAAGAAAAAGGCTAGAAAAATAGGCCAATGAAATTCTGCTTCATCACAGCAACGTACCATGCACACCTCGATTTTGATTCGTAAGCTCTTCGCCACAAAAAAATTGCTGTCTCTCCACATCCATATTCTCTGGATTAAACACCGTGCGTTGCCAAAAGTAAGACCCGTAAAAGAAGCCCTCCATAAATGCTTCTAATCATGGAATCAAAGTTGGGATAAATGCATAGTCAGCCAGGTATTTTGAAGGAGATTAAATACAATTTGATGTAGGCTGTTACTTTGTTCATAATATTGTACACCGTCCAAAAGGAACTTTCTACTTTTCTTTCACACAAAAAAATAGCTTACTTACGTACAACTGGTTGGGCTTATTGTAAAGTCTTTCTAGCCACACCGTCGTCTTATCCAACATGTCACCCTAAGCAGCTATAACTTTGCTGCTTCTTTGGACTCAAGAAGCAGTCCAAAAACCAAGATAACTCTTTACAAAACCGTAGCCATCTGTGGATTAGTGGCAAGTGCAGGACCGACACTGAGGATTAGAGGCTTGGACATATCAAACGTCTACGGATCTAAAAACCTTTATCCGAGTAACAATTTCGCGAAGGATAAGATGGCATTTTTTGGCACGTAGAACGGATGGCCTGGGAAGTCCGCGCCGTAGATGGGACGACAATGTGATAGATACCCAAGCCCGAACGCTCCACTCCGATATTCTTGTTGAAAGTCCTAGTTTCGTGTACTGTATTCAACAATAACTATGATTGATGTCATCATACCAAGTCAAAAAAAAAAAAAGAAGCTTGCACGCTGTTAGTAAGAAACTAGCTCCATGCAAGACATGATACTGCGCCTCTAAAAAAAAAAACCGAAACAATTTGTCTCGGCCACACATGACCTGCACCCAGTATACCAGTTTTGGAAGAGGCTCCACCCATCGATAATTATACAAAAACCACATACGAGGCACTTAGGCATGCTCCTCTAAGGCATTGCATAATTTTCCATAAATTCAAGTGAGGGAAGAAAGGCGCAGTGCGCCTCTATGAACGGTCAGGCTCTTAGCTTCACGGGTGTAAACTGTTTATTGCCCGGTTCGAACGCGAATTTCTCCGGTCAAATATTGTACGCAGCACTTTGTAAAGAAGGAAATTTCGTTGCTGTCTTGTCGTTTTTCATTGGGGAAATATTATTTCTGATTGCGCTATCGCCTTATCTACAACATTAAGTCAGAAAAAAATGATTTATAGCCAAAATGTTCACACATTTGTGAAACAGATGTAGTTTTATTGCCCAAAAGTACTTGTTTGAAATAAATTAGGGGAATAATCCAGGCGCCAATATGATCATTACGCAAAAAGGCATTTGTTCATCAGAGTTATACAAGACAACGTGGGATCGTCTCTTATCGAATTCAACAAGCTTGAATACCTCGACTTAGTAACTATTCATCGGCCACATTTCACTATTCACCCCGAAGCACTTATTTTCATTAGTGTAACCATCAAACTAAAGTCAATATTGACCGAATAGTGATATCAGACAGTTTTATTTTATCCATTCTGCACCCGGTTTTACCCTTTTTGCTTTTACGACTGACACACCCTGCTGCTGTTTTCCCAGGAACGCGATATCCCAATCCAAGAAAACAACAACCTCACAAGGTTAGAAGCATATTTATGTCCGTGAGCGAAATACCCATGCAGATACGAGACCTAGCCTTTTTGCTAATTTTGGAAACACTAAAACAAAGAGGGATACGTTAATCCTCCTTTAACGTTTACCTTCTGTTTCGTGCGCGAATTATGTGACCACTGACCGCGTCACTACTCACCCTTCCCTGCTTGCTATCATAATACTTAAAATTCATTTACTTGCCCTAAGTGGGTTAGGCTTGATACGAGCGGATTCTCGTGTTCCTTCCCTCACTCTACATATATGCTACATACGAGTAGGGACTATCTCACATCAATTCGGACAAATATTTGATTCTTATCGACGCCGAAAGTATGGAGCAATTATCTGACAAAAAAAATGCACGAAATAGGGAAAAAACGTAACCGAATAATGGATTTTTTGAAAATAGATTGCATTTCCGAGATAAGCCAGCCGATCGAATTGGGGGAGAAGATAGATTACGCGGCGTCGCCGTTTCAAAACACCCCCTGACTTACATCAAAACCATAAAGCCTGAACATATGTTATTCGTATGTAAATACATACACTATGCTTTCGGGGAGCATTAGACTGATGTAGAAATTACTTCGTTCTCACCGAACGAGGCTATAAAAGTTTTGTTTTGATCGTAAAAGATACATTCTTTACGAGTTTTATTTTGTTTGTTAGTTTTACGTTTCCAGCCCGAGAACTAACATGTACAGCCACAGAGTTCATCAGCACCATTCCTTATGCCAGACGTGTGTGACATATGAACATGGCGTGTATGGGTTGACGTTGCCCTTTTCCAACTAAATAGTGAGAGAATTCAATTAGGCTGGCGTATTCGCTTTCCTGTTAACAATTAACTTTGCACCAATTCGTTCCTTGTTAAGAACTCGATTTCGCTAGACTTGGAAAACGCATGTAACAAGTACCCTTTCTAAGTTATGGCAAAGTAATGGAATTATGTAACGTTCTTTGCAAATGATTTCATTTTCTCGATTAAAGTATAATGCAATACCGTTACATTACAGCACGTATACCTCAACGTATTGTGGCACGTTCAAAGCGGACTTGCAAATTCGTTTTTAATTACAGATTTACGATCGGAATATGGCTGGGAATTTTCGAGTACATCTTACGATATATTCGAGATGTGTTCAACAAACTAACGGATTTTTTGTAATTTCACGGGTTGTATTAGTCACCTTTCGTTGTTATTGTATAGGTTAAAAGGTCCGAAAAGTAGATGCTTACCGAATGGATCAGAGAGTTGCCACCAATGGAATGGAATAACATGCAACAAAGGTTTATGAATTTTAAGCCCGCCTGGCAGCTGGCCCGTCGGGAATCACGGGCGCCCTGGCACTTCAACAACCAGTTGAAAGGTGATAAAAATGAATGAACAAACGTCGAACCTAACTTAGAGAAGTTGCTAAAAATATTGATATTGGTCATTTGTGTGGCACAAATATTTCTTCCGAGACTTTGGAACGGAGACTTTTTAACGGCTTAGTCCACGAGTTTTTTCTCGTGAAAAAGTTCGATTGATTTTACGCAGTGGTTTTTAGTTGATGAGGAAAGTAAAAAGCAGCTTTTTTGACTTATTTCAAAAAAGTAGAAATGTCAAGTGCCAAAATTGGTTTCGCAAAATTTCGATCCGGCAATTTTGATATTGAAGATGCACTCCATACTGAAAGGCCAGTTAAGGCTGATGAAGACACAATAAAGGTACGTCCTCTGACGCACGATGAGCGAGTTCGGATCCTGATAACATCAACACCATTGAATGTTCAATACGCGGCTTCTCTCCCGTACACTTGCCTTGAAAAAGCTTTTCGGCGCTCGCCGTTTAGGCTAGAAACGAAACCGCAGTCGAGGCATTGGGTGGAACTTTTGATTCAACGCCAAAGAAAGCGAAGCCGATCGCATCTGCCGGAAAGGTTATGTACAGCCCGATTTGGAATGCGATAGGGATCCTGTTAATTGATTAACTTGCAAAAGCCTTACTGGCGAATATTACTCCAACCTTCGTGACCAGCTAGATGCCAAAATTCGCGAGAAGATGCCTGGCTGGAAGAAGCAGTAAATCATCTTTCACGAGGACAATGCACTTGTACATAAGGGTGCGTTGGCAATGAGAAAACTTGAAGATTTTGGGTACAATTTGCTCGGCCATTTCCCCTTTATTCTCCAGATTTGTCACCCAGACAAGAAATCTATTTCTGGGAAACGTTTCCCATTCAATGAAGAAGTTGTGAGGGCTGTAGATGAATATTTTCACAGCCTCCCAGGTTCTTCTTCCGGGAAGAAATACTGATATTGGAGAAACTCTGGGCCAGGCGAGTTGAAGCCAAGTCGCATTCCTTCAATGTTAGGCTGAACATTTTTCGCCTTATCCTCGTACTTATCCCTACAAAGTAATACCCAACCAATTTTCAGCACCTCTCTACGTCTTTAAAGACTGCAATGTCTCGGCATAAGAGACGCCACCCAATTTTTCTCCAACGGTTGCCCTAGAGGCACTAATCGGACTTACTCTACTTTAAAAATGTGGTGTAACAACAAGACCCATTCCCTCGGTAAGCCCCTCGCTATGCAGAGTCATATGTCTATTATTCACGGACTTTCCTGAGCGAAATAGTAAGCTTAGGCATTGGGTCTTAGGTGGCATAATTGCTCGAAGATGGCAGTCGTTAAGAATCCTAAAGCAACGGAAATATAGAATTCAAGCAGAGTTCAAATAAAGAGTACACTTAAGAGATTTGTTCAAAAAATAAGGTGACTTCTTATTGTTCATGATCTGTTTTGTCCCCTTTAAAATAAACCACCTCATATGTCACACACTTAACTACACCATGTTTTTTTTTCGAATACTCGAAGCACGAAGATTCGGAGCTTTTTGATATAGTCCTGAACTCGCCCAGCGATGCAGTCTTTATAACCTCAATCGCAGCAAATTCCGTCCTTTCATGAGCCTTTTCAGTTTTGGCAAGAGAAAAAAGTCGCAGACGATTAAGTCCAGTAAATAATTGGGTTAAGACATGTTTACGGTATTATTTTAGGTTAAAATTTAGGCGCAAGCAACAAAGAGTGAGCAGATCCTGTACGAGGGTGGTCCGATAAGTACTTAGCCCCACCGCCAGTTGGCGCCAGTATCGCAAGAACTATCGTGTACTATATTCTAGTAGACTGCTACTGTCGAAATTTCAGCTGGATCGGACTGGTAGTTTTGTTTTGACCGCGTGTGGAAGCAGGAGTGTCCACGGATTTTAGAAAAATGGAAAAAGAGCAATATCGGTCGGTGATTCTATTTTTGTTTTTGGAAGGGAAATCGCGCAGCGAAATCAAAGAGCGTTTGGATGCTGTGTACGGTGAGTCTTCTCCTTCGATGGCGACCATCAAAAATTGGTTTAACGAGTTTCGATGTGGTCGCACGTCGATTTTTGATGAGCCACGTCCAGGTGCCCCAAAAACGGATACCACGGAGGATAACGTGACAAAAATCCACGATCTCGTATTGGCAGACCGCCGATTGAAGGTGCGCGAGATAGCTGAGGCAGTAGGCATTTCAAAAGATCGCGTGGGTCATATCCTGCATGAAATTTTGGGCATGAGAAAGCTGTCAGGCAACAAGCGCAACCGTGAGACAACTTCAGAGCAGTGTTTGACGCTGTTTAAGCGCAATCCGAAGGAGTTTCTGCGTCGTTTCGTGACAGTCGACGAAACATGGATCCACTGATACACACCAGAGACCAAGGAACAATCGAAACAGTGGACTTCATCCGGCGAACGTGCTCCGAAGAAGGCGAAGACTGTCCCATCGGCCGGAAAGATGATGGCCACCGTTTTCTGGGATTCACAAGATGTGATCCACATCGACTAACTACCTGGAGAATGGCAAAACGGTCACAGGGCTGTACTATGTCAAATTATTGGGCCGATTCGACGCCGAATTGAAGGAAAAACGGCCCCACTTGGCGAAGAAAAAAGTGCTCTACCACCATGATAACGCACCGGCTCACACCTCCGTGCGACTTCTTTTTGTTTCCAAATTTGAAAAAGTCACTCGCCGGGCAGAAATTTCAGTCGAATGAGGAGGTCATCGCCGCCACGGAGGCCTACTTTGCAGACCTCGAGAAAACCTATTTTTCAGACGGGTTAAAGAAGTTGGAGCATCGCTGGGTCAAGTGTATCGAGCTAAAATTTTACCGAACTTGGCAAGTTTTTTTTTGTCTTTTCAACAAATTTAGGTCGTCATTCAACAGCTCTTGACCGATGATCATGCGACGGTTTTTTTGATCAAAATTTAGCAAAAATCTAGAAAAAATGTCATGGCATGAGCCAATCGATATGCCAAAATCCCCAGCAAGTCTCTCTCTGATAGTGCTTCGACAATTTTCTAAACTGCTTATAAGTTCTCATTCGTTGTTGACATGCTTGGTGCGTCACTAACATTTTCTCGACCTTCTGTAAAGACCTTCTCTTGTCATCAGCTACACAAATTGAATGATTTACTTAAACAGAACAGACCATGTACAGGTCGAAATTGATACATAGAAAAAGTGTATAAAAGTTTTCCACCATAATGCATAATCTAAAGATAATCATACAAGTTTGGTAACTCGCCAAGGCTTTTACAGCTTTGATGGGATGTCATTCATAGCTTCTGCTCGACGATAATACAAATGCTTTATCGATTTTTTGTAAATATTGGGTCTGGCCTTAGTCCCGATAGATTGCTCTTTTTTTCCACGATAGATGGCGTTAATTGCAAAAGTGACGAAACGAACGTTACATTAAAAATTTTGCAATGATTAGAAAGTTGTTTGCGCTCAAAATGTTGTGAAACTGGTTGGTGAAAAAATGTGTGCTGTCCACACCGAAGATACTTTGTATAAATCTGCTGCGCGGAAATGGTTCACTCGCTCTCGTTCTGGTATTTTTTATGTGAAAGATGAATCACCATAGAAAAAACTGATGAAATTCTGGAAAAAGCCCAGTAAGATAAGCAAATCAGCAAATCTATATTGGTATGGGGCCAGGAATTGACCACAGAACTCTTTTGAACCATTTACACATAGCTGACTATAAAAATAAGCTTTTTGTCTTTGATAGACCGAATTAACATCTGCGATGCGCTGGTAAGACGAAATGAAATTGAGACATATGTACACCGTGATAAAAAAATCGATCACTTACGACGTTCGAAGAATCACGATGGCTTACCATCCCAAGCGCTTGTCAAGACAAGGTTGTCGTCGAAAAACGTGATGATGTTTATGTGGTGGAATGTAAGGCAATCGGTCAAAAGGTTATTTCTTAATTCTACTGTGTGATTACGCGGGGCAAGCAAAAGAAAGGCCTGAATTGAATAATAGGATAGGCGTTTTCTTCCATCATGGTAACGCCCGACAGTTCTATGATCCCTCAAAAATTGCGAGAGCTCGATTGGGAAGATTTGATGCTACTATCATACAGTCTAGACATAGCACCCTCTGACTATCCCTTATTCCTATCTCTGCACAACTCTTTCGATGGTATTAAGCTGCTTTCAAAAAAATTCTGTGAAAATCACTTGATTCTGTTTTTCGATCATAAAAATCGTCGGCACCTGCCTTATAGGGGAAAACATGAAGATTGAAGTTTTGCAAAAGTAATTAGCTACCTTATTTATCGAGATATAGGCTCTAGAAATGTATAGTCTGCGGGCTACTAGCTTTATATAACTTCTTCATTGATGCTACCATGGCTCTACCCGAAAAATGTCGAAACATGACACTATTGGTCGGTAATAGTGGAGAAAATTGAATTTGAATAAATTTATTTTTACACTAGAAGAAAATCAGGTGGATTGACCCAATATTTAGGCAACTCCGTTTCGACCTTAATATAAAGAGGGTTTCGGGGATCGGAAGAAAAACTAGCATTAGTTTATAAATGGGCACTCTTTCGAAGCAAATCGTTGTGGCAGAGTCCAATAAACAAAATGTTGTTAAAAAATCAAAAAAATTCCCAGAATTTTTGGATCAATGCTGGTATTTTTTTGTTCTTTCATAATTCGTGCAGGTTCAAGAGTGTACGCTCTTATGGTATTTGTCACAGAACCTGGACTGGATGCAGATGGTTTGTGTCGAAGATGTTCGTTCACTACTCTCCGAGGGTGCTTGTCCTAGAAAGGATTTGAGAGATTCGATTGAATTTGCATTGGTTGTAGTTCACAATAACTCTGTTGTTTTCCATGTCCATTAAGGTGTTATATTGGAGATGCAGATTGAGAGATGAATTTTTGAAATGATCTTATGCTGCAAGTGTTAGGCCGTCGTCAGCGCTTTTTGATCATCTCTCATTCACAACTGATGTTGTTGCACAGTTTTTCTGTATAGGAATCGTTCTTGACTATGGACGGACTTGAACTACAGACCTTCGGCTCAACAGTCGGTGATGATTGCCATTGCACCACGACCACCCCCGAACAGCCGCCTATAGACTTGCCATAAGAACGGCAATTAAACTTTCTTAATCTATTTCAAGTGACCAATAGATCGATTTTACTTGCCAGTATAGCAGGAACATAAGTCGAAACTAAGGAAAAGAGGCCTCACCAAAATCAGGCAAGGATTTCTGCCTTATTTACTTCAGACGCTCAATCGCATACTCGATTTGCACATTCGCGAGGTTACTTATAAGCAATCTCTTTTCCAAGAAATCGGCTTTACAAAGGGTGCAGCCCACGGTTTCAGCGGCCACTATGCATATACGAGTAAAAGGTGGTTTCATGAAGGCGAAAAATCCGATCAAAAGTCCGAAGGCTTCATCACAATTTGAGAAAAATCCGTAGACAAAAGCACTCTTCAAGGCGTGGTTATCTCACCTGCTTTGGGGCTTACAATTATTAACCAAATTCTGGGCGCGTTGGAAGCAAGGAAATAAAAGCATTCGCTTATGTGGTCGACGTAGTTATCAGGGTTGCTCCTCTCTATGATAAATGAAATCACGAAGAGAGCTTTGGCCACAGACTATGGCCTAAACATAAACCCAAAACAGAAACTGAATTCATGCTGTTTATTGTAGGACCCAGATACCTTACGAGGCTAAACAACTAGATTTTATCCCAATCCTCCAGTGCCGCACACTTTGCCATGATCCTAGTTCTGAAGCTTAGCTGGAAGTCTATCATTGAAAATTGGGTCGGAAAACCTGCAGCGAAAAATGGGGTCTTAAGCCTTTTTCCACCTTATCTTTGACTATATTGGTGTCCTGCCCTAAATAAAGCTTATGACATACATAGGCAAACCTAATACGGTTCCAAGATCGCCAGGAATCAGTACCACGGGCACAAGTACAGGATACTTAATATCCTGCTTGTTCTACACTTGAACTCTTACATCAAACACATGATAACTTGTGCTGCTCAGGGAAATGGACTACATTCAAATGGTAGTAATAGAAGAGCTCCGATACTCCCGTCCGTGAAGCTGTTATCCGCTCCAACAGACTACACTGTTCCCACTATCTACTAAGGGACAGGGTATAACCGCTTCCCTTCAGACAGTAATGAAAGGTCCACAAGCTAATAGCTTCAGGATGGAACTTGATGCAGGAGCAGGGGTATTTCAAATCAAGCTGAATGCATATCAAAATGCACATCTATCAAAAGTACTGACGATCCAGAAGGCGTACAAACAACTCAGTACAACTTGCTTCAACAACACCATCCCAGCGATCTGTAGAGATAACTAATCGGTCGTCAAAGCCCTTTCTTAAGCAGTCATCGCCTCCAGACTAATGAAGCAATTCAAAGAGGAAATCAAGGATCACCTTCATCTGGGCTTCAGGCCACAAAAACTTACGAGGGAAATAAGAAAGCCGACGATTAGCCAAGTTGAATGTCACCTCCAACATCCATATCGAAAGTGTGGATCTCCCGCTGAAAAACCTCAATTCATAGAACTTTCAACGCCTCCTAACCAGCTAACCATAGCTGGCCAAGTCATGATACAGGTCAGACAACCATGCTACATTGATACCGCCATGCAGAAAAATCAGAGAATGTGAGCACTCACAACGAGACCCCTCAACAAAAAGTGGGCTTCAGTGCACGTTAATCAGAAAGCAAAAAATGAGAAAAGTCTCCATTTACCTACGGCGGCGTATAGTCCAATCGCATAGAAGGAAAACTTTTATTCCATGGCAATATGCCAGGCTTTGTGATCATATTACCACGAACTCAACAAACTGTTCTGTTGACTGACTTTCTGTTCATAAAGTGCCAGTTCGTGGAAAATGTTTTCGAGTCTCATAGAACAGAATTTCCGGATAAAACTGACTGAATCACCTGTTTTTATAGAATTGTCATAACTGGCTTGCTGATTGCTGCCTTCAACTCTAATCGATTTGAAATGAAAAAAAAAAAAAAAACAACAAAAAAACACGCAACGAAATGCACGCAATTAGTGGCCACCAGTGAATGGACTGCACTCCTTGCTACGCTGGGAACTAAAAGCTCTCGAGGTAAACATACAATGTCGTTAAAATAATGTGATTAGCGGTGTTTTTACTGTCAAAGTCGAGGCCTCACTCCAGTTAGATAGCAATAAATATCATATTACATGGGTCGGGATTGGAATGGGAGCAGAACAAAGTGATGGGACATTTTACACTCCTCGTTGTGAAATTACTTAAAAAGGAAAATAAAAAGAAAAGAAAAATTCAGGCGTGACATTAGCAGCGACCGCGTCAATGCCGAACCGATGCGCATTTTATTGATTTTTCAAAATTATGATACAATATCGTACGTCCATGTAGGGAGCCGAAGGGAGCGCGGTAAGACTTTTCGTATGACTAAGCAAAGGTCTGCTAGATATAGTGACCCCCCAATCTGCTGCTAAAGGACTAACAATGCTTACACAATATGCAAATGGTTTTCATCACCAAAGTCCCCAAACGGTTTCGACATACCATACGATTGCCCAACGACAACTGGACCAGGACCTGGGAGAAGTAATTCACAAGAATTTTGTCTCGAATATACATGACCAGATGGGGGGGGGGGGGATTAATCATCAAACGTTTACCATCATTGAAATATGCAAATCACGGGTATTGAAACAAAAAAGGAGTTACAACAAAAAAAGGAAGCCAAACTCACCTGTTTCGCGTTTCCGCTTGCTCGCTTGTTTCTGTATATGCTGCTGCTGCTGCTGCTGCTGTTGCAACTGCTGCTGTTGATGTTGCTGATATTTGTTCGTTAGAGCGCGTAGGTCTGTTTTATCAGCTACCGTTGTTGTCGACGATCTCACCAACTGGCTATTCTCATACTTTACAGATTTGTCGAGAAAAATAATTCCTGGACGTTGCTGATTGTTGCTACCTGAATGACAATCACTACCACCGCTATGAACGACTTGTTGCTGTTGGATGGGTGTAGATGCAACAGCCGATACAGTCGAATTGTATGAAGAAGAATTGATTGCTGCTGACGAGGATGCGGGGTTTAATGCTAGAGTACCGTTATTATTTTGCCCGGCCCGAATATGACTACCAGTTACTGTGGCTTGAGTGTGGGACGCTGACGTTGATACAGACGACGATAGTGTCGGCAAAGAGTCTGGCAGTCCAGAACTATGATACGTACTAATGGTAGTGTTTGAATTCCTTGCTGACGATTGGTACTGATGCTGTTGTTGTTGATGATCCTGATGATGTGAATGTTGTTGATGATGTGCAGGATGCTGTTGCTGATGATTCACTTCAACCCCATTCAATGCGGTGTATTGTTCGCTCAAGTTATTCGGTTGATAGACACCGGCAGCTGCACTAACCGTGTCTGATGACGTATCAAGTTGCTGTTGCTGATGATGATGATGATTTGTGTACTGAAGTTGCTCGTCGACTAATTGCTGCTGCTGCTGCTGATGATGACCACTATCATTGGGATAAGTCAACGATGATGACGACGACGATGTAGTGAGTTGAAAAGTATTTTCTGGACAATTGTTGTTGCTGCTAATGCTGCTATTATTGATGATGGTACTGTCGTGGCAACCGCCCTGTATATTGGGGCGACTAGGAAAGTCGTAGTTGGACGACAAAAAATGCGAAGTTTTCATTTGCGGTTCAGAATTCCAAGCGATTAAGTGATTTCTCGTGCTTTGCTCGAACTGTCCGCGTCGTCGTTTCAACCATTTGACTAACTGACACTTTTAACTAATTATCTTGCATATTTCGAACCGAAAAATACTTTTTTTTTCTCTCTTTCCACACGCACTCACTACAATTTTTTCTCTCTCTCTCTCAATACACAATATGAACATAAACCAAAGAATATGGTTTGATAGAAAGAAATGCGAAAATCAAACGAGGAAACTGAAAAAAAAGAAGTAAATAACGAAATTGGAAAGTTTTCCTAATGCACTCGTGAGGATACCCCTTCGTGACAGTCCTCGGGGAAGGCGACGGGAACAATATTCAAATCGAACTCGAAACCGATCGAAGAATCAGTACAAGACGCAATTTCTCAGACTAGACGACAGGCTGCCCGTTCACCTGGATCCCGTTCTCGTATTGAAACCCGAACAAGAGTAATAAAAATTTAAAAGGAACTTTACCGCGGGAGAGCACAATAATGCGCCGCTAGTATCTCGCAGATATCGAAAATTTACCAATCGTACCCGTATGGATAGCTTACGACCGAACTATCCCGTCTGGATCTGGTGCTTCGTGAGAAATATGTGTGTACCTATGCTCACAATGCCGACAATTTGTGAATGGGGGATAGGGAATCCCTATGATTCCTCGGTGCCTTCGGTTTTGTTATGATTCATTCGGCGACTTGCGCAGAAGGCGACAACAGCCCTATAGGGATTGGACTGGAATTGCCAGATGTTAAGTGCTCGACCGGATAGAGTAGAGATGAGTTGGCAGGGCATGTCCCACTGAGAGGGTGGGGTTTGCTGAAATCTTGAATGAAATATTTGCAGAAAATTATGTATAATGGGGAGTCAATTTGTTCTTCGAAAATATTCCAAACAACAAGCGTTTCGTGTTCCGTTCTTGGTGGTTAGCCATGATAGATGTGATGAGATAGGCTTCCACTGATTGCATGTACGCGAGGGCGAAATAAAGCGCGCAAATTGTAAAACAGAGGGCTTTCTCGGGGGTAGTAAAGGCTGAGTCATCGCATTCTTTATGCGATGGTCGTTACCACATGCAATGCGAAAGCCCTGACTCAGCTTATTAAAGCGTTGTTTAGGATTTTGCGTTCCATATGTTATAACGTCCTTATGGCCAAGAACAAACGACGCAATAGACGCCGAACGAAAGATGAGAAGAAATCCGCTCTCACAGGATAGACACCGAAAATGCCAACTTGTCACATCTTGCAATCGAGAAAAACCAGCAAACAAAAAACCTTGAATGATCCCATCATCACCTGTCAAAGACCCTATCTGTAGTAAAAAAAAAAGTGTGAGATGTAATCGGGTAACAGGTGTCCTTCCATATGGAAACCGAATTTGCATCTTCGCTGATGGAACAGCACACGCCTCAGCACATGCGAAAGCCGGCTAGCGCACCATATGCCACATAGCACAAGTGTCATCCAGGTCATTTCTGGGCAGCCAACTCACCTAAAACCCACTCGACGAATTGCGTTCATACCGCACCATCTCGCATCGCAGCCGTATGTTTGTTCGTTTTGTCATTGAGCTAAATTAAACGTTGCGCTCCTCGCGTCTTTTCTATTTATTTTTACAATTGAATTGCACTGTACTTTATGCAACATACCCGTATGTCGCGCAAGTATAAGAAAACCAAAACCTACTCTAGCATTCGTAGGAACAGTGACAGCAAAAAACCGAGTCCGCCCGGGCAGAATGCTATAACACGAGAACGAGAGATGCCAGGCGACCGCTCCCGAAAAAAAAAAAACATTACACTTCTCCCTGACAGTTCCTCAACACACACGAACATACACAAAAAAATCCCACATCAGCGAAATATGGCTTGGAGGCGGACTTTCCCCCCACCGAGGAGAGACCACGAAGAGATCCTCATTTTCACATTACGAGTTTTCGAGTGATTTTCAATTCGAATTATCCACTGCATTAAAATTATTTTGGTTTTTCAACACCACTCACACACACGTTCCAATCACACTATAGTTGCGATGCGAAGCTTTTTCTTTTTCTTTTTACTTTTCTATTATTTATTATTTTTTTCTTTCTTTGCCGTTGTACTCACATTGAAAAATTGCTTCGTAGATTTCTTGATTACATGCTGGAACTTGCAATTGATTTCACCACGTATTATTCGGGATGGGAAAATTATAATTATGAGGGAAAACTGGGAAGAAACTTCCGAACAAACGTATGATTATCGGGGATAAAGGAAAAACTTGAAGATATCAAGAGAATATTAAAAAGAAATAATAATAACTTGAAACCACTGTAGGGGGATAGGTGTGGGATAACTTTCCCTCGAATTGAAATAAAAAAAACGTTGATTTTTTTTTTTTGTTAATTTATTGCGTTTTTTCGTGGACGCTCGCCATTTTTCTTCACAACACACGGTTCTCGCGTAGTAGCGTACGTACACCGACGATGATCACCACAGTCCCGTCTCTCATTCGTTTGTGTGCCGCACAGTATCGTGTTGGATTGTTGGCTGGCTGGCGCTGGGGCTCCTTCGAACGATTTGTCATTTGATGCGGTTGACGTGACAGTGCGTGGTGAAAATGTATTTGTGTGGGTTTTCTAGCAGAAAAGCGAGATAACTGCATGAAAACAAAATGGTTGACGTGACAGTTGTGTGGTGTGTTTGGATTTTAACCAATTTAATTAGTTTAATGGAATTGAAGTCGTAAATTATTAATTTACAATTAGCTTTCATAAGTATTTATAAGAGGAACTTATTGAAAATAGGAAAAATGAATCAGTCACTGCCTTTTGATTGCTCTGAGTGACCTCTGGTGGTGAGGTATGTATTCATCACGGCGAACGAAAAATGTACTAGAATAATTTAGATTTTGAATTCTTAGAATACACGGAGTGAAATTCTTATAAAAACAGTGAAAGACTTCAGCAAATATTTGGTTTGGTTTAATTATTTTACATTTTATTTAAACACAAGAAGATACACAAGGCTAATTGGATATCAACAAATGAAACCACTCGCAATCAAATTGATCATTTTCTGACAGACAGAAGACACCAATCAACGTACTGACCACATCCTTATCATAGCCAAAATAAAAGCCGAATCCAGATTCACAGAAGCTGAACACAGTAATGAATAGAAAATTGTTGAAAAGGGCCTTCGCATCCTGCAAACCATAAACAAGCCCAATGGAAGAAATATTTCAGTAAACTACTTAAGGAACATGGAGAGCAAGACGCATTGGTGAACGTAGTATGTACACAACAAAAGGAAGAACTGCAAACCAACGAGGTAGTAAAAAAAGCAATTCATCGACAATAACAAAGCCGCAGGAGTCCACCTAATACCATCAGAACTAACAAGATATCCTGGAGAAGAATTAACAGAAAAGTTAGATGGGCGCATCGTAATTATGTGGAGCAATCCCCGAAAAATTTCAAATAACTCGGTCATCATTCCCGAAGATAATGCAACTAATACCGAGCAAATTCTCTGCTACCAAGTTGATTCAAGGTGCTGTCAAATGTTCTCTTAAAGAGACTGACATCATACGCTATGAAAATAGTCGGAAACTACGAGAGTGGCTTCGGGAGGAACCGCTCGATGAGTGACCAGACTTTCACAAAAGCTTTTAAAAAAGATATGGGAATACTGCGAAACGGTCCATTGTCTAGATTCATAGCTTTTAAAAAGACGTACCACTATTAACCGATCGAAAAGTTGGTGTATCGGCTACAAGAATGCCTAAAGGGAAGGGAACAAATTGCCTTATTTGAAAAATTCGCTCTAGTTTACGCTGATGATGTTCTGGTTTTCTGGGAGAAACTGAGGTAACAACTTACATAAACGCAGAAAGTAAAATAATATCAGGAAAGGAACTACCTTTAGAAGTAGGTTAGGTTAAAGAAGGGGAGTGTGATGGTTAAGCATCACTTCCCCTCGGATGCCAAAAGGCCCATTGTGATTCCCTTAATTTGTGGAGGTACACATAAAGGGTCCGCCATCTAACGTTTTTTTTTTCAAGTAATGCTTATTTCGTGAATGGTAACACTTAGCTCATGTCTGATTTGACAGATAATTAGTTGTATCCTTCCGCTGAACGAATATGGTTGTGCATACGCTTGAACAACGCTTCGCTAAGTGGGCCTGCGATCGGCTTACAGAAGATGCCGATTTTGCCAAAAAAATCATCTTTTCAGATGAAGCTCATTTTGATCTTGGCGGGTATGTAAACAAGCAAAATTGTCGCATTTGGGGCACAGAAAACCCGCACGCATACATTGAAAAGCCGGTGCACCCAAAACGAGCCACTGTTTGGTGCGGATTTTGGTCCAGAGGCATAATTGGGACATTTTTCTTCGAAAATGAGCAAGGAGTGGCCGTTACAGTCATCCACCGATCGTTATCGGGCCATGTTGAACGAATTTTTGTTCACAAAAATTGAAGAGGAGGATATTGGCAACATTTGGTTTCAACAGGACGGCGCTACGTGCCACACAGCCGAAGCTACACTCGATGTTTTGCGCCCTGTTTTTGAAGATCGCATTATCAGCCGCAGAGCTGATGTCGTTTGGCCACCTCGGAGCTGCGATTTGACACCGTTGGACTATTATTTGTGGGGTGCCGTCAAAGATAAGTGTTACGCCGACAAGCCAGAGACAATTGACGCTTTAAAGGACAATATTCGTGAAGCCATTGGTGAAATACAGCTGCACACAATCGATAATGTGCTTAAAAATTGGACCGATCGTGTAGGCTACTGCATGGCCAGCCGAGGCAGCCATTTGAATGAAATTATTTTCCATTATTAACCGGAAGGATTGTACTTTCAAATAAAAAAAGAAATTTGAGAAAATATTCAGTAGTTTTTTTTATAGCAGTTATTTGGCGGACCCTATATAATTAACCTGTCCTATCACGTGATGGCCGAAACCACCCCGTGCTCTTTATGAATTTTAGAAGATCCGATATACATATCTGCATTTGCCACGTCCGCAATCTCTGTAAAGAATCTTCGGCCCTGCGACGCTAGGCGTCGATTCTGGAGAGCTGGGCAGTGGCAAAGCAGATGTTGGATCGTCTCAGTTTCTTCCTCATCGCCGCAGCTCCGGCAGAGATTGCTGGATCCCGAGTCCCATTTCCGGAGCATTGCTCCAATGGGACTGTGTGCTGTGATCACTCCGACGAGCATACGGATCGAGTTACGGTCCAGCGCCAGGAGCTTCTTTGTTTTTCCGATGGCCACGATGATCTTGTCCTGTAGCTGTCATTTCTTGTAAGCCAAGACGAGTTGGCTTCTTTGATGATTGTGTCGTATATGATCCGGTATAATACTCTGATCGGTGGTTGCACTGACGTGTCCGCTTCGCCGATGTCCATTTCAGACCCTTGGCCAATTCGTCTGCTCTTTCGTTCCCTGCGATTGAGCTGTGGCCCGGGACCCAGCAGAGTTTAACTTTGTGGTGTCTGATGGACTTCAGTGAGTCGCGACATTTCTTGACAGCCTTTGATCTCGTTATACAGGATTCTATTGACTTCAGTGCAGCCTGGCTGTCTACGAAGATAGTGATCTATCATATGGTGGGACATCGGTTACCTGTAGGTGTTTGTCTGCTTTCTCTATTGCCAGGATTTCTGCTTGAAAAACGCTGCACAGATCAGGGAGTCTGAATGATTCCTGTTTGTGGAGGGTATCAGAGTAGAACCCGGCCGCAGTGCCTGTGTCCATTTTCGATCCGTCGGTGAAGAGAGTGATCTCGTGGTCGTTGATCACAGCATTTGATAGTCACTCTTCTCTGTCGGGGAAAAGGATTGGTATTCTGCTACTAAAACCATGTTTCTTTCCCAGGTCGTCTATTATTCTGAGTATGGCCGCATGTCCATAGTTGGCTTGCTTCCACAGAGAGGACTCCCTTAGTCTGAGGGCGCTCTTTGCAGCGCAGCCTTTTATGAATAGATTCAGGGGGAGGAGATGAAGTATCATGACCAACCCTGCTTGCTGCGTGCTTCTCATGGCTCCCGTTGTACAAACAGCGGCTGACCTTTGTACTTTGTTGAGCATGTTCATATAGCTTTTCGTGCTGTCCACCAGATTAGGGCCCCATAAGTTAAAATGGGTCTGATGATTGCTGTGTACATCCAAAGAATGATGTAGGGTTGCAAGCCCCTTCTTTTGCCGAATGTCTGTTTGCATGCATAAAGAGCATTCAATCCTTTTTTCATCCTTTCCTCCAGGTTCCTTTTCCAGGAGAGTTTGGAGTCAAGAATGATGCCTAGATACTTGGCTTCCGCTTTGAGTTTGAGTGGAGTACCCTCTAACTTTGGGGGAGCAAATATCGGAATTTTCCTTTTCCTGGTGAGCAAGAATAGCTCGGTTTTCTGGGGGTTTATTCTCAGACCGTTCCGTCTTGCCCACGCGGAGAGTTTCCTCAACGCAGATTCCATTAGTTCACTGATAGTTGGTAGAGATTTACCTTTTATCAAGATAACCAGGTCATCCGCGTACGCTATGATCTTTGTGTCTTTCTCCATAAAGAATTTGAGGACTTTTGTTAACTGTAAGAAGCCACAGTAGGGGGGGAGAGAACTCCTCCCTGTGGTATGCCTCTAGTTGTCACCTTCCTTATAGAGCTGTGTCCAATGTCTGCATTGATAATTCTGTTCTTCAACATATTTTCAATCCAGATTATAATTTTGGATTTGTCCTCTAGAGCTGTTATTATGGCCTCTGTGTTTACGTTGTTCAGGGCCCCCTCGAGGAAGGCTGCCATTGTAAACTCTTTTAGGTTCAGCGAGCTCTCAATTTCACGGACAACACTATGCAGAGCACTTTCCACTGATCTGCCTTTAAGGTAGGTGTGTTGAGTGTTGCATAAGTTGTGTGAGTTGATGAGTCCTCTGATGTATAGGTCAAGGAGTCTTTCCAAGGTTTTTAATAGAAACGACGAGAGACTAATTGGCCTATAGTCCTTGGCGGCAGCATGGATTGGTTTACCTGCCTTGGGTATAAAAATTACCTTTATTTCTTTCCACTGTGTTGGGATGTACCCCGCGCGCAGGCAATTGGAAAAAAATGCTTACGAGATGGGGTACAGTGTGAGTCTGTGTTTATTGAAGCATCACTGGCAAGATATCGTCCAGCCCCGGAGATTGAAAGGGTTTGAACGAATTTATTGCCCATGATACTTTATCCGTTGTGATAATCTTGTTTATTACTTCTTCGGTTGTATGAACCGTAGGAACCGTCGTCTCGAAGGAGACTGTGGTTTCAGGGGTTTTACAGTCTGGGAAGTGGGTTTCAGTCAGCAAATCTAAGGATTCCTGACTGGATTCTGTCCAAGAACCATCTGGTTTAAGGATGAATCCCGGGACGCAGGGGTCCTTGGATAGGATCTTTCTGAGCCTTGCAGCTTCGTTGAGATCCTCTATTGGTTCGCAGAACTCCTGCCAGGATTTAGACTTTGCTGCACTCTGCTTTTAGAAGTAAAAGAAGAGAATATATAGTCACTGGCCGTCTTGAATCGATCCAAACTTTAAACCTGACTGCTCAATTAACGCTTTGAGAAAGTTAACGAGTTCAAATATCTGGGAACCAGATGCTTAATATGGCATAAGATCGAAATAAATAAAAGACTGCATATGGACAACGCCTTAGCTAAAGCTTTTGCCCATTTTTTCGAAATTGGATTTTAACATTGGAAAAACTTCAAATCTTTTGAGGCGATCCATGAAGTGGATCTTTCGCAAAATCGGAAGTGCTTCTATGCATCGCCAGATGTCTGGAGAATACGACAGCTGTGTTAGGACATCCCACTTCAGGATTTCTAAGTAGATTTTGATGACCTGAGAAATATTTGCACAAACGTTTTCATGTAGCAAAATCGCCTTGCGTATCCATTTGCAAGAATGTTTTCATGTATTATTGCAAATTTGTTTTGCGTGTCCCTGTTCGTATAGCGACCGTTTTTCCTTCAATACTCGGCTCCGATCACCAATTGCGGTCAATTAAAATCTTCCTTTATTGTTTGATCAGCTCACAATATCCTGATAAACCCATCAAATGCAGAACAGAATTTTTCAGACCATGGATGTTTGTCTTTATCGACGATATTGTTGTAAGGTCGGCCTTTCGCATAAATTTATTATTGTGACATCCGTAGTCTTCGTGGTTTTCTTTGTAACACTCACACCACTCGTAAACCCTAGTTAGGGAGCGCGGTGGCGCAGTGGGTAGTATGTCGGCCGCTGACGCAAGATGAGCGAGTTCGGATCCCGATAACATCAATGCCATCGAATGATTATTTCGTGGCATCCCTCCTCGGTGGGGCACTGGCAAAACCCCCCGTTGTATGTATGCTTGCCTTGAAAAAGCTTCTCGGCTCTCGCCGTTCGGAATCGGCATTGAGCTTTAGGTTCCGTTCACATGTGTGAAAAACAAATCGCACACAACATATGTAAGTGAAAAAAAAGAAGCTTGGCTCTGGCTCTTCATGAGCTCTAACGCCATCTTAGGTTTGGCAGTACAATGGACCAGTATTTGTGTATGAGTGCTCCAACAGATAGCAGCAGCCTCCAACAAGACAGAAAAAAAAAAGCCCTAGTTTTCTTAATTGTTATAATAATGCAGGGAGCTGCTGTCCATTCAGATCTAACCTATCCAAGTACAGTTTCAGTTTTTTCTTTAAAGTTTGTCTTCCTTCACAGAGTCAGTAAAAGAGTAGGTTCAAGCATCGAAAAATGTTACGTCGTGTACGTCGACAGCTTTAACCCTTTTCATAAATATGCTGCATTTTTTCCTGGATTTAAAACAACACTTCTTGTTGAATGACCTATATTTTGCGATTTAACGTTCTCGCCAATATATCAGTATTATTTGTCGGTGACAGTATATAGTACCGCTAGGGCCATTTTAATTACTTCCTCCACCTTAATGCCAAAGAACTATGATCATCATCACCTGACTCGACACTATATACTCTTATGCGGTCTTGCGTGGATTTGAATGGCATGTAGATTCGATACCCTGTTTGGCCCCCCGGTCTTCTTTGGTGTGAATATTTAATCGATGATTACGACCTTTCTGACCTGAAACTACGTTCAGGGCGGGCCAAATACAAGTTTCTTTTTAAAAATGCGATAAAATGAACATAATCAAATTGTTTCCATGTATTACAGCTTTATTAGTAAGAACAGACAATCCCATTAATTACGAAATACAACGTCGTTCAAGTGGCTGCAGTATCACATTCTGTCACCCCAAATTTCCAAGACCTTGTTGATGGTTTCGGGCTGCAGCTCACGGATTGCTTGGATGATATTGGCCTTAAGTGCTTGAATCGTTTCCGGATTGTTGGCATAACATCGGTCCTTCACGGATCCCCACAAAGAAAAAGTTCAAAGGGGTCAAATCGCAGCTCCGAGGCATGGCGCGCCATCCTGCATGAACCAGAGGTCGTTCAAATCCATGTCTTCAATTTTAGTACAACAAAAGTCGGTTAACATGGCTCTGTTATGCCCACTATTGATCGAAACGTTTTTCCCAGCTTCATTTGTCACTCTCTGTGGATGCATCGGCTTCCCGACAATAACGTGTGGTTTTTCCAAGTCCCAGATATGGCAATTTTGTTTGTTAACGTGGCCCCGAGATGAAAATGCGCTTCATCGGGAAATATGATTTTTCGCCCAAAATCGTTGTCCAATTCATAGCCATTCATGGCCATAGCAGCCACGTTCTCATCTGTGGGCACCGTACTACGGCGGGGACCATAAGTATTGTCCTCTAGCATATCAGTCTCACGAACTTTTTGCACAAACTTGCGTACAGCAGTCGCGATGGGTGCTTCATTTCGGCCAAAACTTCTTTTTAAAAAACGAACTGTTTGGGCTACACAGGGATGGAATCGGCTAAGGTGATAGTCACTTTGGCGACAGTCATTCGTGACTATCATCATCTATCGGGTAAGATTATCACAAAAAAAGGTCAGAAAAGGAGCAACACTTGTCTTTTCGGAGTTGATGACAGATAAGACAGCTGTCAAACGATTAGAAAAAAGTTTAAGAAATCAAAAACAGAGCAATAAATTGAATTTGTTGCAAAATCATTTCATTTCTAAGAGCATCACGAATTTTCGCGGCTTCTCTGTTGGATGGTTGGAGGTCTTCTTGCATTATGTATTGGTGGGTGAGATTGGTTGGTTGTTGGGGAAGGTCACTTTCATTCAACGGCACCTTCAAATCACAGCAATCAACACAAACATGAATCTAAAAAAACAATCATTTAGCATAATTTTAACAATATTAACTGCGAAATTATACCTACTCACATGTCATTTGCAAGCTCGTGAATGTTAGACCGATTTCTCAAATTCTTCCTCAGATTTCTGACGTTCATCAATGTCTCTTCATCTTCACTTAAAAATAGCTCGAAACACGAAAACACATTTTTTATTTTAAATAATACACAAAAGCATAAAACAAAGTCACTTCAAACGCACAAAACTTATGAAAGTGATAGCTAAATAGCTGTCACCAGAAAACTACATATCACAAAAATGTGGCAATCACAGTGACTATCACTTTACACGATACCGAAACCGAGAATGTGACTGTCACTTATCACAAAACACCTTAGCCGATTCCACCCCAGCATTCACTTTAGAAATAAGTTTTCAGTATTTCCCAACGTTGTCCAAGCGTAAAGCGACTCATTTCGTTCTGCGGAGGTATGATACCGACTTTCTGTCAAGATTTCTAACGGGAAATAGCTGTCAGTGTCAAAATATCCTATGTTTAAAAAAAAAAGCACTAGAAAAAGCACCCTTTACATATAAAGGTGTAAAAAAATCTTATATGCGTTGTAATTAGCACAGCTGCCATAAAAGACCTCTTTTTGGAAAACCAGGGTGGCGCTGTTGGGGTAGCTGTTATTAAGCATGAATAGACGGAAAGAAGCTTAAATTGGTTCAACAGGGCTTTGGACATTTTTACGCGAATGCATTTTCGGTTCAAAGTATACAAATGCGTATCACATTGTATCCATTCAAGAACCATGGGTGTGGAACAAACGCCTGTGTGGTCTTGGTGGCATACGTGATGCTACAATCCTTTATGATGAGCGATCCGAAAGACCCAGGGTCTGCCTCATCATATCGAATACGCTATCGGCAACCAAACTTGGTCAATTCTGTGGTCAAGATCTGGTAGCTGCAAAAGTGAGCTACAAGGCGCACGGAGAAATTGAACACTTCGTCGTGGCGTCTGCTTACTTCCCCTACGACTCGGTACTACCCCCGCCACCTAAGGCGGTTTCCGAACTCGTAGAGTACTGTGAAGCCAGAAGGATTGGACTCATCATCTGTTGCGATGCTAACGCTCAAAACACATTTTGGGGCAGCAGCAAATGCAACCGGAGAGGAGACCATCTTTTAAACTTCATTCTTTCGTCTGACCTTTTCATCAACAATGTTGGCTCTCTACCAACCTTTGTGACGGCGAGACGACAGGAAGTGATTGACCTAACCTTATCTAACAGGCATGCGAAGGCCATCACTAACTGGAGAGTCTCACCAGATGTTACGCTGTCAGACCATAGATACATCGAATTCCAATTGAAGTGCGGGATCTCCCCCTCGCAGCCCAAGCGGAATCCGAGAAAAACAGACTGGGTGCGATTTAGGGAGGAGCTTGAGAAATCCACTCAAGCCCCGCCTAAACTCAAAACTAATCAATCGGTGGAGGATGCAGTTCATAACCTGAACAGTGCCATCACCAAATGTTTTGAACTCGCATGTCCTGTCAAAAAAACTCCCAACAGGAAGCCGGTTCCCTGGTGGAATGCTGAGCTCCAACGGCTTCGTAGGGAAGCCAGAAGTCTTCTGAACAGATCGCTTAAATCGAACTCGGAAGATGACTGGAATAAATATCGATCGAAGCAGAAGGAATATAAGAAGCTTATTCGAAAATCGAAGAATGATTCCTATAAGTCCTTCTGCGAAGAGATCAAATTCCTGAGCGCGACCAGCAAGTTGGTTAAAGTCCTCAAACGAGGAAAATCGACAAAGCTGGATGTACTCAGAAAGTCTGATGGTACCTTTACCGAGTCTAAAGCAGAAACTCTTAGTTTACTGTTTCAGACCCATTTTCCGGGAAATCAGACTGTCATCGGCTCGTTGCACACTCCCTCATTGGATACTGCGGCTGTAGCGATGAAAACAACTCGGCGTAGCTGGTATGTTGCGTCACGCGTGGCAACTACTGAGGCCATTGAATTTGCTGTGGCATCCTTCGATGGCTTTAAGTCGCCGGGCACTGATGGGATATACCCCGTTATGCTGCAAAAAGGTATAAGACAGCTGCTTCCTACACTGAAAAGAATTTTCACTGCTAGCCTGGCACTTGCCTACATACCTATCCCTTGGCGCGCGGTGAAAGTGGTCTTTATTCCCAAAATAGGGAAAGAGGATTACTCACTAGCCAAGAGTTTCAGACCAATAAGTCTAACATCATTCCTGCTGAAAAGCATGGAAAGACTAGTAGAGTTGCACGTGCGCAAAGTTGCCCTTCGAATGCATCCTCTGTCGGACATGCAACATGCTTATCAGCGCGGAAAATCCTGCGAGACTGCGCTTCAAAACCTAGTTGGGAGAATTGAATGCGCTCTCGAAAGGAAAGAGTACGTACTAGGCATTTTCGTCGACATTGAGGGAGCTTTTGATAACGCTACCTTCGACAGCATGTGTAACGCTGCTAGACGGCATGGCGTAGATGAAGCACTGGTTTTGTGGATCAAAGCAATGCTTGTGCACAGGACATTGATCGCTGATACAGGCCTCGAACAATGTGTCAAGTCTGGAGTAAACAGGGGCTGCCCGCAAGGTGCCGTCTTGTCTCCGCTGTTATGGTGCATGGTGGTCGACTCTCTGCTAGATGCTCTAAATGCCTCTGGAATCTATGCCCAGGCCTATGCGGATGATGTTGCTGTTCTCTCTGTCGGCTCATGTTTAGCGAATGTCTGTCTCAAAGCGCAGGCGGCGCTATACGTGATCGATGACTGGTGCACGAGAAATGGGCTGTCGGTTAATCCTCTTAAGACCGATGTCGTTCTCTTCACGAGAAGGAGGAAAACAACTGGCATTGCTCAGCTGGTGCTAAAAGGCATTCCCATCCCTATATCCAAGGAAGCTAAGTATCTGGGAGTCATTCTAGATAACAAACTTCTCTGGTCAAAACATGTTGAGTCCAAAACTACCAAAGCGCTGTCAGCTTTCTGGCAATGCAAAGGTGCCTTTGGCAAAACATGGGGCTTATCGCCGAAAAAGGTCCTTTGGATCTACACGGCAATGGTAAGACCGATAATCTCATATGCATCGGTTGTTTGGTGGAGCAGGCTGACACGAAAACACGTTGTGGCTTCACTCACCAAACTCCAAAGAGCGGTCTGCCTCAGTTGCACGGGGGCTTTCCCCAGCACACCGGGAGCTGCTTTGGATGCTATGATGAACCTTCCACCCCTTGACATATATATCAGAGGGTGTGCACTGAAAACTATTTCTCGCTCAAAGAGGAATGGTCTTTGGTACAACTCGCAGTGGAGTGAAAGTGTACTTGAGAGAGAAATATCCTACGATCACTGTCTCATGGATATGCCCTCTGACGATATGACACCTGCCATCCTACTGCGCTGTAACTACACAGTCACATTTCCTTGGCGTCAGGACTGGCTTTGGCCAGACACTGAACCTGGAATAGAATGTCTTCGCATCTTCACAGATGGCTCCAGGACTGATCAGGGATCCGGCGCCGGAGTTTTCTTTGGGCGCGAAAACATTCGACTGCACTTCTCGTTAGGAAAATATGCGTCTGTCTTCCAGGCGGAGATTTACGCAATCCTAATGGCCATGCACTATGTTGTGAAAGACAGATGGAGGGGAAAGAGCATATGTGTCTGCAGTGACAGCCAAGCTGCACTCAAAGCTGTATCCAATCCTCTGTCCAACTCCAAACTAGTGCATGAACTCAAGACCTTCTTGAACAAAGTCGGAAGACTTAATTCACTTAGGCTTGTATGGGTTCCAGGTCACTCTGGAATCCCAGGAAACGAGATCTCCGATGAACTCGCTAGAAAAGGCTCAGAGGAGAGTTTCTCAGGGCCTGAACCCGCCTTAGGTCTACCAGCTTCAACGGTTAAATCTGACATCAATGACTGGGTATTTAACGTACACAGTCGCAGATGGAAGGAATATCCAAAATGCAGGATGACTAAGCGCGTACGTCCTGACGTCTGTAAAAAGTCCGCAACATTCTTCTTATCCTTAAGAAGAAATGACTGCAGAAGGCTAACGGGCGTCATTACGGGCCATTACACTTTTGCCAGGCATCTTTACGTGTTTGGCATCAGTAAGACGCCTACCTGTGCTGCTTGTTGCGAGGAGGACGACACAGCGGAACACTTTCTCTGCGACTGTCCCGCCTTCGCTCGTGCACGGTGGCGCACCCTTGGGGCCGACGTGGTAAGTGCCGAATCTCTTAGCTCAACATCTTTTTCTCCGGATAACGGGGAAAATACAATAAAGACAAGGTGTCTGTCTGGTAGTACAATGGACCAGTACTTGTGTCTGAGTGCTCCAGCAGATAGTAGAAGCCTCCAACAAAAAAAAAAAAAAAAAAAAAAAAAAAATACAAATGCGGCATCCAGTTTGGCAAATGGTGGAGCGAAATTCAGGTTATCTATGTCTGCTAGTCAGTTTCTTCTTAAGGGATCTTCCAATTTTTTTACACTTATTTCCGAGGCTATAAGGCCAACTCTGAGGCCTTTTTTCTTTATTATTATTTTTTTTTTTTTGTAATTTGGCATAGAGCACTGCGGCCAGAGTAGGTCTACTGTGCCTGCTAGCAATTAGACGAGGAGTTCCAGAGTTATGATTTTTGGAAGATATGCTTCCTATGATGGCAGAGGGCAGCACACTCTCATAGTATGCGCTCTGGAATTTCTAGACAGAGTCGACAGTCGGTTTCCGAAGAGAGGTTAATTTTGTTAAGATGATATCTCAGACTACAATGTCCCGAAAGGTATCTGAGAAGTTTTCTGATATTGACTCTATTATATTTGAGAATATGAAAGATTTCGCGATTTTGTTGCCTTTTATTCCCTTGTGACCTGGCACCCACCAGAGTTCGCCTTTATATCTTTTGCCTAGGTCTTGCAGGGCATCGTGGTATTCCTTGACGGATTTTGAGCTCGTGCTGTACAAGCCCAGCACTTTGAGCGCTGCTCGTATATCCCCGATGGTTATATCCCTTATGGCAGTCTCTAAATCTAGGTTGACGTACGTCAGGATAGTGTATAGTTCAGCTTGAAAGATACTAGGACTCGTTCCCAGAGCCTTCGATATTTTCCGATTCGTAAGATGCAAGCGCCAACGCCGTAATCTATCTTGGAGCCATCTGTGTACCACCTCAAGCCTTTAACATTTAGCAAGGGTTCACCGCTTTCCTAAGCTGTGCGGTTTAGGGTCAATATCTCAAATTGTTTGTCAAAGGTAAACGTGTGTGGCAATGTGACCGTAACTGTGGTAATCATATCCAGCTCAGGAAGGGTTGTAGTATGACCATGTGACCCGATGAGCGGAGGAGTCTGATTGCACTACGTATAGCAATCTTTTCAGTAAAAAAGTGCAGTGGAGTAATTCTGATCAGTGCCTCTTGGGCTGCTGTCGGACAAGTTGGCTTGGCGCCTGTAGTGCCGAGACATGCTAGCCTCTGAAGGCATTGAAGTTTAACTATTGTAGTTTTCTTTTCAACTTTTTTATGCCATAGAGCAGACGCATAACTAAGATAGTGGATTACCTTTGTTAATCCACTTGCAAGTTTGCTTTTGATGTTGGAATACCAGTTAAGTTTTCGATCAAGACAATATTTGTTCTCTTCTGAAAATCCAATGTTTGTACCGTTTAGGGACAAAGCAATGTTGTATTTTTCTCCTTTTTGTAAATGGAACTAAGTTGTCTTATTTGGGTTTATCGATAAACCCTCTCTGCTACCCCAGTCAGAGATAAATTGAAGCGCAATTTGAATGAATTCACAGGCAGAAATTCCGCTTTTACTTGTTACAATAACTACAAGTTCATCGGCGTATCTGATAACTTCATAAACGAGGTTGTAGAGTAGGTCGTCGATGACTATCGACCAGAGAAATGGCGAAAGGACTCCACTTTGTGGACACCCTTTAGCTGCCGCTACTATCACTGAGACCTCTCCGGATGTATCTGATATAATG
Organism: Merodon equestris; assembly: GCA_958301585.1. Classification (NCBI taxonomy): domain Eukaryota; kingdom Metazoa; phylum Arthropoda; class Insecta; order Diptera; family Syrphidae; genus Merodon; species Merodon equestris. The sequence goes on from OY284414.1 coordinate 104,706,111, forward strand.
CAGCTATCAAGCATCGGCCTAACCCAAAGGTTAGTGGGGTGGTCTACACCTTTCCGGAGCATTGCAGTGGTGATTGAGTTGTAGCCAGTATTATCAAATGCCCCCTGAATATCGAGAAAGGCGCAAATTGCGATCTCCTTGCATGTGAAACTGTTTTCCACATGCCCTACCAAGTGCTGCAGCGCATTCTCAGTAGATCGTTCTTTGCGGAATGCATATTGATTTGGATTGAGGTGTTTGAATTTCTAATATATCTCTAATATGAAGCTCTATCAGTTATTCCATTGTTTTTAACAGGAAAGATGTTAGGCTGACAGGGCGATAGGATTTAGGTTGTTTATTTGTTTTCCAATCTAAGGGATGAAGACAAGGTTGATATCCCTCCAGATTTGAGGAATGTGTCCCAAGTTGTAACTTGACCTAAAAAGAGCTATCAGTGGTACTAAAATGAGGCTTCTCTGGAGGATAGCAGGAAAGACACCGTCCTTACCTGGAGCTTTACAGGGTTTAAATGAGCCAATTACCCAATTAACTCTATCAGGTCTGATGAGTCTTCTAGACAGGCTATTTGTTCTACGAGTACTATCGGTGTAATTTGTGACGCTCATTAGAGCTTCGAGAGGTGTTAGCTGGGTAGTAGAACCAGGGAAATGTTATTTAAGCAAAGTCTCCAAGGTTTCCCTGCGATTGACAGTGAAGCTCAGCTTCTCTAGCCTCGACAGTGATGTTAAATCTGATATGTTGGTAATCAGATAGTGAAGCCTCAGTCACAAGCTATATTTTAGACAAAAGGGCTAGAGATTGTAAGGGCAAGCACCTCTTTAGGTTTGAGTTTATGAATGTGGGTTTGTTGACAACTAAATAAATATTCAATAAGTGACTCACCTCTTTTGTTTGTATTGTTGCTGCTCCGTTCCACATGGTGCGCATTGGCATCGCATCTGATGATCAGGCGCACCATGATCTCCCTTAGTCGACCTTCTATGAAAACTTCCACTACGACGGCTGCCAAGTCTCTTGTTATAAATTCTGGAATGTACAAAACTTATATTAGAACTATATATTAGGTTAAAGATTTACGAGGAACCTTTGGCATGGTGCAGGTTACCCTGCAGTACACGCAGCTCACTCATCTACTTGCGACGGTAGACCGGGTTCTTCACGCGGTATGGCTTGATATTTCCACGCCGGATGTTTCCGGTCCGATGGAAGTGACCCACCGATCTGCTTCCTGTCAAGATTCTCCGATTTTGATGGAGAGACGTTTTGTTACAATATTTTGATTGGACGGCCCTTGGTGGTTGCCCCCTGTGGTATTGTGGTAGTTTTTGGGCCGCCACTCGTTGATGGGTGGATACGGCAGTAGGTGCAATATCACTGTACTGATATCTGCAGCGACCGGTGAAGGTTCGACTGACACCTTCTCGTGGCTTCGTATAATGATTTTAACATCTTTAAAATGATAAGCCACTTTGCATTTTAGTTCTAGCAGCCGGTCCAGGGATCTGTCGCTGATTGCTAGAACCAGCTGCAGAAGATCTTTTTCTTTATCTGGCTCTTTGCTGCTTTCCATGACTGTCCAGTGTTTCGGAAAGGCGTCTTCTTCCACAAGTTTGACATCAAGACCGCTATTTTCTTTTATAGGTTCGAAGTTGGACCTCATCCAATCGGCTGTGGTTGCGTCGGCACACACAAAGTAGAGCCAACCTGACCTATGTATATGACTACCCCTTGAAGAGTGGTTTTGCTCCCTTACCTAGCAGTTCAATCGAGGTGTCAATCACAGCCTCTTGAATTACTGCCATTTGGGACGACGCCGAGCCTAGTTTTTCCAGCTACACTGCTGCTGCTTTCTTTATCGGCTTGCGAACTCTGAGGCCTAGATGGATGTTGGAGACATGAAGTAAGGCATGCTTGATGAATGGAATCTCAACATCCTTTGGCCGATCAGAGAAAGGTGTTCCCTTTCGCCAATTATATAAGAAGCCTTCTAATCATCGCTTGGAAGATGATGTGACACAAATTTGAAAATAATATAAAGATTCTATCAGTGTGGATTCAGGCCAGGAAAATCATCGATAGATTTTGAAGTTCAGGTTGACACACGAGATGCACAGAGCCATGTCATGTGTTAAACTTTTTAGGCTGTGCAGGATGACAATGGAGAATTTAAAAAAAAAAATTCTACAGGCAACTGCGTTGTCCTGTGCCTTCAATACAAGAAGCTTGATCTACATATTTCAAGTCAGCATGATTGCCCCCAAACTTTTTTGGAATTGTATTACTCTACTACGTGGAAGATTAAGGCCTAAATTCTTACCAAATGGAGTTGAATCCGAACTTTTTTTCTTCTTTTTTTATAGATTCAAGAGTTACGCTTTTATAGTTTTTGTCACACAACCTGGACGGAGTGCAGATGGTTTGCGTCAAAGATATTTATTCATTACTCTCCATGGGTGTTTGTCCTAGATATGATTCGAGAGATTTGACTGAATTTGTCACGTTGGTTGTAGTTCACAGTAACTTATTTTGTTTCCATGTCATTAATGTGTTCTAATGGAAATGTACAAGCAGAGTAAGAATTTTGAAGTGATTATTATTATTAACCTATCACAGCGTGAAATTTCCGGTTAATGGACCCTAGAAATGCTGGGGGAACATTCGCGTCTTTATCGAAAAATCATCTTTAGCGATGAAACTCATTTCTGGCTCTACTCAAAATGGGCTCTTGGTAAAGACCATTTAAAGCATAGTTGTGATCAGCTTTCATACAAAGTGAAATGGCAAGCATTGATTTCTCAATTAAAATAACACTTTATAAACTTTTTCAATTTTTCAGTTCTTGTTTTGGACAATTAAAAACCAATCACTTAAAAAAATCTCATATTGGAAGCCTCACAAATAGCAGTATATAATTGCTGTGAAAGTTTATTGCACTTTAAAGCAAATATTTTCTTTGACAAATGACAACTCGCGTGAATTAGACTAATGCAAACAGCGTAACAAAGAGTTTTACTGATACATTTGACGTCGGAAAATAATTTCCGCTGACTTCTCAGTTGCTGCAATTTGAACCTTGTTTATTAAGCGCCAAAAGCTAGTTCACTACTCACTGAAAGGAAATGCTAAAGATTACAATTCGGGACTTTCCACTTCAATTTTTTTATTTGTCAAATTATGCAGAATTGCTTTATAGCATGATATTAATAGGCTTAGACTCCGTGAGCTGCGTAAATCTTCTCGTCGTCATTTTTATGAAACGACGATCAACCGAAAAGAGGTGCAAAGAAGAACGCTATTTGCGTCTTCTGCGTCTATTTGGGCATGCGATAATATTGGTTTGGACGAGAGTTCTATTTTATTCGAGTGCCGATCACCCGACTAATCGTTGGCTTAAGACAATCATCAAAAGCCGGAAACTGTCCACAAGGTGGAGCCTTTCACCGCTTTATTTACGATCTACTCTAGATGCCAACTGATCTTGGCTATGGGGTCATCGGATATACCGAGGACTTGGTTGTTCAGTATCTTTCGCTAGGAAGAGAAAATTACAACCTCCTTTAGCCATATTGGATTCTGAGATGAATTTAACTTGACACAATAGTTCTTTCTGGTAGAAGTGCCCTTCTTGCTTATTAGCCATTTAACATAAAAACAAAAGAACTTAAAAGGCGCTATTATACATATAAAGTATAATAAAGAAGATTGCCTGACTCAGTTGATTTATTAAATTCAGTTAATAAATTAAAGTTCGAAAACAACGCTGACTAATACGAATATTTCCAAGCATGCCCTTGCTAATAAGGATTTTCTACATTTTACTTGATTTTTATTCATTTTACGAATTAGCGCCCGACGTCTTTCATAATAGAGTACTAATCGGATGATCCAACAAAATCGTTTCATAATGGAGCCAACCTTAACGCCTGGCTCTGAATTGCAAAAATGATACGCCGTGAGCTACATCACATCACAAGCTGGGAAGAGGGGAAATGTTGAGGAAATCAAGAACTTAGTATACTTGATCATATGTGGTTAGTAAATGCGTAGAAGATTGTTACAAACTATTGATTTTGCTGTTAGTGGTATTGGACGGACGATGGAGCGTAACGTGGGGCGCGCTAAGGTGTCACTTAGCTCACATTCAAAACAGAAACCAATTAAAGTCGAACTTGGCCTCACTAACACCCATTATTTAATTATACAAATTATTACACAAAAGCGGCCACATGGAGCCGCCTTTTTTTGAAAGAATCCCCCAATCCGAGACTTTAGTACGTCTGATTACCATACCTTGTCGAAATGGTGTTGACAACATTAGCAAATATGGAACAAAATGAGTAAGCACAAAATTACGTAATCCAGTCACTTTGCTGAGTCCGTCTACAATAAATAGACGCGCTAATTCGAATCGGGACCAGACAGTATCAGCCCTTCTTCCCATACAGATCGCTTAGAATTCAATCGTGGAAATGTACAAACTTGTGAGTTACTCGAAACAATATTCGGGTGCTAGAATCATATTTTCTTTCTCGTCCATAGTTGATTATTGCCGCTATAGCTGTAAGCTGCCTTGCAGCTCCGACCGAGAATACAAGTACTACGGAACTAGTAACAAGCCGTCCATTCGCCAAACCTTTACCTTTACCCCCGAGTCCTAGTAGTCCCCCGAGTCCTGCTGTTCTTCCTGGTAGTTCCGAAGAGAAAAGTTCGGAGGAAAGCAAGGAATCATCGGGCCCTCATAAGCGTGAGTCTCCATTGATAGCCCCGCAGCCTCATCAAGAATCTACGGCACATTCCGACTTAGCCCGGGTTAAGGAAGTCAATGCCTTAGCGACTCCAATTCCAGTTCATATCCCGCATCCAGTTGCCGTGTCATAATATGTGTCAAGATGCCATCACTTGAAGGATGACGAGTCTTGGATGATTAAGCGATTCTACCAAATTCCGCCAGCCACATAAACTAAAACTAATCTTACTCAACCTACATATACGCGTACATGCTACTAATATTCGTTAAATACTAATAAAAGCTAAAAAGTTTACAAAAAAGTGTATTGATAATAGAATTGTGAAGCCTCCGACTATTTGTGTTTGAAGACATGATACATCACTTAATGATATTAGATTGCTCAAGTTTATGAAAAGTTTAAATACAATTTCAGCTTCTCAGTTTAAATATCCCTCTTGTCAACTGCCTCGAGTGGAATACATCAAATTGGTCTTATTTGAGCCTACTTACGACACTTACGTTAGTCGCATTATCAACCATCATAGGTCAGAGAACTACAGCTTGAACAGTCTGTATAGGTTTGATCCATGGTCTTCATTCCGTTTCTCTATACATTTTCTTAAGCTCAAGCTGCTATACTCGTATGTTATATAAAAATGAGGCGAATAATGAGCCTTGGAAGTTTGACTACACATCGCCTCATCTAAAACCTCGTTTGCCAATTAAATATATTACCAAGCCAAATGGGAAGACAACTGTTTTCCATTGATGACTAGATATATACAATTTGTCGGCTTCTTATTCGCTCTTGTAGACCGAGTTATGTTCGAAAAGTAGTAGGAATTCTGTAACTAAGCGGTTTGTATTGGTAGGATTACAGCGATTTTTTCGGTACCGTCTTAGTAAACATGTCGAGAAAGTATGCGTACAATGTTAACTTAACCAATTATTCAGTCAGTCACCTATCTGATGATAAGGAAGCACGTCATTTATTTGTTTACAAAATACATCAAAGAATTTGCACACAAGTTATTTCTAGATGCTGGTTTGCAGCGTAAATAGTTTGCCTAAGACTCATTTTCCTTGGAATAAGGCCTTTCCCTCTTTCACTGACTTTTTCGTTTTTCTCGTTCTCAAGACTATTAGCTTCAGTCCGATAATTGGCACCTAAGACCAAGACGCTTGACATCTAAAGTATCTTTATGCCGCTGACATGTTTTTTTCAAATTCTAAGGAATTTGGGCTCTTCATAGCCAGACCGGTTCCCGGGCCAGTCTTTCTTCAGACGCAGAACTTCGTCGTATATTCGATTTCATAAGAGGGGACTGAGCATGGCTCCTTGAGGTACTCCTATGGGGGCATACTTACTGTAAAGCCAATGACAGAACAAATGCAAGTAAACCGTTTAGGGATATTGATTTTATTTCATATTGCCCGTGCAGGGACGGGTTCAAAATATTCCTGCAGCGATACCTCTCGCTTGTCGTAAAAGGCGACTAAAACAAAGGTAAACAAAAATCACATCTAGGCAATTTAGAAAACACCAAGGTGAGCCTAGGGACACATATACCACCATTAAACTGCCCCACAAGTGTACATGCAAATCAGTGGGTTGACACGACTGGAGATCACCGGTGCTGTAAGAGTAAGATCAAACAAAAAGAATCTGGAGCATGCCCGTGTCAAAAAAAAAAAAAAAAAGGGAGGCCGAAAAACAATTGGTGCAAACAAATGCAAAAACACCAGCATTTGATTGGCCTCAGCGATGAAGTAATCCCAAACCGGGAAGCCTGCCGCTACTTTCTGAGGTCAAACCGGCGGACTCCACAAGCGGACCAGTAGGAATGCAGTTAAGTGGGAAGGTTATGGTCCTACACTTCTGACCATAACAACGCCGGAAAAAAGGAAAAGAAGAAGAAGAACTCTGCGCGACGGATGAACGGATGAGCCTGAGTCGGCTTGGCGAAACTCGCGACTGAAGCACTTCGTCCTCACCAATGAGCCGGATTTATCATCATGTTAAACCGATGTCGAATTCTCTGCATCCGTAGCACGTAGCCGTTATTTCAGTTATCATATACCCAGATTTTCCCAGCTACAACAACAATTAATTTTCCAAAATGCCTCTCGGCGTATACTCGTATGAAGATGATACAAGCTCTCGTGGATTCACTTTCGTCGTATCTCGCTGTATTTAATCCTCATTGGATCGTCCTCAGGTAGCTCGTCCAAGCCTACGCCGCTGAGTGAGCACAATTCAAGGTCACTCTCATAGTCCTGTTGGACCGTTCCACCAAGTCATCCGTTCTCATCCTTACATCGGTTTTGTTGTTCTGTACTCTATGGTCGTCACAATACTTCCGATTAGTTGACATATGTACGAGTACTTCTCTATTCGTAATCGCTAGAACGTAATTATACAAGGTGGCACAAAATTAATCACCCCATACGAAAATGTTTTATTTTTGCAAATGTAGTCGTACGTCCGTCATATTTGACAATTATAAACTAGACAGCTGCAATATACAGACAAGCAATGGAGCGCAATATTCCGCAAGAGCATAGAATAATCGGTCGGTGGTGTTAGCGCAGCGTGAATTTCGACCTCGATTTCTTGGGCAAACATTCCGGTGCTTAGTTACTCGACTCGAACGGACTGGAACCACAAGAGACCATGCAGGGCGTGGCCGTCACCGGACTGATCCGTCGGCCGAATATCGCGGCTGTGGCAGCCGATGGCGCTGAAGAAGCATCAACCACATGACTGACCACACAACTGGACATCACAGTATTTTAGAGAAAGACTTACACATGCTCCCGTACAGAGTGCAAACAGTGCATCAGCTAATGCCTGCTGACCGTTAGTTGCGTGTGAATTGCTGTCAAGCAATCAAATACGCCCTCGGGTATACGATCACAGTTACTGGTGAATCATACAGGGCCATGATAAACGACTTCTTACTGCCGGGATTAGATGAGCAGGACTTGATGAACATGTGGTCTCAATAAGATGATGCGACCGCACACACAGCACGAGCCACAGTGGACGTTGTGAAGAAAACGTTTCCTGGTCGCGCAATCTCCCGTTTTGGCGATTTGGCTGGTCAGCAAGATCGCCCGATTTAACCATCGCAGACTTCTTTCTTTGGGGCTGCTGGAAGTCGCGGGCTTATGCCAATAAGCCGCAGACAATCGCAGCTCTTAAGGAGAATATTCGACAGGAATGCGAACAGTTATCACCGGAAAATTAGCAGAAAGTCATGGAAAATGCGATTAAACAGGTACAAATGTGTATCAACATTGGCAGCAGCCACTTGATGGATATTATCTTTTTCCCTTAACAGAAAAAATTGTAAAGGTCCAGGTAAAGATTTCTATTACTCAAAATCATTTTTTTTTATTTAATAAAAAAGTAATTCAAAAACAAAATTGGATGATTAATTTTGCGCCACCTTGTACTTGGCCTGTACTTAGTATCTCCTTTCCGCAGAGTGAATGGTCCAAGCTGATCGCCATGTATGTTATCGAACGGCAATGATACTTGGTCCACATTATACAGCTTCCTTTCTGCCCTTTCATATGTACCCATGCCTTAATGAACTCCAAAATCCGATACGGTTGCTGGACTATGCATTTTTGTACACATCCTTTTCGGCCTGATATAGCTTCAGAATCCTCCATTGTAGCACTTCCTACCTCCCTGCACCCCTTTCAGTTTGTATTCCCCCTAGAACTGTCCCTTCATTCTGGTTGGTTAGATGGACCTCAGCTCCTTGATGATTGTGGGCAGCTTGTGGTTTTCCCAGTGCATGGTCACCAGCCAATTATCGTCCATAATGTGCAGGTTGAGGACACATAAAGATATTTTTCTGTCATCTTCTTGAATCATCTGCCTACCCGACGAATAGCTTCGGTTTTTTCTTCGTATCAGCGATCGCTTGGCGTCGTTGGAAAGTTTGCGACTGTAAAACATTAGCGCAGTACCAAGTCTTCCTTCCCTCGTTGAAACAGGATTCCAGCCAATTCTAAAGAAGAAGCGTCCTCATGTTTACACGCAAGATCTAACAATACCAGCATTGGCAGATTGCTCAGGCTCTCCTTCAACCTACGGAAAGTATGCTCCTGTTGGAGGTCCACACGAATTCCTTGTCTGCTTTAATCAGCGATCTTTACTGCCAACTGCGAATAACACCTACAAGAATCTTATTGTTCCCAAAAACTGTCGCACTAATCGCCTTTCGTCGGCTCGGTTTCAGAACATCCTTGTTAACCTCATAACGCAAATAGAAAACGCATTTACTTACGTTCAGTATGAAGCCGAACTTCTGCTGCACCATCTAGAGCCTTCGTAATTTGGCCAAGAGTGTCCACCCATGGCTTCAAACGCCGTCATCATGTATGAAGTTACTTTCATGGTTATAATCGAAAGGTGGTAAGGCCGATGATCACTCAAATCAATTATGAAGCACAATGCGGGCTTTATGTCTCGTGTGGATAAAGTGATCGCCAGATCATTGAAGATCTCATGAGACTCTTAGCCGAATGCTTTCTTATCCTTTTAGATTCTTTCCTATATTTTGCCACTAGAACTTCCCTCATTCACTTTGAGAAATTAAACACGTCCTGCCTACAGGTAATTACATTACCGATCATTTAAAGTCTATTTAAATATGTGAACGCCAAGAACTCAATTTTCCAGAATTATTTAAGAGCTAAAAATATCGCCCGGCCATCAGGTCCATTTCGTTGTGCCGGCGATTTCCGGCCCATCTAGTCATCACACCGATGAACTTCACTTCAATAAAAAAATCCGGAAGAGCAACATTTCCGTGGACTCTGCCCCACTCAGCCTCTTGCTAACTTCTGGTCTCGGCAAAATATTTTTAAATTCTTGATTTCGCTGATTGATTACCCCCATCGGGTACATTTTCACATCTAATTAACGTACTTGGCCAATTCCCTTTAAGAGCACACCACGTGCCTCTCCAATTCACACATCACAGTCATCGAGTTCCATTTAAAAACAGATCTCTCCTCTCCTATTTTCTACTTTCAATGTCAACATTAATCAACTAACTTGATAACAGCAAGTGTCACAAACGTTCACCCGAGCGTCCAATATGTACCAATAATAGTTTCCCTCATCCAGCGCACTGCAGCTCAACGCACATTACTCACTCCAATTCGCTGAAATAATTTTCGATTGCCTGTCAAAAACCTATCCAAAAACAAACACTCGGAAGACTACCAGTTTCACAAGCGCGAAAAGCAGATGATACCCGACTTGTTATATACTGCCCCGCCCCAAGTCCATCCCGCCTTTCGCCTACATCTTGACACTGATTAACATGTACCGTCTAAGTATAATAATCACAGCAATACGAGTGAATGCAGACGCCAAGAGCACGATCGATTGCCTTCCCTTGCCAGATGGAAATCTATAAAAAGGCGGTAAGCGGTGATATTCCAAGTCAGATACGACTACGTTGTCGATTGTGGAACGGTGATAAGATGCAGAAACTGGTAAGCAATGTGGATACTTCCGCTGTGAGTCATTACATCACTGAAATTCACTTGATTGCAGATAGTAGTTGCTGCCCTCGTGGTGTGTGCCTTTGCAGCTCCACTTGACCATAAGGATACGTATCAAATCGAGGAGCTGCCTCGTCCGAGTCCCATTAATCCGGATATCCCGAGCGATCCGAAGCCCGCAGAGAAAGTGACATTGATCTCGGAGGCTGAGGAACATGAATACCAGCAATCAAAGGCCGATGTAAACTCGCCGAGGATTCCAACTAAAGTAGACCTACATCGCGAGAAGCGAGATAAGAAACCCTCCTCGTCCGGAGAGGACAGTAGCAGTAGTAGCAGTAGTGAGGAGGATAGTAGTGAGGAAAAGAAATCGCAACATGCAAAGACCACAAAACTGTCTCCTGTGACCGAGTCAAGCAGTGCTAATAGCCCAGGACAGGTAGTCACATCCACAGTGACTTCGACCTCCAGCCAAACTCCGGCTCCAACAGCACCTAGGAGGCCCTACTCCCCACTCATTCATCAACACAACGAACATCGTTTCAAGCCAACCGAAGCTGACACCCATCCAGCTTCATCATCTTCCGACTCGACAGCTGTTCCTTCCTCTACCACACCCGTAGCCGTCAGTGCCGATCATGCAAACGATAAACGTGATATTCCAGTGCCATTGACACGCAAACATCACGCCGACACCGATGCAGCGGCAACCGAGAAAAAATCTGATGCAACCAAACCGTCCGACGAGGAAGCGAAACCGGAAAACGATACCAAGCAAAAGAAGGATGACGCAGATGCAGCCAAACCAGTGGCAGAGTCAACACCGCACCCAGCGACCGTCTCCCATCCCATACCAGTTGCGGAACTATTTGCCAAGTAAGTCGACTTACCGGTAAATCATCCGTGCAGACTTGACCCTATTTGGTTTTGTAATTTTCAATTTCAGGAAACACCCGTCAACCGATTGATGCCATAACGACAACGGGGCTGTTTTCCACTAAGGACTAACCAACAGTGACAGTGATTGATTCTCTTTGGATTTGTATTTATTGGTAAACTGTAATTTGTAAATATTCATGATTCGAGATGGTGGACAAGAGGAAAAGCTGCTAATGAACTGTTAATAAAATTTTCAAATGGAAAGTCAAGTCTTTTATCGATCGAGGCACGACATAAAAGCGTGATGTTGACTGTGGATTTTGCACCTTAATACAAGGTGTCGTGGGAGATGAGATAAAATTCGTGCCAACTCTCGTGACATGCATTGGTGTCTTTCACTTGGTTCATGTCAAGACTATATCTGCCACTCAAGGTTGACTATTGAATCCATTCAGGGCTTAAAGGTCGTTACCTTTACGTTTGATTTCTTTAGTGAAGTTCATGATTGCATCTTTAGCCTCTTTACCAAATATAAATGTGCAAGGATTCTCTACCGATTAATTCAGTCCACCTATGGTTAGGAGGTGTTTGAGAATTGATTTGAAGTGTTTTACTAGAAGACCCACAGAGATGACACCGGATCTGGCCAGCCTTCTCATTACCTTCTAAGGTAATGTGGTCTGGAAGCCAACGAAGAGGTTGCCTTTGTTGCTAGACCCTTTGATTTCCTCCTTGCATTGCTCCAACAGTCTGGAAGAGGTGATCACTGATGGTATGGCTTCAATATCGGCTTGGCTATTACTGTAGATAGGGCAACACCGAGCTCCATTTGAGAATCATAGCCCGCTTCCTTGATAGTTTAGACAACATGTATTTGATGTAGAAGCCCAAGCCTGGAATTTGTAGCATTAAGTTTACTACTTCGGTGAGACATGATCACATGGCTTCCCTGACAACCATTCTTTGGGCAGGCCACCAAATTAGTGTGCCATGAGCGAGGAAGAGGTGGACAACGACTAAGTAAATCCATAGAGTCAACCTAGACCCATTCTTTACCGAAAGTTTTGCTGCAGGCCTGGCCCTTCTAACCCGGTTTTCTGTGTTGAACTACTAGCTAAGGTTCGGATCTAGAATGACGCCTAAGTAATTGACGCTGGCGACTAGGGATAAGGCCTGGTTGTTTAGATTTGATTTGACTAAGATTGGGCGTTTTGATGTGAAGGTCGAAAAGATTAGTGTTAGCTTTGCGTAGAATTCGGGACATCGGTACGTGGTAGCCGTAATTTGTGCGATACGGAAAAGGTGCATGAAACGAAGGTTACGTGGATTGGCGTCATTTACTGACATTGAGCTCGAGATGGTTTCTTTGACACCAAGTAGTAAACATGTAAAGGTCAGATTGGAGAGAGTCCGAGTCAACAAGGGAAGATATGTGTTTAAATATTTTCATATTATCGGCATATATGGAGAGCGGGGAGTTCAGAATAATGCTGCTAACACATTAATGCCTAGATAAAATATGAATGGGCCGAAATCACTACCTTGTGGGACACCGGAGGTAGCATTAATTGGACCAGAAATAGAAGATCTGGAAATAAAGTTCTATTGACGATCTTCTAGATAAAATTTGATCCATGAGATGAAACTGGGAGAGAAACCAAGGGCTTGAGAAACCAAGTCAGCTTGAAGAGAAAAATTTGGTGAGACAATAACGTCGACTTCTTTGTCGGATTCGAGTGCACACAAAGATTGTGATAACTCGAGGAAAATATTGGGCTTGCAGTAAAAGAATCGTGCATCATAAACGATGCTCTCGAAAAGTTTGGGTATGCATGAAAGGGACGATAGTTGGACACATCATATTTCAGTCCTGTTTTGTGAACTGGAATGATATAAGCATATTTCCAAAGCTGAGGAAAGAGGCCTTGAGAGATAGAGCTTTGAAATAAAGCGGTAAGGGATAAAATAGAATGGCTCGCCCACTTTTTTAAAACTATGACAGGCAGACAGTCGGGAGCGGGAGAGTGCTCGTCCTTTAGGCTTTTGTTCTTTCTCGGTGATTAGGTTGGGAGTTATGTTGAGTGAGAGAAGAGACGGCAGTCTTTCAAATATCGAAAATAGTGGTGATCGGGTTGAAGATCTTGGTCGGTCAATGATTGGCTGAAGAAATGAGCAAAGAAGTTGGTGATTATTTCGGCTTCGCTGGAAGAGATATTAAGGAAATTGAATGTAGCGGGGTAGTTAACGATTTTTCTTTTGGTATTAATTAAGTGGAAGAAACACTTGGGGTCGGAGATAAGGGAGGATTGCTTTTGGTTCAGGTATCGGAGGTAGAGTGATTCACATAGCTTTGCAAATTTAGTGTAGGATGGCATGTAATTAGAAAGGTTAGATGCAGAGGAGGATCTAAGATAGATGTGCCAATATTTGTTTCTTTTATTGCGCGAATAGCAGAGTTCTTTGGTATACCAGAGCGGAAATGAAGTGTGATTCTTTTTTAGTGAGTATGGGACTGAAAGAATGAAGAAGCTCAATTTTGGAATAAAATAGCGGGGTTTCGTTTAAGGATATATGTGAGTTAGGGTTAAGAAGGAAGTTTAAATTAACATTTTTGAATAGATTATTTAGTTTCGCGAAGTCAGCTTTCCGAAAATCGGGACAGTGCGTATTTTCGGAGGGAAGAATAGTGAATTGAGTCTGGAGTGAAAGAGTTACCAATAAAGGTGGATGTAGGGGATCCTATGTAGAGAGAAGATGGTTACTTGGGATTACAGCGCAGTTTACGGGATCAGATGGGAAACTCAGGTCGAGTTGTCTGTTCATGTTATTGGTGATGCTACTGAGTTGCAGAAGACCTGAGTCCGAAAGATGATCTGTGAAAAGGATTTCTTTGCCAGAGGAGGGGTTAGCGGCATGATGGGTCTCATCATAGGGTTGAATCCATTTCAGGTGTGGGAGATTGAAATCGCCATAGACGATGATAATGTCATTGGGTTCAGCGATATCAAATATGGAGTCCGCGAAATCAATGGCGAGTTGGTAGCATTGTGTGGATCGGCACAGTTGTCGTGTCCATCGGTGCGAAACAGAATGAAATCCGAGGTAAATAACTCGCTATTTGGATTCGTTTCAGATAGGGCAAATACGAGTATATCATAGGGTAGGTTATGAGAATTAAGGAGTACTGCGGAGGTTTTGGTGCGTAATCCAATGACGTTCTGGTAGTACAAGGATATGTGTTTGTAAGAAATATTCGATGGATGGGGAGATGTAGTGGTGCTTAGGTTAGGTTTTAAAATAGTTTTTGAAATTAGAGTCGGAACTTTGCAAGTATGCTATGCGCTTTAAGCTGATATGGGCCGCGAAGATTGAGAGGTCGTTATTTACATCAATGGGGGAGATATTGAGGCTCTGTGAGGAGGCCTTCTTGGTGGATTGAAACTAAGATGTTGGTTTTAGTTTTTAGGTAGGCCGAATTGCCATTTTCGTAGATTCTTCTGTCTCTTAAACGTGACATAACATAGCGGTCTTCGGCGCTTACTTCAGCAAGATGTTTGGTGACTTTGGCGGTGGGAGTAAGGAGTGGATCAAAGAAAGAGGGGGAGGGGCTGAAGGGGGTGTTGTAAGAAGCTAACGAGGTGGAGGGAGTTGAGTTAAGAGTGTGAGAATGTATAAAGTTTGGGTACTGTTGATACGTGCGGCTGTTACGAGAAGCCTAGGTCGGGATCGGGTGTTAAATTAACAAGATCTGGTGAGGGAGAGGAAGGGCCGGGAGCCGGGAGCCGGGCATAAGGTTAAAGGATACGCGCTTATGGGTGCGCATTGTGTTAGGTGTATTATTAGATGGAGGGATGATGAGGGTAGTTGTTGATTTGGGAGCTATAGATAGAGGAAAAGGTCGGGAGAAATTGGGGAATATTCCTGTCCTAAATTCCCAGTTAGCTCCTAGATTACGAGAAAGTGGAGAAGGGGGATTTGGGAGTGTTGGCTTAGACTTATATTTTGGTTTATTGGCATTCTTACGGTCCCTAATGGTAATCCGCATCCTGTCGACTTTGATTTCCTTATTGGGAGATTCCCTTATTGGGGGATAGAATTTGGCTGGGGTGAGCTTCGTGCACTTTACCGTTGATGGCATATCGTTGGTGGAAAAAATATAGATGATCGTTGAATCACTATCAGAAAATTTGTTGAGGATGTTGCCATATCGGTTGGCTCATACTATGAATTTGTTTCAAATATTTCGGGCATATAGTCTGCGTCAGCGAAGTTTGTTCCGAAATTGCTAAAATTGGACCAAAAGAACCGTCGCATGACATCACGCAGGAGCTGTTGAAAAATGTGGATGATGCTCTAGACTTGCTGCGAAACTGAATAGATGATGATGGAGATTAGCCATGGTTGAGGAGATAAAGACCGCAATGTTAGAAGAGCTCAAATCCAAAAAGCGCATATCAGAAGTGCTTCGAGGATTAGAAAAAGCGCTGGAGCAAATGCATTATGTCTGAGGGTGGTTACTTTGAAGCAGACGAAATGAGAGAAATATTAAAAGTCACCTTATTTTTTGAACAAACCTCGAGCCAAAGGTCTTAGATTAATCTGAGTGATTTCACTTTTCACAAAGGGAAATAACCATGATAATACGATGACTACGTCGTCTGTTGTCTGTGCTGAGTTCTAGTTGGCATTGGATGGCCTTGGATTCGAGCATGGAAACAATCCAACTTCGGATGAAACCTTGAACTGAACTTTCAAATTAATTAGGAATTTTTCGATAGATTTGGAACATTGATGAAAGCACAATCAATGCGCATGAAGGTCTCTTGTTGGAGAGATCTCTCAATGGTGCGCACGACTCTGTGAAAGGCGGTCTCCGTGGATTTAACTTTGAGAACGTTACTTTGTATTTAAAAATCCAAGATAGTTAAAAATAAAAGACTTGAGTTGTAGTGTTACAACCCATGGAATTTCAGTTCGCATGCCTGGAACTCATCTATGTTAGGTGTCAGCAAGAGAGACAAAATCTATTAAAGTCTTTAAAAAGTTTGTTTCATAAATAAACCCGTTCTTGGGCTTCACTGGACCAGATTTTCTAGCTGAATTCTAATTCAGTTAGGCGAGCGACTGACAATATTGGCTTTTCATATACATGAGAAAGTCAAGCTGTTTTAAGATCCATGAGATGAGTTTTCTATTGCATGAAGCAATGGCATGACATGTCATCTCTGCCAAGAAAATTTGTAGTCATTTACTTTTTATTTTAGGGCTGTAGCGAATCAGACGAATAATGACATGTAAGCCTTCTTGTAAAGATCAGCTCCTTTGCAAAATGGTGATTCTCACAAACCGTATTGTTTTTCGATATATCGGGTTAAAATAAAAATTTAATTATTCTATTGGCCTTAATCTCTTTTTCTTAATTCTTAAAACTTGCTTCTAAGCCTATTTCTGAACATAACCCATTAATACTTTTAGTCTGAACATATCCGCGAGCGCATCTAACTTCGCTCGCTCTAACGAATGACATTCCGAACTTGTTTTCACAATTTGACTGACGTAGCTTTACTTATCAAGAATACAAATTTTTTTTCCACAATAATGTCGGGGACATTAGAGTTAGTTTTCTGCCTCGTATTCATAAGTGTTGTATGTAGAAATAAACCTGCATTTGACTTCCATATAATAAGACATCCGTTTCAGGTGTCCATCAATGCCGAGTTCACCGCACAGGATTGCCGGTCATTGGGATACATCAAAAGTCAATTGATGTGCTCATCTTGCGAGAAACTAGATGATTTTGGTCTCGACAGCTTAAGGTTGCAATTTTTATATTCCTAAACAAGTTCTACAAAAATTTATATTCAACAGGCCACATTGTATGGAATGTTGTCAACAGGACACGGAGAAAGCCACGTTGAAACGATATCCCAAAGCAATACTCGAAGTCTGTACGTGCAAGTTCCGGGCCTACCCACAGATTCAAGCCTTCATCAAGAGCGAACGTCCAGCCAAGTTCCCGAATCTTCAGATCCGTTATGTCCGCGGATTGGATCCGATAATCAAGCTTATGGACAAAGACGGCAATGTGAAGGAGACGCTATCGATTACGAAGTGGAATACCGATACCGTGCAGGAGTTCTTTGAAACGCACTTGGAAAAAGTCGGTAACAAAGAGGATTATCTGAAAACTAATCAGGTGTAATAGAGAAGAGCTAACTGCTTAAATGCTGGTTTTCTTTCGAACTTATAGAGATTGTAATATACATTTCGTGTACCCGCCAAAATGTTGTTCAATTCAGATGGAAAAAAAGATACAACTGTCCAGGCTTTTTCTCTTTACTAACATACTTTCGACAGCTCTCAATGTGAACAAACAGAGTTATGCTTCATGTATGGCTTATCAGTTGTTAATGTAATCTACGAGCAAGAAGCGCTGACACATATTTCCCTTTGTGATAAGCAAAATCAGTGCGGGCACGTGGTTGCCAAGTCTATCTATCCTTTCACTAAGAGTTGTTTTGCGGAATTTCGTTGCTTTCTTAAAATCGACGTTATGAGGCTAGTACAGAGGAGTAACTTGTGCTTGTTCGTAAACACTACGGTTAAACCCTGACTCTCAAATACGTGATGTTAGTGCTTTGAAAAAGGGCTTCACAGCATTTTTCCATGGTGCCAATCATCATACAACTGAGCTAAAAATGTCCAAAAGGCCAGTAGAAAAAGGGAAAAAATCACATTTCCTAACAGGCGTTAGTTGATATTTAGGTAGAATGTGGTTTTCAGGGAGTTCACTCACTAACGCATAGGAACTACATAATCTGTTAGTAAACCTTTTTTAGAAATTGCAGGTGTGAGATATCGAATGGTGAGTTTTGGCTGATCTACGATTACGATTAAGCAAACCCACGAGACACGAACAGATCGCGCATTCATATGGCGTACGGAAGAGTATAGTTGTCACATTTCAATGAAGAGCCACTTAAGAAACCATGTTAGTGGGACTATCTACGTTATCTACAACAAACTCATTGAAGGTCGAAACTCAGAAAATATTAGATTATCACTTCTAAGGTCGACACTATGGTTGGTTCGGGGATTGGTCTATAGGGCGACTGTTTTCAGTACTTACTGTCTACTGACTCTGTGAAGGGGTTTCCGTGATGGAACTATACAAAATGTAAGTAAACATGTTAGGCCTGAATAGACAGTGGCATTGTGTATAATTTTCAAACCGATAAAGTAGCTGTGAAAGTCCAGATACGCTGTCCACCACTCGCACCACGGGGCGTATACGCTGTCTGGAAAATCACGAAATTCGCGGTTAGACTTGCAAGAAACATAATATTTGAAGGAGAGCACCGTCTTGGATGGAGATTTTTTCGTGATCGAGGATCCACAGGAGAAGGTGGCGACGGTTGGAGTTGTCCTTCAACATTCACCCAAACCACGACCTGGAAAACAGAGCGCCCTACTTTATCACGTGTATTTTCGAAATGAAATCGAAAATTAGCGATCAGAGAACCTGAGAAGGGGCTAACGCCCCGTTTATTCCGATGTAGGATCTCTATATGACATTCGAGTCATTTATCAGGTGTATGCATAAGTTTTTGTTTTTCCGGTTGAACTAATAGACAGCCCCAGCAGAAGGTTAGGTTAGGTTAAAGAAGGGGAGTGTGATGGCTAAGCATCACTTCCTCTCGAAGGCCAAAAGGCCCATTGTGATTCCCTTCATTTGTGGGGTACACATATAATTAACCTGTCCTATCACGTGATGGCTGAAACCACCCCGTGCTTTTAATGAATTTTAGCCACGTCCGCAATCTCTGTAAAGAATCTTTGGCCCTGCGACGCTAGGCGTCGATTCTGGAGAGCTGGGCAGTGGCAAAGCAGATGTTGGATCGTCTCAGTTTCTTCCTCATCGCCGCAGAGATCGCTGGATCCCGACGAGCATACGGATCGAGTTACGGTCCAGCGCCAGGGGCTTCTTTGTTTTTCCGATATTGAGCTATGGCCACGATGATCTTGTCGTGTAGCTGTCGTTTCTTGTAAGCCAAGACGAGTTGGCTTATTTGATGATTGTGTCGTTTATGATCCGGTATAATGCGCTGATCGGTGGTTGCAATGACGTGTCCGCTTCGCTGATGTCCATTTCAGAACCTTGCCTGGCCAGTTCGTCTGCTCATCCGTTCCCTGCGATTGAGCTGTGGCCCGGGACCCAGCAGAGTTTAACTTTATGGTGTCTGATGGACTTCAGTGAGTCGCGACATTTCTTGACAGCCTTTGATCTCGTTATACAGGATTCTATTGACTTCAGTGCAGTCTGGCTGTCTACGAAGATGGTGATATCAGATGCTGGGATATCGGCTACCTGTAGGTGTTTGGCTGCTTTCTCTATTGCCAGGATTTCTGCTTGAAACACGCTGCACAGATCAGGGAGTCTGAATGATTCCTGTTTGTGGAGGGTATCAGATTAGAACCCGGCCCCAGTGCCTGTGTCCATTTTCGATCCGTCGGTGAAGAGGGTGATCTCATGATCCTTGATTACGGCGTTTGATAGCCACACTTCTCTGTCGGAGAAAAGGATAGGTATACTGAGAGAGAAATCATTTTGGGGGGAAATATAGTCGGTCGTAGCTGCGAGGCTTTTTTTTTTTTTTTGGAGGCTTCTACTATCTGTTGGAGCACTCAGACACAAGTCCATTGTACTACCAGACAGACACCTTGTCTTTATTGTATTTTCCCTGTTGTCCGGAGAAAAGTGAGGAGGGGCTTCAGTGATGTGGAGCTAAGAGATTCGGCACCCACCACGTCGGTCCCAAGGGTGCGCCACCGTGCGCGAGCGAAGGTCCTTGCAACATGCAGCACAGGTAGGCGTCTCACTGATGCCAAGCACGTAGAGATGCTTGGAAAAAGTGTAGTGGCCCGTAATGACGCCCGTTAGCCTTCTGCAGTCATTTCTCCTTAAGGATAAGAAGAATGTTGCGGACTTTTTGCAGACGTCAGGGCGTACGCGCTTAGTCATCCTGCATCCTGGATATTCCCTCCATCTGCGACTGTGTGCGTTAAAGACCCAGTCATTGATGTCAGATTTGACCGTGGAAGCAGGTAGACCTAAGGCGGGTCCAGGTCCTGAGAAACCTGAGCCTCTTCTAGCGAGTTCATCGGAGATCTCGTTTCCTGGGATTCCAGAGTGACCTGGAACCCATACAAGCCTAAGTGAATTTAGTCTTCCGACTTTGTACAAAAAGGTCTTGAGTTCATGCACTAGTTTGGAGTTGGATAGAGGATTGGACACAGCTTTGAGTGCAGCTTGGCTGTCACTGCTTTTTCCCCTCCATCTGTGTTTCATAACATAGTGCATGGCCATTAGGATTGCGTAAATCTCCGCCTGGAAGACAGACGCATATTTTCCTAAGAACAGAAGTGCAGTCGAATGTTTTCGCGCTCAAAGAAAACTCCAGCGCCGGATCCCTGCCCAGTCCTGGAGCCATCTGTGAAAATGCGAAGACATTCCATTCCAGGTTCAGTGTCTGGCCAAAGCCAGTCCTGACGCCATGGAAATGTGACTGTGTAGTTACAGCGCAGTAGGATGGCAGGTGTCATAGCGTCAGAAGGCATATCCATGAGACAGGGGTCGTAGGATATTTCTCCCGCAAGTACACTTTCACTCCAATGCGAGTTGTACCAAAGACCATTCCTCTTTAGGCGAGAAATAGTTTTCAGTGCACACCCTCTGATATATATGTCAAGGGGTGGAAGATTCATCATAGCATCTAGAGCAGCTCCCGGTGTGCTGGGGAAAGCCCCCGTGCAGCTGAGACAGACCGCTCTTTAGAGTTTGGTGAGTGAAGCCACAGAGTGTTTGCGTGTTAGCCTGCTCCACCAAACAACCGATGCATATGAGATTATCGGTCTTACCACTGCCGTGTAGATCCAAAGGACCTTTTTCGGCGATAAGCCCCATGTTTTGCCAAAAGCACCTTTGCATTGGACTCAACATGTTTTGACCAAAGAAGTTTGCTATCTAGAATGACTCCCAGATACTTAGCTTCCTTGGATATCGGGATGGGGATGCCTTTTAGCACCAGCTGAGTAATGCCAGTTGTTTTCCTCCTTCTCGTGAAGAGAACGACATCAGTCTTAAGAGGATTAACCGACAGCCCATTTCTCGTGCACCAGTCTTCGATAACGTCTAGCGCCGCCTGCGCTTTGAGACAGACATTCGCTAAACATGAGCCGACAGAGAGAACAGCAAAATCATCCGCATAGGCCTGGGCATAGATTCCAGAGGCATTGAGAGCATCTAGCAGAGAGTCGACCACCAAGCTGCGAGGCTACTAAAACCATGTTTCCTTCCCAGGTCGTCTATTATTCAGAGTATGGCCGCATGTCCATAGTTGGCTTGCTTCCACAGAGAGGACTCCCTTAGTCTGAGAGCGCTCTTTGCAGCGCAGCCTTTTATATATAGATCCAGGGGAAGGAGATGAAGTATCATGTCCAACCCTGCTTGCGACGTGCTTCTCATGGCTCCCGTTGTACAAACAGCGGCTGACCTGTGTACTTTGTAGAGCATGTTCATATAGCTTTTCGTGCTGCTAGCAGTCCACCAGACTAGGGCCCCATTAGTTAAAATGGGTCTGATGATTGCTGTGTACATCCAAAGAATGATGTAGGGTTGCAAGCTCCATCTTTTGCCGAAGGTCTATTTGCATGCATAAAGAGCATACAATCCTTTTTTCATCCTTTCCTCCAGGTTCCTTTTCCAGGAGAGTTTGGAGTCAAGAACGATGCCTAGATACTTGGCTTCCGCTTTGAGTTTGAGTGGAGTGCCCTCTAACTTTGGGGGAGCAAATATCGGGATTTTCCTTTTCCTGGTGTACAAGACCAGCTCGGTTTTCCCGGGGTTTATTCTTGCCCACGAGTAGAGTTCCCTCAACGCAGATTCCATTAGTTCACTGATAGTTGGTAGAAATTTACCTTTTATCAAGATAACCAGGTCACCCGCGTACGCTATGATCTTTGTGTCTTTCTCCATAAAGAGTTTGATGATTTTGTTAATTGTAAGAAGCCCCAGCAGAAAGTGCGCGGCGTATCAATTTGACACATACGCCATTTTGTTCGTCTGAGATTAAACTACAAACACAAGTTGAGAAAAAAGTTTTTAAATTCATCGTTTGCTGGTAGAAACATATGGTGAACACGCTCCATCAATAAGAACATGTGAGACATGATTTCGGCAATTTTAAAGTGATGATTAGGACTCTGGTAGACCACAAAAATGTGAAGACGAGTAATTGCAGGAGTTATTGGATGACCCAACTCAAACTCAACGACAATCAGCAGAAGTATTAGATGTGTCACAAGAAACAATTAGCAGACGTTTCGGGCAATGGGGAAGATCAATAAACTCGGTAAATCGGTAAATCGGTCCCACACGAGTTGAATGAACATCAAATGGAAAATCGCAAAGTGAAATGCTGCTTCAACGCCACGAAAGGAAATCATTTTTGCATCAAATTGTGACGAGTGACGAAAAATTGATTTATTTTGAAAACCCGAAGCGGATAAAATCGTGGCTTTCATCTGACGAAGTCGGTCCTTCAATATCAAGGCCGAATCGCTTCAGCAAGAAGACCATGCTCTGTGTCTAGTGAGACCAGAGCGGTATTGTGTATTATGAACTCTTGAAGCCCAGCGAAACCGTTAATACACAACGCTATCGTCATCAAATGATTAATTTAAACCATCCATTAATCGAAAGACGACCGGAATGGGCCAGAAGATATGGCAAAGTGATTTTGTTACACGACAACGCACCGTCTCACACGGCAACAATAGTGAAGGACACCTTGAAATCCTTCTGCACCCGCCATATTCCCCAGACTTGGCGCCATCTGACTATCATCTATTCGCATCAATTGGGTACGCATTCGGAGGGTAGCACTTCAGCGATTTCGAGGAGTTGGAAAATGGCGCGACGAATGAATTGACGCGAAAGACAAGCAGTTTTTCTGGCATGGTATTCATAAATTACTTGGTTACAGTTGATTTACACCTGGTAAGAGATATATCTAATATTGTGCTCAACATCTCTCACTAGTGGCTGTAGACATGTGCAGTGATGGTTCAATCAATCCCCAAGAGAAGTCTCCAGCCTCCAACCCGCCAAGTCTCTGTTGCACAAGTCTTCTTTCGAGTGTCAGCAAGGTCTTCGACCATCTTCATAGAGCCCTGTCTAATGATTTCAGGACAACATGTCATGCCGCGTTTAAACTCATATCGTATATCTAATGGAACAAAAACAAGAGCCGATGCACGGGCACCTGTCTGATTGACTTGGAAAAACCTTTCGACGCCGCATCGCAAGAATGTCTTTATTACACACTAAGTCGGCTGGGCTAAGTGGGCCACTGTTATGTATTTTGATCTGATAACCGGTAGAAAATTCGTTATAAAAGTCAACTTCTACTCAAATATTTTCAATTAAGAGTGACCTGCATCAGGGTACGGTAAACTCGCCGATCCTTTTTAGCATTTAGTTAGGTGACTTGACAATGCCTCATTAATATTCAGTACCGCATGCATTTAACCGCGCACATATCAGGCCCAACGAACGACGTCATTTTCTTGTAGCGAGACTTAAAAAACAAAATTCAACAGCACTGTGCTGACTACAAGGTGAAAATTAACGACTACGATCGACGCTGGCTTGTCGGCTTAGATAGGTTATTAGCGCATTCCCATAAATTATCTAGAGGCGTCAAATTGCACGATTCAGCCGGCCAATTCACCGGTCCAAAACGAGAGATAAATTGCTTACGGAAATTGGTTCTTAATTGTGTAAAAGCCGCATCAATCAGTGCATTTTTTCCGGTTGCATTGACAGGCCTTGTATTGCCTGAGGTTTCTCATCGTACCCAATAATGCAGTTTTGTTTATGGATACATTCAACCAATATGACCTTCCTTGTTGAAGATAAAGTGGATCTTCCTCCAGCTTTTTTTAGGGCTCGCTAGGCTCCCTTAAATCTCGTGTTTCATTTTGTAAAAACCAAGATCCTTGCAAAAAGCGTCCCACGTAATCAAGTAAGGCAATACTTTACAAGAATGGAAAAGTCACGGTCTTCCTTAACACCGGCTAATACAGCAGTATTTTCTCCTGTGAGCACTCTACATACACGGGTTAATGTGCAATATCGTGAAAGTGCGAAATTCGGTTACTCTCGTTTGAATTGTTTGCTCCGTAGGTTGATTAAGACGACCGAAAAATGGCCGTAGTGCACAAAAAACAATTTTCACAGAGTACGAATTTCAATAATAACGATTATCAAAAAAATGATAAGTCTTTCCATAACAAAATGGCAATACCAACCGTACATGTTTGATTTCAGAATATGTCACGAATCACGTATAAACACTCAAAAATAGAAGACTGAAAGTCCAAGCAGTAAAAAAATCAGCCTTCAGATGCTGCTTTGGAAAGGGCCCGGGGCGCTTTCGTTTTGACAAGATGACTTTTTCATATCATCCAATTCGATCCCAGAGTAAAGGCAATCTGCAATATGGCCTTAATCAGACTCAAGATTGCCTATGGATGTTCCGAGAGGTTCAGTATGAGAGTCAGCTTAATGCGAATAGAAAGAATTCGGGTGTTCGAGACACAATGTCTCAGAACTTGTCGCGAAACACGGTACACGGAGATTTTACGGATGGACAATTTGTGATTCAGCAGTTTCGAAGTCACTGCAATGACTTTGATCAATAACCTGATAGCCGATGCTTACTACTCCAACTAGTAACCACCTGTAGCATAAGACTGTGTTGCAAGCTGTACTCAGTGTATTGCATGCACCTCTAATCACCAGTATTTTAGCTTAAAACATGCTCGAATAAACACGGAGCTGGGAAACCCCTGATCCTAAGCCGAGCTTCATCTTGGAGCCATCAATGTAGATCAGAAACTGGTTTTCAATAAGCGTACAAACCTTCCAATTCTCTCTAGATGGGAGGCGGCAATGAGCGGTGTTACTGAAATCGGTTGTGGGTATAGTATGGTTGAAGCCGGAATCTGATCGGGAACAATAGAGCTTTGCTATGTCCATACAGTCTAGGTAAATAGCAACCCGCTTCCTCGAGCCTGATGACAAGGGGTCCGTGGTTACGGTGGAAAGCATTATGTTAAATGTTTTTAATCTCATGGTCCCCATGGTACCGACTCTTGTCGATCTTTAAGCGTTTTTTAGTTTGTCTACCTTATAAGCTGTGCTTAGGTCAAGATACCAACTACCGAGTCATTGATGAGTTTGGGACGGATAATGGCTATATATACTCGTATCCACAGAGTCAACTTGAGCTTAAGTATCTCCTACCGAAAGTTTTTTTACAGGCATAGAAAGCAACGCTAGCTTTTTAAATCCAGTTATCTCTGTTGGACTTAGACTGCGGTAAATCTACTTTTCAGAGCCTATAAACAGCATCTACTATTTCATATGAAAACCAGTCTAGCCAAAGTTCAAGGAATTTTACTACACATAATTTGTAGAGGGGCCCAAAGATCTAAAATCAAAACCAACACTTTATGAAAGTTGATTTTCAGCTTCGTTGTAAGATTTACAACGACATCGATCGTGGGCATGAATTGTCACTAGTTAATGTGGCATTTAGTTGGGGACTTGGGTGGGCGGAAATAGCTCCTTAAACGGTTCGCCACCCTTAATACTCCACTATGTCAAAAATAAGTAAAAATGAAACATCTTATTGACAAGCCAATGGAGTTGTCTTAGAACTTTCTCAAATCAAGAAGCAGTTTTAGTCGTTCATACTACCACCAGTTAAGGTTAAAACTCCCACTACTGATCTCCTACTTATGGTCTCATAGGAAAAAGTACTCAGTATATCTAAAACAGCGCTCGAAGCGACCACGACCCAGCGTGATGTAACAAGCCATAGCTAAAAGCTTTTTATACCCTACCACAGTCGTAAGCTTAACATTCTTTATCCTCAATCTGGTTTTAACGCTCCCAACTATTCATAGTTAAAACCCAGAGATAAGCGCAACATCATATTCCCGCCTCGTCAGCTCAGATTTTATGCCTCCAAAGAGGCCATAAAAAAGTTCTGGGCTGCGAAAAATATATAGATCATGGGCATGATCTTAGTTTGTGCCAATGCCTCTCTTCAAATGCTAAATTTGAAGTTTGTAAAACGATCACGTATACGACGTGGTCTACATTCCTATAGTAAGATTAAATCAGAATCTATTTAGTCCAGCGGAAATGCGTGACTCCCAACATGTATTCCATGGACTGTCGTCGTTACCATACGTCTGAATTACCTCTACAAACAGCCAACTACCACGCCCCTTTAGTCTGGCCGAGACCTTGAACATTTCATCAATTCCATGGATCTCCCCACCGAGGAAGCACACAGCGGAACAATCTTCACTCTTTGCCCAAATCACACTCGACGAACGCAAGTCAAATATTGTGAACCCGACTCGGTCAATATAGACAAAGTAAACAACATCGGTTTCTCTATGCGGCATTTATGGCTCCGCATATGAAAATCAATCCACAGGATGTCGATAACCAAGTATATAGAGAGTACAAATGCGAGTGCGCCTCCTTATCTGGATAGTAAAAAAAAAAACTCAAGTCGGAATGAATCACTGGTAAGAGGCCTCGCGACTCACCGGTGTGTCCATAATCCTCCAAGTCGCACTCGCGGTCTATGATATCAACATCGTTCGTGTATATCAATACAGAAGAGTTAATTGTGTTAACCGTCAGCTGCTGGTGCTATTAACGCGCACAACCATCGACTATATCAGCGCGTGGCATAGCGAGCGTCTATCGACTCCGTAAATGCATTTCTTCCTCCTCGTATCGTTCGATTTGATTAAGCGGCCGACGGAACGGGAAAGAATTAAAAATTCCAACACGTAATTCCATGCGAGCAATATCTGCTGTTGTGGCTCTAAAGTTATGGCATCTAAGCGCGGACACGCCCGGTCGAGGCTGTATTACCTAAGTAACTCCGAATGACTGTCACCGACAATTTTCACTTTCTATGGATTGCTTGCCGGCACGTACGACCGGTGAGAGACAGACATCAGTCTGATGGATGGATGAACGATCGTAGATTGGAAAATCTCGATCTGTGACGAAGCCTACTCGCGCGATCCCCCCAGTTTACGTCACTGATGATGTGTCGTCGTCGTGACAGTGCGAACATGTGAACGATCGTTGGCGGTTCTTGTGATTACGATCTTCACCTGGAGATGAGAGCTGTGATCACTTAATGCTTCTCCATCTCGATAGAGACCAGTTCTCGTTTTTGTTCAAGTTGTTCTTTTTGAAAAACCAGAAACCAGATTAATTGGGGGCCTTGAGAGCGGCAGTGAGGAAACAAGACACAGACAAGCACTTTCGTTGGGGTTCGGGGTCGCCTCCAATACATCCGTCGCATATTTTCGATATCATTATTATGCGCTAAAGTATAGTCGAATCGTATGTTGTACATTCCCATCCAATTAATCGATTAGGGCTAAAGTTGATTGAGGGTTCCTCGGGCTTTTTATTGCTTCGGATTTATAACATATTATGCGTGAGCGAGGATTGAGTACGACTGAGCAGTCCGTTGCAAGTCATCACACTATTGATGAAGCGGGTATGATGGGGTGGGGTGCACGGGTAAGCGTCAGTATTCACACAGTTGGGCGGGAAACGAGATTCGCGAGAGAGATAAACAAAACTGCGACTTAGCTCGATCGTTGTTTGTTTTATACACATTCACGGCCTGCGTGTGTTTGTGTTTAGTTTGTTTACGAGCACGAATAGGTATTTATGGTAAGAGGAAGGCTGAAGCGCTATGTGAGTTTGACGAATTGATGAAGAAATTATTAATTGTGATTCAATTGTTTTCTAATCGGCGATTTGGAACGAGAAGGATCGTCTTTTGAATATAAAGGCCTGCCTCATGCATTCTTGATCTCGTCGTAGTGGGGTTGATGACCATTAAGCCTTTCCTTTTGGTTTTTTTTTTGTGTTTTTTTTTCGTTAAGCTATAAGCACTGGGCGGTCTTATCGGAATGGCCTGTTGTTGTTTTCGCTATTTCACTGCTTTGTTGTTATTTTTCAGTTGCAGTATTAATAATCAACAATAAGAAGAGAGTGGACCGAGTGATAAGTGATGCGCCGACTATTCTAGAATCGATCGAATGACTCAAGAAGCTGCGAATACGATTTTATGGTTTTCTCTTTGATCTTAAACGTGACTTGAACCCAGAATAGGGTGAAGTACCGTCAAAAAAGGTGCATATTCGAGTTTCTTTACGTTGGGCTCCTCAAATAGCATGAGGAATTGCCGAGGGAGGTGGTTATTATGCTGAAGCTGTTAATTCCCTTAATCGAGAATTAGATAATGGCACTAAGATGTCATGTCATATGGCGTCAACGTTTCAACGCCTGAGTTACGGTGCACCGCTTGGTGTATTTAGATTTCAATATATTTAGATCAAGGAGTGAAGAAAAAAAACTTGATATATGTAGTCCCCTTCTGACGATTGCCTTGTGGAATAACACTCTTCCTAATATCAACCTAATACCAACTTAACGGACTGCTCATGATTTGCGTTGCTACAGAAACAGTAGTCAAGATCATTCCCTCAACCTAATCTGCAAAGACATTAAAGTTGTGATGCACAGTTCCTGCCATAAGTCCTTGAAACTTTTGGAAGGCCTGACTGGAGCTGTCGCTTGACGAGTAAAAGAATGAGTAGAGATTGGTAACACGGAAATTAATACGCCGACTCGGTTTTTAATCCACACGAGGTTAAACAAATATTATCAGTAACTACTCCTGAGAGCCCTGATTTATTTGCTGTCAGTCAAAATCCAGACTCGGGTTCTTACCCAGAAAGAATTGACTGGATACTGCCAGCGCAACAGTGTCGATAAGATGACTAATGTGCCAGCGTCCCGGACGGCTCATAGCCCAGAAGGAACAGAGTAGTGTAGTCGCTGCGCCGATAGAACTAGTGAGTCTTTGGGTGTTACAACAAAAGTTAGGTGACAGATCTGGGCTCGGCGAGTACAGGGTGCGCCATCTCATATGGGTCGATGTAAATTTCGAATAACTTCAACAATTCTCAACCGATTTTGGAAATTCAAAAACTTTTATTCAATTTAGACCTTTATAATTTATTTTGATTAATTTTTGAAAACAATATCAATTAAATGACCGTCTTTATTGCCGATGCAAAAATGGGCTCGTTTTCGCGCATTCTCCATGACATTTTCGAGCATTTCTGTCGAAATTTCTGCGATTTCGGCACGAATGTTTCTTTTGAGCCGTCTTTGGGCCGTTAGCATACACCTTGCTTTTCAAGTATCCCCAAGGAAAAAAGTATGGAGGAGTCAAATCCGGCGATCTCGGAGGCCAGTCAATATCGCCCTTTTTTGACACCAATCTTCCAGGGAACTTCTTACGCAAAAGGTTCATTATTTTGTCCGCAGTATGGCATGTCGCGTCGCCTTGTTGAAACCATTTCTGGGACCACATAATGGACCAACATCCACCGATATCGATCGCCATCCACTGTGTCGCTAATTTTGAAGAAATACGGTCCAATGATGGTTTTAGCGCATACACCGGCCAAAACAGTAATTTTTTGATCATATAGCGGCTCTTCGCGAATAATGTGAGGATTGTCGGTGATGCGACAATTTTGTTTATTAACTGAGCCAGAGAGCGTAAAATGTGCCTCATCGGTCATCAAAATATGCTGCCAGAACTCCGGCTCAGCATTAATCATTGCAACGACATTTTGTGCGCATGCCAAGCGCCGTGGCTCATGTTGTGGCAAAATTCTTTGAGTTATCTGCACTTTGTATGCAAATACGTGAGGATCACCCTTTAATATTCTCCGCAAAGTGGTCCCACTGCTGCGAACTGGGCCGACATGACAAACTTGGGTCTTCTTGAACACTGGCCTTCACAGACTGAATAGATGAGTTTGAACGCCGCGGACGTGGCCTAGGTGGCTCACGAGGGCCTTCCACAGAACCAAATTGGAAAAAATCGAGGATCAACGACGAACTGTATCTTTTTTGGGCGCAACACGATCACGATATTTTGAGTTAGCACAATCGAGCTTGAAGCGATTCACGGTTGAAATCGTACTGAATTGACGTTTCCAAAATGCTATGACATATGAAAATTGGTTGACAATTGTTGAAGTTATTCGAAGTTTACATCGACCCATATGAGATGGCGCACCCATATATAGAGTTGTTTATGAAGCATGACTGAAAACTTTATTGAAATTGAACCACGTTCAATAACATTTTAAAAGTAATATCATTAGAATGGCCTGGGCACCTTTATGTACAGGACAGGATCCGAGAGGTTGGATGTTGCATGAAGCGGGCTGGATCTCGCTAATGGGGAATATGATGTTCTTCAGTTTGTCAATTATTGTTGCCATAAATCAGCTACTTAACGTAGC
Source organism: Merodon equestris (assembly GCA_958301585.1). Classification (NCBI taxonomy): domain Eukaryota; kingdom Metazoa; phylum Arthropoda; class Insecta; order Diptera; family Syrphidae; genus Merodon; species Merodon equestris. The sequence goes on from OY284414.1 coordinate 104,736,760, forward strand.
TTCAGAGAAAAAAGTCTAAAAATGTAAATTCGTACTTAGCGGATATTCCACATCGCCCCATCGGGAAATAATGTGTTCGTGAACCTCTTTGCAATAACTTCGGTATGATGTATGATGTGCTACGGCGTTTTTGTAGAACCACATACCATTCAGGTTCATCCGATTTAGGCTAAAACAATGCAGTAATTATCCTAAACATCATCGGCCCAACAACGCCGCCTGTCCAAAATCCACACCAGCCAGTAAGCTATGGATTACTCTCACCTCATATGTAATTATTTTTCGTTAACGAATTCATTCATCAAAAATTCGCTTTGTTTGCTAAAAATGTGGATCCGTTGCTAACTGCTTCAGGGCAAACCAGGGAAAGCAACAGCAGCAATATTCTCGTTCGATCCCGCGTTTTGGCATCGTACAGGGATTATTCGTTCAACAATTGAACCGTTTCCCCCGAATTACGCGATAATTCGCTGAGATGCTTGCTGAATTGGACAATAATTCCGGTTGTGAATATTTCGTCGCCTGTGAAGAGTTTGATAGACCTGTTACCAATTCTATAACCAATTTAAACAATTTTTACGCCTTATTGAATTCTGAAGCGCTTCATAAATAAAATGGTATCTATAACCAAATACAACCGTCAAAGAATGAAAGCATAACCACCTCAAACATCAGAGCAATACGCTGCCAAAGTTCGGATGTATATTGGATCATTGCAAATTGTTACGCTGTGAGACAAGTCTGGTGTTGTAGTAGATATGTTGTGACATGAGAAGTCTTATTATTACCAAATTCTGTTGAATTAAGCTAAAAAAAAATCTAAAACGAAGGCTGAAGAGTTACACATGCGCCATGTATTATTTTACGAGTTTCGAATGGGTCGTGCTTCGGCTCTGAAGTAATATTGACTTGAATGATTGACCCTGTCAATGGTTGGTCGTCTGCCATTGAAGACGATATTGTCCGCCCCTTGTTTTTTTTAGAACAGACCTTTATGAATATCTTATAGTCTTCATGGTTAAGACACAGCAGGGCCCGAAGGTATAAAGGGGGAGGGGAAAGGAGGCACATTGTGGATTGTTACGAAATATTGGGTTTGAAAGGGCATTCCATGTTCTTGACGTTCTACTAATGAAGAGTCTGGAATTTTTTCCGAAGACAGACTTAAGGATAAACTTATTTACATTCCTAGCGAGACGAGTATTGCGATTGAACTCTTGAAGGGGAGGAATGTAGTCTAGTTTGCTTGAGTATTGAAATGACAGAAGGAGTACGTAACGTCGATGTTCAAGCGAGTCGAACGATTTAGTAATATCACTGTCTGATATGATTTTGGACACTATCTACATATATTAGGCGTAGAGAGGTTTTGGTAGGCAGCAGACCAAACATAGTGTCAAGTTTAGGGGGAATATAGGTCTTCTAGATTGAACCTTAATCAAAGGGGATGAAATATTTCTAGCATCGTTTAAGGAAACCTAGACATTTCGTAGCGTCTTGACAACTTCGTATATACACCATGACCACGGTGTTTTATTACCAAGTACATATCAAGGATGAAAATACTCTTAGAGGAATATAGCCCAAAAAAATTAACAGAGAGGATTGCTAAGGCTTAAAATTGATAACTTGTGTGCATTTCGACATTTAAAGAAACTTAATTTTGACTTTAAGCTCGACTCAAGCTAGACAGAGTCTCTGTGGTCATGTCTCTGCCTCGGCGCCATGAATACCACACTTATTTGGTTCAAAGGTGATGAAAAGGAGATCCTGTATAATAATGTGCAACGAAAAATGAACTGAAAACAAACAAATAAAGCTGCTGAACCCCTGGCAAAGCCGATCAGATCAGAGAATTTGCACTAATTTTGTTATAAGAAGAATTAAAAATATCAAAAATGTTTTTGGTGAGTCTACTATGCCTAAAACTAGGGTTTACGAAAGATACAAATGTCTCAACACAGCCGGGTAGAAATTACAAATCAACGACCATAGCGATCGCCGAAGTTGTGGACTTATACAAGGTGGCGCAAAATTATTCACCCTATCGGATGATGTTATAATTTTTGCAAATGGTATTGTGAACTAGACAGATGCAGTATACGAGGGTGGTCCGATAAGTACCTAGCCTCACCGCCAGATGACGCCAGTATCGCAATAGCAACTCACTATCATGTAGTACATTCTAGTAGACGGCTACTGTCGAAATTTCAGCCGGATCGGACTCGTAGTTTTGTTTTGACCGCGTGTGGAAGCGGGAGTGCCCGCGGATTTTAGAAAAATGGAAAAAGAGCAATATCGGTCGGTGATTCGATCATTGTTTTTGGAAGGGGAATCGCGCAGCGAAATTAAAGAGCGTTTGGATGCTGTGTACGGTGACTCTTCTCCTTCGATGGCGGCCATCAAAAATTGGTTTAACGAGTTTCAACGTGATCGCACGTCGGTTTTTGATGAGCCACGTCCAGGTGCCCCGAAAATGGCTACCACGGAGGATAACGTGACAAAAATCCATCTCGATCTCGTATTGGCAGACCGCCGATTGAAGGTGCGCGAGATAGCTGAGACAGTAGGCATTTCAAAAGATCGCGTGGGTCATATCCTGCATGAAATTTTGGGCATGAGAAAGCTGTCGGCGCGATGGGTGCCGCGTTTGCTCACTCCGGAGACCACCGTGAGACCACTTCAGAGCAGTGTTTGACGCTGTATAAGCGCAATCCGAAGGAGTTTCTGCGTCGTTTCGTGACAGTCGACGAAACACGGATCCACTGGTACACACCAGAGACCAAGAAACAGTCGAAACAGTGGACTTCGCCCAGCGAACGTGCCCCGAAGAAGGCGAAGACTGTCCCATTGGCCGGAAAGGTGATGGCCACCGTTTTCTGGGATTCACAAGGTGTGATCCACATCGACTACCTGGAGAAGGGCAAAACGGTCACAGGACTGTACTATGTCAAATTATTGGGCAATAAGAATTGAAGAAAAAACGGCCCCACTTGGCGAAGAAAAAAGTGCTCTTCCACAATGATAACGCACCGGCTCACACCTCCGCCCTCGCCACGGCCAAATTGGGCTACGAACTGCTAAGCCATCCACCGTATTCTCCAGATTTGGCCCCGTGCGACTTCTTTTTGTTTCCAAACTTGAAAAAGTCACTCGCCGGGCAGACATTTCAGTCGAATGAGGAGGTCATCGCCGCCACGGAGGCATACTTTGCAGACCTCGTGAAAACGTATTTTTCAGACGGGTTAAAGAAGTTGGCGCATCGCTGGGTCAAGGGTATAAGGAGACTATATTGAAAAATAAATCGCCATTTCTCCAAAATGTTTGTTTTTCTTTTGTAGGCTAAGTACTTATCGGACCACTCTCTTGTTTCATCAATTAAAGTTTGAAAAAGACCTCAAAGAGGTAGGTAAAGGTGGCTACTTGACCTATGCCATGGGGTAGGTACAATTAGCGTTCAAGGGCCGTTTTGACACAACACCTTGCTTGATTGGACCTAGGCTGCAAATGGATGTTTAGAAGATGTTGTGAGGAATAAATACCGCGAAATGTTATTTCAACCATCTGGCTGTTGAAGCTTGAACCCCGAGCTATCGACGTAAGAAGCAGACACTCTAACCACTGTGCCGTGATTTTCCTTTTCAAACAGAAGTTAATACAACAAACTGTGACTTACCCGGCTCTAAACCGGGTCATATGGGATTAAAGGGTTCGGGCAACCATCAACAGGTGGCGCCACTCGAAGGATTTTTAATTTATTTAGTTCAAATCCAAAAACAATCGTTCCGCTCAACTACAAGAATTCGGACCATGCTCACAGCCCTTACATAAAAAACATCAATAGGTGTTCCAAATCCTTTAAGGCCCACTGGAATATAACATCTTTCTTGTAACATAATTTATATAATTCAAGCGTGAGTCAATCTCCTTCACGTCCGTGACTAAAACTCCGGTTTTGCACATCTCTCCACGTTTGAAGCTTGCGGTTAGGGCAAGTCAGAGCATTAAAGAACAGTGACCTATGACGCTTAGAGCGGATTTTCCTCTTAAACGATTAAATGCTAAATGAACTAATGATGTGGAGCTAAGCACTGAGAAACCTCTTATCAGTCATTGTGGAAAGTTCCGATAGTGTGCTCGTACTGTGCGCCAATGAATATGAATATTTTCTTGACATAGGTTCAAAAGCTTTTTTCAAAATACATATAGACGTACTTGTAAGCCACGAATGGACACACATTAGTAGATAAGATCTTGGGATGACGCAAATTAGAGGAACTCCAAAATAATTGGCTTATCAGTTCAGCCTTAAGTCGAACTGGTGGTTGTTCGAACAGCCTTTAAATAAATATCATACGGTATGAGGGCATGGCGTAAAGGAGTGAAGGTATTGAGATAAAAGGTTTTGTGATTAGGTTAAAAGGAATTACAAGGATTTTTGGGAAAAGGTGTTATGGTATAGGGATTTGTTTTAAGGTTCTAATGGTATAGTAGTCAAGGATCTTCAGTGTAAAATTGCGATTATGGATATATACAGAGTGTGCCATCTCATATGGGTCGATGTAAACTTTTTTCAATTTGGTTCTGTGGCCGGCCCTCGTGAGCAACCTAGGCCACGTCTGCGGCGTTTAAACTTCAGTCTGTGAAGGCCAGTGTTCAAGAAGACCCAAGTTTGTCATATCGGCGCCGTTCGCAGCAGTTAGGCATCAGTGGGACCACTTTGCGGAGAATTTTAAAGGGTGATCCTCACGTATTTCCATACAAAGTGCAGATAACTCAAAGAATTTTGCCACAAGATGAGCCACGGCGCTTGGCATGCGCACAAAATGTCGTTGCAATGATTAATGCTGAGCCGGAGTTCTGGCAGCATATTTTGATGACCGATGAGGCACATTTTACGCTCTCTGGCTCAGTTTATAAACAAAATTGTCGCTTTTGGGGCACCGAAAATCCTCACATTATTCACGAAGAGTCGCTATATGATCAAAAAGTTACTGTTTTGGCCGGTGTATGCGCTAAAACCATCATTGGACCGTATTTCTTCAAAGTTAGCGATACAGTGGATGGCGATCGATATCGGTGGATGTTGGTCCATTATGTGGTCCCAGAAATGGTTTCAACAAGGCGGCGCGACATGCCATACTGCGGAGAAAACAATGAACCTTTTGCGTAAGAAGTTCCCTGGAAGATTGGTGTCAAAAAAGGGCGATATTGACTGCCTCCGAGATCGCTGGATTTGACTCCTCCAAACTTTTTTCTTTGGGGATACTTGAAAAGCAAGGTGTATGCTAACGGCCCAAAGACGGCTCAAAAAAAAAACAATCGTGCCGAAATCGCAGAAATTTCGACCGAAAATGTCATGGAGAATGCTCGAAAACGAGCCCATTTTTGCATCGGCAATAAATGCGCTCATTTAATTGATATTGTTTTCAAAAATTAATCAAAATTAATTGTAAAGGTCTAAATTGAATAAAAGTTTTTGAATTTCCAAAATCGATTGAGATTTATTGAAGTTATTCGAAATTTACATCGACCCGTATGAGATGGCGCACGCTGTAGTTATAATAGGTTACCATAAGCCTCTTCATGCCATGAGTATAGCGTTGAGCGGGGTCCAAAGAGCTTTGTTAAGCGTTAAAAGTATGTAAAGAACACGTAAGCAAGTTCAAATTATCGCCAAATCCAGTCAAATTGCCTCCAAACGACCACAGTTCATGGTCGACCAAGAAAGCAGCTGCAATTCAAATTATGTGGGAGAAGATAAGCCGTGATACGAGGAAGCATAGTTAACGATTACAGATCGACAACGAACTTGCACTTGATTTCGGTGACTGTGACCCAAAAAAAAAAAAGAAAAAAAAAAATAAAATCAAAAGACGCCATTCATCGCAGCGAATGAATTGGAATCGTTTTACGATAGTCCGCCGAGAGAAATAGTCAAAAGGGAGAACGAAAAAAAGAAAAGAAAAAATAAATAAATTATTCTACGCAGCACCGCCCAAACTATGCGACGCGAGAGATGTGAGTCCGAAGCTGACGTTCGCCGTTTTCTTTCATTTTTCGACTTGAAATTCAAAATCCGATTTGTACGCGTCGCACGTTTGCGCACATACGACTTAAGAGCATCGTTATCACTCGAATAGGACGCGGTGAATCGACAGGCTACACCAAGTCCATATTCACGTGTCGAGAATGCAACCACCAGACTCCAAAGTCCCCGAACAAAAAACAAACCAGGCCCGCTATGGTACATATATATTATTTTATTTAATGTTTTTGGCTAGGAATTATTTATTTGAAACAAATAACTGTGTTATTATATCTTTAAAATTATTACATTTACATATAGGTACATCGAAAATTAAAAAAAAGAAAAAAATTATTTTTTATGTTGTTTATCGCAATTTTCTTTAAGAGTTTTTTGTATTTTGTTTTTAGGGTTCATATGTCGAATATGAATTATGAAATGTCCACTCCCCCACTGGCTCGTTAGTTAATGGTTTGCAATTGCATTTAATTTATTTGGTTTTTGTTTTTTGTCGATTGACGCTTCCACGCTTGCATGCGGATTTTCGATTTATATTTAAACATTTTTGTTTTGTTTTTTATTTGAATAGAAAGAAAAAAATTGTTTAGCTTAAGAGTAAGAAAAAGTTTAAAACTTTAATCGTTCGCGAGTGACTGTGAAGTGCACTGTCGCCGCTCCTGCTCCCTCGGTTTGTGTAACATGCTTACAGACTAATAATTGCTTCCAGATCAGCGCGCATTCTCTCTTTTCCCATTACATACTCGTACGGAGCATGTAGTTTAGTAGACTCGAAGACTAGGGACTAAGTGGGGCAGATGACACTCACCTTATCAGTTAAGATCTCTCCGAAAACTATCCTCGATGGTGGGGTCGGCGAGCATTATCGAGTTAGGATCGGACAGCATTTGTAGGCCGGCGACGTCCATTTGACCTAGGTCGAGGTCGAGGCTGTCGAAGATCTCTTTCGAGAAATCCGAATTGACCGACGAGAAGTCACTGAACACAATCGATGGGATGTTGGGCGTCGTCGGCGTTGCAGAGTTATGCATATTTGAACCATTGTTGGGGACACCACCTCCGCCGCCACCACCTGTGCTACCACCGCCGTCGTTATTATGTTGATGCGACTTTTGATGATTTTGTGATATTGCTGCTATGTCATTGATTAAGTTCGAGTTGTTATTGCTGGGATTATGCGGATTCGGGCTGTGTGGACTATGTAGGGGCGAACAACTAGCGCTGACTGTCCCCGTTGCCGCTGTCGAGCCTGATGATGAATTATTATTGTTACTTCCGGTTCCCGTTCCGACTGTGTTGGATGAGTTGCCGCTTAAACCTAAATTACCGCTACAGTTGTTAAGTGTGTTTCGATTGCTCATACTCATGTACGGATCACCGCCACTATTGTTCGTACTCACATTACCGCCTAGTTTCGATGTGAGCGAACCGATGTTATTGCGGCGACCTGCGCCGTTGCCATTTTCCGTGCTAAACTGTTGTTGTTGCTGATGATGACCGAATAGTACATCGTCGAACTGTAGCGATTGCGAGTAGCTGTTGTGCGGTGAATGATCCTGTTGCAGACTGGTCGGGATGTATTGTGAATCACTTTGCGCCGACGAGTCCACTAATGAAAACTGCTCGAAATGGTTGTGGAACGATGGATTCAGGTTGTTGCTGCTGTTGGTGTAGTCGGTACTGGGTGAAAATCGGTCGTACGTTTGGATATTCTTGTCACTGTACTGCTGTTGCTGTTGTTGTTGCGATTGTTGTTGTTGATGGTGACGAATCGGACTGTTGGGCGCGCTGATGTGCAAGTCGTGCGTGTGGCCATGCGGTGATGTTGATACCATGAGGCCGGGACTCGCCGAACCGGCCGGCGATGGTGGATTGTGTTGTGGATTTCGATACTCGGTCAGATTGCCGGTGCTACTGGCGTTCGCCGAGATTCCGCCAATCGATGATAGATTCCCATAAGAGCTGTGTAACGTAGTGCAGTTGGCTGATATGTTGTTCGAGGATGGGTTAACCATCACGGGTAGATTGGTGAAGGACAAATGCGTTTGGCCAGCTCCGAGACCGCCTCCTGGCGAGTGCTGTTGCAGTTGTTGCTGCTGCTGTTGTTGTTGTTGCTGCTGCTGTTGTTGCTGCTGGTACGATTGACTATTGAATGGACTCTGTGATTGTTCGCGATCGGTTCGGACGTTGTGCGTGATGGCGGCTGGTGAAGGCGATGGCGCATTTGAGAAATGCACGGAGGTGAGGTCGGGCAACGAGCCCGTATTGGCCATAGCCATGGCTTGATCCTGCAACGACTTGTACAGACTATTAGTCGGTGCGCAAGGATTGAACTGCAACTGCGACTTGGTCATCGAGTTCTGCTGGTGTGGATGCATGTGCAGATGGTGATTGTGATTCAGTTTGTGGTGGTTCAGTTGGTCTTGCATCTGTAGTTGCTGCAGATTGCTACTACTGTGTGACTGGGTCACCATATGCTGTGCTTTTCTCCTTTGTGCTGTGGGACTTAGGCCCACTGAGGCGGAAGGGGAATGAGATCTCTGATGCGGATGATATGAATGCTGCTGCTGTTGTTGCTGTTGCAGATAGTGTTGCTGCGGTCCATTGTATGAAGGATTCTCTGGTTGCATATTTAAACTCTGGTGAATTGCCGAATCTGAATTGGAACGTCGCCAGTTCGAATCAATGGGTGGCGATAAGTAGGCAACATTGTTGCTGTATGGCGAACGATCAACTTTTCTATCCGAGGGTCGACGCATTGGACCCACACCGACACTGCGACCTCTCGATTCCCGATACGCAGTCGGCGAGCCACTGCCATTCCCACCACCGCCACCAGCTGCTCCAGCATTGCCACCACCTTTCGGTACCCCACCGTTCCCACTACCACCACCGGCACCGCTACCGCCACTGCCTGGAATCGGAATCCCGACACCCTGTTCGGGACTCAGACAACAATCGGACAAACGCTGTTGACTCGTTGACAGGGGCTCGTCTCGTTTGGTTGCGTAAACTTCTTGCATGATTTTCTCAAATTCTGCAGTGCCCTCGGCTTGTTTTTGTTTTTGCAAAGCGATTTTTTCACTAAATTTGCGCGGATTCGCCATACTGTCAAAATAATCTCACCTCACACACAAAAATATATGGCAAGCTCAGCTAGCTTCTCTTCCTCTTGCTCGCCGCTGACGACGTCTCCGTCGTTGCCTTTTCCTTCTCCTTCACCGACACTGCTACTGCTACACCGCTTTCGTAGTCGTCGTAGTCTTCTTCGTCGTCGTCGTCGTCTTGGTCGTCGTTTTGTGTGTGCTCCTCTTTCTTTCCGCCGCAACGCAGCGCTTTAAAAGCGAAAAAATTTCGCCTCCTTGCTGCCACCTCTCTTTTCTTTTCACTTTTTTATTTTAGTTTTTCCCTATATTTACCTCTTCCTGCTGGCTCACTATGTCACTCTCGTTTTTTTTTTCTTATTTGTTTTTTTTTCTACTGCTCTTGTAGCCTATTTTTGTTTTTGACTTTTTCCCTATTCCACTGTCCGTCCACCGTCCGTGCTTTGGCGTTTTAAGGGCTTTTCAGTTTTTACACACATTCACTGACTTTCTGCTTGTCGCGATTTTTTTGGATTATTTAGTTATCAGAGGGCTTTCCGTCTTCCTTCGCCTTTCAATTCGCAGAAAGAAAATTGACACACAAAACTAATGACATACACTTACACTGGGGGGATAGGTTGGGGGCCGATTCCAGGCCAAATGTCTGCGCGTATTCCTCCGTGCGGAGAGGAAGATAAATTATTTTATTTTACTTTTTTTTCTATTTTTTTTTGTATTTTTTTTCTTTTCTGCCCGTTTCGTTGGCCTGTGATGTGAGAGAGAATTTTTCTGACACTATTTTGAATCGACTGTTCTTTTCTTTTGGTGCTCCATTACTGGCGTTGGGGCTAGAGCCATCTCTTGCGCTCTGCTGGTTGAATTAATGCACGGAATATAGAATTGGATACACTAGTGTTGGAGCAGTATATTTTTTTTCTTCGTCTGATTGGGACAGAATATTTTGCTGTCATTTCGGTTTGTCAAGCGAAGTTGGCGATGGTTCGGTTGTTTTGGGGAAATGTGTTGCGCAACCGTTTGAGGGGCTGTGGAATTCGGTTGTTTTTTGCGCAGTAGAGATGGTGGAGTGATGGTGCGACAGGGTGGTGGGTCTAATATGGTTCTTCTTAAATATAATTTTTAAAATGCTTTGTTTATAATTTCTTGTGACATTATTGAGAAAAAACAGGTATTTGTGGAGGGTGAATGTTAAGCGGAGGTCTCATGACTATCAACGATTGAAACTCTGCAGAAAAGATGAGAAAAAACCGGGAATCGGGATATATTAAGGCATTTTGACTTAAATATAATCTTAGCCAACAAACTTACATAAAATTTGATGAAAGTGACAGATAGGAAATAGCCAGATTAAATACGTTCACTTCTCTAATGGCATCCAATAAAAACAAAATTCTATGCCTCGTTGTTTTGAGGCAAACGCTTAATAACCTAGGTACGAGGTAACCGAACATTTATTGGGGATTTTTATTTTACATCTGGTTAAAATGCCAGAAATCGATTCAAACGAGTAAAATAAAAAATGGGTTATATTAACTCATTATAGGGTGAGCCAAATACAAGTTTCTTTTTAAAAATGCAATAAAATTAACAAAATTAATTTTTTCCTATGTATTATGACTTTATGAGTAAGAACAAACATTCCCATTAATTATAAAATACAACGTCGTTCAAGTGGCTGCCTCGGCTGGCTTCGCAGTAGCGCATTCTGTCACGAGTCACCAATTTTCCAAGACCTTGTTGATGGTTTTCGGCTGTAGCTCACGGATTGACTGGATGATATTGGTCTTAAGTGCTTGAATCGTTTCCGGATTGTTGGCATAAAATCGGTCCTTCACGGTCCCCTACAAAAAGAAAGTCCAAAGGAGTCAAATCGCAGCTACGAGGCGGCCAATTGACATCGCCAAGATGGCTGATAACAGGAATTAGGAATTTGGTGCGCAAAAGATCGATTGTGGTATGGGCTGTGTGGCATGACGTGCTATCCTGCATGAACCAGAGGTTGTCCAAATTCATGTCTTCAATTCCAGTAAAAAAAAGTCGGTTAACATGGCTCTGTAACGCCCACCGTTGAGAGAAACTTTGTTCCCAACCTCATTTTCGAAGAAAAATGGTCCAATGATGCCAACGCTCCACAATCCGCACCAAACTGTCACTCTCTGTAGATGCATTGGCTTCTCGACAATAGCGTCTGGGTTTTCCCAGCCCTAGATGCAGCAATTTTGTTTCTTAACTTAGCCGCCGAGATGAAAATGTGCCTCGTCAGAAAAGGTGAGTTTCCGCCCAAAATCGTTGTCCAATTCAAACTGCTCTAAGGCCCAGCCTGCGAAGCGATAACGAAGTGGATGGTCGCGCGCTTTCAATTGTTGAGTCAATTGGATCTTTTAAGCGATTAATCCGAGATATGACAGATTAGGTCCTTGGAGGATCTATTGCTATTGAAAAGATAGACCAAGGAATCTGTATCCAATTTCATGAGAACGGTTCAATAAAATTGAAATGTTAACTCTGGCCTTTGGATAGGTTTACTTTGAGCAAAAAAAAAAAAATGTAAATAAGTGGTGCAAGCTCTTCATAGAAGACCGAGAAGATGTTAATGACGATGCCCACCATGTACGCCCTAACAAGTCAATGACGGAAGAAAACGTTAAAGTAGTGAAGAAAATTGTTATAGAGAATCGTCGAATCACTATCAAAGAAGTTACCGAGGATATTGGCTTATCGTGTGTCAGCGAAGTTTTTTTTTCGAAAATGCTAAATTTTGACCAGATTTGTTGATGACGGTCATTACTGGTGACAAAACGTGGGTATATGGTCATGACTTTACCCTGCGGTCAAGTTCACTGTCTGACTGTTATATCAAAGGCTTTCTTAGCTCCAGGAAGAGTAGCGCCTATTTTCTATTGAAATAAAGATACTGGTTAAGCCAGATAGCAGGTTTAAAACCGCATTTCTTACCGCTAATGATTGTCCATATTGCCCATTGAGCCTCAACTGTACGATGTGAAAACCTATAAAATCGCTTGTATATAAGTTGAACAGTATCGGAGAATGAATCGCTCCTTTTTGGAAACCGTTTTTAATGTCAAAGATCTTACTCAAAGCAACGTCACATCAGACCTTCTAACCATACGGTGTCGAAAGCCTTTTGAAAGTCGACCAAACAAGCATTGGTTATTTGCTTATTCCAAAGAATGTCAGAAATCAGTTTTGACGCAGCGGACTGGTTGTATTAATTTCTCTTCCTCAACCCATTTGATCAGAGCTCTTTTTACGTTTCTTCCAAAACCTTTGCTAACATGCGAGAAAAAGTAATTGCTCTATCCCGTTATGCTGGTTTCCAATGCGCTAGATAATGACTATTACTCGTGGTGAGAATATCTACTGCTTCAATTGCCAACTGGCTTAAAATGACGCTTAGTATACTATCTATTCCCGGCGAGTTTTTAATTTTAAGTGAGTGAGCATCCTGGTCATCAAAAAAGCATTGTCGATGCCGACAATGCCATTCACAAGGTTCTCATCATTGAATACGGTGAAAATGTTATTCTCACTACGAGAATTCAAAGAAACTATTTCTGCACAAAGCTGTGAATGGTTCAGAACCGCATTTTTAAGCTCGTCATTACGAGTGTACTTAGATTCGATAAAAGACGCGATTAAAATGACTTTCTCCTATAGTTCTTCGATCACAAAAAAGGCGTCGCCAGTATCGATACTCTCTGGACCTATGACCATGTTCCATTATGATATCTTTTCTTCTGAATATTTTATTTATTTGCGGGAGCCTGCTCGCACTATTGCATTTATAGCACGAAATCGATTGCCCCAGTGCAAACTTACAGCTTTTCTGTAATTTTCTTTTAACAGGTATTGAGGGTTTTTGAGCACCGATTTTAATGTCCTTATCTCCGGGTCGTGTGGGTCTGTAAACTGTCTATATAGTTGTTTAAGCCTGAAGATAAGTCTGAATCGTTTCGATTATTGGTGTTCTGTATTTGTCGGCTTGATCATTGGCCTGATCTATCCGAGGCTTAGTTTTGTCCCTATGACGACGTCTAGTTGCAAATTACAAGTGTTGATCAATTTCATCACTTACTAAGTTTCGACGATGTTCACGAGATAAAGACTTGACATAATTTTAACGGAGCGTTCCTATTGAGCTCACAATAGCACAATTGTTTGCTAATACCACTCGTGTGCCTAGTTTATTTATTCACTTAAAGCCATCCCGCTGCATCCTATTACATTAGCAAAGTGAAAGAAAGGAAAAATGCAATCATTTACTGTGCAACGGCCCGATCTATTTCTTCGCCTATGGTTGGACACTGACTAACACCCGGTTTGCTCGTCCCTAGCCCTTTTATTCCTTTCATTCGGCCCTCCTTAAATGGTCCTCACGACCCTTAGGGTCTTCGTCGTCCTCTACCTAATACCGGAATCCTATTCTTCAACTACATGACTCGGCAACTCACACCACCGCTCCATCTTGTCCGAATTCGTCACCGTGCTAAATTTCCGTTTCATCCCCGGAATATCTTCGATAACGTAGCGGTCGTGTTAGATGGTACATGACCTTCGATGTATGGTCCTCTATAGACTGGTTCCAACTTACGTGATTCACCTGACGCGGCTGGTTCGTGTTCTCCCAACACAAAATGACCCTCATCGAACTTGGATGGTGTCCGACGTCTTAAGTCGTATCGTTGTTTTTGATCTGCCTGGCTTCTTTCGACATTTCGCAACGCGCGTTCTCTCATTTGCACCACCACATCTTCTGGTACTGTCTTATTTTGACTAAGTTCCAATAGCAGCTTGTTTCCCTGGATCTCAGCAGCCCCGTAGTAGCCACGGTCAAGCAACTTGTGTCCACATTCCTTGGTCTGTTCGAAGCTATGCTCACGGGCATCAATTTCTCCTTTGTGCTCCTGATGGCGTTCCAAAAGTGCTTCGGCTCCGGTGACATCCTTTAGCTCATCAGCTGCGATTATGGCCTTAATGACATTGATCCATGAGACTATATCACGGAAATCGACCAAGACACAATTTTTCCAATTTTTGCTTACATTCTCTGGCTTTAACTGTCAAACTCTGTCAGTAGTCGGCAATCTCGGGGGGCTTGTCACGAATTTGATCACTGTGATCCGAACGAATTGAACACAATATCTGTGCTTCGGGACCTAACTTTTAGACTTTGTCTTACAACGCAGCCAAATCACGTTCGACTCCTTCATGTTTTCTTTGCAAGGTCTATAGGTTAGCTAAATCACGACCGTTGCCATCCGCAGAAAGAACGACATCAATTTCAGCAATCTATGCAATAGTCTCGTCATCATCAAGATTGAAAGGTTGAATTTCATGAACTCCGAAGAGCTTTTCTTGGCGCACGATAACCAATTGTTTAAGCCTCTGCCAAGTCTCATTCAGCTCTTCCTCTCTCTTGGTGATTCAATCACGTTTCGGAAGTCCTTCTTGAATGATTCTATCCGCCAATTGGTTGACCTATATCACTCCGTACTCTTAAAAGGTCATAACCTTCTGAAACTCGTCAACTTTGCATCTTTGTCAACACCTCGATATGTTCTAAGTCCTGACCAAACTCGTCTGTACTCACCGCGAAACAGCTTCGATGGAGATCAACCAGATCCTGCAACCTCTGTCTATTTGACTCTCCGATGTCTCCCGCATCCAAATCCATGGCTGCATTTTGTATTTCTTTCACTTTACACATTCATTAAATCCTGTGACCTATTTCACAAGCAATAATCTTATTGTTCATCGTACCAAGCCAATGTTGACTTTTTGACAGACGAAAGCAGATTGCAATGTTCAATACAATGACGAAAAAAATTCATGAATCTGACTTACTCGTATACAAGGAAATTTTGAAATTCTCGTTACTTTTTGAACACATTTCATATTGCATAGTCACGACAACGGCTAAGAGACCGATGTATCATGCATCGGAAAAGCAATTACGGAGTTCTAAAACTGGGACAACTACGATACTTATACTAACTATTCAAAAGGTGCATATCCTTCTTCAAGCCTCTAACTGTCTAGTCAGTAAAAGTGTCTTGACTTTCTTCCTTTCCTTTTTATTCTTGCTGCCAGACAACACACTTCATTTTATAGAAAATCAAGTAAACACAATGAATTCTTAAAACCTGCCACCACCGTTCACCTTCAACCCGTTGGCAGTTAAATCTCAAAATCGGCCTTCATCCACGACCCAAGCATTCGCTAGTTCGCAAATATTTTTCTAACACTCATAAACCGCTCATACTAAATTCGCAAATATCTAAATCGCTCATAGCACTGGCAAACAATTTTAATTTTCGCGTTCTCTTGTTTTTATCGACACGCTTCTTTGTGCGATACTAGATATCGCCATACTTCCACGCTCATGTACATAGGTGTATGACGGGTACACACGCGACTATGCGAATAAACATGCCTGCGAACGTATATTTTTGTTTAATTTTTGTTTATTGGGACCGGGGTGGATTGTACATTTGGTGTTGTGTACGGAGCTCGGGGAGCTGGCAGCTGATAGATACGAGTATGATGGGCACTTAATGTGTGAGGCATAGACGCGGAAATGGAATTTCTTGTTTGTTCGACTCTTCCCACATGAAGTTGATTTACAAGTTGCTTTTCATCGGAAGACAAATAGATTTGGATAATTATGCAATGGACTTGTTTGATTTCCTGAAGGTCAGTAAGGTGGTATGACGGGACGGGCGAGTGTGAGTTAGGTCATCAGTAGAGAATATTCATCCTTATCTGGTAAAGTTAAAATACTCAATGTAGAACGTACATGGTAGACTAAGCCAATTCTAGATAGAGATATGGAGGCTAATAAAAGGTCATCAATAATTTGTATTTTGGGAAGTTCAATCGCCGGATTAAAATTGATACAAATTGGACCTGTCAAGGCGCTTCACAGCTAGGGCATATGAAACATAGGTGAATGAAGTACGTTCAAAAAGTAATCGAAAATTAAAATTAGTTCTATTTTCACTACTTTACACTCGTTTTCTTGGCAAACACGATTTGTAAATATTAATATCATAAGTGGAGCCTGCTGCCAACTGCCCAAAAAAAGTTACAAGTCTTTCGGTACGATCCGTGATAATTTCTATTATGGGCCTTGGGAACGAACACCCCTCATAAGACCAACCTGAAAACAGCATTTTAAATAATAATAGTTATATAGACGAATAAACTACTTTTTTTTTAAATAACATAATTTTTGTTATTTTCTGAACATGCTTTTTCATCAAGGACATAACAATTTTGTACAATATTTAAGTAAAGTACAGAAGCATTGGGTATCGGCCTGAAATTTATTGTAGGTATAGTAAACATGTTGAATTTAAGTGTGGAATTCGATCTCGTTCATATGACGAACGCGAGCATGTTAGCAGCGATCGATTTTTGGAGAACATTTTCTATCACTCTTCCACACATGTCGGCCGAAATGTTGGCAATTTCGCTGTTGGCGTATGTACTTGAACTCCTCTAGCGTTGTTGGCTTGTTGGCATAAACCAACGATTTTAATCAACCGCATTTGACTTCACCGTAGAGGCACTTTATTGGCCTTAACAAAGAACAAAATAATTTAAAAAATCTAAACCTAAATTAAGATCAAGGAGAGGGTGATTGGCGGCGGGAGAGGACATTTGTGCAACAGGGTGTGGTGAGATGTAGATTGAAAAGAGCGGAGTTTGCTTTGCACACTATTGTGAGCATTGGCTTACGAGGGTGGTCCGATAAGTACTTAGCCTCACCGCTAGATGGCGTCAGTATCGCAAGACCAACCTACTATCGTGTAGTACATTCTAGTAGACGGCTACTGTCGAAATTTCAGCCGGATCGGACTCGTAGTTTTGTTTTGACCGCGTGTGGAAGCGGGAGTGCCCGCCGATTTTAGAAAAATGGAAAAAGAGCAATATCGGTCGGTGAATCGATCCTTGTTTTTGGAAGGGAATTCGCGCAGCGATCCAAAGAGCGTTTGGATACTGTGTACGGTGACTCTTCTCCTTCCATGGCGACCATCAAAAATTGGTTTAACGAGTTTCAACGTGGTCGCACGTCGGTTTTTGATGAGCCACGTCCTGGTGACCCGAAAACGGCTACCACGGAGGATAACGTGACAAAAATCCACGATCTCGTATTCGCAGACCGCCGATTGAAGGTGCGCGAGATAGGTGAGACAGTAGGCATTTCAAAAGATCGCGTGGGTCATATCCTGCATGAAATTTTAGGCATGAGAAAGCTGTCGGCGCGATGGGTGCCGCGGACAACAAGCGCAACCGTGAGACTACTTCAGCAGTGTTTGTTGTCGAAGGAGTTTCTGGGTCGTTTCGTGACAGTCGACGAAACATGGATCCATTGGTACACACCAAAGACCAAGGAACAGTCGAAGCAGTGGATTCCCCCGGTGAACGTGCTCCGAAGAAGGCGAAGACTGTCCCATCGGCCGGAAAGGTGATGGCCACCGTTCTCTGGGATTCACAAGGTGTGATCCACATCGACTACCTGGAGAAGGGCAAAACGGTCACAGGGCTGTACTATGCCAAACTATTGGGCCGATTCGACACCGCATTGAAGAAAAAACGGCCCCACTTGGCGAAGAAAAAAGTGCTCTTCCACCATGATAACGCACCGGCTCACACCTCCGCCCTCGCCACGTACGAACTGCTGCCCCATCCACCGTATTCTCCAGATATGGCCCCGTGCGACTTCTTTTTGTTTCCAAACTTGAAAAAGTCACTCGCCGGGCAGAAATTTCAGTCGAATGAGGAGGTCATCGCCGCCATGGAGGCCTACTTTGCAGACCTCGAAAAAACGTATTTTTCAGACGGGTTAAAGAAGTTGGAGCATCGCTGGGTCAAGTGTATCGAGCTAAAAGGATTATATTGAAAAATAAATCGCCATTTCTCCAAAATGTTTGTTTTTCTTTTGTAGGCTAAGTACTTATCGGACCACCCTCGTATGTAGCCTCCGTTCGTTAAATTTTTTTTTTATAATTGACACGTGCACAAGGGGTTATGACTACCCTCAATTGTCATGAAGTCAGGGCATAGCACGGATTGTGGATTGTAATGAATGGGAAAAGTTGAGCTGGGAAGAGCATACCCCATTCGTGTGGCTAAAAAAATGAGTCTCTAAATTTAATTGTGCCTCCGAAGACAGGCTTGAGGGTGAACTGATGAGCAATCCGGGCGAGACGTGTATTGCGGTTAAATTCTTGAAGGGGAGGAATGCAATTGGCTAGCTCACTTGAGCATTGTAAAGGGTCCGCCATCTAACGTTTTTTTTTTTCAAGTAATGCTTATTTCGTGAATGGTAACACTTAGCTCATGTCTGATTTGACAGATAATTAGTTTTATCCTTCCGCTGAACGAATATGGTTGTGTATACGCTTGAACAATGCTGGGAAATATTGCGACATTACTTTGAAAATCATGGTAATGTTGCAGAATGTGTGCGAAAATTGCGTACGGATTTTGGAAGAAGAGAAGCACCGTCAGCTCCGTATGTTCGTTATCTTGTGAAAAAAGTGAAAGAAACTGGCATTCTCATCGATAAACCAAAGCGTGAAAAGCCAAAAACAGTGCGTACACCCGAGAATATTGCTGCTGCGGTAGAAAGTGTGCGTGAAGCGCCATCAACATCAATTCACCGTCGTTCTCAACAGTCGAACATTTCGGAAACATCATTGAGATGAATTTTGCATAAAGACCTTGGTATGACGCCATACAAAGTCCAATTGGTTCAGGAGTTGAAGCCAACTGACCATCCAATGCGTTTTCGCTTCGCTAAGTGGGCCTGCGATCGACTTACAGAAGATGCCGATTTTGCCAAAAAAATCATCTTTTCAGATGAAGCTCATTTTGATCTTGGCGGGTATGTAAACAAGCAAAATTGTCGCATTTGGGGCACAGAAAACCCGCACGCATACATTGAAAATCCGGTGCACCCAAACCGAGCCACTGTTTGGTGCGGATTTTGGTCCAGAGGCATAATTGGGCCATTTTTCTTCGAAAATGAGCAAGGTGTGGCCGTTACAGTCAATGGCGATCGTTATCGGGCCATGTTGAACGAATTTTTGTTCACAAAAATTGAAGAGGAGGATATTGGCAACATTTGGTTTCAACAGGACGGCGCTACGTGCCACACAGCCGAAGCTACACTCGATGTTTTGCGCCCTCTTTTTGAAGATCGCATTATCAGCCGCAGAGCTGATGTCGTTTGGCCACCTCGGAGCTGCGATTTGACACCGTTGGACTATTATTTGTGGGGTGCCGTCAAAGATAAGTGTTACGCCGACGAGCCAGAGACAATTGACGCTTTAAAGGACAATATTCGTGAAGCCATTGGTGAAATACAGCTGCACACAATCGATAATGTGCTTAAAAATTGGACCGATCGTGTAGGCTACTGCATGGCCAGCCGAGGCAGCCATTTGAATGAAGTTATTTTCCATTATTAACCTGAAGGATTGTACTTTCAAACAAAAAAAGAAATTTGAGAAAATATTCAGTAGTTTTTTTTTTATAGCATTTTCAAAAAAAAAAAAAATTATTTGGCGGACCCTGTATGTTAAAATAACGATAAAACAGAGAGAGGAGATGTTACGCCGATGTTCTAGTGAGTCGATCGACTTTGCGATATTGTTGTCTTCTATGAGTTTTATCGCTCGCTTTTGTATTCTCTCTAGTAGGTTCAAAGAGGTCTTGGGAGCAACAGACCACATATAAGCGTTGTACACAAGTTTGAGGCGAATGTAGGTCTTGTAAATTGAAGCCAGATCAGAGAGGGTGAAGTATTTCTTGCATCGTTTAAGGAAACCGAGACATTTCGCAGAGTTCTTGGCGACCTCGTGGTTATTCTAAGAGTAACACATACCAATGATGTAAAGTCTTTCGGTTTCATCGACACAAGCGCCATTCAAGGATAATGGCTGATTATTGATGGTTAGCTTGAGTAACAGTGGACAGCATTGTGTTTTGAAAGTATGTATTAAATTCCACTCTATTGTTCATACCCTGCTTAACATAAGCTGCCGTTCCGGTTCTACGGCCGCACAGCAGGCACGTGAGAACGTGATATTCCTGAATCGAATATGAAAAGCTAGAAATAGCAGGTAAGAGATCATTTATAAAAATGAGAAAGAGTGTCGGTGACAGAATAGAGCCCTGAGGAACACCAGCATTTATTTGGTGATTATTAGCCTTGAAACCATCCAAAGCAACTTGAATTGAACGGCCCGAAAGATAATTTCTAATCGAAAGAAGAAGAGACTCATCGATACCATAAGCACGCATTTTCGACAAAAGAGCCTGATGACAAACTCTGTCAAATGCTTTTGAAATATCGAACGCAACAGTCTTGCTTTCGCCGAAATGGTGTAAAGATTGGTCCCACTTTTCGGTGAGATATGCCATCAAATTACCAGTGGACCTGTTGCTGCGAAAACCGTGCCGCAGGTCATTAAGAAGTTTCCGCGAATCAAGATATTGCATAAGCTGACTATTTATCAGCGTCTCCATGATCTTAGAAAAAAGGGACATTAGTGCTGTGGGTCGGTGGGAGACGAGGATTCGCCCTTTTTAGGGACGGGCTGGACAAATGCTGTTTTCGATCAACTCGGACAGAGACCAGAAGAGTAGGAAAGATGAAAAAGCTTACGCAGTGGTCTTGCCAGCGTGGAAGGACACCTGTTCTGAACCAGGACCACTGGATTTGTACATGTTCAGATCCTTAAGTACTCTTTCAACCGTATGAGTGTGAAAGTGGATTTGTCCCAAGGAATTTTCTACGCTCTCAAGTACAGGTGGCGATAAAGTTCAATCTGGAAGAATTCTTTATGTTATTCACAATGGGAGTTGATGCGGAAGAGAGGCACGGGCCGAACTTTTCGAGGAATGATATTAAGGAAAATTATAAAAAGTAGTGTGGTGCTGTTATTTTACCGGTAAGTAAAAAGCATGTCTGCAACCGTATGTCGTTCTTCTAGGGGTTGTGGGTTGATTATGCGATCCTTATAAGGTGGTGAATAGAATGCGCGCAGTGTGCATGCCGTAGAGGAGGACCAGACTTGACTGGTATATTCAAGAAAGGGCTTAACATACAGATTTCGTGACATAAGGATTCCTGGCCTGGACCAACTCTTCACAAAGTCGAGGATGGTCTTGGCACGCTTGATTATGTTGTCGATGTGAACGCGAAAGTTAAGTTTTGGGTCACAGATCACACCTAAGTCAACAAAAAAGTTGACAGGAGGAACATACAGATGTTGACAAATAAGTCAGATATCGAAGTCTCTGAGAAGAGAAGCTTTTAATATTTGTAGAAGTAAGTGATATTTGCTAACATTGGTAGCAAGGTGCTCGGATTGATGATGATAGAGCAGGAATCGGTAGGGGAAGACATATGTTAGGAGATTTTCATATCATCAGCGTAGACGGGAAGATGAGAGTTATTGATGACACAGTCAATATCATTAATTACTAAAATAAATATCACTGGGCTAGAGCAGCTACCTCGTGGGAGTTCAGGGGTGGCATTAATTGGATCAGAAATGAAAGATCTGAAAATACGAGTAGCACTGTACTGACGGTTGTAGAGTTAGGATTTGATCTATGCTATGAAATCAGGGGAAAACCAAGAGCAATGAACTTAGGAAGTATAGTTTGATACGAGATTTTATCGAAGGCCTGTGGAAACAACGTCTTCTTCTTTGGCATTCTTAACTACACGTAAAGATTGTGAGACAAATGCAATAAAATTAGTGATTGTTAATCGTACTTTCAGAAGTCCATGTTGAATTGGAAAGAAGCATTTTTCTAAAGCTGCAGAAAGAGTCCTTGTGGCATACTTTATTTTTTAAACTATGGCGGGAAGGTAGTCAGCACTGTACGAATAGTAGTCCTTTATGTTACGTATATTCTTGATGACTAGTGTTGATCACTCGCGCTAGAGACATTTTATGGCAGTCTTTCTTATAACGAAGGTGGGCATGGTAGCATCGGCAACTATTTTCGGATCATTGGAAGAAGCAAAAACTAAACTTTAAAGCCCATAAGAAGTGGTGGCCATTTGAGTGCATCATTTCTCGAGATTATATGGCATGAAATTCACACCACACTGTTATTTTCTGTGGATACAGTTGAGTCTCTTAAAGTCCATTTGCGCTTGTGGCTGTCAAATGATGTATATTATGCTTATGGACAAAGCCATTAACCCAACAAGTAGTTTCAACACGATTTTCTTCAAATTTTCACAGAGGTCAATCGGAAACGTTTCGATGCTTTAAATGAACAGTTCTTGAGTTAATAAGTTCATGTAAGGCTGTTGAAAAATTATAGGGAAATAACCCATAATGGAATTAGAACCACTGTAGTTTACGCTGATGATCTGAACCTTCTGGGAGATAGTGAAGAGAAACGCAGAAATTCTAATAATGGCACGAAAGGATCTATGTTTAGAAGTATGAAGAAAAGACAAAATATATGGTCACTGACCGACTTGGATCGATCCAGCCTCGCACTTATGATTGACTGTACACGATGAATGATTTGAGAAAATAGATGTGTTCAAGTATCTGGGAGCCATGTTGATTGCAAAAAACGGCATAAAGATTGAAAAAGTAAAATGCTGCATAGCAGTAATGCGTGCTCCTTCGTGATGAAGGAACTATCCAAAAAGATTCTTTTGTCTTGCAATTTCTATGCCATACTTATAAAATCATAATGATGCCAGTGAAGATTTACAAAGGGCAAATTTGGCCTCTGATTGAGAAGGAGGAAAATAGATTTCGGATCCTTGAAAACAAGATGTCAAGAAAGATCTATGGTAAAAAACAGGACGAAAAAATAGGCGATTGGAGACAAGACCATGATCAAGAACTGGAGGAACTCTATTCAGCCCCAAGCATTGTCCGAGTAAAAAAAAATAGAAGGCAGGGCACGTGGAACAAATGGGCAGTGGAAGTCAAAAGAATAATGTGGGCAATCCGAGGAAAAAGGCCACAGGGACGGCCGCGTCATAGGAGGAGAATACAAGTCTACACTTAGAAGACATAAGACAGGACAGCAAAACACGGACACATAATAATAATAATAATGAAAGGTGTTGGTCAAGGTATATACAAAAAAATCCTCACAAAGTGGACTTTGGTTTTTTTTGTTTTTTTTGTATAGGGTTCGAGCAGGTTCAAGAGTTACGCTCTTGTTTTTGTCACACAAACGGGCGGGGTGCAGATGGTTTGTGTCGGAGATGTTCGTTCACTACTCTGCGGGGGTGGTTGTCCTAGATAGAATTTGAGAGACTCGACTGAATTTGTCGCGTTGGTTGTAGTTCACTGACTCAGGGATTTCCAATTCCCATCAACGGTGTGGAATCATTATGAACTGAAGCCCTTACGCCTTCAATAGGAAGGTTTAATAATGAATGATTAGGCCGGAAATTGAGATAAAGTTTCTTAAAGTTTTAAACACCAACTCGATATTTCGGTAGTAATTTTTAGAAATTTAGAAAAATTGCTCGTTTATTAACTTTACCAAAGGAAAACTTGAAGCCCTGGCTGATATTCCGACATTAACAGATTACGAAAAAGGAATAAATTTTCATTAAAATACGAAATAGTTATGTCCTTATTGAAAAGCCCTTTAGGCTATTAGTATTACGAAAAACAATGCTCAGAATTGGTAAGACTGAAAAGAAAATATTCTCATTCGATAGCAGAATTCCACAACATCAGAGCAACTAACGACGAATGTGAAGGCGCAGTTCGAAGAACCTTATCTTTTTTTTGGACCCGCACTGCCTTCTAATGAACCTGATCAGAGCCTTTAGTGCTTGTTAAGGCTTAGTAGCAGCAGTCTTCTTAAATGAGTGTGTTTAGTAAGTTGTAAGATGCTATTTTAATAAAATTTTATAATAAGATTGCATAGATAGGGATTGCAAAGATAAGTAGTAGAGGAAACATACGTATCTGAACTGTGATTTACATAATCTTCATGCAGAATAAACACATGCTCAGCAGAAGCAATTGACTTTATTTAAAACAAATTTTCGGTTCCGCAGCATAATCGGAAATAGCCAGCCTTGTTTAAGTCAAGCAAGCTTTTGATGTACTTCACACCTACATTACGTGAAAGTTGGATACTATTCACATAAGCTTACTCGACACAAGCACGTGTAAATCAACCCGAGCACATGCCTCACGTAGCGCCTTCAATGACTGTATTTACCCACTTTGCATCACGTCTCTTACGAATGGCTTTTCAATATGCCAATTGCCCAAAGGGCACGTCCGCGATCACCGGACCGGCGCGCCGGAATTCCTCGAGCCACCAAAACACCATCCAATATAAATCACCCGTTCCGGCTGGTCCGACTTCCGACATCCGCCATTATCCACCAAACAGATGACTCTTTAATTTGCTTTCACAATATAAATCGACAATACACACCGCTCCCCAGTACGCATCCTTTTTCCACTGTTCTGATTCAATCCCTTGCCACTCGTACTTACTTTTTTTTATCTCACCTCCTCATTCCTGCGCGTTGGTGTTGGAGCCGTCCGTTTGTTTTTATTTTTAATCACGGTCTTTTGCCGCGGTACATGTTAAAAGAACAAAACAACAACAACACACCGTAATGTGAGTAATCCCCATGTCAATAAAGCAATATCCTTTGGAGATGAGCTTCCAGAAGGAATTCCTTTCCGGGCGAATTGACAAAGCCTCACCATCTCTGCCATGGCCGCGTCATAAACGCAACATTCCAACGATTATAACCGTCAAATTATCGCTGAATCAGTCGACAGAGTGCGGCGAGGTGGTGGTAAGTACCGATCGATTTACATACTTGACTCAAGCGTCCCCAGTCCGTGTCCGTCCCCAGCGACGGTCGAGCTCAACGGGAAAGGATTCGATTTGATGAAATCGTCGGCATATTTGATGGAGAAGGTGGGCACGGCATGTTAATGAATATCCCGACCACGTAAAGGCGGACAGGCATGTCCGTAAGCCTCCAACAAAGACAATAGTAGTAGTCGGAGTGGAGGGGTCACTAATGTGCTTTATCGAACAACGTGACCGCGTAGATTATGATTGTTTGCACCGCGGAACCCGAATCCCCTCCTCGAACAAGTTCATAATTCAAGTGCACTTCGTAGTTAATGGCTCAATCCGCCACGGTAATAGAATCACAATTGCTCTGAAAGGCTGCGTGGAGGTGGACTACATAAGAGTTTGTTCCAATTCCTAAAACCGTGTGTTTTGGAAACCAATAAGCGGATTTCGTGCTCCCAACAATAACATGCCCGCTCAACAGTGAAACATCGAAGAAGGATGTGAGACCAATCTGACATGCTATAAAGTTTCCCAGCTTATGCTCCACGCCCACGGTAGCACGACCGGTGAGCGGGAGTACCAACGATTGACAGCGACGTAGGTGCCCCTCGTAATTTGGTCAAGGCTGATTGCATTCGAAGTGTGCTGTGAACAGAACATTGAAAATCGAATTTTCGAATTTTATTCATATACGTGTTAAGTATGTGCAATTGTGTGCGTGCGGGTTTTTGTTGTTGCCAGGATACCTTGGTGGGCGAATTGAAAAACATTGTAATTACGGTATTGGACATGCCTTGGAAAAATGTGTCAGGAAAGTTCACTGACAGGTATTAAGCGGAATTATTATTTATTTTTATTGAGTGTCCGTGTTGGAGCGAAGGAAGACGGGGCTTGTCAAAGGACATGGATGTCATGGTGGGTTGAACATTTTGATGGAATATCTTTAGGGTGTTTGGGAGTGGCCGATAAGTAGTCCTTACTAATTAGGGACTTTTTTGTCAATGGCGACATCTATCTTCTGATTGGGTATTTATAAACTGGGTAGAGAGTCTTATGATGGATCTATTTTGCTGTCGTTGCCATTGAAGTCTATTGAGCGATAATGGTACATAATTATAGCGAAAGGAACAATATGTTTTTTGAGAATTAGGAAGTTTGAGCGTAATGGTAGCATACTGTAAGCTGTTAGATGTGTGGGGCCTAGAATTATATGTGTTTTGTTGACTGTTCCTAGAAAGACTTCAGCGCAGATTAGCAGTTTGGAAGTGAGTGGATCGTGCTTAGAATTTAAACTAAACTCGCAGACTTATGTACTTCGTTCTGGCTGGGAGATGATTTTAAGCTAATAATGCTTAGACCGACAAGGTTATTTCGAGACATGTGCGATAGAGTTACAAAGGCTAGTTTTATAATAACAAGAGTTTTCGCTTTTTTCGAAAGGAGATTTCATCCATTCGTGAACTTCCATGTTAATCCTTCTAGCTTTAATTTATGCCAGAGCTTTTTTGAAGACTCTCTCACTATCACTCTATGACTTAAAACGTCATTACCAACCGATCTGAATTCCTGAGCCAAAGTGTTGAATTTATTTTTGGTAAGCTCCAGGAAAAGGTGATTTGTAAAATGTGATTGTGAAATAAAGGAAAGTGCGTGAGTAGAAAAGGAAAAAGAAAAAGTTTTATAATTTCTTGGATCAGCAAACACGCTACAATAGTATTGTTTCAAGTCAAAAACGAACAATGATGTATTTTCACGTGGTGCAAAAGCCATTAATTATTTTAGTTCCACATCCAAATGGGGTTGTGCTTGTAGGTAGAATTCCTTATTGATCGTTTGATTATGTGGAAAAAACTGAAAGAACACACACTACACGATGCACTGTGAGCATTGCCTTCGTATTCGACCGTTAATACTGATGCAGAATTACTTATATCCGATAGCCAAGAAGTTGTCCATCGTTATTGACTTCATTTACTGAATAGGTAACTGTCGCACATTATTATGTTTGCTCGATACTGAAAAAAATCGTCTTAGTAGGTTCCACTGAGCTGCATTAATCCTATCGTCCTCATACCCTGAGGTCATTCCTTATGTCGATGGAAAAACACATCAACCTTTATATTTCAGGCTTATGATACGGTGGTCCGACAAGTACTTAGCCTCACCGCCAGATGGCGCCAGTATCGCAAGACGTGTAGTACTATCTGTAGTATCGTGTAGTACATTCTAGTAGACGGCTACTTTCAGCCGGATCGGATTCGTAGTTTTGTTTTGACTAAAGCATGAAAAAAGAGCAAGAGCAATATCGGTCGGTGATTCGATTCTTGTTTTTGGAAGGGAAATCGTGCAGCGAAATCAAAGAGCGTTTGGATGCTGTGTACGGTGTGATCCTTCGATGGCGACCATCAAAAATTGGTTTAGTGAGTTTCAACATGGTCGCACGTCGGTTTTTGATGAGCCATGTCCAGGTGCCCCGAAAACGGCTACCACGGAGGATAACGTGACAAAAATCCACGATCTCGTATTGGCAGATCGCCGATTGAAGCTGCGCGAGATAACAGTAGGCATTTCTAAGGATCGCGTGGGTCATATCCTGCATGAAATTTGGGCATGAGAAAGCTGTCGGCGCGATGGGTGCCGTGTTTGCCCACTCCGGACAACAAGCGCAACCGTGAGACCACTTCAGAGCAGTGGTTGACGCTGTTTAAGCGCAATCCGAAGAAGTTTCTGCGTCGTTTTGTGACAGTCGACGAAACATGGATCCACTGGTACACACCAGAGACCAAGGAACAGTCGAAACAGTGGACTTCACCCGGCGAACGTGCTCCGAAGAAGGCGAAGATTGTCCCATAGGCCGGAAAGGTGATAGCCACCGTTTTGGGATTCATAAGGTGTGATCCACATCGACTACCTGGAGAAGGGCAAATGGTCACAGGGCTGTACTATCCCAAATTATTGGGCCGATTCGACGCCAAATTGCAGAAAAAACGGCCCCACTTGGCCAAGAAAAAAGTGCTCTTCCACCATGATAATGCACCGGCTCCGCCCTCGCCACGGCTAAATCGGTCGAATTGGACTTCGAACTGCTGCCCCATCCACCGTTTTCTCCAGATTTGGCCCCGTGCGACTTCTTTTTGTTTCCAAACTTGAAAAAGTCACTTGCCGGGTAGAAATTTCAGTCGAATGAGGAGGTCATCGCCGCCACGGAGGCCTACTTTGCAGACCTCGAGAAAACGTATTTTTCAGACGGGTTAAAGAAGTTGGAGCTAAAAGGAGACTATATTGAAAAATAAATCGCCATTTCTCCAAAATTTTTGTTTTTCTTTTGTAGGCTAAGTACTTATCGGACCACCCTCATAGATCAGATCAACCGAGAACTCTGTACATCTAATTGAATTCCCCGTCCAATTTTCGACCTTCAAATAGTATTTTAAATCAACAGGAATGATTGATTTGTAATCATAACTTCAATTAACTTCGCTCCCTGCTCCAATAGAGAGCTTCAGGCGAATATCCTTATGACCCAATTGGCACTTTTGTGGTATTCCTCTTTTAAGCGACATGCCACGGTCCGTTTAAATTCAAAGGAGTTCGGCATTTGAGTCGTTGGATTTGAACCTCCTCGAAAACTGTATTATTTCAATCACATCTGGAGAGGTCTCAATAACAACACCAGCCGGAAAATGACTACTCACAAGGTGGAATTCTTTCATCACTTCTGTGGTCAAGGCTCATTGATGACCTACTCTACATGCTAACCGATTTACCGATTTCGGTTATAAAATCAACGGATATGCCGACGACCTTGCGGCATCGTTTATCCAGTAACCCAACTAAGACAGTCTTAGTCTCTTAATAATCTTGTCTACTCAGCCTTGCTGGTGTAAACATTGGATTCTCAGTTTAAGTTAAGTAGGCATTGATCACAAGCTCAACTGAAACTCAAATATCTAACTGCTAAAAGCTACCAAGACATCATGGCGCCATCGTCATAGTTACGATAAAACTCCTTTGATTGAAACTCCTTTCATCTTTTGGTTATACACTCCGAGAGTGTGACCTGTGTATATACGAAGTTTGTGCAAAAAATAAAGTGACTTTTGGAATTGCGCGAGTAAAGTATATTTAATTTTCGAATTTTTTTATTTCATGTTGATACACGTGTCTCCTAACATATGTAGACATTGTCTGCCATTGTGGATATTTATTTTATTTAATACAGATACAGATATTTAAGTTAGACGTGTTTTGGTGTGGTTGGTTCATTATTGAAAAAAATGGATCAAAGAATCTGTGTTAAATTTTGTGTGAAAAATAAAGTTAAGTGCTTCAATGTACTTGAAATGTTCTAGGCAAAAAAAATTGTTATAAGTGGTACAAGCTCGTCACAGAAGACCAAGAACGTGTTAATGAAGATGCCCACCTCGGACACCCTAGCACGTCAACAACGAAAGAAAACGTTGAAGCAGAAAATGACTGTGGAAAATAGTCAAAGCATTGTCAGAGAAGTTGCCAAGAATACTGGCATATCGGCTTGGTCATTCCATGAAATGTTTTTAGATATTTTGTGCATGAAACGTATGTCAGCGAAGTTTGTTCTGAAAAGTTTTGACAAAAAAACCGTCGTATGATCATCGCTTAGAAGCTATTGGATGACGTGAATGATGATCCAGATTTGCTGAAAAGGGTCATCACCCCTAACAGAGCATGGGTATAAGGTTATAATATCGAAATCAAAGCCTAATTATCCCAATGGAGCTCGTCTCCACAAACGAAAAATAACACGCCCAATTCGGTCAAAAGTGAAAGTTCATGAGTTCTTGCCGGAAGGTGGTATGGTCAATAAACAATATAACCTTAAAGTATTTAGCCGTTTACGTGAAGTAATACGAAGGAAACGTCCTGATTTGTAGGGAAAGAATTATGACTGTTGCACCACGGTAATGCACCTCCTCCTCCTCACTCATCATTGCTTGTGCCTATTTCTTTTTTTTTTGCCAAAAACAGTCCTAAATCATGCGAACTCATGAACCATAATGAGCCACTGTATTCACTAATTTTTTTTTCTTCCCAGAACTGAAAGAATGGAGATTTGCCACGATTGAGAATCGTCGGAAGAGCTCAACCCTATACCAAAAAGCACATATCAGGAGTGCTTCGAGGATCGAAAAAAGGCTGACACAAGTGCATTGTATTGATGAATCATTAATTATTTTTTGAGAAAAAGAAAAGGTCACTTTATTTTTTGAACATCGGAGTATTAAACCTATTATATGTATATGTTGGAAAAAGACCGTGCATAAAATCATTCTTTCATATCTTGGCATAACAGGTGCCAACAGTAGTCCATGAAGCCTTGAATGGACTTATTCAACTTTACATACCCAGCTGTAAGCAGTGCAGTAGGACTTCTTCGCTCGGAAGGCGACTGGAATCATATGTCTATTCTTAATCAATTTCCCAAGCTCGAAAGGGTAAGCAAAGTATTGAATACCCCGCCACTACTTACAATCTATAAAAGATGGTAAAACGTTGGGGCTTAAACTGTAAATTGGGACTCTTCCCCAGAATCATCCAAGCCAAGATAAGGCATCTAAACATGCACAAACATTCATTTCGAGTCTGGCATCAAAGGCATAAATATAAAAATACTTATCGACAGCCAAGCCAAGTCGTATTGTGCGTTGTCACGTTCGATTTTTATGGTCGGTGTGCAATGTAAACGTAACTTGTTTACTGATGAGGTCCCTGGTCTGAAAATCCTTTTTATAGCAACCCAGCCTATGGCTATTCACCTTCCTATAGAAGTTCTGGTGTTTTTGTGCCTCTTTTTACTTACTATAGGTCCTTGAATTTCCATTCAAAAATCATTATTCAAAATAAAGTCCAAATGTTGCAGAAACATTTGCTATAAACCTACCTTCTAAAGTTCATAAAGAGCCGAGTTCTGGCCGAGGTGGCATTCCAGCGACTTGTATTTCCAAAGAATTGTTCATGACTTTGCCAAGTTCTACTACTCTTAAATTTTCAAATATCAATTTGAGTTACTTGATTTCTTCAAGGGGGTACTATCATCTTGACATATTATTGTGATTTATTGTATATAGTCATGTCAATCACAAGTCACTTAAGAGGACAGACTCAGACTCAATCCCCTTTACTTGCGCCTTTCACGTCTGGAAATAAATAAGTTCTAATCAACAAAAGACTGTGGAAGCTGGTATAAATCGGTATCATCTTTAAGCCCATGCAGTACGCTTTGCACTCATTTCAGCATCGAACGTCTAAAAAGTCTCGTGTTCAGGGGGATCATCCCTTGTCATTCGTTTTCGATTTTATTTGCACTTGTTATTTCTCATTTTTCCCGATACGTCTTTCACGAGGCGTAAATCAACAATAACCACGCACTCGTAAAAATATTTTACGAAAGTCTTCGTAAACATCCATTGCTCTCAACACGGAACAGTACAGACAAATTTATCAGCGATATCGCTGGTGTAATACTTATCCTGCGAATACAAAGCCTTGGTTGGTCATAAAAATCAACCCACAAGGGTGTAGAGTGGGATACAAGTGCTTGTACAATATAACGTAGCTTTTCGCGGCAGGAAATGGGGAGAAAATAATTGTATTTCACGTTGTTAAACCGAGGACCTTAAGTCCCATGGCGATTTCCATTTGATCCCGACACTTGTCGTTGCATTCCCTCGGAGATCAGATTCACAGGATTCCGCATTGTCCAGTGATTTTCAGGTTCTCAACCCAATGCATTCGCCTCGTTTACTGCTCATTCAAAGCTTCGTGCTCGGTGTCAATTCGAATTCCTATTTTCCTTTTTTTTAATTTCGTCCCGATAAGGATCCTTATTTATGTTCGATTGCGCTCGAGTGCATTGAGAGCAAGAGCGGGAGGAAAGGAAAAAAACGTTTTGCAATCGCTTGAGAATAGCAGGGTGAATCGGACGAAAAAGCAGAAAGAACCCCATGCACCTCGTGGCTAGATAAGCCGGGCGTTATTTCTTCTTCTCTTGCACCTTTTATGACTTCCTAACACCTGATTGTGTGTCATTCGTTTTGTGTCATCCTCGTCGTCGCTATCGTCATTCTCGCTATCTGGGCTCGTACTAACGTGGTAAACCAGTTACCAGTTGAATTTTGCTTGTTGATTTTTCAACTTTTTATCTTTGCCCGTTCTGCATTCGTAGCAATAGTCTAGCTTTAAGAGGACACACTTCCTTTCCAGAAATATCGTTATTGCTTTCGTCGTCGTTCTCCCTGTTGGCTATATAGTACTGGGCATGTGGCGTTCTACAGCTGCCATTCGTGTACATCCGGGAGCGGTTTGTGAGAAAAACAGCAGCTCTCGCGAATGAGCACTTTTCTGCTGCACGACTACTTCGTGTAATCGCAACCAGGAAGCATCGGAATTACTTTTTGTTTTTGATGCATTTGTCTGCATATCAGCTGCTACCACTGAATCGGTAATGAGTTTCCCTTGAAGTTACTAGGGATAAAATTAAATCGAATCATAACACCAAGTCAAGGTCCATAAACCGAAAGTTGTTTCGACTCCAAGTGCCTTGTGGGTCGCAAGGCTTTCCTGATTGGAACGTTAATACCCTAATGCGAATTTATCTCCCCCGATTATTTGGAACAACTACCTCTATTGTAGCTTATCATCAACGGGACCCTTTCAACCCCTTCCGCTCCATACTAAGTGCTTCCAACCTCATCGTATCTATGAACATCCTATTTACTTAGTTACCCAACTTTGATATGAAAAGGTCGTTATTGTAATTGATAACGAATTATTATCTTCCGTGGAGATAAAAATATTTCTGCTGAATCGTGATGACTTGCCGAAATCTATTCCGGGGCGTCTTCAGTTAAAAGTTTTTTGTTTTTCTTTTTTAGTGTGCCTTGAGAGCTGTATGGCGTTGCTCGCTGATATATGGATGAGTGATTAATCAGCAGGAGTACGGGAGTAAGCCTATTTATAGAATTGGATTCGTATTTATCGACTACATGTCATGTGGTTGCGGCTTGAGTAGTTTTAAAGCTTAAAATGTGCTTGTTCGTACGTTTGACAGTGATTAATTGGCAACCGCGCTAGTTCGTAGGACTTTGAAATGCTTGAAGTATTCATTGATTACTATTTCTGAACTGGGTAAATTGAAAAACTTTGTCTATTTCAGGTACAACAGAAAACCGTTGACATTTGTAGACTTAAAGGTCGATTATTGCGTGTAAGCTAAGGACAAGACTGAAATTATATTTTTATCGGAGCTGGTTTAGTAACTCCATCATACACGCTTCCTGATGTCGCTGACAAGATAAGGCTCAACAATGGGGACAGCTCTGCTGTACACTTTCACGGACCGCGGCAATGATCACGGACGATCTTGCTTCCCTTTGGCTGATAGATTACCGAGACGGTCGTCTCAAATTTGGCCACCAAAAGGTTGAAGAGTCGACTCTTTTTCAGGTTGAAAGACATATTGTACTCGTATTTTTAAGGATGTGCTGTACTAGAGTACTCGCGAAGGGGTAGTAAAGTAATTTTAGTTAGTTAATATAATTAAGCTAGGCTTAAGCATTTTTGTCTAGTTTAAGTTAGGTATAGGAAAACGTCGACTGTGAAAGGCCACAACTTTTCCCGAAAATAAACGCAACGCAGGTAACGTGCGCAACGTTTTCACTAACTTAGTTATCATTTGGACATAATGGTGTAAATGGCGATGTAATAAACAACATATTTGACAGATGTCACAAAAACAACATGGCCGCCAAGATCTATCCGCGCCAATCGAAAAATCTTTATTTGGCAATCGGCCACAAGCAGATCAGCTTCTTTGATCTTTTCACTCCAACTTTTTTTGGGTAACAGTATATAAAATACAAAAATTTTCCAGTTTGCATGCATCGAGTTGTTAATAGTGCTGCTAAATATTGTCTTAAGATGACTCATATTATACGCTAAAAAAATAATTTGAGACTATCAGGGAGGCTTGACTCTGAACTTCTGAGTTCCAAATAGTCGATAATTGTAATAATAATAATAATTAGATGGATTTCCACAAGGATCAGTACTAGGTCCCATACTCTGTACATAAGAAAATTTAGGGCTTTAGGCTCATCATATTGAATTATATTATAAATTACGAATATTTTAATGGTATTGAATATTGACCTTAACGAGGTTATCACCCCTTAGACCAAATTTATTTTTCGGTAAGGCTAGTTTAGCTTTACCTTAAGAAGTCGATGATATTTTTCGGTCATAGCCGAACAATTTCGATGATGAAATGTTTCTATTTTGGTGAATTAAGACAGTGAGAAAATTTTTTTTTTTCTTAGTTAAATTATTGCCTACTCTTTTATTCGACGGATCAGGACTGAGTCGAAATATAGCTCGATGAAAAGTCTGCGATGTTATTTCTCACTCTTTTATACGTATTTATAGTGCATTCGGTTTCGCTATATTATTTAAATGTGACAGTCTCTTTGAATACAACCGACCATCTAGTGGCTTAGGCTATTACAAATAAATTTGTCAAGTTTACATTTTGAGGCTGTTTTTCTTTGAGTAATCTGTCATTTGATTACAGGGGTTGGAAACTAAGTGGTTAAGTGCAATTATCAATTATTCATTTTGTGTTCAGTGCTCTATAAGGCTTGGTTTAATTGCCTCCAGACTATGTTGAAAATGGAATTCATGTTATTATATCAAAAATGATTGACCTGACATGGCTTTTCAAATTATGTTCACGAGAAGCACGACAAGGTTTAGTTTTATTTCTGTACTATTGGCTCTTTAGTAAGAAGTTTTTAATTCCTTTGAAATAATGATTTATTAAGTAGTGCTTTCATAATTGAAATATTTTTTACTCCACTCATAAATTAGGGCCATCTTTCAACTGTCACAAAAAAATGTCTTGATAACTTTAAAAACCAACCCTTAAAATTGAAATTGAACAGTGCTAATATGCAAACCAAAAGTAATTAAATAAAACAGCCGCATTTGGGAATTTAAAAATAATTCCCCAAAAGCCTCTGCATACCCAATAGGTTGGGACGGGTTTATTTTTTATTCCAGTGGCGCTACTTACTTTTGGCCTTTTGAGGTGAATGTTTTTCTCGATTTTATTATTCTTAAGTGCCTGCCGAGACTGCTCAGCCTTCTACTGTTGAATATCGTTCTGGTCATGTAAAAAGATTATGAAAAACTGTCATGCTAAATAAATTACTTCCTTTGACAGGAATTAGGGCCTAGAACAGCTCTCCAACAGAGCTTTTGAAAATTAGATTTTTTTTTTCAAATTGCAGCCTTTTTAACAGACTGGAGCAGAGCTGGTGTAATGCATTTAAATAGGAGGCATTCATTGGGCTCATCCAAAATATCTTTCTTGTGATGGTTTCTTTTACGTGGAGGCTTCCTCGGATCTTTGAACTTCTAATTCTGTCACGCGTTGTTACTCCCGCTGTCATGCGAAGCATCTTCATCTCAGCTGCCGTTAATTTGCTCTCATACTTTTTGTGCATTGACCAGCATTGTGAACCGTATGTGAGCGTCGGACGTACAACTGAAGTGTAGAGCCTTCCTTTCAGCTTAGGGGGCATTTTTCGATCACAGAAGATGGCGGAGTTTTCCCACCACTTCATCCACCCTACGCTTACGCGATGGTTGATATCGTCATCACAAGTTGCTTCTTTATTAATCATAGATCCCAGATATTTAAACTTTTCACACTTGGGAAGCACTCTTCCATTCAAGTAAATGTCTGGAATAGGCTGTTGAGGGTTAGAGAACGGGGAGCACAGATACTCTGTCTTCTTTGAACTAATACGATAACCGTGTCCCTCAAAAATGTCCACCCACACATCAAGTGCTCGTTGTAGGGACGCCTGATCATCACTTATAATGGCTCCATCGTCAGCAAAGAATAGCTGGTGCACATTGGGGTCCGTCACTTTTTCTTCAAGCAAGCAATCAAGGACTGCTATAAAGAGCAGTGGGCTGAGGACGCTCCCTTGGTGTACACCGACTTTGATTGCGAACTCTTCGGTGACTCCTGCGGTGCATCTTACTCTTGTCGTTGCTCTCTTGTACTTGTCCATGATCACTCGCACGTAGGTTTCTGGAACTCCTTTTTATCTTAGCGCTACCCATAAAAGATCTCTTGGTTGGCGGTCAAAGGCCTTCTCGAAATCAACCAACACCATATGCAAGTCCTTTGACGAATCACGATGCTTTTCCATCATGACCCAGGATGGAAATTGCATCTGTTGTTGATTTATCCGAGACAAACCCGCACTGGTCATCAGATAGTCGTATTATTTTCCGAAGTCGGCTATCTAATACCCGTTCAACGATCTTCATGGTGTGCGACATCACAGTAGTTTTGACAGAACAGTAGTTATCACAATTTCGCGTATCACCCTTTCCTTTGTGCAAGGGAAGAAGATAGCTTTCCCTCCATTGATTAGGCATAGTGTCGCCGCTCATAAGTTTGGAGATAAGAACCATGAGCCATATAGACCCGATGTCTCCCATCTTTTTCCAGAACTCAGAGGGTATCCCGTCCGGCCCAACAGCTTTTCTTTTCTTGGAGTTTGTAACCGCGTACCGAACTTCTTCGACTGTGATGTCGGATATTTCGGCATAATTCGGGACGGCTCTTGGAAAGTACTCTCGGGGAAACTGGTCGTTCAGAAGTTCCTCGCAATACTGTCGCCATCTGTGGAGAATTTTTTCGTCTTCCACAAGGAGTTGGCCTTCAGCATTGTTAATAAACTTTGGGAAACGAATCTCCTGATCATTTCTTCTTCTCTGGGCGGCTATCTTAAAGATATTTGCTCCTTTGTTCAAATTGCTTTGTCGAAGCTCCTGGGTAGCCTGGTTCCTGTCAGACGCGGAAGATGATATTTTTTCCAACTCCTGATATAGGCCTTCCATGCTTTTCGCTTTGAATTCGGCGCACTTTTTCTTCGCGATACCTTTGCAATCTATATACCTTTTCACGGCGAACTTTTTCCTCTCTATTAGTAGAAGAACACTTTGACCAAGCTTGGAAAGCCATTTTCTTTTCGTGTATCACTGCTTTGGCTTCGTCTGTCCACCACCAGGTTTGTTTTGCGTGTTGGCAGGGGCTTTTAGATGTTCCAAGCAGTGATTTGGCTTTCTCCAGGCCAGATTGTTGTAGGGAATCCCACATGTCTTGTACTCTGCACTCCTCATTACCGACCTCATCGATAATGGAAAAGAGGTAGTTTCGCCTATTTCTTTATCCAGCCTATCCTATTCTTTTATCCAGCTTATACCACTTTATTCTCTCAGACACCTTCGTTTGCTGCTTTGACTTCTTACTCGCCTCCATAAAAAATTCAGTCAGGAGGAGACGGTGTTGAGGGGCGATCGCGTCTCCCAGGATCACTTTGCAATCTTTAACTCGTGGCTTCATGAAACTGGATACCAAATGATAGTCTATTTGCGTTTCATTTCCGCCGCTGCTATAAGTGATCAGGTGCCGGCTTTGTTTGACGAACATGGTATTTAGCACTGTAAGACCGTACGACTTGCACATGTTTAGGATATCTTCACCTGAAGAGTTCCTGGTGCCGTATCCCAGCCCTCCGTGGTAGTCTTCATAGTCTTCACTTGTCTTCCCGACATGTTCGTTTAAATCTCCCCCAACAAACAAAAGCTCTTCCTTTGGGATGATTTTGACAAGGTTGTGGAAATCTAGCCAGAATGCATCTTTATATACATATATGTATATATATTGGGAAGACATTTTTGTGCTGATCAATATAGCAGGGGAAAAGACTCAAATGAAGAAGCCATGAAACAAACTTAATGGTACAAGTGTTGACGTAATTTGCTTAAGTTTTTTAAGCCATTTTCTTTCTTTCTTTCCTTTTACCATGATGTAGTTAAACATAGAGTTGCCTTTAGAGTTGAAGATCATTAAAATTGTGAAGTAACTTGATAATCGTAAAATAGGTTCAGAAGCCCGAAATTGAATGACGAAAAACATATTAACCACCATTGTATATCGCAGATTCTAGTAGCAGCACTTAGAAACTTAAGCCTCTGCCATACGAGTAAGAAAGTTGATCAATTAGTTGTTGAAAAGTCAATCTTCGTATCGGTATTTCTTTAACAACATAACGTAGGAGGCTCCTAAGCTATCTATAGGCCATTCTCTTTCCAGCTTTTTAAAACGAGTATTTAGAATTTATGGAGATCACCTCATGAGATAGTGGGTGTACTAGTTGGACTGTGGTAAATACTATACAAGATATCGCACTACACGACCAAGCATCTCCTTAAGCAAACTGGAATGTATATTTTAATACTTTAATTAATTTTGCTAAATAATAATTTGGTTTAACGAACAGCGTCGTGTCTAAACCTAGATCATCATGGAACCCACAGTAGAGAGTTAAATTAAACTCAATGGCTTAATTGTCGCTCTGTTTCTCTTTTTTTCTTTTATACTTTTAATCCTACAAAAAAAAAAATTTAAATATGAGTACTTGAAAACTTAAGCTAAGAAAATATTTGTTTATAAACATATCAAATATTTGTTTGTATTGTATAATATATATATATTATATATATTATATATATATTATATATATATATCTTTTTTTTATTTTATTTAATGCTTTTTCTAATTTTTTTGTTGGTTTTTTTTTTTTTATAGTGATGCATACTTACATATACGGATATGTTTATACAGGGTGTCCCACGAGCAGTGTGCCAGAAAGCTAGAGCGTGTAGGTCTGGTCAAGACAAGAAAAAAATCGTATGGGAGGGGGAGTCTATTCCCCCCTCGGAGTTTATGAGGATACAATAAAGTGACACAGTATTGGAATAACCCTGGATTAATCCTTTTTTTTCATTGATAACGCCTGAAAACTGACCTGTCAATTTCGTCTGGGTCCGCCCGCCGTCGATGGGTTCTACCCGCTAGGACCTTAAGACAATAAAACCGCAATTTGTCTTTATTGAAAAACAAAATATTTGCAACCCAAATGTAAATAAAAGGCATCCCATTTTTAATAAAAAAACATTTCCAAATTGGATGTTAACTCATCAACACATTACGATGTCAAACTCATACTCTCGAGAAGAATTAACGGACATGCACTTCTGCTACGGTTTAGCTAATGGTCAAGATCGTGAAGCCGAAAGACTCTACGCTGAAAGATATCCCAATCGGAGGTGTACCAGTCGTAGCATGTTTATAAGAATCCAGCGACGTCTGCGAGAGCACGGAGTGCTAGAGCATCGAAGAAGCGAAAGATCAGTTACAGATGGATCAGGAATCTTAGATGAAAGAATTTTGGATTTGGTCCGACGTAATCCCTCCCTTAGTACAAGGAGGATAGCTATTATGCTTGGAGTGCCCAAATCTAGAGTATGGAGAGTGCTTCATACCGAAAACTTACACCCAGAAAACATAACAAATTTTCATACCGAAAACTTACATCTTAGGCCAGTTCAGGATCTCACCTCAAACGACAAGTTTTTGAGAGCAGAATTTTGTCGATCATTACTGCTTCGAGATGAAACTGAACGAAACTATTTTGCAAGGGTATTCTGGACGGATGAAGCACAGTTTACCAGAGATGGGGTTACTAACTTCCACAATTTGCATCATTGGTGTGGCACCAATCCACACAACAAAAAACAAAATAAATCACAATACCGCTTTAGCTGTAATGTTTGGCTTGGTATTGTTGGACAAACTGTAATCGGGCCCTGGTTTTTGAATGCCTAGGAGACCTCTTGCCCGATTTGATGGACAACGTTCCTTTGGCCATAGCAGATAATTTAATCTACCAGCAAGGTGGGGAACCAGCACAGTTTAGAAACTGGCTGGATGATCATGTTAGTGACTGTTGGATCGGAAGAAGGGGCCCCACGGAATGGCCACCTAGATCACCAGATTTAACTCCTCTAGATTCTTATGTGTGGGGATTCATGAAGAATTATGTTTACGAAGTGGAAATAGTATCTTTGGAACAACTGAAAGAACGGATTGAAGTCGCTGGAGTCAAATTGCAGGAAAATTGGTCAAGCATAGACTTATATGCAGACATTAGAAGGAGATATAATCTTTGCCTTCTAAAAAATGGGGATCATATTGAAAATTTATTATAATAAAACTCAGAATTTTTTAAAAATAATAAAAAAGAGGTCAATGTTTCATACATTAATTTGCCTACAAGTCCAGCCGCGTTAAAACCAAAAAAAAGGTTTTCCTTAGAAAAAAGTGGTTCGGGTTTTTTTTTAATTTCTCAAAAACTACAAGACAGTTTTGCAACCTGTTTTCTGTTTTTAACTAAAAACTAATAAGAGAATTGAATTTTTGAAAAATGAAAAAAGTGGATGTAACTGTTGATTTCTAATAATTTTTTTTCCAAATTAAGTCAATTTTTTAGAAAATTGCCCCTCCCGGCTAAACGGGGGGGAATAGACCCCCCTCCCATACGATTTTTTTCTTGTCTTCACCAGGCTTACACACTCTAGCTTTTTGGCACACTGCTCGTGGGACACCCTGTATAACAAAAGCATTATAGACTGATACATATGTATGTATATCTAATGTATTATAAAATAATGTCTGTGGCCATCTGTTTGTTCTACGCTTACAGGTGTAAACGCGTATAAGTTGATCAAGAGTATCTATCCCTGATTTTGTTGAACTATAATATTTTATTATTTCTGGCTTTTTTGCATCATCAGTTACCTCTTTGTCATGGTGCAAAGCGCTCATTAAATTAAATAGAAGGTTTTTTTTAGGCACGTATGAAAGGAGAGTTGTACCTATAGTATTTTTATTGACGAAAAAGAAATGGGAAAATTGCTCGGGATTTTCTTTTACATCCAAAATGTGTGGTGGCAAAGGTGTTTTATTTGTTCGTTCTTTTCCAACTAAGGTAAGTTTTCTCTTAGTAATTCTATCCCTTATTCGTGAGATGTAAATAAATTGTCGCATGTAATGTTTCTACCTTTCAAGTCTTTTATGAGGTCTAGAACTACACGACAGCCTTGATTTCGTTCGGGATGACAATTTCTGCCTTTACCGGTGTAAACTTGCAAAGCTGGTTTTACTGTCGCACAGAGCCCACACTTTTATTTCATACTTTCCTAGCTTATATGGAATGTATTGCTTGAATGGATACCTCCCAAGATATGTCACAAATTGTTCATCCACAGTAACGCTCTCGCCTGGGTTGAATGTTTTTCGTATGTTAGATTCCCATTTGTCCCAGAAATCTCTAATTGGGGCAAGTTAATCCCGAGCACGTCGTTCGTTTCTGCCGCATTTCTTATCGAAACGTATGACTCGAGATATATGTATTTTGAAACCTTCTCAAACTCATTGTAGCTTTGAAAATTGGTCGGCCTTCGGCCATTCCACAAA
The DNA here is from genome assembly GCA_958301585.1 of Merodon equestris. Lineage (NCBI taxonomy): Eukaryota > Metazoa > Arthropoda > Insecta > Diptera > Syrphidae > Merodon > Merodon equestris. The sequence continues at coordinate 104,778,215 of OY284414.1, forward strand.
CTTTCTAAAGCCTCTCCATGGGACCGACAAAATCCAGCCAGCAAAAGTAGCCCTATATAGGCTTCGATGGATATTGCATCAACCCTTACCCATGCATCTCTAAATAGACTCATTCCCAAAAACCAATATAGGTACATATATTGATATAAAAAAAATCATAGAAAAGAAAGAAAACACTTCTAACCTTCAATGTTTGTCATCTTTACAATAATATCAATGACATCAGGTGGTAAAGACGAAAGTAGATTTTAAACCGGATATTCTGGAGGGGGTACCTATGTAGATATATGCAGTCAGTCCTGGGCAAGTGTTCAAATCATTTTGCGTTCTATGACGCCCGAGGGATAAATTTCATATTGGCCATCTGCAGCATTTATACTTCTCATCTTTTGAAAGAAATTGCGTTGGAGTGGGAAGTGCTTCGTCATCCGAACTAATATTCTCCTCATTTATCATGGGTAAACTTTCCCCACCCAATAAATCAGTTTCGTATAATGAACTATTATACGATAAATGTTCCTGTTCTATCTCGCTTGCCGTATCTATCGCAATACTACCACTTTCACCACGATCAAGCATTTGCTCAATTTCTTCGCGACTCAATCCGGCCATATGAATTCTATGAAAGATAACTAGAAATCATTTGGCTACACGTGGTTCAAACGTTTCTTTTTAGTACATATTTGTATAGCCAAAGATCCACGTGCGAAGAACACTTCTTTGCTGTGATGTGAAACACGTTCAGCTTTATTTGCTGTGCAAATGTTATCGTTACGTTCTTAGAAAAAAAATTGTGTGATCGAGTGGGTCGACCGGAGTAAGTATGTACACATACATCCATATGTAGATAATATTACATGTCGAAGAAAATAAGGTGTCCCAGTCAACGTTTGTTGGAAAAAATATATTGAGCAATTTTGACCCACAAATACAACGTACGTTATTTGAAAAAAAAAAAATTCATAAAATCTTATAAACTAACAAATGTTATATCTTTTTTTATAGTTCTATTCATTTGCTTAAAAAAATAAAAGTCAAAAAATTTCAGATAAATATATTCACAAATAAGCGAAATAACTCATATGAAAGTGTGTTTGGGCAATTTTGACCCATGAATACAGGATAAGGGTTAATGCTTTTTCTAATTTCTTGTTGGTTTTGTTTTTTTTTTTTTTTTATAGTGATGCATACGGATATGTTTATATATACATATACATATACATATATATAATATAATTGTCGCTCTTTCTTACTTTACATTCTTCATAACCTTTGGATCTATACCATTGGTCTTTTGTATGGTGGCACAAATATTGCTCTCTCATATAAAATTTCAAAATAGGATCGGCTCAGCAACTTTAAACGGATACATCTCTTTGCTGCTAGGAGTCTTAAAAAGTCCAGATATCTGGATTGAAGAAATTCTTCGAAAATATTTTTGACGACATCTTAATTGTTAAATTGTTGAAATGGCAAACATTGCTTTATCAACGCGGAGATATCTTAGGAATCCACAGCCGCTATGATACCCTGCCCTTCAAATCGTCGAATTCCGCTGACTTTAACTTCACAAGTACCCCGATAAGTCTCCCTGAACGAAAAATTTATTTTGCCCACTGTTACTTAGGACCCTCACAGCCCACACATTACTTACAACTAGCCGTTGATTTTGATATCGCCGAATGACATCTTCATCATTTGTGGCGATTTCAATTGGCCACAACTGAAATGGGTTATATCCGATAATGAGACCCATTATATCAGGTAAAGAAATCCTTTTCACAGATCATTCTTCTGCAACTTAGTAACATCACCAATAACATGGACAGACTACTCTACTTGATTTTCTCATCTGATGCCGTAAGCTGCGTTGTTACCCCCCTCTTCTCTCTACTTTAGACCCCCTACATCCACTTTTATCGGTAACTCTTTCACTCGAGACTCAATTCTCAATTCCCTTGGAAAATACGCAGTGTTTTAAATTCCGGAAAGCTGACTTCGCGAAACTAAATAATCTGCTCAGCAAAGTTAATTTTAATTTTCTTCTTAACCCTAACACACATATCCTTAAAACAAACTCTTGCGCTATTTTACTCCGAAATCCTCAACTGCTTCATTCTTTCGGTCTCATACTCACCAAAAAAAAGTACACTTCATCGCCGCCCTGGTATACCAAGAAACTACGCTTTTTGCGTAACAAAAGAAACAAAAATTGGCATGCCTATCTTAGGTCCTCCTCTGCATCTGGCCTTTCTAATAACATGCAGTCCTACACTAAATTTGCATAGCTTTGTGAATCACTCTACGTTCGATACCTAGACCGAATGCAATCCTTGCACCCCAAGTGCAACCCTGTCACGACTATTCTTTATATTTGAAAGACTGACCGCAGATGCCTCTTGTCTTTCTGAACATTACTCCAGACCTAAGCACGCAACCTAAAGGACGATTACTTTGGCGGCCGCGACTGTCTGCTTGCCATAATTAAAAAAAAAAGTATTTCACCCCTTACCGCTTTGTTTCAAAGCTCTATCTCTCAAGGACTCTTTCCTCAGCTTTGGAAGTCCATAAAAAAGGACTGAAAAATGATGTGCCCAACTATCGCCCCATTGCCAAGCTCTCATGCAAATCCAAACTTTTCGAGAGCATCGTTAATGATTCTTTCACTGCAAATCCATATCTTCTCCTAACCAACATGGATGGGTTTCTAAAAGGTCCATCGACAACCACTAATCTAGTCAAGTTTGTTTCACAATCTTTGTGTGCACTCGAAGCCGGCAAAGAAGTAGACGTTGTTGCCACTGACTTCAGCAAGACCTTTGACAAAATGTCTCACCAAATTATTTTCCTCAAGCTCATTGCCCTCGATTTCTCTCCCGGTTTTATCTCATGGATTAAATCTTATCTAGAAGATCGTCAATATAACTTTATTTTCAGATCTTCTATCTCTGATCCAATTAACGCTACCTCCGGTGTCCCACAAGGTAGTCATCTCGGCCCATTCATATTTATTTTAACCATTAATGTGTTGGCAGCCTTATTTTGAACTCTCAGCTCTTCATATATGCCAGTGATATGAACATATCTTCCCTGGTTGACTCCTGCTCTTTCCAATCTGACCTTACCGGGTTCACTACTTGGTGTTAAAAAACCATTTCGAGTTCAATGTTAGCAATTGCCAAGCCATCACTTACTCCCGCAAGCGCTCTTCCTCACCACCCAGAACCTACATTATTCGTAGTGAAACCGTCCCCCTTGTCAACTTCTTGGTTGATCTAAAGGTAATTTGCGACGGTGAACTTAACTTTCGTCTCTATGTCGACAACATTATCAAACGTGCCAACTCTGCCCTCGGTTTCGTGAAACATTGGTCCCAAGAATTGTCGAATCCTTACGTTACGAAATCATTATACATTACTTTCGATGGGCCACTTCTCGAATATGCTAGTCAAGTCTGGTCCTCCTCTTACGAATCCCACACTACGCGTATTGCGACCGTTCAACATAGGTTTATCCGTGATGTCCTTCGTGGCCTACCCCGGGTTGACCTTCTTAATTTACCAACTTATACGGATCGCCTAAAATTAATCAACTTCCAACCCTTTAGAGAACGACGCGATGCAGATATTCTCTTTATTCACGAGCTTCGCAGCGGTGACATTGACAGCCCCAGATTATTTCACATGATTCCCCTTAACACCAAGCATTCGGTCCATGCTCCTTTTCCGTATAATCACTCATCGCACAAGTTATGGCTACCACGAACCAATGTTCAGAATGCTGCGCAAAGCTAACACCAATCTTTTGACCTTTGACATAAAAAAATCCAGTCTTCTTAATTGTTTAATTAAGTTATTTTTTTTGTTAAGTGCTGTTGGGGTTCTGTTGTTTCCTTTTTTTTTCATTTTGGAAATATAATTGAAATTTCAAAAGATTTTTATAAAACAAGAGTAGTAGTCACATAATAGTGGTGACATTTAAAACACATCAACCAGAAGCACTCTGCGTTCAGACAGTGCCGTATCGGCTGCACGTGCTTAAAGTCACCTTCTTCATTCACGCTAAATTATCACTAAGTGATCCAAATATACATAAATTAATCATCACAAGAATCGGTTGATTTTCCATTCGAAAAAAAGAAGGAAAAACTGAAAATAGAACAGATATTTTCGACTGTCCTATTCGTACACACATAATTACCAAGCATCCATCAACCTGCCGAGACGAAACACACATTTTCATTTTCACTTCTCGTTCGGGTACATGTATTCCTCATCATCTTATGTCTCTGTTCCATAATCCGGGTGAGCTAATTGACACTCTGCAATGACGACGGATGAGAAGGGCGCACGATAGATTAGTTCAGTTTGCGTAGCTCGAATGGAATTTATTGAATTCTATCAGACGACCACTGTCAGGAACGACGGTCTTCGAGAAAAACAAAACCCCCGTAATCGATAAATATGTTTCCTCAGCTTATACCGCCCGACCTAGCTAGGTATGTGTGTTTGTTATCAATTTTGGTCATTAGCTTGTCACTGCCCATCCCACACTTGACACCTCTCTTATGTTCGATCAGGGTTTGAGTACGATAAATCATGGCGTGCCGTACGGTTGCTTAGATTTTAAAAGCCTTGCTCAGCTGAATCAGAATCGTCGGGGTGGCCCTGCTGTCGTCGCAACGGATTAAAGTAAATTCAATTTAAACGAATCTCCGCATAAAGCGACTTGTGGTGCCTTAAGGGTTTTACGGAAGGGCGAACGATATCCGATAGCAAAGACAAAGAACGATTGAAGTATTAGAGAGGAAAACAATGACGAAAAGGACGACGAAGAATGAATAAAGGCCCCTCGGGAATAACAATGAACAAAAGAGAAAAAGTCTCCCTCCAGCTTGTCATACGTCCCCTTTTTGCATATCCGTTTGTATCATATTTGCTCCTCTTCTCTTACATTCACCTGGAATCCATTATCCTCTTGAGGAATAAAAGTGCTTGCTGGTGCATTTCTTCGAGTGGCGCTATTATATGTATAGAGATTCACATAGATATTGACGTGTGTGGAACGTCACATTGCTTGCCGTACGTTGTATAGTGCTTGTCGAGAGTCTCTGGAGATAACCCATTTGAAGAATCCCTAATGACTCAAGTACGGCATTAACGAGAGGCATCACAGCCGGTAGACGGAATGCTAGAAAGGAAGAACAGAAATCGGAAAGAAGTCATCATAGAAGGTAGGTTGAAGCTCATCGCCAATTCTGCCTGGGGGCATTATAACCGCTGAAGGTTTCAAGATCAGGTGCGACTGATAGTTATCACAACATGTTTCATCAGCCACTTGGCATTGTTTCAATTGGCTGATGCCTCAGCACAGCCACCATCGTCCGCCTGACTACTTGGTCAGGCCGTGGGCAGGCGGTGATTTCATCGATTCCGGAAGCAGGTCCTTATCCATTCTTTTTTTGTTTCCTTTTTACCTCCTTTTGTCGATTGAGTGGTGTATGTGGCACCTAACAGGTTGTAATAGTTGCCGAGATTCTGTAAAAATAGTTGTGGTGCAAGGGTCAATTGATGTGAGCTCCTTGAGCAGGATATCTTTCTTACATCATTGAGTGGCACGAAGAGTGGGCTGTGTGGGCTCAACGACATCCTTCTGTTACCTTGGCTTAGTTTTACTAAGAACTGCTCTGCTTGTGTTCTGTCAACTTATGTACGCTGAATTGTGAAGTGGTTTGTTTGTTATTTACTATTCAGCGTGGCCCTGTGCCACCGTGCTCCAGTGTCGTATTTGTTTCTGTGTTTATGCTGTTGTTGTTGACGTCCTGCATTCTAATTAACTTGAAGTGGCAGCTACTGAAGGTTGAGAGTGTGTTGCACTCTTTCGTATGGAGAGATAGGCTCTTATTAACTTTAATTGAGTTTTGAACAGAATTGTTCAAAAATGTAATCTAATTAGTAAAAATTGTTTTTTTCGTTTTTTTTTTTGGTTTTGTTTACGCTCTTGGCGCGGCAAGGAGTGGAAGGATGTAATTTATTCTTTGTACACTGTGCACAATAGTAATGAATAGATGTACTTGGGTGTTACTTGAAAGAATGGAGGAAGAACAGTTTTTAAGGATGTTATACGAGTTCTCTTGAGTTGTGTAAGAAAGCGTGAAGGCATGTAAGGAGTAAGTGGATTTTCCTGCTAATTCGAAATACAGGTACGACATTTGATGCCCTCTTTAAGTTTGATTCAACTTTTTGTCAGCTCTATGACTCCAGTTGGATGTTGGATCTGAAATTATGAACCACCTTAGTGCTAGAAAGGAGTACCTAAATCCACCTTAATTATGTTCATGATTGCAAATGGGAAATGCAGTTTTTCAGTACATGGCGATAGTCAAACGTGCTGGTCAGAAAGCTTACGCAATTGCTCTATCAACGACGTGTCATATATTTTTGTGGGTGAAATTGTCGATTTTTGAGCATAATAAGCGGATCTTTAGTTTGGTTTTTCCGTCGACTCGAAAAAAAAATTGCGGCGGAGGCGCGTCAAAGAACGTGTCAAAGTGCCGACTTCAATGTAGAAGAAAATGTGGGTCCCAGAGCGGTGAAAAACTTGAAGACGCAGAATTGGAAGCAGGATCAAGATCAGGATCGATGTCAAATGTTTTCTAGTTCGAAAGATGTTCGAAAAGTTAGGAAATAGTCTCAGAGCAATGAAATTCGGTGCTGTACGAGGGTAGTCCGATAAGTACTTAGCCTCGCCGCCAGATGGCGCCAGTATCGCAAGAGCAACTTACTATCGTGTAGTACATTCTAGTAGACGGTTACTGTCAGCCGGATCGGACCCGTAGTTTTGTTTTGACCGCGTGTGGAAGCAGGAGTGTCCGCGGAATTTAGAATAATGGAAAAAGAGCAATATCAGTCGATGATTCGATTCTTGTTGTTGGAAGAGAAATCGCTCAGCGAAATCAAAGAGCGTTTGGATGCTGTGTATGGTGACTCTTCTCCTTCGATGGCGATCATCAAAAATTGGTTTAACGAGTTTCAACGTGGTCGCACGTCGGTTTTTGATGAGCAACGTCCAGGTGCCCCGAAAACGGCTATCCTTTACGTGACAAAAATCCACGATCTCGTAGTGGCAGACCGCCTATTGAATGTGCGCGAGATAGCTGAGACAGTAGGCATTTCAAAAGATCGCGTGGGTCATATCCTGCATGAAATTTTGGGCATGAAACAGTGGACTTCACCCGACGAACGTGCTCCGATGAAGACGAAGACTGTCCCAGCCACCGTGATGGCTACCGTTTTCTGGGATTCACAAGGTGTGATCCACATCGACTACCTGGAGAAGGGCAAAATGGTCACAGAGCTGTACTATGCCAAATTATTGGGCCGATTCGACGCCGAATTGAAGAAAAAACGGCCCCACTTGGCGAAGAAAAAAGTGCTCTTCCACCATCATAACGCACAGGCTCACACCTCCGCCCTCGCCACGGCCAAATTGGTTGAATTGGGCTACGAACTGCTGCCCCATCCACCGTATTCTCCAGATTTGGCTCCGTGCGACTTCTTTTTATTTCCAAACTTGAAAAAGTCACTCGCCGGGAAGAAATTTCAGTCGAATGAGGCGGTCATCGCCACAACGGAGGCCTACTTTGCAGACCTCGGGAAAACGTATTTTTCAGACGGGTTAAAGAAGTTGGAGCATCGCTGGGTCAAATGCATCGAGCTAAAAGGAGACTATATTGAAAAATAAATCGCCATTTCTCCAAAATTTTTGTTTTTCTTTTGTAGGCTAAGTACTTTTCGGACCACCCTCGTATGAGTTGAAGCCTTTCGAGCTCGCGAGACGTCAAACGGCGTATTTCCAAGAGCTAAATGCTCCTCCAGGGGCAAGAAATAATGAGTTTTCTGTATGGTACTCTAACTGGCGATGAAAATCTAAAGCGAAAGAAATCGCCAAACATTCCTGGATCCAAACCTATGCTATGTATTTAGTGGGACTCAGCTCAGTGTGGTATATTATATAAGATGTTGCAGCGGCTTAAATCTTCACAGGAGCTCACTACCGAACACAACATATGAATCTGAACTAAACATTAAAGTTAAAATGAAACGCCACTTGCTTTTTTAGGTCCTTTTGAGCCGTCTTACCAAGTCACTGGGTCTGGTTCTTTTTAGTCGTCGTCTTCCGCATATTTCTTGTGTTGTGTTCTCTTCTCCCTTCTTAAGGTCGCGATGGATGGATCATTTTTGATTGTTGTCTTTGTATGATGGCGATGTTTGTCTTCTTTGATATTCCCACGAGTTGTATCCCGTATGTCCAGATAGGTTTGATGATAGACTTGTACAAAAGAAGCTTGTTGTTTGTCGATAGCTTGGAGTTATTTTCCAGGAGCCAGAGCAGTTGTTTATACACATTGCTGATTGGTATAATTCTGTTCTTTATTTTAATTGGGGTTGGTGAGCAGTTGAGTTTGGTGGTGAATATTACTTTTTGGGTTTAATCTTCCTTAATCTGTATACCCCAGTCATCAAACCATTGCATTGTTCTATATAGTAGTCCTTGAGTTGAGGTTTCCGTCGGATATCAAGCGAATCGTGTCGGCAGGAAAGGTGGCGAGCATTTTTGTGGGTCCATTCGGTATAGGGATGTCAACAGTGTAGAGGACATACATATAGTAGTGGTTCCAGTTCAGATTCTTGAGGTATTCCAGCCTTCGCCCCCAGTAGCTTTGATTGTTTGTCGTTATATTTCACGAAAGAGTGTTGTTCACTCAGGTAACTTTCGGTTATTTGGTACAAGTCCAGTGGAAGTAGGTTATAGAGTTTGTATAGCTGCCCTTTATGCCAAACTTTGTCGAATGTCCTTGCTACACTAAGAAACATCCGTAGGCAGAATATTTTTTTCTCTAGGTCAGTTGTGATTTTGTTAACTACCCTGAGAGTTTGTTCAATTGTTGAATGTTGTCTACGGAAGCCGAATTGATGGTCTAGTATAGATTTATTATTAGTCAGTATTGTCTGTAGTCGATCATAAATGAGTTTTCCGAATATTTTTCGTAATGTGGGTAGTAAATTTATTGTGGGATTAGACCATTTTTACATCTTTACCAGGTTTCGGTTAACTTTCCAAATTTTTGGGAAATATTTTAGTTTTTTTTTTTTTTATTTTTTTTATTTCATTTTTGTTTTTATATTTTTAGAACTCACTTATACGAGACAAAAATGCTTAAAACTAGCTTAAATATCAACTGACATAAAATACCTTACTGGCCCTATACGGACACTCTAAAGCAAATAGAACAACTTAAGACTATGCCTTTCGGCCTAACGATTTACTTGTAATAATTAAAATAAATAAACAACTTAGGCCAAGAAAAGTGATATTTAAAAAAAAAACTTGGAATCAGATCATTTTTTTTTTAACAAAGAAACTTATAACTAAGAATAACTTAACTCTACCTTAACTAAAATATATACATTTTTTTTTGGGGAAATATTTTAGTCCAATTAATACAATTAAAATAATGAGGTAGTCATATCCTGGGGCTTTTTTCCTTTTCCCTTCCCTATATTTTTTTTAATACAATGCTCCACTCCTTTTTTCCATTTTTTTCAATCCTTGTGTGTTTGTTAAGTGAGCCTACTATTGAAAGTTGTGTAGTTACATGGTCTTTTATGTTAGTGAATACTTCTTCATAGTGATTAGCTAAGATGTCTACTTTGTCTTGGTTGATCCCAACCCAAGTTTCGTCTGGTTTCCGTGAAGGAGTTATATGTTCTACTTTGTTTTTAAAATTTTTTTGTAGCTTTCCAAAGTGAATAGTTGGTCTAGGAAGTTAAAGTGAAGTTTCTTAGATAGTGGTTAAATTGATTGTTTTGTATTAGTTTGAGCTTTGCCTTAAGTTCCTTGGCGGTTTTGTTATATTTGCTTTTGCCACTGAGTAGTCTGGTAATCTGCCATCGTTTTCTAAGCTTTCGCTTTGCCTCTATCTTTTGTCGTATTATAGTTGGGGTGATGTAGTTGTCCTTGTTGAATGGGATTGTCTTTATTGCTGCAGCAGTTACTGTGTCGTTGAAATAAACAACAGCTCGTTATACGTCATTTTCCGATTTTAGTTTAACATTAAGTTGCAGATGATGTGCTATGTACTCTCGGAATGAGTCCCAATAAGTCTTTTCGTTATACAGTTAGGACGAAATAGTACGGGAGAGTCGTGCGTTGAGAGTTCAAGTCTTGATTTGATTTTTAATGTCTTTAGTGGAATTAAGTCAGGTTTTTTATTTGGGTCAGTAGGCCAGTAGATAGGTTCGCGGGTGTTGTGATTTGCCAATAGTTTTAAGAGTGGGAAAAGGCTAGAAACTTTGAAAAAAAAACAGAGACTTACGCGGACGTTAAAGAGTATTGTGGAATACAGGGAGGTTAATGGGACTACTGATCTATCTTAGATCATCCCATTTTTGTCAAATTAAAAAAATGTTTCTGATGGTGCAAAGCCGTTAAGGCGTAATCCATATTGTTGGGGTAATAAGCCACGGATTATTGGCAGAGATCATTAGGTTTGTAACGCCCGCGAATCACTTTGATCAGAAAGATGTTCAGGCGTATAATCTTGTATTGGATATCGTTATAGTACAATTTAACGTACTCAGATTCTGTTATTCTTTCATTGGTCGTAGGTGCTGCTCTTACTTTAGTTAGATCCCTGATTAGTTAGATCCCAAGAAGTTGGATCTTGTCCGAAAATAAGGAAATCTCTGCCAGTTTTTTATATCGTGTCCCTGAAGGCGACAAGGAAGTACTGATGTCAAACTTTTTTTTCCAAATGGATTAGAAAAGCAGCCGTTCATTGGAGTTTATTTCATTTGTGTCGACGCAGTATGAACAGGTTTGGATATCGCGAATTATCTTTTTGCAACAAATCCTTTTAAACAGACCTGAATAGACCACCTTCTCTAGTACCTTGTATTCGAAAGGAGATTTTCAGCTGAAGATTTGCCTCGTTTGAGGTTTGATTACCCCACGGCAGAGGTTCTTCATTGAAGAACCGTCATGTACAACGGTGAAGAGCTGAAGGTTCGTATTTTGTGCATCACCCACCAAAGGAAACGGAGATGTATGTCTGCGATGCAGCTCGGTAGAAAACTTTTACGTTGTCCAGTGGGTCTGTGTTTTTTGAAGCATCGCTGGTAAGATATTGTCCGGCCCCGGAGATTTAAAGCGTTAGAACGATTTTATTGCCCATGATGCTTTATCCGTTGTGATAATCTTGTTTATTACATCTTCGGTTGTGTGAACCGTTGGAACCGTTTTGGTTCCTGAGTTGGAACTCAGGGGTTTTACGACCTGAGAAGTGGGTTTCAGTTAGCAGTTCTAGGGATTCCTGGATTCTGTCCAAGAACCATCTGGTTTAAAGATGAATCCCGGGACGCAGGGGTCCTTGGATAGGATCTTTCTGAGCCTTGCGGCTTCGTTGAGATCCTCTATTGATTCGCAGCACTTCCGTCACAATTTAGACTTTGCTGCTCTTGTTTTACGTTGAAGCTGGATTTGTAGTTATTCCAATCTCCGGTTCCTTTAGAGATCTTTGCTCTATTGAATAGAGTTCGAATCCTAGTCCTGAGTTGCTTTAGCTCTGTGGTCCACCAGACGGCGCTGGTCTTCTTGCAAGCACGTTGCAAAGGACAGGATTTCTTGAAAACCGCTTTCAGAATTCTCACAAGATTTTCGACTGAATTCTCAATGTAAGTTGGATCGGGGTTAGTGATGGCTTGTTTGCAACTAGGTTTGAGAAAAGATTCCAGTCTGTCTTCTGAGGGTTTCTGAAAGGTTTCGATTTTTCTTTGTTAACGTTAAGGTTGAAGAGTATTCGGCTGTGGTCCGAAAAGGAACAGTTAGTGGACACTCTCCAATTCTCTACTCAGATAGAGTCAGACTCACTTAGTAGAGTGAGGTCAATTACCTCTTCGTTAACCTGGTTACGAAACGTTGATGTATTACATTTGTTGCATATGTTGAGGTTGGTGGAGATTACGAAATCGAAAATGGACTCACCCCTTTTATTAATGTCGCTTCTTCCCCATTGAGTGTGGTGTCCATTGGCGTCGCAGCCTATCAATAGACACAATCCGCGTGACTTGGCATGTCGCACAAGTGCTCGGACTGCGTCTGGAGGTGGGTTCTCCTCATCGTATGGCAAGTATGCGGACGATAGGAGCAAAATTGATTTGTGCTGTCGTTCGTACGTTACCATCGTGAGGTCTCCATTGCTGTATGTATTCGTACCTAGGAGAAAAATGTTTAAGTATTTCTTGGCGTCTATACAGGTTTGTAGCTTACCTTTAGTATGTGGATAGTATAAATGATATATCTTAGACCTTAATCCCTGAATGTGTTCCTAAGGAGCCAAGGTTCTTGGATTAAGACTATATCCACATCTTCCTGCAGTAAGTCGTCGGTGGCTGCTTGGTGGTGTAAATTAATTTGCACCACCAGCAGCCTTCTTTGACTTGCGCGTTCATTGGGGAGCCTTACCTTCAAGGTTCCCAGCCCGAATTTGATGCTGCCAGATCTGCTGCAGATGTGGTCAAGTGACTTTTGGTCAATGGTAATCATGAGGTCCTTTCCCACTCCGAAGATTTGAAGAAATGATTCTCCAGCTATGAGTGTCAAGCTCTTTATTCTGCTTCAATATGGACTCGCCCTTTTCGGGAACCGGTGGAGGGATCCATATTAAAGCCAACGTGCGAAGCGAAAGCGTCGAGCGAGGGATAACCTCGAGTTTAGCGTTCTGCCAGATTTCGCCGCAATTGTCGTTTGTGCCCTTTAAGAAGTCTAGGGACTTCTGGTTGTCACAACCGACGACTTTGACTTCTTTCTGCCAGCCTCCTCCGTTGCGGTAAGCATCACTTGTAGTATTTTAGCTTCGACTATGAGCCAATTGTCGGAAGTTATCTTCCCATCCTGGTTGGAACAATAGCCACTTGTAGACTCATGGGAAGGTTGAAGCCGGCTGATGTTTTCGCCTTTTTCGCTTCCCTTAGAGCTTCTCCCCCTCTTGACGTTTTGCTTCGATCCTGAGGCAGGTGCGCTCTTTTCGACAGTGGCCGGTTGTGTTGGCTGTTGTCGAGAAAATTTTAGGACGTTGGGTTTGATACGGGCCCTGCTCGATGGCTTCTTCTCTCTCTCTGTGTCCTTTTTAGCAGTGGAGGTGGGAGCCGATTTCTTCTCGAATTTGGCTACTTCTTTCATGTGCTTCTTAATCAAGAATTTTTTGCGCCCGGAGAGCGTTGAGGGCTCTCTGGCGCTCATCCTCTTGATGTACTGCACCGATCTCTTGTAGCTGTTCTTTGCTTTTTGGCCGATGTTTTTACCCTGATCTTTCCTTCAGGTTTGCCTGTGGCCTTAGGGTCGATCTTTTCTTCCAGCAGATGAGTCTCAGTTTCAGAGTCCACTTCCATGATGTAGCTTATCTGTGATGAAGCCAAAGATCACGCCTTCGGCGGTTGCAACCTGTGCTGCTTGCGTCTTGAAAGGATGTATTTTTTTATTATTGTTTTCTGTGTTATCTTCTTTCATATTATTCATGTGTATTCCCACGAGTAGCACAGGAATGGGTGGTCGACCTGTACAGAGCCCCGCAGTATATAGACAAGGCTACTTGATCCAGGAGGGTGCCTGGTATCCTGGATACCTAAACTAACCTAAACACCACCCAAGAGTGCATTTTTCCGGGTGCATTAGCAGCTCTTGTATTGCCTGAGGTTGCTCATCGAACCAAACAAGACAGTTTTATTCATTGACACACCCATTGAACCAGAATGGAGCTTCATCGCTGAAGACAATTTTTCAATAAAAAGGGTAGAATCTTCCTTCAGCCTTTTTATATTCCACTCATCGAAACTTAGACGCTGTGGCAGGTGGTTCGGCTTCAGTTTTTGCACGAGTTGCATTTTGTAAGGTTTAAGGCCACGATCCTTGCGTAACATCTTCACGTAGACGAGTAGCACAATTCTAATTGCTGTGAACGGTGACGAATGAACAAATCACGGATACAGCAGCAAAATTTTCCTCCATATTCACTCTACCTATACGGATAGGTAGTGTGAACATGGTGCCAAATTTAGTTACTTTGGTTGATTATGACGACCGTAAAATGGTCGAAGTGGTCGAAAGAGCTCCGGATCTCCGTGTCATTAAAGAAAAAATCCACCAGGGTCGATGGATTTTATGATTGCTTAGACGGCTCCCCCCAGAGCTTGTGAGATATGAACTTTTGGTCAATTCAGGGAATCAATTTAACAGACAATTAGGATGGTTAATACTTAAAGAATTTTTGATTGTTCCGTATTGCAAGGCAGCTACTGCGATGTGTAGAGTGACCGATTGTGCGTTCGTGTATTCTTAAATTTAAACGTCAGCCATGCAATCTGTGAGAAGCAACTAGTATCCAGGATGGAACTCTTCTGGGTTCGGTTTCCTTGAAACCGCAGTGTAAAGTGGTTAGTAATTATCTACCGCCTTTTTACAGCTACTGGGAAGCCCTTTTTCTCTAATACGTTGTCTCTTTTTCTTTGTGTTTTTTGTACATACGTGTTTTCCACACCTCTGAATACCTCTGGTGAAGATTCGTTTAGAATTTCTTTTGCCTGTAATAAATTTTAATTTGTTTTGGCATTACTGGAGGTTACTTCGATTAGCACGTTTACTAGATACCTGCTCGGGCGCCAATTTTACTAAAAATTTATTTATTCAGAGTGTCTGCTTTCCGGAATAAAAATTAAATTCCTTACGTTTAAATAGCAACGCTTCTCGTAGATGTCGTGTTAGACTTGGAGATGTACTGAAATCCACTGATCCAGTATTGGGCTTGTGCGTCTAGCGTGGACAAGTGTTTGAAAGATATACGAGTATGCAAATGTGAGTATTTCTTCTTCTAAATCTGTCCCAAGTGTCCAAGAACCTCAGTCAAACTGTTTTCTTTAGAATTAGGACTTAAACAATGTAAAATTTTAAACTTCTTAATTCTTCGGTTCAACCAACGACCTTGGCCAGGTTACCTTTTTCTAACTCAGTATAATTGTGTGCGTTCCTTTTGTCTACTTCCGTTGTTTATTTAGGTCCACACAGTCCGGAAGAGTGATTTTCTCCCCTAAAAACAACCTAAAAACTTTATAGGAACAAATTCCATGAACCACGCCAGTGCTCCGGGATGGTAAATGTTATTGCATACAACAACATCATAATGCCACTCACCCACACAAACTGGCACAAAAAACACCCTAAATCATCACTCTCCTTAATTGCTACATTCTAGGTTCTCTTCCTACCATTGCAGCGATATCATCAACAATCCATTCCATTGTTGCTGCCGTGCTCCTCCACTCCTGGAATACGACAAATCCATTCAATCATCAACAAACAAAACCCTACACACAGCCTCGCATCCCGACATGTACGAATCCTTCAATCCTCTGTTCATCTTCATATGCATCCGGGCACGTAGCTCATCAGGAGCGTTAACCTATTCGAGTCAAATGCAATTGTGTACCCATGCATTCGTGTTTGCTTGACGAACACCTTCTGCCATCAAATATGAAAATTCCAAGAGAAGACTGCGAGTTCCTTTACCTTTATGCGTGTGTTTGTTTCCATCCAGAAGATCAATAATAGTAATCAATTTGCTGGGGATATAACCGGGACATGCATTGCCCAACTATTCGACCGATTCCTTGCCATTTGCAATAAGACTCCTGTGATTTCTTGTATCTGCTAATGGTTTCGAACGAGAGCTTTGCTCTTAGCAACACTTTTCCCGATATTCCGGAATTGACTTCTTCATGTTCTTGCTGTTAGTTTTAGTTTGCGGTTGCACTCCTACTACTTATCGTATGTTGAAGTAGATTCGTATGGTGGTTCAAGTGAGTGTGGCAGGATACAGAAACCGCTTGGGAAGAAGCGTAATACTCCCATATATCTAGGTCCTAATGACCAAATAGACAGCTATCTCGAAGATGGGGAAGAATAGGGGAGCGTCGAAGCATTTACTCGCATTATCCTTTCATGTGCTATTGGCAATTTTCAACAGAATATTTAATTGAACATGCCCTCGTTCCATGGCCCCTGCCACTTCTGCGTCATGTTTTAGACGTTTTGAATTTTTGTTGGCAAAAGTTTCTCAGGCAGTTTGATGAAATCACGGGGATACAAGTATGCCAGTGTGGTCGAGCGGAGAGGAATGCAAAAGTCCTTGAGAAACCGAACAATCTTTTAATGCTTTAAGACGTGGTTGTTAAGATAAGGGCAAAGGAGATTGAATGGTACGATGAGTATACGACGAGCACTTGTGTGCTGACAGGCAATGATTTTCCTGATCCTGTCTCATAGTGTAAGCAGTCGGTCGTATTAACTTTGGCCTATCTCGAACGGAGAGCGGTTGATTGTGTGATGTCGATGGGGTTTGTCGGTTTTCCTGGAGCAGTTGAGGGATTAAGTAGTTTATTCAATTGGATTAGGAGACTAATCAAAGAAGGGAGGATGGTTGCGTTTATTTTTCTTGCTTACATGTTTGGTATTATAGTTTCCTCTTGTTGCTCGTCCGGATGGACATTTTCGAAGCGGATGCCTGGAGTCGTAAAAGGGTTTATGGGAACTTGACCGTCACAAGAATCAGATTAAAGTTAAACGGATTTTTTCTTACGGTCAGATTTTGTGAATTAAATTTTTAATTCCATCCTTCTCTTAGGTCTTCATATGTGATGGATGGTCTATTAGGGTTTAAGGAAGAATTGCAGCGCTATTAACTTATGAATATAGCATACAAGCAGCGTCAAGGAAATGTGTGTATGTTCCATCTGTGGTAAGTTTTGTGTAGGAAATTGATTCCAATGTAACCAGGAACCTCTGTATAACCAGCGTCATCAAGTGCTATTAAACATTGAAATTCAAACATGACAAGAATAGAGATTTGATTTAATTATGTCAATAACATCAGTTCTAAGGCGTCAACTGTCGGCTTTGGTGTTCCACAGGGTTCCATATTAGGACCCTTTTTATTCATAATTTAAGTCAACTTATTTCATTTAATGATGAAACGGCGCTGATGACACATTTTTGTACGTTAATGGTAATAGAAAGCGAAAGTGCAACTAAAGACTGATTAGAGATTTCATCAATATAAATCAAAGCTCAGAATGAATAAATTGGAGGTGAATGAATCAAGACAACAAGTTTACGGAAATAAACGCGAATAGTAAGGACAACATTGTGTTGAATGGAGTGTATATCGAAATTATAAAGTATTTGAGCGTAACTACTGAGTGCTCAAGCTTCACAAGTATGTGGAAAATTATGACTAATAAAACAGAAACTTTTAAACAAAATTGGACTTTATTCATCGAGAAAGTATCGTACCTTCATTCCAACGCTTCTCTAATATTTCGATACCCTCTTTGTCAAATGATTTATCTTTGGCCTCAAAATGCCCTTCCGTTTTAACAATCACTTTTTCATTGGAGCCAAATCTCTTTCCCTGAGGAATGTCTTTTAGTTCTGCAAATACATAGCAAGTAGTCGCTGCCAGATTCGGAGATGGGATGCGAAAGAGATTCTTCTTTACTAGCTGGATGCCAAAATTAGCGAGATCTTTCGCCAGGACAACGCACCTGTATGCAGGGGATGCGTTGGAGTTACAAAAACTGCGAGTTTTGGAGTACGATTTGCTCGGCCATACCGTCTATCCTCCTGATTTGGGACCCTCAGACTTCCACTTGTTCCCAGCTTTGAAGATTTTTTCCAGGGAAGCGCTTTCCACCCAATGAAGAAATTGGGAGGGCTGTAGATGAATATTTTCACAGCCTTCCAGACTATCAATTCCTCAAAGGTATAGTAGTGTTGGAGAAACGCTGAAGCAAGTATGTTGAAGCCAAAGGTTATGTAGAAAAATAAAATCATTTTTTAACTAAAAATCGCAGTCCTTCATTGTCAGGCCGAGAACTTTCCACTTTATCTTCGCATGCAAAATACTTTCAAAAATCGTTTCTTAGGGGTATAATACGATGATTTTTTAAGCTGTAATCAAGCGTGAAAGAAAAATGCAAAACAAAGCTATAAGGAAACTTCTGCCAAGAATTTGCACAGTAGAGAACAGGTAGAAAATGTTGGACTAATACACATGACTTCCCATTGAATGTAGCTTAGGCTTTTTTCTTTATAGTGTTATAGTTCAAAAGTTACGCTCGTATGGTGTTTGTCACATAGCCTGGACGGGGTGCAGATGGTTTGTGTCGCAGATATTCGTTTACTACTCTCCGGGGTGGTTATCTTACATAGGATTCGAGAGATTCGACTGAATTTTACGCATTGGTTGTAATTCACAGTAACTTATTTTTTTGGTTTCCATGACATTAACGTGTTTTATATTGGAAATGCACACATAGAGCACACATTTTTGAAGTGATCTTATACTGCGAGTGTTATGCCCTCGTCAGCATTATCTCTCATTCACAACTGATGTTGTTGCACATTTTTTCCTTTTTTTTGTTCTTGGAGGCTTCTACTATCAATTGTAATATTTAGATACAAATGTTGAAGCATTATACTACCAGAGAGACAGCTTAATTAATTGTACAATATGTGTAGTGATGTAGTTCCGTCTGATGGACGGCACTGCAGATCTACAATAAACCAACAATTTCCAATCCAATCAAACAAAAGTACTGCCCTGGAAATATACACGGAAGGGTTCAGGACAGGCAATGTTGTGGGTGCTGGTGTCAGATGGTGCAGATAGCCAAAAGGCAATAAAAGCATTCGAATCATCAATAACATCAAATTTGGTCAGGCACTGTGGCATATTTCTAAATGAGAAATCGAACAGATGCGCTATAACGTTGTGCTGGATACTTGGGCATAGTAGGTAACTGTGAAGCAGACGAACTAGCCAAAATAGACATTGCACTGGAGCTTCCACCTGTTAAAGGGGAAATCCACCCATCAATGGAAATGCAAAAATATAAAATCTAGAAACAAGCACTGCAATAGGCAAATGAGAGATGGCGTGACCTTGATACATGCAACTACGCGAGACAAACCTGGTCCAGGTATTTTCAACCTAAAACCACAAGCCTGCTAAAAATGCGGAGGCAGATTACAAGCAGCCTGATCGTAGTCATTTGAGGAAAACATGCTGCAAGATTAGGACAGCTACTGTTGCTGTAGGTGTCATGATGACGAAGAGGAAGAATCTCGTATGCAATCGCCCTGCCCTAGACTCCTCAAGAAGGAACTAAAGGATCTATTCGAAACGGAGATCAACAAACTATCGAATTTTATTAAAAGTGGTCCCAGGAGTAGCGGTGACCCAGCCGACTAGAGTGGTAGCAAAACTGACCGACCTTGGTCTAAGTGATCCCAATCGCTTTACGGAGGGAAGCCACTTATACTAACCTAACCTAGAGCCAAGGTATTCGGTCGGCACAACGTCAACTACAAGTTGTGTAGTTCAGATCTTGCGCCTTCGGATTATCGTTTGTTTCTGTCCTAGCAGAATGTTCTTACTAAGCTAACCTGTAGGAAACTGCGAGATCGCCTTTCCGATTTTTTTCATCCAGAATCAAGGGCAAAGGTGGAGACACTATTTTGCTCGAAAGGAAAAAAAAAATGGAAGAATGAAAATGAGTACAGGTTAGGTCAAAAATGCATCAATAACTTCAAATTAATATCTCTACAAGAACTGTTTGAAATCGGTGGAAGGCTCTGGGAACGAGGGCAAGAGAGTTACTTCTGACCAAGAAAATGAGGATAATCCTTTTAAAAGTTAATTCGACTGAACCGAACTGAAATAGTCAAGTGTCACATTTTGGTACCAGTATAAGTTCAATTTTACAGGATCCGATGGCTTTGGCAATGTTTGTTGTAGACGAGGTGAATTTTATTTTTTAAATTGGTCACGGTTAAGCACTTAGCCTATGTCTTTCCAATGAGAAAGCGGAGTCGAAATTGAGTCGATTTGAATTTGTTAACCCACTACATTTATACTGAAAAGCTGACCAAAGACCATTTATAATGAAGCATATTGGGTGTTTAAAGCCTTCTTACTTCTTTATTTTTTCTCATACTACGCTACAGTTTGGGCTAAACCTCTTTAGGCAAAACGATACCAAAATATTATTTAGCCTTCATACTACTGTCGTCAAATTGAAAGGTTTGTTTATGAGTTTTACAATCTCCGATAAAATACCTTTATGCCAGCATTGTTTCCAACTCTAAAAATAGCTTTTAAGATTGATTTGCGAACTGCCCTCCAATTCAAACCTGATGAGATCTCTGTTGAATATATTCTTTGGACTCAAAACCATGTACCTGGGTGGTCGTTCCAGTTCATTAAAGGGCCAGAAGTCACACGGAGCTAGATTTGTCCCATCTCCAGTTACGATATGTCTCATAACACCCTCATAGTCCGAAACCATCTTTTAACAGTTAATAACGTGACTTTCTTTTTTTTTTTAAGTGTTTTTGGAACCAAACGAGATGTATCAACAGTTTGGAGCACGTTGTAAGATCGGTAATATTCTCGACACAACTGAATGTCCAACTTTAGCCTCCAACGCTATTTGTAGCAGCAGGCAAGTCGTTATTAAAGCTCATTCGTCTGCTACCACCATCTCTGGTAGATCAATACAAGAAAGAAATTAAACGAGCTGGCGCCTGGACTGGTATTACGCTCCTTTGGGTTCAAGGACATAGCAACATAGAGGGTAATGAGAGGGTCGATGAGTTAGGCAAGCTCGGGGCCACCTCAAACCATCCATCGGGAAACCAACGTCATCAAGTTAGATGACCGATATAACTTGAAAACCGGCTACCAGATATGTGATTGGCGAGCTCCCATGGAGTCATTCTGTTATTTTAATCTGCGCCCACCGCGACACGATAACGTCCATGCAAGAAGCACCTGCAAAGTTGAGCGTTGTCTTATGGCATCTAGAATAATGACGGCAAAAGACTTGTTCCATCAAGAGTGATGAGTTGTGAGTGGTGGTTAAATGGAAGCGTGCCTAGATTGGGCATAGTTGTCACAGAACGTCCAGTTTGCCCACATGATTTCGTAGTTTATCATAGGGCATGCTTTGTAAGTAACACATCTAAGCAATTTTTTCTTCTTCTTCTTCTTTCCCTTTTTTCCGGCGTCGTTATGGTCAGAAGTGTAGGACCATAACCTTCCCACTTAACTGCATTCCTACTGGTCCGCTTGTGGGGTCCGGTTTGACCTCAGAAAGTAGCGGCAGGCTTCCCGGTTTGGGATTACTTCATCGCTGAGGCCAATCAAATGCTGGTGTTTTTGCATTTGTTTGCACCAATTGTTTTTCGGCCTGCCTTTTTTGCGTGTTGAAATTGGAACGTTGTTTGATAACGCCTTTTGGACGGGGTTCAAAGGAACATGGCAATACCAACTGAGTCGGTCGCGCTCTATCTTTCTTGTGATGGTTTCTTTTACGTGGAGGCTTCCTCGGATCTTTGAACTTCTAATTCTGTCACGCTTTGTTACTCCGGCTGTGATGCGAAGCATCTTCATCTCAGTTGCCGTTAATTTTGTTGAAAGTGTGAACGAACATTTAAACAAATGTCAATAATTGTATTGTACATACACATATGTCAAATAAACGCTCTCTTCCTTGCTATCGCTGATACTGAAAGGCTGTGTTTTTTGTTCTTAGCTGCTCTCTGCTAATAAATCCAATTTTATCAGGTTATGGGCATACCATCCATCAAAAAACTATAGCCAATCTGTGAAGATAAATTAATTTGTAGCGATAGCAATTGCAATTTTTTGAAGAGGTAAAAGAATATAGTTGATATTTTTTTTTTTTTTTTCATTTTTGACCTTGAACATTTCAACGTGTGAAACCTCAATCGTGTGAATAAAATCGTCAAAAAAAAAAAAAATGTCAACACACACAATATCGTTTGACAAATTACGCGGTCGCGATAATTATAATGTATGGAAAAGACATATGAAGAGTTATCTCGTCATAAAGGGTCTTTGGAACTATACGCAAACCGCATTAGCGTCAGATGCCTCAGCACCAGTCAATGAAAACGATTTAAAGGCTCTATCCGAGATAACGCTTTTACTTGATCCATCAATTTTTTCATACATCGACGGTTTAGATACTGCAAAACAAGCATGGGATGCTTTAGAAAAAAGTCTAAGTGAATCCGGTTTGAGTCGTAAAGTGGCGTTGCTAAAACAATTGACACATACAGTTTTACGTGATTTCGATTCAATGGAGCATTACGTTACAGAAATGCTCTCTCTATCGTCGCGTGTGAAGAACGCAGGTTTGAAATTACACGATAAAATTGAAACAAAAGCAATATTGAAAAATGTTACATTTGTTCCGGGCTTGTGTACAAACTTAATTTCTGTGAGTCGAATGGCAGCTAATGGTAATAAAATAGTGTTTGAACAAGACACTTGTGAAATATTTAATAAGAAACGTGAACTTATCGGTACCGCGTCACTTGTAAATGGACTTTACGAATTAAACTGCCAATCAAACACAAAACCAACAAAAAAAGAAGTTGTTATGTTAGCAAGTGTTAGTCAAAAGTTATGGCATCGAAGATTGGGCCATATTTTCGACGAAAATTTAACAAAAGTAGAAAAGGCTTCGGTCGGCATGAAATTATCATCCAAAAAAGGTGAAAAATGTATTGTGTGCGCGAAAGGTAAACAAACGCGTGCGTCGTTTAATTCAACTGGAAAGCGTGCAGAAAAAAATTTGGACTTAATACATTCTGACGTGTGTGGACCATTTGAAACGAATTCTTTTTCGGGTGCGCGTTATTATGTTACCTTCATAGACGATTTTAGTAGAAAAGTTTTTTTAATACCTGTGAAAGCAAAGTCGGATGTCTTCGACGAATTTGTAAAATTTAAAACGTCACTGGAGAATCAGTGTTCGCGCAAAATCAAAATACTCCGTACTGATAATGGCACTGAATATTGTAACAAAAAATTCAATGACTTTCTGACCAAAAATGGTATTAAACATGAAAAAACTGCAGTATACACACCGGAACAAAATGGTGTCGCGGAGAGAATAAATCGTAGTATCGTCGAACGTATTCGTTGCATGTTAATTGACTCGGGTTTAAACAAAAAGTTTTGGGCTGAAGCAGCGTCAACGGCAGCATATTTGTTAAACCGAATTCCACGCAGGGGCAACGAAGAATCTCCAGAGGTACGTTTTATGAACAAAAAACCTAACTTATCTCACTTGAGAGTCTTTGGCAGTAGGGCACTTGTCCATATACCGAAAGAAAAACGTCGGAAGCTGGACGTCAAAGCGTATGATTGCATTTTAATGGGTTATAGCAGTCAATCAAAAGCCTATCGCCTGTATGATCCAGAAACGAAGAAAATAGTCGTCAGTCGCGATGTTACCTTTTTTGAAGACGAGAAACAGGTAATTGATAAAAATTATAATGAAATTAATCATTTTTTATCGTCGACAGTTCTACCAATTGAACAAGAAGAGGCTATTGTCAATGAGGTTGAGGACAACTGTAGTGTACCCAACACCATTCATTGACCATCCATCAATTGACTGGTCGCTAATACGTTAAAAAGTACGACATCGCATTGTCATTCGAATCCATGAATCAAAGTTCAGTTAGTGTCACCGAAAAGAAAAGTGCCGACACTTGAGAATCGAAGACAAAAAGAACATAATGATTTCGAGAATGACAGACGACACTGCCGACTGCAATAGAATAGAGTCATGCAGGTACAATCGATATGCATTGGAAATGCGACAATGATTTTTGTATAAATAGAGAACCAATAATTAAATAAAATCAGATTCAACTTGACATCCCAACCAAGTGTTTCTCTGGCATTCTTGCCATCCACCAACCTTACTCCCAAGCAGAACCTTTATGGCATTCGTGCCCTGCTTTTCCCAAACGCAATAACTACGGTAGAACCTTTATGGCATTCGTGCCCTACCTAGTTGTTGCCTAGGTCGCTCCCCCCCCCCCCAGTTGTTTAGGCTTCTTACACAACGCTGATTCAGGGGAAGAACCAAACAGTAATGAACCACCAATTGTCCACAATGGGTCATCGAATGAAAACGTAATTGAGGCACCAGACAACGAACAATCGAATGAATCAATTGTATCCATCAACAGTGAGAATGATTCGTTTGACTCGGCAACGACTGAAGTCTATGAAGATAATCAGCATGATGATACATTTGCACCTGACGAAAGTACCGAAACCCTGGATATGGTACGTCATTCGATTCGGACTGAATCGAGACCAAAGCCAAGTTATTTGCCACCACAGTATAATTTCAATGTGATCGAAACGCATACAAGTGACAAGTATTGGGTATTCGCATAACACGCAATCACACAAATAACAGCATTGCAATCGACCAGTCTGCATATATCGATGAAATACTAACCCGTTTTGGAATGAATGATTGCAATCCGATATCAACACCAGTGGATCCGAATCACAAGTTGTCAAAAAGTATGTGTCCAACCGATGCAACAGAAATCGAAGAAATGTCAAAGAAACCCTACATGCGAGCGATTGGTAGTTTATTGTTTGCATCACAAATTACGCGACCTGATATTTCGTATGTGGTCAACCTTTTGAGCCGATTTGGAACGAATCCTGGCAGACAACACTGGGCGGCTGTTAAACGTCTTATGCGATATTTGAAAGGGACAAAACATCGAAAACTTGTATATCATCATGAAGCAACGGACATAGAAGGCTACTGTGACGCCGACTATGCAGGTAATTTAGACACTAAACAAACTACAACTGAGTATGTTTTTCTGTTTCAAAAGGCAGCTATTAGTTGGAGCTCGAAATTGCAAAAACGTATCACCTTGTCAAGCACAGAATCTGAGTTTGTGGCCATGGTCGCTGCTGCCAAAGAGTCAATCTGGTTGAGACAGCTGCAACAGGAATTTTTCTCATCGTCACTTAAACCCACAGTACTGCATTGTGACAACAAAAGCGCAATGTTCAAAGCAAATAACAACTCGTACTCTGACGCAACAAAACATGTCGATGTGAAACTCAAATTTCTACACCAAAGGATTTATGAAAAAGAAATCGAATTACGTCACGTACCTACAACTGAAATGATTGCTGATGCCTTGACAAAGGGCCTTCCTAAAGTGAAATTAGAATACTTTGCCAGTAAATTTGGGTTAGTTTAATTCACTTCAAAATTCAATTTGAAATAAAGTAAATTATTACTGAACTATTTGTTTAGAAAATTTGAAATCATAGTTACAAACAATTGTTATTTGAGTTTATGTTCACAAATCTCTATTTTAATAAATGTCTTATAGAAATAGAATGTTCCTTCAGGGGAAGTGTTGAAAGTGTGAACGAACATTTAAACAAATGTTGAAAGTGTGAACGAACATTTAAACAAATGTCAATAATTGTATTGTACATACACATATGTCAAATAAACGCTCTCTTCCTTGCTATCGCTGATACTGAAAGGCTGTGTTTTTTGTTCTTAGCTGCTCTCTGCTAATAAATCCAATTTTATCAAATTTGCTCTCATACTTTTTGTGCATTGTCCAGCATTGTAAACCGTATTTGAGCGCCGGACGTACAACTGAAGTGTAGAGCCTTCCTTTCAGCTTAGGGGGCATTTTTCGATCACAGAAGATGGCGGAGTTTTCCCGCCACTTCATCCACCCTACGCTTACGCGATGTTTGATGTCGTCATCACAAGTTGCTTCTCTATTAATCATAGATCCCAGATATTTAAACTTTTCACACTTGGAAAGCACTCTTCCATTCAAGTAAATGTCTGGAATAGGCTGATGAGGGTCAGAGAACGGGCAGCACAGATACTCTGTCTTCTTTGAACTAATACGATACCCGTGTCCCTCAAAAATGTCCACCCACACATCAAGTGCTCGTTGTAGGGACGCCTGATCATCACTTATAATGGCCCCATCGTCAGCAAAGAATAGCTGGTGCACATAGGGGTCCGTCACTTTTCCTTCAAGCAAGCAATCAAGGACTGCTATAAAGAGCAGTGGGCTGAGGACGCTCCCTTGGTGTACACCGACTTTGATCGCGAAGTCTTCGGTGACTCCTGCGATGCATCTTACTCTTGTCGTTGCTCTCTTGTACATGTCCATGATCACTCGCACGTAGGTTTCTGGAACTCCTTTTTGTCTTAGCGCTACCCATTAAAGATCTCTTGGTTGCCGGTCAAAGGACTTCTCGAAATCAACCAATACCATATCCAGGTCCTTTGACGAATCACGATGCTTTTCCATCATGACCCTTATACTTTGGATTGCATCTGTCGTTGATTTACCCGAGACAAACCCGCACTGGTCATCATAGTCGTATTATTTTCCGCAGTCGGCTATCTAATACCCGCTCAACGATCTTCATGGTGTGCGACATCAGCTTGACAGAACGGTAGTTATCACAATTTCGCGTATCACCCTTTCCTTTGTGCAAAGGAAGAAGATAGCTTTCCCTCCATTGATTAGGCATAGTGTCGCCTCTCATAAGTTTGGAGATAAGAACCATGAGCCATCTAGACCCGATGTCTCCCATCTTTTTCCAGAACTCAGAGGGTATCCCGTCCGGTCCAACAGCTTTTCTTTTCTTGGAGTTTTTAACCGCGTACCGAACTTCTTCGACTGTGATGTCGGATATTTCGGCATGATTCGGGGCGGCTCTTGGAAAGTACACTCGGGGAAACTGTTCGTTCAGAAGTTCCTCGCAATACTGTCGCCATCTGTGGAGAATTTTTTCGTCTTCCACAAGGAGTTGGCCTTCAGCATTATTAATAAACTTTGGAAAACGAATCTCCTGAGCATTTCTTCTACTCTGGGCGGCTATCTTAAAGATATTTGCTCCTTTGTTCAAATTGCTTTGTCGAAGCTCCTGGGTAGCCTGGTTCCTGTCAGACGCGGAAGACGATATTTCTTCCAACTCCTGATAGTGGCCTTCCATGCTTTTCGCTTTGAATTGGGCGCACTTTTTCTTCGCGATACCTTTGCAACATCTAAAGGGTCCGCCAAATAATTTTTTTTTTTTGAAAATGCTATAAAAAAAACTACTGAATATTTTCTCAAATTTCTTTTTTTATTTGAAAGTACTATCCTTCCGGTTAATAATGGAAAATAATTTCATTCAAATGGCTGCCTCGGCTGGCCATGCAGTAGCCTACACGATCGGTCCAATTTTTTAAGCACATTATCGATTGTGTGCAGCTGTATTTCACCAATGGCTTCACGAATATTGTCCTTTAAAGCGTCAATTGTCTCTGGCTTGTCGGCGTAACACTTATCTTTGACGGCACCCCACAAATAATAGTCCAACGGTGTCAAATCGCAGCTCCGAGGTGGCCAAACGACATCAGCTCTGCGGCTGATAATGCGATCTTCAAAAACAGGGCGCAAAACATCGAGTGTAGCTTCGGCTGTGTGAAACGTAGCGCCGTCCTGTTGAAACCAAATGTTGCCAATATCCTCCTCTTCAATTTTTGTGAACAAAAATTCGTTCAACATGGCCCGATAACGATCGCCATTGACTGTAACGGCCACTCCTTGCTCATTTTCGAAGAAAAATGGCCCAATTATGCCTCTGGACCAAAATCCGCACCAAACAGTGGCTCGTTTTGGGTGCACCGGCTTTTCAACGTGCGGGTTTTCTGTGCCCCAAATGCGACAATTTTGCTTGTTTACATACCCGCCAAGATCAAAATGAGCTTTATCTGAAAAGATGATTTTTTTGGCAAAATCGGCATCTTCTGTAAGTCGATCGCAGGCACACTTAGCGAAGCGAAAACGCATTGGATGGTCAGTTGGCTTCAATTCCTGAACCAATTGGACTTTGTATGGCGTCATACCAAGGTCTTTATGCAAAATTCGTCTCAATGATGTCTCCGAAATGTTCAATTGTTGAGAACGACGGTGAATTGATGTTGATGGCGCTTCACGCACACTTTCTGCCGCAGCAGCAATATTCTCGGGTGTACGCACTGTTTTTGGCTTTTCACGCTTTGGTTTATCGATGAGGATGCCAGTTTCTTTCACTTTTTTCACAAGATAACGAACATACGGATCTGACGGTGCTTCTCTTCTTCCAAAATCCGTACGCAATTTTCGCACACATTCTGCAACATTACCATGATTTTCAAAGTAATGTCGCAATATTTCCCAGCGTTGTTTAAGCGTACACACAACCATATTCGTTCAGCGGAAGGATAAAACTAATTATCTGTCAAATCAGACATGAGCTAAGTGTTACCATTCACGAAATAAGCACTATTTGAAAAAAAAAAAAACGTTAGATGGCGGACCCTTTATATACCTTTTCACGGCGAGCTTTTTCTCTCTATTAGTAGAAGAGCACTTTGACCAAGCTTGGAAAGCCATTTTCTTTTCGTGTATCACTGCTTTGGCTTCGTCTGTCCATCACCAGGTTTGTTTTGCGTGTTGGCAGGGGCTTTTAGATGTTCCAAGCAGTGATTTGGCTTTCTCCAGGCCAGATTGTTGTAGGGAATCCCACATGTCTTGTGCTCTGCACTCCTCATTACCGATCTGATCGATAATGGAAAAGAGGTAGTTTTTCATGTTTGTAATAAAAGCTTCGCCTTTTCCTTTATCCAGCTTATACCGCTTGATTCTCTCAGACACCTTCGTTTGCTGCTTTGACTTCTTACTCGCCTCCATAAAAAATTCAGTCAGGAGGAGACGGTGTTGAGGGGCGATCGCGTCTCCCAGGATCACTTTGCAATCTTTAGCTCGTGGCTTCATGAAACTGGATACCAAATGATAGTCTATTTGAGTTTCATTTCCGCCGCTGCTATAAGTGATCAGGTGCCGGCTTTGTTTGACGAACATGGTATTTAGCACTATAAGACCGTACGACTTGCACATGTTTAGGATATCTTCACCTGAAGAGTTCCTGGTGCCGTATCCCAGCCCTCCGTGGTAGCCTTCATAGTCTTCGCTTGTCTTCCCGACATGTCCGTTTAAATCTCCCCCAACAAACAAAAGCTCTTCCTTTGGGATGATTTTGACAAGGTTGTGGAAATCTAGCCAGAATGCATCTTTTTCTTTTTGTTCGCATCCTACTTGAGGGGCATATGCGCTTACGATGTTCCACACCTCACCATGCATCACCAATTTGAGAGCCATCAAACGGTCACTGGACTTTGAAATGGTTAAGACGTTGCCAAGTAGCTCTGCCGCAAGGATGATGGCGATTCCGTTTTTTCCTTGTTCCAATCCATAGTAAAACATCTTTTAGGCTTTTGTTTTAACGTCCAAGAAACGTGCCCGATTACCGGTGTTTAGCCATTTCGTTTCTGTCCTGTGCGTACAGGATGTCTACTCGCCATCATTTCTTCAAGCTCATAGCTGCGACCACTCATGCTTCCAACGTTCTAACTCGTGACTCTTAAGTGTGGCTTACGCCGTTGCATTACTTTGCTATCCCCCGGACATCCTACAGCTCTGACCCGAGCATTGCTGCTCGTCCCAGGATTACGACCATTAGTAGTGCCTGGCAGGGTAGTGCTTTTCCTTTTAGCGTTCTTGTCCATAATGCTACGGTTTGACCGTTTTCTTCCCTTCCTTTTTTTGACACGGGCATTGCACGGATTTTTATTTTTTTTGTTTGATCTTACTCTTACAACACCGGTGATCTCCAGTCGTGTCAACCCACTGATTTGCATTCACACTTGTGGGGCAGTTTAATGGTGGTATATGTGTCCCTAGGCTCACCTTGGTGTTTTCTAAATTGCCTAGATGTGATTTTTGTTTACCTTTGTTTTAGTCGCCTTTTACGACAAGCGAGAGGTATCGCTGCAGGGATATTCTTAACCCGTCCCTGCACAGACAATCTAATCAACTTTTTAGATTTGAATAATCGATTTTTCAAAGGAAATATTTGACATTATTTTATTGGCAATTTGCTTGTTCCCCAAAAAAATTAGCCCGGAACAGTGATTAAACTAATAGAAACGATCAACAAAGTTCGGTGATTTCCTTGCTCCAGTGTCTTGTAGTCACTCAACGTTAAACAAGTAATCACTTAAAACCTCGTCTTTCGCCGTGTGGTACTAATTCTGCAATCTGATTTTCAACCTAATGTACATGCTTCATTGGCAGTTTATATTTGTTTAAAGACAGAATCGATGAAAACCTGACGCTTCCGAAGACTATACTAACGATTGTTATTCATCACAACAGAAACTGAGGAGAACAAATAGCCAAATAACGCAACTAAAGCAAAACATAGAAACATTTTCGTTCGAGAAATTAATTTCCATCAGCCCTACTAGTATGTCACCATCACAAACTCGTATATTCTTCCTGCTTCTTAAGTCGTTTAATATAAAGTAAGGAATTAAAATGAGTAATTAACAGTAATGTCTTTGGAATGTCTAATAAAAAATTAATTCGAACCGCTGACACACTTGCAAAATGCATTTTTTAAAAGCCATACATACTAAAATGAAATTCAATTTTTTGAGTTCATAATATAATTCACATCCACTTCGTGCATTGAAATGTGTAAATACTGAATCGAGAGCCCGGGAAAGCATACTTACCTGGCGTAGGGGTTACCGTGATCAAGAAGGCGGTTCCCCCGGGGCGAGGCTTGGCCATTGCACACCCGGCTGAGTTGACCTCCGCGATTATTCCTAATGCGAATAACTCGTGCGTGTAATTTTTGGTAGCCGGGGATGGCGTTCGCGCCGCCCCGACATAAACATTTCAGTGAGTAGTTGCATTGAGGGAAAGCGTGGTGTGTAGTGGGCAGATGGTTGTAATCTCATGTATAGTGAGGCTGGGGATTGGCGAAATTGATTTTATCTTGAATTACGCCGTTGCGTATTTTTTCGTTTGTGGGCCGCCACATGACGAAGTGATAAAAGTGCGACCAAATCGGTTGTGGCTATAGTAAAGGGTGTTTTTTATAGAGGTAACTTCGAAATGGAATAAAATAAAGGCCCCTATTGCGAGTGTCGATCAGCGACCGACGATCGACATTTATCGATCATCGATCGTCAATTGCAGACGTTGGTATTGTGGACGTCGATCCTGATCGACCGTTGTCGATTTGACACTCGCTTGTTGTCGATCGCAAAATACTGATCGTTGCTTTCTGTTAGAGAAAAAGATATTTTTTTTGCGTACGAAATGAAGTTATTTTAATAAAAATAATGAATTTATGGAGTATTTATGAAATTCTAATACAGGTGAAAGCAAGTTACGAACAAAAAAACAATTAGAGCGCCTCGTTTTGTTCATGGAAGCAAATCCCTATATTGCTAAGCGAATTTGTTTGAAAACACAATCAAAACACAGATAGGAAAGATTAAGTACTAAACTTAGATATTTATTAATTTGTTTATCTAGTTTATTAAGTACTAAACTAGGATGACCTCCTATGTGTTCATGGGAAAAATGGGTGAAATTAAGAAAAAAAAAAGTCCAATTGGAATGATTTGGAGTATTGAGTTTCTTTGATGAAATAAATAAACGACAGTCAAAGAACTGTCAAAAAACGAAATATTCACAATATTCATGGTTTTATTCACAATAGTCTACTTCTCCATCGATTGAGTACACAATACCAAACCCAGAATCAATCGACGCAATCGACAATTGTCGAGTCGATCGCTGACACTCACAATAAGGGCCAAAGATGATTTTTTTAAATTGACATGAAATTGACTTTATTCGAGAAATATAATTTCAAGCATATGACTAGCATGTGAATGGGCCCAAAACAAGATTGCCGTTGATCCCAATTTTCATAAGCGAATTTTGTTTAGCTATGAAGCTCACTTTTGGTTGAATGGATACGTCAATAAACAAAACTGCCGTATTTGGAGTGATGATAATCCTCAAATGTATGTTAAGGCACCGTTACATCCACAAAAACTAACTGTTTGGTGTGCTTAATGGGTTGGTGGAATAATTGTTCCGTACTTCTTTAAAAACGATGCTGGCCAGAACGTTACAGTCAATGGTGACCGCTATAGAGCCATGATTACTGACTTTTTCGTTCATCAATTGAACAACCATGATGTGCAGGAGCCGTGGTTTCAACAAGACGGCGCAACATGTCACACAACTCGTGCCACAATTGATTTATTGAAGGAAACGTTTGGTAACCGCATAATTTCACGTTACGGACCCGTGAATTGGCCTCCAAGATCGTGCGATTTAACGCTGCTTGACTATTTTCTGTGTGGATATGTGAAGTCTACGCCGATAAACCCGAAACGATTGAACACTTGGAGGACAACATTCGCCGCGTTATTGCCGATATACGGCCACAAATGTTGGAAAAAATCATCGAAAATTGGACCTCCTGATTAGACTACGTCCGAGCCAGCCATGGCGGTTATATGCCGGAAATTATATTTAAATTATAATGTCGGAAGACTGTCTTTTGAATAAAGTCAATTTCATGTCAATGTAAAAAAATCATATTTATTTTATTCCATTTCAAAGTTCTATACCTCTATTAAAAATACCCTTTAGACTAAGTTTCTATATTTCTACTTCCACGCCTGAGCTAATCGCTTGGTATTGAGACATTTGAGACCTCTCGCTGCTCCATAAGGATTAGGATTGCAGAATCACTCTCGTGAATCAGGTTTTTTGGCTAAGAACATATTTGAGTGTGCAGTGGAGGCATGAAAGGATGGATGAAGGAGTCCTTTAGAGACAACAGTTATCATCAAAATGTATTTTGTGTCCTATAAAACAGGTTCCACTTGAGGTGGCACATTTTTTCCAATAAACAATTTAGTCTTCCTTACATCCGATCTGTTTCAGAATCGAATTTTTTTCGACAATTTGGCGCAAATTAATCATCCAATTTTGGTTTTGAATTACTTTTTCACTAAATAAAAAAAAATTATTTTGAGTGATGGAAATCTTTGCTTGGACCTTTAAAATTTTTTTGCTGATAGGCAAAGATGATATCCGTTAAGTGGCTGTCACCAGTGTTATACACATTCGTACCCGTTTTATTGCATTTTCCATGACATTTTCCCGCAAGATTTCCGGCGATAACTGTTCACATTCTTGTCGAATATACTTTTTAAGGACTTCGATTGTTTGAGGATTACTGTCATAATTCGCGACTTCTGGTAGCTGCAAAGAAAGATGTCTGGGATGGTTAAATCGGGCTCTCTTACCATGCCAAATTGCCAAAACGGGAGATTACGCGACCAGGAAGCGTTTCCTTCACAATATCCATTGTGGCTCGAGCTGTGTGTACGGTTGAACCGCCTTGTTGAAGCCACATGTTCATCAAGCCCCGTCCATCCAATTCCGGCAGTAAGAAGTCGTTTATCATGGCCCTGTAGCGTTCGCCAGTGACAGTGATCGTATTACCGATGGCATCCTCAAAGAAATACGGCCTCCCGCGTGAACGCCGCACCACACAGTGGCTTTGAGTGGATGTAATGGACTCTTCGTGTTTCACACGTGGATTTCCAGTGCCTCAGAAATGAAGGTTTGGCTTATTGACGTAACCGCTTAAGCGGAAATGCGATTCGTCGCTCATGATGATTTTCGACCCAAATTCGTCCTCTTCGTTTTGAGATTAAGGATAGCTCGACAGTAATTCACACGCACTGTTTGCACTTTGTACGGAAACATGTGTAAGAAAGATAGAGCGCGACCGACTCAGTTGGTATTGCCATTTTCAAAGGAGAGATCCTTTGAACCCCGTCCAAAAGGCGTTATCAAACAACGTTCCAATTTCAACACGCAAAAAAGGCAGGCCGAAAAACAATTGGTGCAAACAAATGCAAAAACACCAGCATTTGATTGGCCTCAGCGATGAAGTAATCCCAATCGGGGAGGCCTGCCGCTACTTTCTGAGGTCAAACCGGCGGACCCCACAAGCGGACCAGTAGGAATGCAGTTAAGTGGGAAGGTTATGGTCCTACACTTCTGACCATAACGACGCCGGAAAAAAGGAAAAGAAGAAGACGGAAACATGTGTAAGTCTCTCACTAAAACTCGCTGTGGTGATACCCAATTGCGTGGCCCGTCATCTGGCTGATGTTTCTTCGTTTTCAGTGACATCGGCAGACACAGCGGCGATATTCTCGGCCGAACGACCAGTCCGACGACTGCCAAACTCTGCATGATTTCCTGTGGTTGCCATACACCACCGACCGATAATTGGTCAAAAAAACAATTATTCTACGTTCCTGCAGAGTATGGCCCTTTATTTGTTGGTATACTGCAGTTGTCTTGTTCCCGAATGTCAAATATGATTGACGTATGATGCTATTTGCAAAAATTATTACATCTTCCGATAGGATGATTAATTTTGCGCCACCTTGTATGTCTTGAATTGACTCAAAACCACAAGTCGTAATTTGAGTGTCGAAAACAGAAAAAAGTCACAGAGTGCCATATCTGGAGAATAAGGTGCTTGCTTGATTATTTTAGGTCGAAAACTCGCTCAGAAATATGGCTTTCTGAAATGGTACATTATTATGGTTCATAATCCCCTAATTTGTCTGCCTTTTAAATTCTTCTGATCGCTTAAATAATATTGTTTATTCACTGTTTGACCCACTGAAAGAAATTGGGAGGAAGCAGCACCACGAATATCGAAAAAGCAGTGAGCAAAACGTCGATTCTTGAGGGACTTTATTTTTATCGCTTTTGGTTCATTTGTGTGGCACCATTCCGGTGACTGTTAGGTTGATATGCCATGGTTGTAAATCTAAGTTTCGGGACCTGTCATGATATATTCCATGAAGGTCCCGAATCGACTCATTTTAACATGCCTGCAGCAATTATTGTGCGACGATACATTGGGATAAAATTCAGTTCCTTTGGAAAAATTCGTACTACGACATCCATGTACCAGAGCAAACCGCTTACAAAGTCATGCTACATAGACGGACGAGAGCCGCTCGTGAGCTCTGCGAGCAGAAAAGGAGAGAGAAACACATACAAAAAAGGGAGCACGAAAAGTGTGAGATCAAGGAGATGAAGGGATATTACACAGGAATGACGTTCGCAAGTTTTACGAAAAAGTAAAACAAACATGTCGGGGCTATAAATCCAGAGCAGAGGCATGTAAGAATGAAGACGGACAACTGGTAGTAGACTGTATAACGGCGAGTCAGGCAGAATGATCCATTGGCAACGGACGAAGATACAAGAGAATTCCGTCCACTTGACCTTGATGAAATCAAGCTTGTTATTTCGAAGCTTAAAACTAACAAACCCGCGGGCGTAGACGGCCTGTCTGCTGAGCTACTTTAAGCGGCTGGAGATAAATTAGTAAGGCGCATGCACCAGCTCAGCTCTAAAATATGGTCGGAGGAAAGCTTGCCCGACGAATGGAATCTCAGCATCGTTTCCCAGTCCATAAGAAAGAAGGAACTGCGCCAACTATAGAGAAATAAGTCCCCTTAACATCGCGTACAAAATCTTCTCTTCAGTACTGTGTGAACACCTGAAAGCCTCTGTCGATAATCTGACAGATTCCAATATACCAAATTTTCACACTGCATTAGATTTTGGAAAGACCCGAGAGTTCCAAATCGGCACACACCATCTTTTTGTCGATTTTAAAGGCTCATATGACAGTGACGAGCTATACCGAGCCATGTCTAGTTTTAACATCCCTGCCAAACTCGTCCAATTTTGCAAGATGACAATGGAGAATTCTCGCTGCTAAGGTCGGTAGCGAATTAGCCGAGACCTTCGATGTTAGAAAAGGATTTAGGCAAGGTGGCGCACTGTGATGTAACTTTTTCAACATCGTGCTTGAAAATATCATATGAGACTGGCCAACACAAGAGGTACGATCCATTGCAAGTCTGAGCAATTGCTTGCGTACGCGGATGACATTGAGGTAATTGGGCGAGCAGAGCGAGACGTCAATGGAGTGTTCAAAAGCATTGAAACAAAAGCGGCTAAAATGGATCTTTCGGTGAACGAGGCTAAAACCAAATATACGCTGTCATCCCAAAATAACACACAATACCGACGTCTTGGCCAGATTGTCACAATTGCTACAAATTTGAAGTAGCTCAAGGACTTCGTCTACTTTAGCTCACTAGTGACCAGCGACAACAACATCAGCGCTGAGATTAAATGCAGAATTATTCTTGCCGATCGCTCCTTCTTTGTGTTCAAGAGGCAACTGAGAAGTACGAGGGTGGTCCGATAAGTACTTAGCCTACAAAAGAAAATTACAAATTTTGGAGAAATGGCGATTTATTTTTAAATATAGTCTCCTTTTAGCTCGATACACTTGACCCAGATATGTTCCAACTTCTTTAACCCGTCTGAAAAATTGGTTTTCCCGAGGTCTGCAAAGTAGGCCTCCGTATCGGCGATGACCTCCTCATTTGACTGAAATTTCTGCCCGACGAGTGACTTTTTCAAGTTTGGAAACAAAAAGAAGTCGCACGGGGCCAAATCTGGAGAATACGGTGGATGGGGCAGCAGTTCGTAGCCCAATTCGACCAATTTGGCCGTGGCGAGGGCGGAGATGTGAACCCGTGCGTTATCATGGTGGAAGAGCACTTTTTTCTTCTGCAAGTGGGGCCGTTTTTTCTTCAATTCGGCATCGAATCGGCCCAATAATTTGGCATAGTACAGCCCTGTGACCGTTTTGCCCTTCTCCAGGTAGTTGATGTGGATCACACCTTGTGAATCCCAGAAAACGGTGGCCATCACCTTTCCGGCCGATGGGACAGTCTTCGCCTTCTTCGGAGCACGTTCGTCCACTGTTTCGACTGTTCCCTTGGTCTCTGGTGTGTACCAGTGGATCCATGTTCCGTCGACTGTCACGAAACGACGCAGAAACTCCTTCGAATTGCGCTTAAACAGCGTCAAACACTGCTCTGAGGTGGTCTCACGGTTGCGCTTGTTGTCCGGAATGAGCAAACGAGGCACCCATCGCGCCGACAGCTTTCTCATGCAGGATATGACCCACGCGATCTTTTGAAATGCCTACTGTCTCAGCTATCTCGCGCACCTTCAATCGGAGGTCTGCCAATACGAGATCGTGGATTTTTGTCACGTTATCCTCCGTGGTAGCCGTTTTCGGGGCACCTGGACGTGGCTCATCAAAAACCGACCTGCGACCACGTTGAAACTCGTTAAACCAATTTTTGATGATCGCCATCGAAGGAGAAGAGTCACCGTACACAGCATACAAACTCTCTTTGATTTCGCTGCGCGATTTCCCTTCTGAAAACAAGAATCGAATCACCGACCGATATTGCTCTTTTTCCATTTTTCTAAAATCCGCGGACACTGCGGATCCGTGCCAGCTGGAGACGCTTGTTGGTTGAGACCCAGATTTAAGGCGTGTCAAAACATACCTTAAAATCTGGGGTAAAAATCAAATTAAATATCCAAAATAGCAGGCAAAGTCAACACAACAAGCAAAACAAAATGAAAATCAAAGAGCATTCGAGCTTGCGAAAGTGAAAATGTCAAATGTCACCTTATTTTTCGAACAAACCTCGTATATACGAAGTATTCATATTGCTGGGAAGCCATATAACCTGCCTCTATTATCTTTCTTTTTTTTTTCATTCCAGATTGAGAATTCATTATCTGCAATTCAGCGAAAGCTCTAGGCTCAGCTTCATCGCCCCGCACTGAAGTCAAACCGAACATTCAAAAGAAAAAAATTCTTTCTATTTGTTGCAGCATCCAGACGGAAATACTGGTCCATTGTATGCACCTTCACCCGTATCTGCTAGTTCACAAGAACCACTGCTCTTAAGGATGATATTCGTCTCGTCAGTTTGATACATTTCTGCCAACCTTGCCTTAAAATCCAACGTTTGGTTATCGCTCTTTAGAAAATAGAATGATATAAAAAGATGATTTCTAAGAATATTTCCAACATGAGTTCTTCCCGCCATTACGAATGCAAGTCTATGCGTCTCGTCATCATTATATTCAACCTCCGATTCCGGATTTTGCTCGTTCAATAGAGCTCTCATTAGCTATGCATGGAATGTTGGATCGCGGTTGAGGCAAGGAATGCATAGCGAGGAATTGGAGCTGAAAAATTTAAGGATTCTATGGAAGGAATTAATTCGAAACTCAATCTCAGACAGTTTCGCTCATCCAACCACCAAGTGGAAGGAACCGAAGGGATAGAAAGATAGACGGGTAGACAGATGCACTTTTAATTTATGTAATTTTTTTTCATCCTGTTTCTCTATCGCACATCCGATTGGGGAAAGGATACAAGTTTCGTTTGCCACATTTAATTGGGATAATTTGTGGAAGTCCTGATTTAGAACAATCCTTGCAACTAGTTTCAAGCTATATCGCATCCTTCATTGGTTCCGAAATTACTTAAACTTGCCTGTGGCCAAAAAGAACGACAAAGGTGCAACCGAGGCGAGTCCTCTTGCGAAAAAGGACAAACAATGCACTGAGTGCACTCTGGATATTTATGACCAAGTCTAGTCCAACTTTCGACCATACATTTGCAACAAAAAGACAAGAATTGTATACAGCTAGGATGAGATACTCAGATACTACAAACTAGGAATGCAAATGGGATGAATAAACTTTTCTGCAGTCGGATCCTCCCTTGGGGCTTGGTATGGTACTCGTACAAACACTGCACTCCACATTGGATTGTCAGTGTTCCCTTTGCCATTACTGCTTCACTGCTCGCAGTGCTCATTGCTCCAGTGAGGCTTCTGTTGCTATTTATTCTGTAATGAAGGACATATTAAATATGTCCCGAGTGACATATTTACTGTGTCGTTTGTGCGTGTGGTGTGGCCTAAGGATGCGTTTAACATGATGACGATGGCGATGGTGATGCTGATGTTGATGATGATGTTTCGTTTAAATTCAAAGGAAGCACAAGTGCTTTTATCTGGTCATCTTAATATGTAGTCGTCACATCACCATCCACAAATGAGATAAGTTACGAAGGGAATCCATTTATTTGCAACCAAAGGCGTTGCGCTGCTCCGGATCACTGGCGCACGGTTCGAGGAGGAAGATGTGCCTACAAGATATATGAACAGTAAAGTAAGAGATTTATTTCAAACTCCAATAAGCAACGGAGGAAGAAAACAGAAATCAAGTAGGGGAGCGAGTACAAAGAAAATGCCGCGAGTTAAAAATCTGTTGAACGGTGATGGTGACGAGCGATCTGCCGTGTTGTCCTTGTTGTCGTTCTCAATCGAGCTCTTTTCTTCCCTCTTGCTCTGTTCTGTTTTTATTTTTGGTTTGGGTTCTGGTGTTAGTTTTCATTTTAATGCTCCCCTCCTCGTTCATGCTACGGCCTATGTGGGTTCGTTGGGTTGATTTTTCATCAAGGCCTCGGACCATCTTGTCAGGTTAAATGAGATTTGAAACTCGAGACCTTTTTTATATCTCTCTTTTGTCGTTTCTTCGTTCCGCTCTTGTTCGATGTCTCCGTTTTGTGGATGTTCTTAATGAAGATGAATTTCTATCCTGACTTCATATGTTCGTCCGTCTACCGTAAACATAATTGCAAAACTATTACATGTGGACCGTCTTCAAAAGTCCTCTTAACCGTCTTCAACTCTACGTCATAACGCTTCCATTCCAGACCTTCGACTGATTTATTGCATAAATTATTTTTTTTTTTCGTTCTTCCTTGCCTACCCTCTTCTTGTCCAACTAAAACACATTTACTGCCAGGACGGTCTAAATCGTTTTTTTTCTTAGAATTTAATTTAAGAACATTTTTATTTTCTGTTTTTTTTCTGATGACGAGAAAAGTGGTAGCACTGAGGTGAAGTGGCATTTATGGACGGGGACTTTTCGAGCATTCCTTCTCATCCTTGGGATTTTCGTCGCCACTCGAGCCGGAGCTCAGAAGTAGATTGGGAAGAGATGGTGATTTAATTGCTTATCGAGGTGTAGAATGGTTGGTGTAAAAAAATTTTATAGCTTCATTAAATGAAAAGACTTACCAACCTTCGGGTTGATTATCTGATGAATCAATTAGTAGGGATAGGACTCACAGCTTTTTTAATGTTTTTTTTTTCAACGCTTTTTACCGTTCTTTTCAGTTTTTTTTCTTTGGTTTTTATGAGTAGATCCGACAGAAGTCATTAAGAATAGCTTCGGGTGGTGTTAGCCTTTTTTTATATAAGGAACTATGATATCTCATGGGATAACGGTAATGAAATAATTTGCGATCAAAGAATTTAACTAAAGGGAGGGAATTTCAGGCGAAGGCACTAAATATTTACAGCTCATTAGGTGTTGGGATATTTACTTTGAGATTTGTCCAAAAAGTATTGGGAATTTAGTAATTTCGCGAATTGTAATAGCAATGAATTTAAACAAATCGTGGTAAAGGCGAGACATATTATTAGGGGCATAACATTAATATGGAAGATTAAAGAAGCTCCATCCAAGAGCCAGAAATACCAATTAAATTTAGAAAAAGCCTCGAAGTTACGAGGAGGAGGATCCACCTCCAGACGCAGTCTGAGCACTTGTGCGACACGCCAAGTCACGCGGACTGTGTCTATTGATAGGCTGTGACGCCAATGGACACCACACTCAATGGGGAAGCAGCGACATCAATAAAAGGGGTGAGTCCATTTTCGATTTCATTATCTCCACCAACCTCAACATTTGCAACAAAGGTAATACACCAACGTTTCGCAACCGGGTTAGGGAAGAGGTAGTTGACCTCACTTTACTAAGTGAGTCTGACTCCATCCGAGTAGAGAATTGGAGAGTGTCCACTAACTGTTTCTTTTCGGACCACAGCCGGATACTCTTCAACCTTAACGTTAATAAAGAAAAACCGAAACCTTTCAGAAACCCTCAGAAGACAGACTGGAATCTTTTCTCAAACCTAGTTGCCAACAGGTTAGTACCGCCACAAGCCATCAATAATCCTGATCCAACTTACATTGAAAATTCAGTCGAAAATCTTGTGAGAATTCTGAAAGCGGCTTTCAACAAATCCTGTCCTTTGCAACGTGCTCGCATCAGCAGCATCAATGTATACAAGAGCAAAACAAGAGCAGCAAAGTCTAAATCCTGGCGGGAGTTCTGCGAATCAATAGAGGATCTCAACGAAGCCGCAAGGCTCAGGAAGATCCTATCCAAGGACCCCTACGTCCCGGGATTCATCCTTAAACCAGATGGTTCTTGGACAGAATCCAGTCAGGAATCCCTAGAACTGCTGACTGAAACCCACTTCCCAGGCTGTAAAACCCCTGAAACCACAGTCTCCTTCGAGACGACGGTTCCTACGGTTCACACAGCCGAAGAAGTAATAAATAAGATTATCACAACGGATAAAGTATCATGGGCAATAAATTCGTTCAAGCCCTTTAAATCTCCGGGCCCGGCGGTTTTTTGCCAGCGATAGTTCAAAAAACACAGACTCACACTGTACCCCATCTCGTAAGCATTTTTTCCAATTGCCTGCGCGCGGGGTACATCCCAACACAGTGGAAAGAAATAAAGGTAATTTTCATACCTAAGGCAGGTAAACCATCCCACACTGCCGCAAAGGACTATAGGCCAATTAGTCTCTCGTCGTTTCTATTAAAAACCTTGGAGAGACTCCTTGACCTATACATCAGAGGACTCATCAACTCACGCAACTTATGCAACATTCAACACGCCTACCTTAAAGGCAGATCAGTGGAAAGTGCTCTCCATAGCGTTGTCCGTGAAATTGAGGGCTCGCTGAATTTAAAAGAGTTTACAATGGCAGCCTTCCTCGACATAGAGGGGACCTTCAACAATGTAAACACAGAGGCCATAATAACAGCTCTAGAGGACATAAAAGTAGACAAATTTATTGTAATCTGGATTGAAAATATGTTGAAGAACAGAATTATCAATGCAGACATTGGACACAGCTCTATAAGGAAAGTGACAACTAGAGGCACACCACAGAGGGGGGTTCTCTCCCACCTACTGTGGCTTCTTACAGTCAATAAAATCCTCAAATTCTTTATGGAGAAAGACACAAAGATCATAGCGTACGCGGATGACCTGGTTGTCTTGATTAAAGGTAAATATCTACCAACTATCAGTGAACTAATGGAATCTGCGTTGAGAGAACTCTCCTCGTGGGCAAGACAGAACGGTCTGAGAATAAACCCCCGGAAAACCGAGCTGGTCTTGTTCACCAGAAAAAGGAAAATTCCGATATTTGCTCCCCCAAAGTTAGAGGGCACTCCACTCAAACTCAAAGCGGAAGCCAAATATCTAGGCACCATTCTTAACTCAAAACTCTCCTGGAAAAGGAACCTGGAGGAAAGGATGAAAAAAGGATTGAATGCTTTTTATGCATGCAAAAAGACCTTCGGAAAAAGATGGGGCTTGCAACCGTACATCATTCATTGGATGTACACAGCAATCATCAGAGCCATGAAAAGCACGCCGCAAGCAGGGTTGGACATGATTCTTTATCTCCTCCCCCTGGATCTATTCATAAAAGGCTGCGCTGCAAAGAGCGCTCCCAGACTAAGGGAGTCCCCTCTGTGGAAGCAAGCCAACTATGGACATGCGGCCATACTTAGAATATTAGACAACCTGAGAAAGAAACATGGTTTTAGTAACCTCGCAGCTACGACCGACTATATTTCCCCCCAAAATCCAAAACCCGACAGAGAAGAGTGGCTATCAAACGCCGTAATCAACGACCACGAGATCACTCTCTTCACCGACGGATCGAAAATGGACACAGGCACTGTGGCCGGGTTCTACTCTGATACCCTCCACAAACAGGAATCATTCAGACTCCCTGATCTGTGCAGCATTTTTCAAGCAGAAATCCTGGCAATAGAGAAAGCAGCCAAACACCTACAGGTAGCCGATATCCCACCATCTGATATCACTATCTTCGTAGACAGCCAGGCTGCACCGAAGTCAATAGAATCCTGTATAACGAGATCAAAGGCTGTCAAGAAATGTCGCGATTCACTGAAGTCCATCAGACACCACAAAGTTAAACTCTGCTGGGTCCCGGGCCACAGCTCAATCGCAGGGAACGAAAGAGCAGACGAACTGGCCAGGCAAGGTTCTGAAATGGACATCAGCGAAGCGGACACGTTATTGCAACCACCGATCAGCGCATTATACCGCTGTACTCCTCCCGCTATTTTTCCATCTCCTAATTAGCTCATTATAGTATTGTACGTTGGATTTTTTTGGCCTGATCCATCGCTTATGTTTCCGTATTCTTTTGGTTGAGCTCCCTCTGCATGCTTCGGCATATAGTCAAATCATTTCTCATAAACAACTTTTAATGGTTGTAGCTCAGTAAGTCTCATCATTTAAAAGCCGTGGGAATGATCCATAAGCAACGTAATCGTGAGGGCGCCAGAGCCATTCATCAAAATCAACAGTCAAATCAAATATCTATGAATAGAAGCTTAGGTTTTTTCTTTGGTGGTACTAGTTCAGCGTGGTATGAAACTGGGTGAAACCATCACACCAACTCGCTACCGAAGGCAACTAATAAGTCTAAGTCGGGCATTGAAGGAAAAACAGCGCAATACGAGCAAGGACGCGACAAAGTGGTTTCGTAGCATGACAATGCTTGGCTG
Source organism: Merodon equestris (assembly GCA_958301585.1). Classification (NCBI taxonomy): domain Eukaryota; kingdom Metazoa; phylum Arthropoda; class Insecta; order Diptera; family Syrphidae; genus Merodon; species Merodon equestris. The sequence goes on from OY284414.1 coordinate 104,821,837, forward strand.
CATGTTGCGCATGTCTTTAAGGGGACACCAACGAAATTTCGATTAATTTTTTTTTTAAATCTACAAACAATTCTGCATCGAATGGCGCAAAGGAAATGAAAATCAGATAAGTAGAAGTGGGTAAAATATATTGCTGAATTTCCGAAAAATTCATTTTTGACATTTGCGAAAATCGGATTTTTTTAAGAGGCGACGAGTAATAAGTAATAATGTTAGCAATACCAATTAATTATTTTAGACGAGAATTCAACAAGCTAAAAACACTTACATCAAAAAAAGAAATTGACGTCGAAATACGTAACCATCCGTTTTTTTTTCGAAAAATGGTCGTCCTGAGAACTCTTCTTTCCGAACTTCGAAAACACTTTTCTTGGCACTGGTTTAAGATAAATCAATATACCTTATGTCATTCGCAAGCCTATGGATTACTGTTTCTACTGAACAGACAATTTTTTTTAATATTGATTACATCATATAGCATCATAGCAAATGCCGTACTTAATGCGAACAAACAGAAAAAAAGAAATTGAAAATCGGACATGGCATTCCCGAGAAAAAAAGTGGTTTCCAATCAGTTTTCTATTCAATAATCGTCAATGACCAGACCTTGGTGATGCGAGGTGAAAAGATCTCGACTTCACAATGAAAGACTGCGATTTTCAGTTAAAAAATGATTTTATTTTTTCTACATAATCTTCCTTGACTTCAACCCGCGTTTCTTCAACATAAGTATTATTATCCGTAAGTGAGAGTCTGAAAGACTGTGAAAATATTCATCTACGTCCTCCTAACTTCTTGATTGGATACGAGGTGCTTCCTTTTTATAAAAGTTTGAGAATAGAATGAAGACTGAGGGTGCCAAATCAGGAGAATGGCCGAGTAAATCGTACCCCAAATACCGCGATTGTCCTATCGCCAAAGCGCCCTTGTTTGTATACAGAAGCGTTATCCTGGTTCAAGATGTTTTTTTTTTCTTCAAGCCAGTCTTCTTCTCGTAAATTTTGGCAGCCAGCTGGTCAAGAAGATTAAACTAATATTCGCCTGAACTTTTTAAAAATTGTCCTTTTTAAGGTAATAACCTAACAGACTCCCTTTCGCATCCCAAAACACGTTGCCCATATCCTTTCCGGCAGATACAATCGACTTCACATTCTCTTGCGCTGGACCAGCGGCCTCCATTTGCTGCTTGGACTGCTGTTCCGCTTATGGCCTGTATTGATGAGTCCATGTCTTACCCATAGTGAGGAATCACCACCGCTGTGAGAAATTTGGCGCACAAAATTATCTGGACTTCTATTGAATTGGTCCAAATATTGCAGCGAAAATTGATTGCGCATTGCTTTTGATAGGCATTCAGCAAATGCTTCACCCATCTTACATAGAGCTTTCGCATCCCTAATTCTTTGTGCAAGATGTTGTTAACCATCATTATGCCGGTGAAACTAGAAAGTATTGAATTCAAACTGTATCGATCCCATGTCGGGCGCCAGGCAACATATGCTGCTTCTCGAAAAAACCAAAAAAAATCTTGACTAAGTTTTCTGTCTACATGAAATGATTTTTTGCAAACATATTCAAAACGATGAATTCAACTTATCACAAATGGTTTAGCATTTCGTATGGTAAAATTTATCTGTTCAGGCGACAAAGAACCACCATTAGACCACGAAAACTTATAATACTATCAACCAAAGAGCAATCGTCTTTGCTATAATCCATTTCGTAGGGAATACAATGCGGATTAGTTCAGTTACAATCCTTGTCCTTCTATAAAAAGCTATAAAAATCCATCTAACACAGTCGTAACTCTTATGGATATCCTCTACCACCTTTGTTACATTGTACTCTGCCCGTACTATAGAAAACAGCCACTAGGATACTCCTTTCTACCATTACATCACCACGAGAACAGAGTTAAGTGGACTTTACCCGAAAACAATAAAAATCCTTTGTGACCGTTAGATGCAACATACATATCTCACCGAACCATGTGAACAGAATATATTCATTTTTCGTTTTTTATCTACATAGCTGTTGGACGATAGAAAATAAATTTTTCCACAATATCGCCCGATAACAGGATACAATATGTTTTCAAAGTATTATTCGAAAGAAAGGGGCTAAAGCGTATGAGGGATAAAAATACTGCATATGGAATGATGCAACAATGATGTATTCCTTATATGCGGCGGATATTCACCGACAGCCATGGTGACTGACCACATCCGGAGCAATGAATAGTGCCGACAGCAACTTGGATTTCTCTGTCGATAGACGACAGCAATAGTATTGAATAGATTCACACCGGACTTTGCCTTTTCAAGAGTTAAATTTCCAATTTCCGTCCAATAAAATTGGTGAAGAAACGCATTTATGCTGTATTTGTGGGGTATTTGCTGCGTTTGCATTCCTACTTGGGATGTCCCTTGGTAGGATGGGAATGTAATACGAGTAATCGAGCCCGAAGATATGTGCTGGTAATGAGGATTCACCCCCATCCCTTAATGCTAGTTGGGGGTTGAAAGCGTGTTGAACTTTAATTTATTTTGGGATGCAATTTAACAAGGAAACGAAAAGGGTTGCTTTGGTTATTTGATGGAAAACACCTGTGACGAACGTGCTCATTTCTCCCCATTTAGAATCACGAGAATTTGATAAAATTTAAGAAAGATTTTGAAACTTTAAGTCCTCGTCACATGCCCCGTTCACACGGTGCGTTAACAAGCTTTAACGAAGCAATTTTCGTTTCTATAGTATAGGTAGTCTGCCATTCGGTGACACCATTTTCTGGTATTAAATTTCCATTTGCAGGAAAGTACCTCCATGTCCACGGGGACAAAAAAAAACGTATCCCTCACGACTTAATTACTTGCAAAAACTGAACTGGGGAGAGGAGCGAAATTATTCGGTAGTGGAACATTCCTTAATTAACACTTCCATAATCGCACTAAGGATATTACAATATATCTTTGTCAAAAATTGGAGGGAAAAAAACAAGGCAAACTACTTCCCCACTTAATGACACGAAAAGCCCGCGCTTAATTTCATGTCGTGCAGTTCCTTTTCGTTCGAAAACAGAAACAGTATCATATTAAAGAGTCCTGCAACGCCCAGGGACCCGCTCCTGATGGATAGCTATGATGTTCCTGTCACCAAGTGAAATGAGAAAAACAGAAGAACATGAGAGCAAAAAAAAAAGAAAACAAGACAACAAGATCCCATGACAAATGATTAAGTAATTCAATCCTTACAACAAATGCTCCGTAAGGATTCGTAAACAAAATCCAATCCTCTCTCCATTCGCAACCAGACCGACGTCGTTATTATTATTATCCTTTTCCATCGGTCCATGTCATCCGGTGATTCTCTAGGGACTTTAAATCACAATTCTCAGTCAGTTGAGTTGAGACGTGAAATATCATCTTCGTCCTTACGCTCTACTTCCTCCCCCCGCCCCCTCCTGCCGACCATTTAGAATGAAAATATTTTCCTAAACTCTCCCATTCCTTTCGTTTAGAATGAAAGAATTATCCGATTTAGAGTGATGCAATTGAAGAAGTAGGTATCTCGGACATCCTTTATGCCACTGAGACCAACTGAAACTGTAACAAGGGCTATGGCGATTGAGACGCAGAGTGTAACTGGAGCATAGGGATATTGTGTAAACAAATTTATATCGTTAAACACTGAATTAAATATAAATTGAATCTCGTCCTTACACAAATGAAATCATGGAAGCAGCATCACTTTTTTTCTTCCTTGTTGATGATCCTTACAACATTTTCTATAATTTCGTTTTAAATGTGCTTACAGGATAACAAATTGAATGAAATGAAGAGTACACCTTGCATGTCCTTCAACGGGCCATCGGCCAAGGATAAACTTTTAGTACTCGCAAGCAGGTACAACTTCTCGATTCATACAAATGCGAGAGGAAATGACGAGAACCTGGATTCGTCGTGCCTCCATGCTCGGGCATCATACTCGTACAATTTCTTGGGATACTCGTAATATGAAATGCAAATAATAATTTGCCTAAAGTTGGTGAAACTAAATGAATGCTGTTCCTTGAAGTTTTTCCTCGGGCGCCAGAGAGAAGAAAAAGGATGAAAGTTTGGAACTAGATTAGGAAGGCGGAGAGGGGGTAGGGCGGGCTGAAACTTCCCAAAGTGGTTTGATGAAAGTTCTCTGTGGCTGGGTCGAGGTAGTGCAGTCGTCGTGCTGCGCTTGAGGCGAAATAATTATTCATACGACGGCTTTGTCAATGAGTTTGTAGTTTTTCAGAAGGATTTGAATAATTTTTGGGACTATGATGCCCGGTTGGAGGACGATTGCGTTCTTATTGTGTGCATTTGTTGCTTCGTTAGTTTGGATTTGTAGATTTATAATTAATTTTTTTCTTCTTCTAAGCTAGGTGCCTGAGGTTTGGTTATTTTGTTGGAAAGCTTGCTCAATGCTTCTTAATTTCGGAATCCAATGGTTGACTAAGCGATTTATATCCTTCTCTGATTCGAAATTGCAATAGAATTTTCCTTCCCCAAGATAATACAGCTTCTGTTCTCAAAGTCCCTCTTCAAATCCAGGATTTTGACATCTAGACTTAAATTGGATTTATTAAGCCAAAATCAAAGGAAGTTGTGGCCTGCATAGCCTACTGCTTCTACCATCACCTTACTCGTGTATTCAGGTGTGCAACTACATGTCACAGAGGCTTTATTCTCAAAGTCAAACTCATTTATCATCCAATTTTCATTTCCCAGAAATTCAAATTACGCCAACAATAATGAAATTGTCAACTCTCTGACCTATTTGTCACAGGTATTAAGTCCTGAATGTTGGTTGTGATGATTGATAATTCGATGCGTCAGTTGGCAGCAGAACCCATCTTCTTGCCTATCTTCTTCAACGTACCATTAAGGTACATAAGGAGATAGTAGGTCTTGACGAATTGTGTACCTGTAAAAAATCTGAAATCAAGACGCGACGCGCTTAATTCACTGGCCAATCTCCGGGCAGGACACGGAGCAATGCCAGAAGAACGTTTCGTCTTTTGGTGCAGTCGATGAATCGACAAATCGACGAAGGACAGGCGGTGGAGTAAGGGATAATCAGAGGCAATGTCTGCTAAATACGATGGGATGGGTAGGGTTCTAATATTTGAACATTTTCAAGTATGTTTTGAGCGGTTATGCGACGGGCAGTTTTGTACTGCAAAATATCTTTCAATGCACGGCTCAAGCAAATTAATTAAAGTTAGTAAAGTCTACAGCGTTCAGCTTGAGCAGCTCATTCTAGGCAACACCTTTCTGATCCTGCCAAATAACTTCATTGATGTTGATGGTTGACCGATCTTGACTCATGACTTTCGACGCTTTGGGATTATCGCATTTCCAATGACAATTCGATGTAAGAATCCTTTCCTATCTTGCAGTTATTGTGTTTCAACGACCTTTGCTTTTAGATTATTATTATGGCTTTATGGCGTTTTCCTACATAGCTGAATTTGACGTCTAACGTTTCGGACAGTTTGACATGGAATGGTTTGACATAGCTCTTTATCGAGCAGCTACAATTCTTTCCAAGTTTTCTTCGAACTTTTTATCTCCCAAGTTTGAATTTCAGTTGTGCTCTCTTGTATAACCTTGCCACTTTACATCATTTGTCTCTTCTTGAGAAAGACCAGATTTAAAGATTTATGACTTATTTTATGATTTAAAAGTGAAGTTAAGTTTTACCCACATCCATGTTGTTCTGTGCTAACAAAAGTTTGTCAGCGCAAATCACACAAGATATTAAACGCCTCAGAATTGCGTTGTTCCGACTTATCAATTTGGGATGATAAAAACTTTTTTATCAAGGTTTTGCCCTAATCAGCAGTCACAGCAACCGTCGTACCCATCCTCGAAAAATCAGACTCGGTGAAACCTCTGGCGTAAATGGCGCAGCATACAGTGATTCTGGGTGAAAGTAATGGCCATTCTGGGTGATACATACATAATTCCTCAGTGTCACAGGATCTTAAGTTTTCTTTGTTTACATACCGACATGAATACCTCGTCGGTCATGAAGAACATCTTTAGCCACAATGGCAGTATTCTCGGTAGAACGAGCAATAGGAGCTCCTGCTGTTACGTGTTGTTCCAGTTTCCTCGAGGCAAGCGGATAACCGGCCATAGTATCTGATCAAAATTTCACGTTGCGCAAGGATCAGAGACGATGCTGAGGATGATAACCCTTCATGGCTTATCGACTAGTATTTTTCAACTGTTGACTTCATAAATGTCAAAATGCCAATAAATGCTATTTACACCTTGTTTTTGCCCAACATTTTCCATCGTTTGGTTGAGTGTATGCTCGACATATTAGGAGAAGAGAGTCTCAGTCGATTCGTTGTGGAATCTGCAAGAAGCTTTCTTAAGCTTACTTTTGTCAAGGATCTTAAAAACGCTATATCTCTTGCAAAGAAATATTTTAATTAAGTTCTAAGTTGGTTCTTAGCACTTTCCTGGGCTTTTTATCTGTGTTATGGTTCAATATTGGGTATTCCCGTCTAACAGAGGAACTATGATCTTGCATTTACAGCTTTCAATCCTTCTCTACAAAGTTCGTCTGCTACTTAATTTTTTTCTATATCAGTCTGCCCTTGTATAGCATTGCTTTGGTTTTTAGTCCTAGAGTGGTGAGCGCACAGGTATTGCCATACCAGTTTAGATATCATATGTCGGAGGCTGGGAGTATTTTTTTTTCGTGGTTTTAAAGATGTCAGAGTACAATTATAGGGAACTAGAGAATCCTAGCCTAATATCTGGTTGATCCATTCGTGGATACACCGTGCTTGCTGAATTTGAATTGTTCAGGTAAAACAGGTTTAGCTTAGTTGTTATTGAAATTGAACTTTCAAATGCAATCTTCTCTGTTAGGTTTCTGATTTAATTCTTTCAATATTACTCGCATGCATTTATCCTTAGCTACCCTTTCCCCAGCGGTTCCGAAAATTGTTCTGCAGGCAGCTTCCTTCAATAGAATGAATAATAAGTGGTGTTGGGTCTAATAAAGTTTCGAACAAAACATATTCTTCGAAATATATTGGTCATTTACCTCAAAGGTATATTTATATTTTAAATCCTACCTAGGAGGTGTAAAGCTATTTTGGGATAACAAGGACGGATATGTACGTTTTACTTCAGCTTGATTCTTTGTACATAGTATTGTGATCTTAAACTTGTGATCGCATAGAGGATGGAAATCCGATGACGTTGCTTTGAGGTGGCTGCAAAGTATGTGGCAAGAAAGCAAATTTTTTTGGAGAATCTTTGACCTTAATTTACCCTTGGGAAACTGCCACGTTTTCTTGATCTGTTTGGATATGATATTGACATTGTTGACGTATTTAAATTTATTCGTAGAATGATACCCTGATATTGCCCTTAGAACCCATGTTATTCATTCGAACTGTTTCCCTTCACGTAGCCATTTCATCTGATTCAAAGACCAGGACAAAAACAAACAATTCAATTTTTAATTTTATATTTGTCGCTTATGGCTGCACCATTACTTAACGATATTATCCTTTCAGGTTATATTTTCGAATCGATTTCTCCTTCTCCTAATTGGGTATGCAGTCTCAACGTGGCCATTCATTCTACTGGATGGCACTCATATTCACGTCACTATCTAGTTTTACATAACCTAAAGATGTTCGTCCTAATTCAAATGAACTTTTACTTAAGTTGAAGGAACTTTGCCTTCTGAGAACTTTCCACCAGCAATATACATTGACCATTGACTCCTATTTCCGAGGAAAATTCTAAACGGTCCTACCAAGATTTTTAACATTCGTTCGTAAGAAAACTAGAACTTCTCTCTTTTACCACCTTTGATTTTTTTTTTGTTATCCCGACTTTAAGGCAAAGGCATTCTGCTGACCCTCTGGCGGTGTTATTCTCAAAATCTCCAACCGGATTATGCATCAGATGTTAATGAGCTTGATAGGTGGCTTGCCAATACCATCTTCTTCTTCTTCTTAGATGGCGCTACAGTCCGCTGTGAACCTCGGCCTCAACCGACAAGCGTCTCCAGCTGGCACGATCTTTTGCCAGTTGTTTCCAGTGCTGCACTGCCAGTTAGTTAAGATCCACTTTCATCTGTGTGCGCCACCTTTGATTCGGTCGTCCTCTTCTACATGTTCGCCCGTACAGTTCGTCGTTGTATCGTCTCCTCCACTATTCTTTTATATAAACGGGGCCATAGATTGAACGCAGAATTTTCCTCATCCGTTTTCATTAAGGCTCTGCGCCTTAAAGGAGGACCGGGATGATCAGTGATTTATTCTGTGCTACCTTGGTACTTCTCAATTGCCTCTTGAGTCTAAAGAAGCAGCGGTTGGTAAGGGTAATTCTGCGTTTGATTTCACCGTTGGTGTTATTGTCGCTGGTTATTAGTGACTACATCAAATTTGTAGCCGCCAATTGTGACGTTCTGGCCATATATTTGGTTTTACCCTCATTTACCGAAAGACAGATTTTAGGTGCTTCCGCTTCAATGCTTTTGAACACTTCATTGACGTCTCGCTTTGCTCGCCCAATGTCGATGTCATCCGCTTACCCAGGCAGTTGCCAGACTTGAAATAGATCGTACCCCTTGTGTTGGTCAGTGAGTCTCGTATGATGTTGAAGAAATTACATGACAGTTCGTCACCTTGCCTAAATATTTTTTTTAACATGGAAGCAGCGAGAATTTTCCATTGACATCAGATGAGTTTAGCAGGGATGTTAAAACTAGGCATGGCTCGGTATAGCTCGTCCCTATGCCCGCAGCTTTAAGATTGACAAAAAGATGTGCGGCAGAAAAGATCTTGTACGCGATGTTAACGAGACTTATTTCTCTACAGTTGGCCCAGTTATAGTGGTCTTTCTGATGGACTGGGCAAACGATGCTGAGATTTCATTCGTCGGGTATGCTTTTCCGACGATTTTTTACAAATAAGCTAGTGCATGAGCCCTACCAACTCATCTCCAGCCTCTTAGCAGACAGACCATCTGCACCAGCGGCTTTGTTAGTTTTAAGGTTCGAAATAACAAGCTTAATTTCATCTAAGTCAGTTGGACGGAATTCTCTTGTATCTTCGTCCGTTGCCTGCCTGACAGCGGTATCAGATCTATCATCGCCGCTTTACAATCTATAGAAGTAGTGTTTCCATAAGCTCAGCATCGACTGTGACTCTAAGTAACTCTAAAGTTGTCCGTCTTTATCCCAACAGCCCTATGTTCTGGCTTGTTCGTTTTACTTCTTCGTAAAACTTGCGAACGTCATTCCTGTGGTAGCATCTCTCCATCTCCTCGATTTCACGCTTTTCGTGCTCTCTATTTTTCTTCCTTAAAAGCGCGTGTTCCTCTCTCTATTCCTGCGCGTAGAGCTCACGAGCGGCTCTCGTCCGTTTATGTAGCATGGCTTTGTAGACGGTTTGCTTTGCTGCATGGGCTTGTTTGCACTGCTCATCAAACCAGGGATTTCTAGCTAGTGGTGGCTTGAGACCCGCCACATCTGAGGCAGCATCCCCGATGGGACGCAGGCAATGCTCCCACTATTGTTCGTTGGATTGTGCCGGTGTCACCGGACTTTGCGAGAAGTTGAGGAAAACTCGATCGGCGAAGATCCCTGGTGATTGTAGCTTTCCGACGTCAAACTGTTGTTGTCTTGCTCGACTCCGTAGCATCGTTGATGCTTGGCTACCAACATGGAAGTGAACCGAGTCGATATTGGTTCCGTATTCGTACATCTAGGATGCTGGAGGCGTCTCTGGCGTCGATCGTAACGTGATCAATCTGTTTGATGGTCGACTGATGTGGTGAGCGCCCGGTTCCTTTATGGAAGTTGAGATGTGGGAATCGTGTGCTTGTTACAAGAAGGTTAGCCTATCCGTTATCGGAAGTGGTGTTATGTAGACTTTGTGTTCCTATGGTCGATTCAAATAAGTTCTCTTTGCCCAGTTTTACGTTAAAACTGGCAGTGTTGCAAAAAAATGGAAGAAAGTGCATCAGAACTAGAGGTGTTTCGGGAGGTGGAGGAGAGCTAAAGAAATCCTCAACGGAATGACAGGCAATTGGTTGCTGAGTTGAAGATATCAAAGACAGCCATATTAGAATATTTTGGAACTCGAAAAGTCAGAGCCTCGTTGAAATCCCTTAACCATGTCTCCCTGCTATGAATGTGGTCCTTACAGGTTTCGCTGTTTTGTTCCATTTCTTCTTGGTCCATCCTTATATTATACTCACATCTACGGCGCCCTTGCCGGCGATCTTTTTCCCTCGAGTTTTCCACCCATTATTCTTTTGACTGTTGGTCCACCATCCATTCGTTCTATATGTCCTGCCCATCTTAGTCTTCCCGATTTTCTCGAGTTCATAATTGTTTAATTGCCTCCATTCGCCTGCTTCTTCATCCTGCTACCCACCATAGCTCCTCCTCAAGATCTTGTTTTCCAAGCCCCGAAATCTATTTTCTACCCTCTCAGTCAGAAAACTAGTTTCATATTCGTAAAATGTATCTCGCATCATTATTTTTTTATATATGTATGCGGATTTTGACATTGCGGAATAAAAGAGCTGTTTTAGATGGCTCGTTCATTACGAATAAGCGCACGTTGCCCATATGAAGTCTTTTATTTCGGCAGTCAATACGATTCCCTGATATTTGAACTCATCCATTTTCTCGATTAGTCAAGTGCGAGGTTTGATCAATCAATTCCGCCATTTTGTTTTTTTATAGGGTTCGCGCAGGTTCTCGAGATACGCTCTCTTACATGACCTGGACGAGTACAGATGGTTTGGATCGAAGATGTTTGTTCACTACTCTCCAGAGGTGGATGTCCTAGATAGGATTTGAGGGATTCGACTGAATTTATCGCGTTGGTTGTAGTTCACAGTAACTTGTTTCTTTTCTATATATCTTCATTTACCTCAAGACCTACTTACTTTTCTGCCATTTTTATATTTTCTGCGTTTCTATTAACTGCTCAAATTACAGTTTACAACTTATAAGTTCCAAGAAGGACAAAATCTTATCGATGCTCAATAAATTTGAGACTCGATTGAGCAAAGGAGCTGTTGCGCTACTCCGAATGTGGCCCGTTTGTCTTTTTCTCTGATGAAAAACAATTAATAATCGTAATTCCAGAAAATGTGAGCCTTCAGTTAGTCACTAGAACACATGCGCCAAATTTGGTCGTAGTTTGGGTGGTTGTGACGGAAACTGTTTTGAACCCTTAGGAATTTCAGTAAGAGAAATTAGAGCTTCCACCAGCACCCAAGCCAAGAGCGGCTTCCTATTTGACTTTTCAATATGGAGCTGTATTAAAAAAATATCAATCCAATCCACAAGTTAATGTTAAATAAATTAATAAATTATTTTCCAACTATTCCAGAGGGAACAATTGGGCCATCCTGCAAATCAGGGTAATCAGCCGTTCAAAAATGAATTTCGTCCTTTTCCTCCATTTCTTCCAAACACATTTTTTTTTAATCCGCCGTGAAACTGTAAACCAGCAAAAATTATACTTTTTGTCTATTGTCTCGTTGGTCTGTTAGTACGATTGCTATTTTTTAAGATTTGCCCAGGCTATAGTACGGTTGCCATAAAGTTCAAAGTTTTGTTTGCTATATGATTCGCAAAGACAGCTAAAGTACTAATATATTAGTTACACAATCCGTTCCACTTTCTTCTCCTCCCTCGTCCCATTTACTCCATAACCTGATTAAACAGAAACCTCACCTTACTCTAACACGACCAACAAAAGACCAAAAGACAAGCTAAAGTCATGTTATTATCATAAGGCAGAAAACTTTTCATCGCAGTCAAAATCTCCTACCCTTTTTGTCCTCCTCACAAAAACTTCTTTCTTTCCCCGAACCGCCCACCTATTCATTACGAAGTCGACACTATGAAGCTCGGCAAACAAGAAAATCCCGCCCGTCAAACTAACTTACCGCCACGACTTCTTGCGAGTACTTTAACACCATCCCATACTCCTAATGCCGTAGACAGAAGCAATAAAGAGAATATAGCCCGGAAGCTTAACTTATGACACTCGAGTGACGGCAACAGAATTATTGCACTTTGAAGCGCAGCCAAATGCTGCGAAACTTTGCCCCATTTTTGTTGCAAAACATCATCAAATCCCGGCCGTAAGCCCATTTTCAAAATCAACAATCGCTCGCGTACTCTCTATGGATAGGGTACACAGCGTATAGGGTGTAGTGGACACATAATGATGAGGAACTTAATTGAAAGTAGTTTCGAAACAAATGGAGGACGACGTACTCTCTGGCCTTTTTTCACTTTCTAGTTATCTGACTTGGTTCGGGCCTGTGCCGGGCTGTGTTTGAGCGGGAAACTGAGAAACTTTTTCGTTTCCCAGGATGTGTTTTTCCTCTTCTTTTAGTTTTTCGCTCTTGTTTTTTTTATAATGCAGTGAAGTAGTGCGGACGGACGTAAACGTTTAATTTATTCCAAGCGAAGGTTCCCGAATTGGTCCTGGCTAATTGAGAACTTTCCTTTTTTTTTATGTCTTTCGTTTGATTGGGGACAAACGTTTAGCGCGCGGACGGACAATTTGTTGGTAATTGAATTTTTCAGAAGCAATTTGCTGCTCATCGGACGAGGTTTTCAATTAACGATTAACGATGGCGACTACTTTGCGAATTGACAGTAGCCCGAATGGATGTTTCAAGGACGTGTTCTACGTATTCGGTTGCCTTAATTAGGTTTTCAAGTGCGTCAATTGAAAAAAGTTCGACATTCATCGCTAATTGCCAGAAACACAAACCGCATCCAAACTCAGATATGTACATAGTGTCATTACCAACATAGAAGATGATCTACTGCCAGGATATCCTTGTGACGCAAAATCAACGAACTTCCACATCCGCCAACGTTCCGCCATCGCAGCAGACAGTGTCAAATGTGGTGTCAAAATTTGTCTTAATTAACATTATCTATGAGCACCCTGAAAACAGTGACCGTTATATACACAAACTCCCCCTCTATCCTTTGAAACGATATGTCATTAGAAGTCCTACGTCGCCCGTTGCGTACGAGTGTTGAAACTATTCACGTGACATACGGATGGGTGTGCACGGATGTTTGTGCGGAATCGTCACGTTCGTTAGAAACCGCATAGACAACATCGAGTGAATATTCCCTGATGAGGTGGATACACAATCGAGTAAACTCCATCTGTCGTGATGTACCATCGCCACCATCACCACCGCCACTTGATGGATACACCATGACGGAGTAGTTACCGCCTCGGCACGACGCAGTGATGGATGTATGCTGATGGAATAATTTTCTGGCAGCAGACTACGACGAACAGTTGATGACTTAAGCTGTAGATGGCAAATGGTTTTATTGAATTTTTAATTGTTGTCTTTTTCGTTCCGGTTCGTTTCAGTTTCAGTTTCGGGGGCAGGGACGGGCGGCAAGTTAAAAGCTTTTCAGTGCACTTGTGACGGGTATTGTTGACAAGGGTCGTGTCGATGGGATTTTCATGTGAGAGCATCTTCGTTCGGGATAGACTTATGTAACGTTCGTATCGAGGACTTTGTTTGAGTAGTCGAGGCATTAGTCATGTTGGAACTTCTCATTGACATAGTTTCGGAGGAGGTGCTATAGAAAACGTTGGTTGTGATCTTAATATTTGTCAACGAAGGCGATTTGTAGGTGATTATTTAAATTACATGCTCTGGACGTAAATGTTTGGGAATGTCTTTAAAACTGTTCCGACGATGGAGCTGGCGGATGCCTTTTTGACTTATATACTCGTCGGGGTTCATTTATCATTTGTTTAAGATAATTTTCCATCGGTAAAAGCTTGACGAAATTAATGATAAATATGGTGATTAATACCTTCAAAGTAAATGGGTTTAGTCAGTTTTTTTCAAATATAGTTTATAAGTGTAAGTCAGTCGTATATCAAGGATAGTTCTTCAGAGAGTATTGAATATCTTCAGTAAGAACTTACAATTTTTTTAATTGACGGCCATCTCTTCAAAGTTTCTTGCTTTTGTTTACAAAGAAGCTATCGAGAGCATATAATACTACCAGAATTAGTCTGTAAAAGCCCTTAAATCCGTCACCTATATAAGGCGCCTTTGGTTGAAGGCATTGAGATTGATTAGGACTTATAGTCAGCTATTGAAAAAGTAGATCTTGAGCCTAAGTAGTCAGCTTGTCTTTCGAACGTTCTTGCGTGCAAAGCTGCTTCTATTTACAGAGTTTCATTCGGTCAGAAAGGAAGCAAAGTTAACTTACTAACTTGCTCGAGAGTCAATGCAATAAGGGCAAGGCACGGAGTGATTTTATTTCATTGTAACCTAATACTCTGTGTACATAACCGGTCTGGGCCGTTTCTAAGGCAGTCTTTGATTCCGTTTTGGTTTATGTTTATCTCTCGAGTGATTTTTGAGCCCAAAGTACTCATCAAGTTGGGAAATGGGAATTAATTTTTCTGTTTGAGGCCATTCTGCATATCAAAAAAAAAGCTCTAAAAGTCGATTAATGCAGGATGTACTCTCGAAAGATTTTAAAATTAGATGGAAATGCAATATCACTTTATGACACTTTCCATGATTTTGATCATATTTTAAAAAGCGTTTTCTTGATTGAGGAACATACATTTATAAGAGAATGGGAATTTCAGATGATTGTTAAGACTTGTGAGCCTGGTGTTGGCTGAAAAAGGATATACTCTGTCTGAAATAGAAAGTGTTCCATTTTTGGAGTTCAACGCATGCTCTTTGAAATTCATTTATGAAATTCGACGTATGAAATTCATTAGGAATTGATGACCCATTTAAGATACCAGGGACAACAGTTAAATCGTTTTCACGTGAAATAAAATCAAGAAAAATTTGGAGCAACGATCTATTTTTGCATCAATTGCAGATACTGCCAATAATAATTGGCTTATTTATTTAGTAAGTAGATTCGGGTTAACCATGATGGTCACGATCTCTAGCCAGCTGATCTCAGTGGTGCTTTGTACCTCAGGATCGAAATAAAAGATTCTCCGGGCAGTAGATACCTATTGTCCATTCGCTTAACATGGAAACTTAGGCCTAAGATGCGTAGGCGCCTGAAGCTTTTTCCCCACTCGAACCAAATGATTCCAATCATTTAAAACTGACCAGGGATCTCTTCATTCACTTCCGATAACGTGCCCTACAGAAGGACTGGTATGGTAAAGGTATGTTAAACGGTAACGCTCTCAAACGCTTTATTGATGTCTTACTGTGTTCGCCCGATACCGCAGAATTAGTGCCAGTTTAGGTATTGGATCCTTGGGCATAGTAGTAACGGCTTGTTTGGACGTCTTGAAAGTCTTGGTTTCCCTGAAGTAGCTCCTATGTAGTGGCAAGTCTTCCCTGAAATAGCTGCTTTGTAGTGGCATGGACCTGGTGAAAATTGAGGATCCATAGCAGAAGCTACGTTATTATGAGTTTTTTTTCCAGTTCGTCTAGTCTTGTCTTCAAGCTAGATTGGCGTCCGTTGTGCTCCCTGTGGCTCTCAGGGATCTTTTTTTTCCAAAATCTCGTCACTTAGTCGGCAAAAAGTTGCGTCCATGGTCTAACTGAAGACCAGCGTGGAAGGAAATATTCTTAACTCCGAACACAATATGACACATCTGACCCCAGTATTGTGTTTTGGGGGCGGAGGTAGGGCTACATTGTTGGTAGCCTTAGCGATTCGACAGAAATCCGGTCTCAAAGACTCCACTGTGAAAGAGAAGCGCGGGATTCGCTATTCGAGAGTAAAACTGTTTGTTCCCGAGAGAGTTTTAAAAGTTTTAATTAGTTTATGGTTTTTTTAACTACAATGCTAGCAAAATTAAAATAACGAACGCACCGTCAAACCAGCGGCTCTTTTTATAACCCTACACCCGCTTCCAGTTGACACACTCTACACGCTGAAAACTTTAGCTTTTGCGCCTTTTTCTTTTGTCGCATGAAGCGCAACAATTCACCTGTTACCTCTGTCAAGTTTGGCATTTGTTGATGATTCGGTTACGCGTGTTTCTTGTTTTTATTTTATTTTTATTTCTGTTCACCACATACAAGAGGTATCAACGGCGGTGGTTGGATATAAAAATATGATCTGCATATGCAAGAAATTGTGCAACCTAGAAATAGATCATGCCTCTTGTATTAGTCAGTGAGTCTCCAAGGATGGTGTTGGAGAAAACATAGGATTAGAGCAGGGTGAACTCTCCATTTTCATCTTGCAGAGCTTATGAGTTTAGCTGAGATGTTGATACGTGACATGGCTTTCTATAGCTCGTCTCCACAGACACTATCATATGCGGATTTAAAGTCGACAAAAAGATGGTGTGTACCGCATTACATTCCTGGATCTTCTCTGAGATCCGCCGTGATTGGATGTTTGGTCTGTCGTGGATCTTCGTGGCTTAAGACCACACTGAACTAATTTTAGGCAGTTTTGAAGATTCTCTTTCTTATGAATGCGGTAAACCATGTTAAGACACCATTCACCGAGCATGGTTTTCTTCGATCATACATTCCAAATATATAAGTTTGTGTATTTTTGTAACCAACCCATTTTTATCAGCTTCAGCTTCGTTATCCCTTGGATTTCCCTCCCTTCTTCGTCCATTATACCAGGGTATAATGCGCGCTTATACTGCGTGACAGCGGTATTTTGACTATCACCGCTCTGCAGGTGATCTTTCCATATTTTTTAACATCGAATGCGACGCCGGTACTAGTTGTTCGTGTTGGCTTCCGATCAGGTTTTATAGTCTTGCCGTGTTCGCTTTACTTTTTGGTAAAATATCATTTCTGTGATTTTTCCATCTCCTTGGTGTCGTGATCCTAGTTTTGTTCCTCTGGGATGGCGCTACAGTCTGATGTGAACCTGGGCTTCAACCAACAAGCGTCTTCATCTGGCACGATATTTTGCCAATTGTTTCTAGTGCCGCACTCCCAGTTGGTTATGGTCCTCTTCCATCTGTGGGCGCCACCTCTACTGCGTCGTCCTTCATGGTTGGAGCTGTGCCTACCATTTGCTCAACATGGCCTTGCCATCTTAGATGTTGAATCCGGAGACGTCGTACTAGGCCGGTTTCGCTTATAGCCCGTACTGTTCGTCGTTGTATCTTCTCCTGCACTCTTCGTTTAGATAAACGGGACTATCGATTGAACGCAGAACTTTCCTCTCGAAGCGATCAATGGCCGTCTTCATCCGTTATCGTAAAGGTCCAGGCCTCTGCGCCAAAAGAAGGATCAGGATGATCAGTGATTTATTTAGTGCTACATCGGTTTTTCGAGAGAGGGCACTATTTCTCACTTGCATCTTGAGCCCAAAAAAGCAGCGGTTGGCAAGAGGAATTTCTAGGTTTGATCTCCGCGCTGGCGTTGTTGTCGCTGGTCACTAGTAAGCCAAGGTAGACGAAGTCCTTGACCACTTCAAATTTGTAGCCGTCAATAGCGACGTTCTGACCAAGACGTCGGTGTTGTGCATCTTTTTTGGATGACAGCTTATATTTGGTTTTACCCTCGTTCACCGAATGACCCATTTTAGCCGTTTCTGCTTCAATTTGAACACTTCATTGACGTCTCGCTGTGCTCGCCCAATTCCGTCAATCTCATGTCGTGCTCCTAGTGCTCTTTCCTTTATCTTCTTTGCTCGTAGACCTCAATCGTCCGTTGATACCGTGCGTCCATGTATGCATTCTTTTACTTCTGAATAACCTACCTTTTTCCACTGTCAATAAACTTCGCGACCATCGTTTTCTGAAAATGTTGCCATTTGCCAAGCGGGAATGAGAATCAATTTTTTAAATTGGCTTAGAGTGCAGTTACAACGTTCGACCGAGCCTTCCGGGTTAAAGCCCAAGTCGGAGTACTAGTTTTGTGGTATTTACCTAGAGAGCAGCTAGTAACACTTGCTTAAGACCGACTGATTTAAAACCCGAGTAGGGGTTATCATTACATATTCAACATTTACCTCGTCAAGTGAGAGCTTTAACTTTTAGGCTACACTACTTGCACTTCGCTGCAACGATATGCTTTCATTTTTGAAGGGTGGGATGTCACCCTTCAGTTTTATTCACATATCCTTCGTTCGATGTTAACATTTCGCAAAGCCCCACTTTTACTGCTTACCTATAATAGTTTCTGACATTTCCCCTGTTCGCGGGAATGTAAACGGTGATGACTGATATAGCGGCCTTAGCGCTTTGTCCAAAAGAGAGCGTTTTAAACCCCACGGTGAGAACGTCAAACAGAGAGCGGTCAGAAATAATAATTAAGATTTTAATTCCAATAAAATATCAAGCAGCTCGGATGAAGAATTATTATTATTTGCCGTGCTACGTTCTCAAAAAAGAAAAAGAATTTGGGTACACGACACAAATAAAAAGAGAAATGAAGTCGGAGAGCACCACAGGTTGTGCCGAGAACTAGAATCAGGCAAAGATCGCTTCTTTTCGTATTTCCGTATGTCTCAAATTGTTTTGAAGATCTTCATGAATTGCTTCGCCCTAAACTTGAAAAAAAAAATTAATAAACTCGAAGAAACCCATTTCAACAAGAGAAAGACTAACAACAAGACTGATTCATCATTTTAAAATTTGAAATGTAAGCTATAAAGGTATCAAGTGCTTTCAGACATTGAGTTAAATTACATTATGCTGAATGTGATGGACAAGAATTACATTGATATGCTTCGAAATTTATGTTAGTTGAGCGCATCCAGGCCGGAGATACAAGTTGAATAAATCTGGTTGGAGAGTCTTGACGTACCGATGCAATGCGATATTCTGAACACTTAGGATGCATAGTGTTTTGAAAGTCCGGAATATGTTGATGCATATATCGACTTAAATTTTTACCTGTTCCATTTTGAGCCTTATTTTATTTCTTTCTGAAATTTTTTTAAATGTGTCAGCGTAGCTTTGAAAGAGATGATCGACGGCATCGATCGATTTTGTCGATCGATCTGTCGATTTTCTCGACATCATCCGGATCATGACGGTTTTTTCCGCTTTGCTCTTGGTCTGGATAAAGTTGAAAATATTGTAGAGAGTATGAAGGTGTTGGGTCTAATGTTGTTGACACATATGAAGAAGATTCACATGGAACTAAAGTTATGTCTAAAAATTGCAGCTGACTATATCAAGGCCATTTGTGTTTCGTCCTGTACTGCCTTTCAATTGCTTTTTATGTAGGACATGGTTATCCCCCAAGTTTTTACATTTAATCATTAGAGTTGAGGCCGAAAATAGAAACTAAAACCTTTATTTACTTACTTACGAGTACAGAGAAATTTGGAATACTTTACAGCTAATATACAGTTGCGGTCAAAATAATAGCAGTGTTACCTTCCGATCGACATATCCTAGTATAAACTGAGATATGAATAATCTGCTACATACTTCAACTAATTTCCTGGTAATAGAACAATATGTCGTACGTTTGCAAAAAAAGAAAATTCGATCGCGTAACGGTACCTTCCCAACTGTCACTTGAATTCACTTATTGCGTGTTTTGTGGCGGTCAAAATAATAGCAGTGCTCGCTAGTTTATGGTGATTATGTGTTATTTTTTGATCCCGTGTGTATTTAAAGTAAACAAAATTCAAGTTTTAAGGTAAACTTTCGAGTTCCAATAGAAATTGCACATTTATACTAATGTCCAATTACAGTATGGGACGCGGTAAACATTGCACTCCGGAGCAACGAAGACTCATTCGCCATCTTCTTGCTGAAGGAAAAACTTATGCTGAAATTCAGCAAACACTCAACATTTCTGCAAAAATGATTGTAAATGCTAAAAACTATGAGGAAAAACCCGAAACCCGGGGCAGGAAAAGGGTTTTGTCCTCGAAATCGGCAAGCAGGATTGTAAGGTGCTCGAAGATCTCACCCAAGCACAAGCGTGGAAACTTTAAGGAGAATATTAAGAGAAAATAATCTCAACGCCAGAAGTCCGTTTCAAAACGAATCCAGTTTGCAAAGACCCATGTTAACAGATCCCTTCAGGAGTGGCGGAATATCTTATGGATGGATGAAAGCAAAATCGTCCAGTTTGGTGGCTCTGGTTCCCGTGAATATGTGCATCGTCCACCAAACGCTGAATACGTGCCTAGGTATACGCGCAAGACAGTAAAACATGGTGGCTCTAACATAATGAAATGGGGTTGTTTCTCATACCATGGTGTAGGCCCCATATACCGAATAAATGGAGTGATGGATCAACATGTTGACATACTTCAGGGAACCATGCTGCTTTACGCGGAGGAGGAAATGGCAATCAGATGGGTCTTTCAACAAGACAACGACCCGAAACACACCAGCAGAAAAGCTAAAGAATGGTTTCGGGTGAACAATATTTGTCTTATGGACTGGCCTCCCCAATCAGCTGACTATCAATCCGATAGAAAACCTTTCGGCAGATGTAAAAAAAGTGGTAGCAGCTTCAAGACCCAGAAATAAAAATGTACTTTGGGCCACAGTGAAGACTGCATGGAAAGATATCCCATTGGAGAGATGTCAGGCCTTGGTCGATGGCAAACAAGTTCCCTTAAAATACTCACCCAGTAGTGGATCAAATTACTTCAGCTACTAGAATTTCTTTTCCGTTGTGCTACTGATTGTTGTTGATCTTTTTTATAAATTTATTGTTCTAAATATTAGAAGCTATGCACGCCAAATAGGATAATGGGATATTTGAGAACTCCACATTTTTTTAAATTATATTTAGACGGCAAGACACTTTTGCCCTCAAAACCAGTAATCCAGTGCCTCACGTTCTTATATGTGACGAAAGGTTTGGTTTAGTAACGTATTTGATGCGACCTTTTCCCAAAACAATATCCGTGGTAGACGAGAGAAACGACTCTGTCTGGCACGACGTGGTGTCGTGGAGGCGGCATGTGTTTTTCTTAATTGAAGAAATATTAAAACAAAAACAAGGAACCATTACCGAAATTGAAATTCAAAATGAGCCTATTCAAGCGCTCACAACACAACGGCCATCAAACCAAAGGCCCACCACAGCTGCATTTAAAATTTGCGAAACATTTATATCTTATTTTAATAATAATGCTTCATAAGAAGATCTCAGCCTTTAAAATTATCTTTTTTTGATTTTCATCACCCATGTCGTACAAAAATTGATTCATTCATTTTTATGACACAAAATTTCAAAAGACTTTTAATACGCCGCGCATCAACACTGAACGATGAAAATAATCTGCAATTTCACACAACACCGTGTTTCACCGTCGCGTTGCGACGCCTCGTTGAATTAAACACAACGATCAAACAGTGTGACAGGGGCTTTAGACGGTTGTTTTTAAAGCATTTTAAATTATTATTTTTTCTTTATTCGTTGACTTTTGCCATGCAATCATACATATTTGTATGGAAAAAAATTATTTAATTATTTTCTTTACTTACTTTTCATGCAGGAAGAGATATTTCCCTTCACTACTCCTGCTTGATTAGGGTGAGGGCGATGACGGTGATGCTCTTCTCTTCCAGGATTAGGCGGTAGCCTACTTTCCTGAATTCATCTTCTCCTTGCGCGGGTCAGCCATGAGACGGTGGCATCGCTCCGGATCCCATCCACTATGTCCGCGGACTGATTTTTACCCCTGAAGCGTTATTGGACATCGAATTACTCGGGCTTCCTCAGAGAAAATACATAAATTAAAAATACAAGATTTTTTAATAAGGAAATAACAATTTTTTTTATTTTGATACAAACGAATCCTTATTTTTTTACGATCAGTCAATGTCACCACATCCGTCAAAAATTGGATTTTTATTATGATGAAGTTCACGAACGAGGGACATTTGGAAATTATTAAAAATTACTACCAAATTCTGAGTCTACTACAGTGGCTACTTTAAGAGTGATTCCTCCAATTTCGGTTGTAATAATAGGCCCACCAGACAAGCTACGCCTGTCAAGCTATATTGGATAAATTTAAGTCAATGTACTCATTATCAAATGTTTTTGTGTTGGTGAGAGAACGCTTAGGGCAAATTTTGCCTAAAATTTTGGGTGATGAAGCCCGCTGCTGGTTTAATGTCTCAAGAGGTTCCACGGTACCTTCCCCCCCCCCCGTGCCTTGGGGATTTCATGTCGGACCGTATATTTACGTCGATGAAAATAATTAAGAATTGATGTTGCCGCCAATGGAGTTCGCTACCGACCATGCTAAAAAATTTGACTTGGATAGACTTGATACCAGTGATATACCAAATGATTTCATCTGAAAAACAACTGGTCAAACAATTGATCTTTTGATGGCTTTAATCAAATAATCTGGAGAAATGATCGGATGGCATGGCCACTTCACTTATACATTTAATCGTTGGCCTATGCTAATAAGACAACAATGTCAGAGGAGCTCAGGAAATATCAAGCGCGAAATTGTTAAGGTTCCGGCCGATATGTGTTTAAAAGTGATGAAATTCGTATTGTCTCCCAAAAATCGATCTCTGCAAACGTGCTTGCGAGATTGAACGAGATCGAACTTTGCACAAAAATTTAATACGTGTGTTATACTTGAAATAAATTTTGGCGAGATATTTCAATTATTCTGTGTTCTATTGAAATACAAAATTGTTATGTCTTTATTGGAAAACCCTTTACAAAAAAAAATTATCTTGAAAACACCATAGGGTCAGCAGAGGGCTTTACGCCAATTCGTCGAAATTTAAATCTATCATCAATGGCCATCCTTCTTCGACAACAATGCAAGCCAAATCCGAATTCGTTGAAAAGACCTACATAATTTCTCAGTACATTAAAGGAAACTTCTTAGTGTATGATGCCACACCGGTCTATGGTTTTACTAATTAAATTTCTAAGTAACCTGCGTAGTTTGCCAACTAAACTTCTGCTGTAATATTCTTTGTGGCAATTCATAATTAGTTTCTAAAACCACATAAGCCACGAACTTATGAATACAATAGTTCGTGACCGATTTACTGCAAAAAATGTGGAGTAAAAGCGCCCACAATACATACTTAACAAATTACACAAAGTGATGAATACAAAGTCTCAGGAAACTTTTTCGTCCTTGAAATCTAGTTCCACAAAGGCCCATTATACGAACACCTGACTTGACCTTTCCATGCCAAGCCCTTTCGACGACAAACTTACTGACTTTCATCCATAACCATAACCTTAAGCACGAACAACACAGTTCCCGATAACCTTTAAACAATGCGTAACTTCCATACAACACCCACTCGAACTTGTACCTCTACCTACGCTCGCCCAAATCGTCCAAGGCTACGACCTTGCTTATCAACACCCTTCCATTGAGCTTTAAAAAAACGAACTTATTTCCCACAAATCCTTCCTCGGCTCTTTGAATTCGTTCAACAGAATACGTTTTTCTTTAACGTTTTTCCTGTTATATTTCATGAAGGCTTACAGCTGCCTGACCGGAAAAGAAAAATGGAAAACATTAGCCCAAACGGCCAATGCAAATTTCAACGATGGAAAACCAAACAACCGAAAAACCACTACCGACTGGGAAAGGCCTTCTTCCCGACGTCGTCAGTAATTATAGCAACATGACTCACTTTCCTTTTAAGGCTGCAATCTTGTGCTTTTCTTTGTTACTGATTTAGATCGTTCCAGTAGAACACCTTTGAATGTGCAACAAACAAAACATTAAAAAACACTAGCAGTCATAATGTACGTCATAATTCAATACCCTTCCTGTCGAGGAGTGGAGTCCGCATCGTCCTCGTTGAATGGATTACGTCCAGAGAGTTTACACTAAGAACTAACAGCTTTCAGCGGTCTTGTGATTCCTTATAAATCCATTTCCACCGCCAGTGACTCCACCGTCCTGTGGGTCTGATTGCAATTTCATTAAAATCCAGGATACCGCACTAAACAACGTCAGGCGACGACAAACAACAACAGGACTAGTGGAAGGGAGTAGTGTTTGCGGTGTTGTTGCTGCGGTCAGCTCGGTGAGTCGTGGTGTGGAAAGGAAAAGGCCGCAGTAAGTAATGTAGCATAGTCCTTTGCATAATTATACCAAGAACGAGAGTACGAGAGTTCACCACCATTCGGCTGGGTCGGTTAGGGATAATGGAAATGGCTTTCGAAGTGATATTTCTTTTCATGCACCGTTACTGAGTTGAAGTTCCCTTTCATTACCTCTGCGTAGTGGATAGCGGCCACTTATTCAATTATAGACGTGGACTCGTGTCTATGTCCTATGTCCTATACCTCTATGCATGGCATTTCTCACTTGTCTTTGGTTTTTGTATTTTGCAGGACATCCAGACGTACGACACCTTTGGAGCTGATTTATTGAAGTGGACAATGAAAATATTCCGCGTGAGTCGATTCGAGGTCTACATGTGGACGAGAAAGTATACGACGAGCCTGTGTACGCCCAAAGGATTGTGTTTCGATCCAAATGACATCGGGTCTATGTAGTGTCCATTTTGAGAAAGGTTTATAGGGGATGACACTTGGTTTGAAGGATAAAGGATAATGCTATTATTAAGGATATCTCTGTGGAATTTTGAAAATGAATAAATGGATAGGTTGTGTAAGTGGATTAGTTTGACTGTTGAGTGGCAGGAATAAAAATCAAGTGAATTAGAGGTGGATAAAAGGGATGGAGGGAACGAGATTTTTTTATGTCAGGTTACTGCTGTTTCTAGATGACTTTCTGCTATGCAATTGGCTTGTCGAGCTTTTAATATTACGTTGCTCACGACAGTAATGCATACCATGACCAGACCATGTTTAGTAAAGTGGCATGTGCCTGATTTATATGAGGAATACATACTGCTTTTACGCCTGAGCGCCGTGGTAATCATACTTTTTCATCATCATTCTTAACAACTGCCATATGCCTAGGCAGAGAACGTAGGAACATAGTTTATAGTAGAAACACAATGTGGCGTTCGCGCGGTTGCGCGTTTGACAGGCTTTGCACTGACTTACGATAAAATATGTATGTCAAACGCGCGACCTAAGAAATTCTATAACGAAATGTGGCTTCAGGCGCTCGGCGGTCAAAGATCGGGAATATGACAGAATGCAAGCAATGTTTCCTCAAACCCATACACACATTCAGCATATATTTTTTTTACTTTTTTGCAAATACAAATATAAGAAATAATCTATACAACCATTGTCATCTGTCAAAACGCGCGACAAAGTAGAAAGTAGCTCTACTTTGGCGTTGAGGTTGGGCTTACGATATCCATACTAAAGGGTCCGCCAAATAATTATTTTTTTTTTCTCAAATTTCTTTTTTTATTTGAAAGTACAATCCTTCCGGTTAATAATGGAAAATAATTTAATTCAAATGGCTGCCTCGGCTGGCCATGCAGTAGCCTACACGATCGGTCCAATTTTTAAGCACATTATCGATTGTGTGCAGCTGTATTTCACCAATGGCTTCACGAATATTGTCCTTTAAAGCGTCAATTGTCTCTGGCTTGTCGGCGTAACACTTATCTTTGACGGCACCCCACAAATAATAGTCCAACGGTGTCAAATCGCAGCTCCGAGGTGGCCAAACGACATCAGCTCTGCGGCTGATAATGCGATCTTCAAAAACAGGGCGCAAAACATCGAGTGTAGCTTCGGCTGTGTGGCACGTAGCGCCGTCCTGTTGAAACCAAATGTTGCCAATATCCTCCTCTTCAATTTTTGTGAACAAAAATTCGTTCAACATGGCCCGATAACGATCGCACCGGCTTTTCAATGTATGCGTGCGGGTTTTCTGTGCCCCAAATGCGACAATTTTGCTTGTTTACATACCCGCCGAACATACGAACATACGGAGCTGACGGTGCTTCTCTTCTTCCAAAATCCGTATGCAATTTTCCCACACATTCTGCAACATTACCATGATTTTCAAAGTAATGTCGCAATATTTCCCAGCGTTGTTCAAGCGTATACACAACCATATTCGTTCAGCGGAAGGATAAAACTAATTATCTGTCAAATCAGACATGAGCTAAGTGTTACCATTCACGAAATAAGCACTACTTGAAAAAAAAAACGTTAGATGGCGGACCCTATATAATATAATATTATAAATGGGAAAGTGTGTGTGTCTGTTTGTCGGTCTTTCACAGCAAAACGGAGCGACGAATTGACGTGATTTTTTAAGTGGAAATAGTTGAAGGGATGGAGAGTGACATAGGCTACTTTTTGTCTCTTTCTAACCCCCCACTTCCCTAAAATGGGGGGTGGCTAGGTTAATTTTTGGGAGCGTTTTAACCAAAAGTTTTATATTTTGATTAATTTGTTGACTTTAATCTGCTATAATTCTAATAGTTCTTGATCAATAGATCAAAAATAAGAGCCGTAGCAGAGCCAACATTTTCCTTACAATTTCAAGCCATCCGTCAGCTTTCTGCCTCATCTAAAACCTGAGTTACAGTCCAAAATCTGGCACGATTAGATTAATTTTTTTTTTCATAAAATCGAAAACGATTGTTTTTGGTCTTTCTTCTGCTTTGGGGTGGTGTGCGCACAATAAAAGCAGATTTACTCAACGAACATTGTGTGTAGTTTTCTCCGTTAGACCGTTTATGTATGTACATATTTGTTTACAAGCTGCTTCTTAGAATATTACGCACGTACGCACATTGTTGTAAATTTTTGAGCACGCTGCTTGACCGAACAATGCATTGAAATCATATGCCTGCCTTTGAATTCACACATACACAAATCGGTTTAGAGCGGAGGGAAGGGTTGAAATGACGTATCTCATTGTTGGTTTCAGGTCGGAGCGAAAGAAAACTATACCCATGCGTATACGAATTTGTGGTGTGTGTAAATATGTCAAACGTAAGTCGAACCTTTCAAGAGTGTCTTCTCAAGCACAAGCAAAGAGATTAGCTCGGTCGCAAGAATCTCTTGAAGATGCTGAACTGAGAAGGAAAGAACAGGCAAGACGTCAAGCTGCTTTGAGAGCCTCGGAAACACCTGCTCAAACTCAGCAGAGGCTACTCGAAAACGCAGAACGTCAAGCTGATTTAAGAGCCGCTGAAACACCTGAACAAGCACAGGCACGCAGACATTTAAATGCGCAGCTCCAAGCAGAACGTCGGCGTAATTTTGAAAGAAATAATTGGCGAGCGAAGCCGCGGGCAAAAGCTAGTTTACTATAAAAAGCCGATCAAACGCCTAAGGTCGTATTACTCGTATGTGTTTCCCCATTAGATACCATTGTTTTTAGTCAATCTGTCAACGCGCTTGCTGTCTTGCGCTGTCTTGTTGAAACCACATGTTCACCAAGCCCCGCTCATCCAATTCCGGCAGTAAAAAGTCGTTTATCATGGCCCTGTGGCCTTCGCCAGTAACAGTGACCGTATTGCCGATGGCGTTCTCAAAAAAATACGGCCCATACACTCCTCCCGAATGAACGTCGCACCACACAGTGCGGAATGGACGCAGTGGCCCTTCGTGCATCACACTCGTATTTTCAGTGTGACATTATCATTAATCCACACGCGAAGGGGAGGCATTAACTAATGCACTGTCTGCACTTTGTACGGGAACATGTGTTGGTCTTTCACTAAAATGCGCTGTAGTCAGGTGATGCCCAATTGCGTGGCCTGTCGTCTGGTTGATGTTTCTTCCTTCTCAGTGACATTGGCAGCCACAGCCGCGATATTCTCTACCGAACGACCAGTCCGATGGCGGGACGCTCTGCATGGTCTCCTGTGGTTCAAGTAGCTAAGAGCTGGAATGTTTGCCCAGTTGGAGCGAGACGATTAGGAAATCGACGTCGAAATTCACGCTACGCTAACACATTGCGCTGATACAATTATTCCACGCTCTTGTGGAGTATAGCACTCCATTGGTTGCCTGTTTGTATACTGCAGCTGTCTAATTCATAAATCTCAAATATGACTGATGTACGACGCCATTTGCAAAAATGATAACATCTTCCAATAGATGATTAATTTTGCGCCACCTTGTATTGGGTATGTTAAAAAAATAACAGGAAATTCGGAATTTCAGTTTTTTCTTTAATTTGATGCGGAGGGTTTTTTTCTCATTACTGTGTTGATCAATATATGGATCAGCATGTGGCCAAGCGAGTCAAATGTTTATGATGTTGTCATTGACATCTGACAAGTGGTGACATTTGCTTTGTCGCGAGCGGCTGAGACATTTTAGCACACCGGTAACCGATAAATTCCTAAAAAAAAGTTAATAAAATTACTTTTTGGGATTTTTTAAACATGAAAAACATCCAAAATTCATAAATTTGGAACAAAAACAGGGGCGAATGGAAGTTGTCTAGAAATCGCTAAGTGAAGACCTACTGAAACGTGTAAAAATAAATCATAAAAGATGCGTTCACGGACAAGATTTCGGTCCTATCTGTCAATGAAGTCATCGTCAAACCACGACATTATTTTCAACTAACATCAATACAGCTTAGGGTGAGCGTGTCATTGGTAAATTACAGTGCATAATTAAAATCCACAAGGGGCGATTTTGAGTGACAAATTGAGAAGGTAGAAGACCTGCGAAACATTTGAGAACTGCAAATTGCAAGTATACCCGTAGTTGGATAAGGATGAAGCTCAAACGCAAAAGTAACTCGCAAGTCAATTAAATGTGATACGAGAAGCCGTCTACATACGTTGAAGCAAGTATGACCCGAGAAATGCGAAAATGGGTTCCACAAAAACTGAATAAAAGACAGCAGGAGAAAAACTAGTTGCGAAATGCTGTCGACCACGTACAAAGAGAAGTAGTTTCGACTATCAACTTGTGTCGGGCGAAAAAAAGTGGATATGCATACCATCGACATCGACTGAAAGGCCAAATTGCTATGAATGGATTAAGGAAGCTGGCGGTTCCATTAAGCTATGGGTGATAAGGTGACAGGATATAAAAAAAACCAACACGTTTGCTTCATGACAATTTCAGACAGCGAAACGGAACGTTTGAGACATTAAAGTGGAAACTTTTTACATGCAGCGTACTCAACAAACTTCGTTACGTCGAGGATTTCATATTTGTGCTATTTTAGGTCCATCCACTATTTTTCTTTGTTTTTTAGTTTCCATTCATAACTCAAGATATGTACGCCTTGAAAAAGGGCAGATACAAAAAACATAAAGAAAAAAAGAAAACAACCCTCCAAAGCAGCGCACAAAATGAGCATACAGCTCACGTGTGCGCGATATACTCGTACATGCTCCAATATCGGTTATATTCAAGAATGAAAGCAAGAATTCGTCGAGGGTATTTCTTCATAATTCTCCAACTGAAAAGACGCTGTTTTTCCCTTGTCTTCCCCTCATTTATTATTACGCTTTTTTGCGAGCAGAATTCAATGCGACAAATAGGAGAGATTGTAAGGCGACCGCATGCAACAGTGCAAGAAATAATAAATAATTATAAAGAGTTTTTCAATAACGGCAGGTGGATGTTGAAATGCAATAAAACAAACTGTGTGTGAGTTATTAAAAAAAATTATTTTATCATTTGAATAAGAGATTACCTTACCCTCAAATGGTCAAAAAATCAAAAAATTCGCTTCGGTGCTAAATAAGATTTTTCGGCCAAAATTTGGCCTTTTTCAAACGTTTCGAACCTCAGTCAGGGAACAAACGGTCATGAACTCTGAGCACCTAGATCAGTTGTATATTGTACAGGTGCAGGCCCAAATCCTGATGCAAAACTCGCCGAGTTGAAGTCTGCAAAAGGCCGAGTTCTTGTGCACAGCGGGGAATCGACTGCCTCGGGTTCTATTGTACACTTTTACGGACCGGAGCAATGTTCTAGGCCGATCTTCCTTTCACGTACATATGAATGTTGGCTGATTGATTACTGAACTGATCGTCTCAAATTAGACAACCAAACGTTGAAGAGTCGGCTGTGAAGGACAACCACGTCTACCGTAAAATGGACACAACACAAATTTGATAGTAGAATTTGCCACATCAGTAACTGAACAATGAACAACAGATTTGGCAGATGTCACCAAAACAACAAGGCCGGTACAGGCCGCCTAAATCTACCCGTGCCAATTGAAAAACCCTTTATTTTAGGATGAATCAATAAAAAAAAACTTGTTTGGATCAAGCTGATGGAGAGAACCAAATACTTTCAATACTATCTCTTAATCCTCTTAAAATCGAGAGCATCAAGGCATTGTATGGCTTAAAATTACTGCAGAAACGAATTCATAGAAAATGTTATCGGAGTGAAAACACTGTGCTGAAAGGTAGACTAGGTACCTGTTTTTTTCCTTCCAACAAGATAATGTTCGGAAACTAATCCCATACTTAGCACGCGAATAGTGGCTATACCAAAGCAGATTAAAACACCTCCAAAATCACCCGATCTTAATCCGATCGAGCATCTACGGTATTAAATAAGGCAACATTTCTAAGAAAGCACACGCTCTAGTAACAAGGAGCAGAAATTACAAACTGGTAAGCTGTACCATGTTTTATTGAAAAAAATGGCCCGTCGGTTACAAGCTGTCTAGATGTTGAACGAGGGGCCACGGGATATTATTGTTTTTATTTTGTGTCCAAGCCATACCTTGAACTTACATTTGGTTCATTTTAGTGTTTGCTCAAATTTGTGACTTGAAACGAATTATTTTTTTTATATTTTGCTGAGAATTAAACTGTTTCAAAAATACATTTTTATTTTGTCAATAAATTTCTTTTCTTCTTCTTCTTCTCCTTCATGGCATTACAGTCCGACGTGGACTTGGGCCTCAACCAACAAGCGCCTCTAGCCAGCACGATCTTTTGCCAGCCGCCTCCAGTTACACACACCCAGTTCGTTGAGGTCCTTCTCCCCTTGCGTGCGTCATTTGAATCTAGGGCGTCCTCTGTTGCGGTGTCCCAATGGCTCGGATTCAAAGACTGTTCGGGCCGGAACTGTGTTGTACATACGCTCTACATGGCCTAGTCATCTTAAGCGTTGTATCCGTCGACGCTTTACCAGGCACATACCAGAGCTTCTTCAGCCACTTTAGCGTCCATGCCTCTGCACCATAAAGCAGGACTGGGATGATCGGAGTAATATATAAAGCTGGTTTGGTTTTTCGAAAGCTGGCTCTATTACCCAATTGCTTCTTGAGTCCAGAAAGCAATTGACAAAAGTAATTCTGCGTTTACTCTCGGTCCTGGTATTGCGGATCCGAGGTAGACGAATACTCTGACCAAGACGTCGATGTTGTGCGTCCTTCTTTGATGGCAGCATATACTTCGTTTTGCCCTAATTTCCGCCAGACCCATTTTAGTCGCCTCCGTTTCAATGCTACGCCTCATTGATGGCTCGCTGTGTTCGACCAATCACGTCAATATCATCTACGTAAGCTTGCAGTTGAACGGACTTTTGGAAGATCGTGCCCTTAGTGCTGACTTGTAAGTTTCGCACGATCTTCTCAAGTATGATGCTAAAAAAGTCACTAAAACCTTTTTTGATATTAAAGGTCTCCGTAAATTTTTTACCGACTTTGATGCTGCAGCTAGAGTTTTCCATCGTGATCCTACACAATCTCACGAGTTTCATAGGAATGTCAGAACTAGACACGTATGACTCATGGTGAGGTGAGTCCTGATCTACATTTCTTAGGTCTTTTCCAGGATCCGTCGCAGTGTGAAGACTTGGTCTATTGTAGACTTGTGAATAAGTTTCTTTTATCTCTGTTATTTCTTGAACATATTTCTCTTCATAATTTTACCTATTTCAAATTTCACTTTTCAAATATGGTAACGTGGGCATTCTTTCATTATAGCGATCCGAAGCATACATATATCCAAATGAATGCAAACCTGATACTATCCTTAACATGTGTGGTAAGTAATACCAATGCCAAAAGTCGGTTAAAAGCCTGCCCAATTGACTAAAAGCTGTTCTGAATAATGTGAATAACAAAGGACACCCGACTAAACACTGCCTAACAGAGAATAATTAATGAAAACCCAAATTCATTTTTAATTAAAAGCCTCTTGTGCTATTTATTTTTGTACCACTTTGGTGCCAATGGTCCTATCTCTGTCCAATCTGTGTGGTCGGTGGCGTGGATTTTAATTTCGTGCCAAATTAATTTTAAATTTAGAGAATTATCAATGTGAAGGACTCTGCTTTATAGATAGGGGACACTTCATTTTCTTATGAATTTTAAGCAATAATTTTCTGACGGGTTTTGGGTCAACTCTTTTAAATTATTTTTCACCAACTCCAACATCCCCCCAAGCAGTTCGTGTTCAATGGACTCAGCTATAAATCTGTGCGAGGAATCTAAATTACATGCCAGCTCCTTATACTCCCGCTTACCCCCCACAACTTAAAAAATAAATCATCCAAATAATTCCTTAAAAAAGGCAAACAAGACAAAAAAAAAATTGTCAACAAACGAAATAGGCGGATCTGAAACCCCACGGCATCGACACAGAGTCAAAGCTGGCCTCTCGCCAGATCGTCGACCATAAAAACAAAGTAGGGTACGGAGCTGTTTATTTTATGCCTCCAACACAACATTCCATTTCGGATATCCTCGGAGGCTAATTTTCAAACCAGCAACTAAAGCACACACCCCCACACAGGTTATACCGCCAAGGCGTCGTGCAGACCGTCATAAATAGTTTATTCAAATCCATGTATGGAAACGACTACTTGGAACACAGAATTCCTTGTCTTTCATAATCTAAGGTTGCGCAACACTTAACCCAGGGCAGACCTAAACACAAAGCCACCGTCAAAGCGACACATAAATCCGCCCACATATGAGTACACACCAAGTGGGTATTTTGAAGGATCTTGGTGTGTAGGTAAGCATACCTTTGTGTAACGGCCGTAACTTACTGTTTAAATGAAGTTAATTAAGGACTTAGCCCAATAACACACAAAATCTCTAAATTACCCTGAAACGGAAGCACAACTGTACTGCTCCGCTGATTCCTCCAACCTAAACATACACACATGACTTTTACCTTTCGGTTTGGTCATGAAGTTTCAAAGGATAACTAACCGAAATCCGCAAAACGACAGAAAAAAAAACGAATAACAACACAAACACAAAAACGGAAGGGGAGCGAAAGAATAGAGAGGAAATGGCTCTATGAAGGCAACGAAACGATTACGTGTTGCTTGACGCTCCTGCGCTAAATAAAATGTACCTTGCCGCAAACACTCCGCATCCGCACGCTCAAAAACTCAAATTACCACTCAATCCTGTGATTCCTTTTGAGCTTTGTTCTGGTCTTCCTGCGATTATGGGTTAATATAGAAAACATCTACCTCATACCTGACTCCTGAACAGGTTTAAAGAAAAGTGAAAAGTCTGTCCACCCTTCTTAAGTTTTCAAGGACCTGATCAACATCAAATTGAATTTGTTCCAAGCACATGCAGGTCTACTCGTATCTGTTAAGTGGTTGCCGTCTCGCACGTGGGTGTCGGTGAATAGCACGACAGATGACCATTACAAGGCTATCGGGATGGCAAGGAGAAAATCCGAAAATTCCGCATTTATAGAGATTTTAATGAAAATTCCATGGCGAACCTTCTTAGTTGGGAGGCAATCCGATTAGTGGCAATCGATTTTCGACGACGGTATACGAGTGTACAGACGAGCATACGTACGAATATGTTGAGCTAAGTCGATGTTGTTTGTTTAGGGCATCGGTTGGATGGAGTTATCGATTAAAGTCGATAGATATGGGAACGCACTTCGCCGATGGATAGGTTATCGACATAATTCGGAGGATGCAATGGATCAGTATTGATTGGATGCATTTCTAGTCTGAATCGGGGATAGTCTAGTGGAAACGATTTGGGAAATTTCATCAATCAAGGGGATTTTGATGGTTGAATGAGTTGATGGGATAGAGAAAACAGGATTTTGAGCGGAAACAGTTTTTTTAATTCCATAACGGGCGGTCGTTTGAACATTTATCATGACTTTTTATTCCTT
Organism: Merodon equestris; assembly: GCA_958301585.1. NCBI lineage: Eukaryota > Metazoa > Arthropoda > Insecta > Diptera > Syrphidae > Merodon > Merodon equestris. Next base: position 104,855,825 of record OY284414.1, read on the forward strand.
AAAGGGTTAATTAACAGGTGTTTTGGTAGGAAAATCAGATTCCTTACAACTCATAGTTATATATAGGACTTTCCCAGATTTACGACGAAAAAAAAAACTAATTTTTGTCTTTGACAGACGATTTTGAGCTGTCGAAAAATGTTGTCGGCCAATTACCTCCGGCTTTAAACTACGATCAACGACACGGACATGGCAAAAACTGCCAACAAGATTGGATAAAATCCGACCGTGAACAGGAAGACGAGATGTTAGATCACAATAAGGAGCGACATTTACTGGTCCACTTCCACTTCGGCGAAAATAATCTTAAAGCTCTTTTCTAAAGCTGGCTACTCACCTAATGCTTTTCTAGATGACAAAAGATGATCAAATAAAAAGATATTCCAGCCAACACAGTCGCTCCCGAGGTATTGTTTATAAAATATATTATATGCGAGACTCTAGACGCGGTCGTGCTTTTCTCTTAACTATGAGTTTAAATCAAAGACTTTTTAGATAAGAGCTCAATATAGCTTAGGAGTTTTTTTTTATGAAAACTTCTAAATAACTTTCTCCTTCATTCAGGGTTAACAACCAACCGATCGAAGATATTGGTAGTCGGGATTAATTTGTGGCATTTTACCAGATATGGCTTTGGTATTGCATTCTTCGGCAAACAGCTGTTGGTTGCAGCGCGAATTACAACACCGTATTTTATTGAATATATCCGATACATAGTTTTGCGGTAAGTCATTACTTTGATATGAAAGAAAGTGTTTCCGAAAATCATTTGATTTTAATGGCAGTTTATGGTGACTATGCTAAGCAGTTCCAAAAGTCGTGACTTCGACTAATAAGACAAGGACATCCGAAGAAGTTCAGCGACGGAGGTCAATAAAGAACCATGTCAAACGCTTTAAAAAATTTTGGAATCTGGAATCTGCCTAAATTTGCAGTTAGCTTATCAACTATACGAAAAGGCCTTACAGCCATGAGAATGATTCAAAAGCAAGAAAACTAGGTCCCTTTTGAATAGAAAGGTGTTCTTTTCACAGGTGAAAAGCTGCTTCACCCACAGAATATTTGTAGCATATTGCCACTTGTGATCAAAAATGGATCTATTACTAAATTTTTAAGAACCAAAAATCATGGGTTAAGGTCTGCCAACCAAACACATCGACTAGGAAGCAAAACGGATCCAAACTTATGCCCTGTATTTGGCAGGATCAAAAGGGTGTGTTTTACAATGCTTAAACCGATGAGATGAAAAGACGTATGAGAACATCCATCCCTTTTTGGCTTTTTTTTTTTTTTTTTTTGTCGGAAGCTTCTACTATCTGTCGTAGCACTCAGACACAAATACTGGTCCATTGTACTACCAGACAGACACCTTGTCTTTATTGTATTTTCCCCGTTGTCCGGAGAAAAGTGAGGAGGGGCTTCAGTGATGTATAGTTAAGAGATTCGGCACCCACCGCGTCTGCCCCAAGGTTGCGCCACCGTGCGCGAGCAAAGGCGGGACAGTCGCAGAGAAAGTGTTCTGCTGTGCCATCCTCCTAGCAACATGCAGTACAGGTAGGTGTCTCACTGATGTCAATCACGTGGAGATGCTTGGCAAAAGTGTAATGGCCCGTAATGATGCCTGTAAGCCTTCTGCAATTATTTCTCCGTAAGCATAAGAAGAATGTTGCGGACTTCTTGCAGACATTGGGGCATTCGCGCTTAGTCATCCTGCATCCTGGATATTCATTCCATCCACGACTGCGTACATTAAAGATCCAATCGTTGATGTCGGATTTTACCGTGGAAGCAGGTAGACCTAAGGCGGGTTCAGGCCCTGAGAAACTCTCCTCTGAGCCCCTTTAGCGAGTTCGTCGGAGATCTCGTTTCCTGGGATTCCAGAGTGACATGGGACCCATACAAGCCTAAATGAATTTTGTCTTCCGACTTTGTTCAAAAAGGTCTTGAGTTCATGCACTAATTTGGAGTTGGATAGAGGGTTGGACACAGCTTTGAGTGCAGCTTGGCTGTCACTGCAGACGCATTTTTTTTCACAAAAAGAAGACATTCCATTCCAGTTTCAGTGTCTGGCCAAAGCCAGTCCTGACGCCATGGAAATGTGACTGTGAAATTACAACGCAGTTGGATGGCAGGTGTCATTGCGTCAGAAGGCATATCTATGAGGCAGGGGTCGTAGGATATTTCTTGCGCAAGTACATTTTCACTCCAATGCGAGTTGTACCAAAGACCATTTCTCTTTAATCGAGAAATAGCTTTCAGTCCTCATCCATTACCCTCTGATATATATGTCAAGGGGTGGAAGATTCATCATAGCATCTAGAGCAGCTCCCGGTGTGCTGGGGAAAGCCCCCGTGCAGCTGAGACAGACCGCTCTTTGAAGTTTGGTGAGTGAAGCCACAGCGTGTTTGCTTGTTAGCCTGCTCCACCAAATAACCGATGCATATGAGATTATCGGTCTTATCATTGCCATGTAGATCCAAAGGACCTTTTTCGGCGGTAGGCCCCATGTTTCGCCAAAGGCACCTTTGCATTACCAAAAAGCTGACAGCGCATTTGTGGTTTTGGACTCAACATGCTTTGACCAAAGAAGCTTGCTATCTAGGATGCCTACCAGGTACTAAGCTTCCTTGGATATTGGGATGGGAATGCCTTTTAGCACCACCTGAGTAATCCCAGTATTTTTCCTCCTTCTCGTGAAAATAACAAATCGGTTTTAAGAGGATTAACCGACAGCTCATTTCTCGTGCACCAGCCTTCGATCGCATCTAGTGCCGCCTGCGCTTTGAGACATTCGCTTGAGACTGTCGACAGAGAGAACAGCAACAGGTAGAACAGCAGAGGTCTGGGCATAGATTCCAGAGGCATTGGAACATCGAGCAACCTTTTTGGCCTACCTCCACGATAAATCAGACTCAGTTCCTTATGAAGGTAACACAAAAAGAAGCGTCATGGTCTGCATTCAACAGGTAGGTCTCCCTACGGATTTCGCTGGCCTCAAAAACCTCTTCATCAAATACCATGAATTCTTCAATATTTCGCCTCAAAAAGTTTCAAAGGATCTTGATACCTTACGCCAGTACGTGACAAGTTTATTCGTCTCTAACTGTCTCTCTCACCCTCTAACCCCCTCACTCTGCCAAAACCTCCCTCTTACCTTCTAATATCATAATGTAAGGACTCTTTATTCAAAAACACAAGCTGTTTTCCAACAGTAACATGCTCTACCCCTTGATTCTTTGCTTTAACCGAAATAAATCTGATCCCCACCATAAATACCTTCGAACTGTTCTCTTTTGATGGCTAACCTACCTCACTCTCCTTCCATGATCAAACCTCAAATGACCCCAAATGATTCCTTTGTTCCGGACTACGCTTACTTCGATTATTATTTACCGAATTTCTCCCTTAGACTATTCCTTCCTCGTCGATCCCTACGTCTTCGAAAACAAATTAACTCTACTTAATGATGAATTTACTCCTGGACCTGACTGCTTCATATTGCCATATTTCTAGAAAAATGCTCCTCCACCCTCTCTCAAAAATGTTCAGTTTATCCCTATGTCTAAGTGAATTCCTCCAGTTATGGAAAACTTTATTTATACAAAAAAGATCCGAAGAACGATATAAGCAACTATCGTCCCATTGCCTAACTGTCACATATTCCCAAACTCTTCGAGAGTATTTTGTACGAAATTCTAAGTTTACGTTGCAAGTCTTCAATTTCCTCTAGGCAACACGGTTTCCTCAAATGCAGATCTACAACCACAAACCTTGTTAAATTTGTGTCCTTTACCCTCTCAGCCTTAGAGAATGGCAAAGAAGTTGACGTTATTTCAACCGATTTCAGTAAAGCTTTTGATAAGATCTCCCACAAACTAATACTCTTCAAATTGTCTTCCCTCGTCTTCGACCCCACTTCTTTGAAGTGGATATATTTTTACTTGGAAAATCGCTATTACAGTGTTGGTTTCCGATCTGCCTTTTTTAACCCTTTCCCAGCTTCCTCCGGCGTCCCCCAAGGCAGCCACTTAGGTCCACTTTTTTTCGTTCTTACCATAAGCAATATGGAAATGGTGGTTAAACATTTCCACATTACACTATATGCCGACACCACCAAGTTCGTCAAGACCATTTCCTCCAGTCATGACTCTTTCCTTGTTCAGTCAGACCTCAATAGTTTTTCCATCTGGTGTTCCAAAAATTACTTGGAGCTTAACATTTCCAAATTTCAATTATTCACTCTTACAGGTAAACGAATCAAACCTCCTCCTCGTTTCTACTTCCTCAATAATCAACCCATCTCCACTGTTTAGGCCATTTGCGATCTTGGCATATATGTGACCAGGAGCTACAATTTCCCGTACACATCGATGAGATAATCCTTCAAGTTAATTCTGCACTCGTTTTCGTGAAGCGATGGCCTAAGAAGTCTCAACCCCTTACGTTATCCGATCTCTTTACATAACCTTTGTCCGGCCCTTTCTTGAATACGCCCCTCAAGTGCGGTCTCCCTACCACCAATCCCACATTTCTAGAATCGAGAGCATCCAATGCCGCGCCGGTTCCTACGTTTTGCTCTTCGAGGTCTCCCCTGGTACAATCCTTTGATCTTACCACCCTACCAAGACCGCCTTAAACTAATCAACATGAATACGTTGGAAGAAAAAGAATTGTATCTGACATTTTTTTCGTCCATTGACTCCTTTCAGGTACCATTGACTGCGCGACCCTCTACAACTCAGTCTCGGTCTTTGTTCAGCTCTGGCACGGTATTTGTTCAAGTGGAAGGTCGCTAGCTCGTGGTAAATTAAGTGGTTTTGGAACGAAGCGAGATGAGACGCGCCTCAGGCCGGAAAAATCTTCCAAAATTATTTTGGATATAAAGTGATCTTTACCTTGTGCCAAATGTGTCTAATAGCCAATCGAAAATTTTTGATTTTCAAATTTTTGATTTCCCCAAATTTTTAGTTTTGGACAATAAGTCACATCAATTGATGTTTTTGGCCGATTGGAAATCATGCGATTCTCTGCAGTTGTCCATTCTAGTTTTTCGGTCCTGGCCCACCTTTTCATTTCTTTGATCGCGTGAACCTTTAATACTTAAATTTTAGTTTTCTTTCCTAAAAGTCTATGTCGATTTGCTCCTTAATGTGCTCTATTTTAATGTGCTCTGAATAAAGTTCTAAATCCTATGCTTATAACACGGTGTTGTTCAGACTGTGCTCGCTGGAAAAGTGAGTATAGTATTTCCGTTTTGGGAATTCAAAAAATCGCTTTAAGTGCGGTCGTCTTTGTCCATTTTTGGATCGTGAATTCATATTAGGCCTGTTAATGCGAGAGTATCCTTGGTGCAACCGGAAAACTCTTGACTTGTTTACCAGAGCAGACCTCTAATAGCGAATCAGCATCCAAATAAGTATTCTCCTTGCACCAATCGGGATAGTCTGCTTTGGGTTCGGTTATTATAGCAAAATTGTATACGAGGTATGTGTAAAGAGTACGAGGGTGGTCCGATAAGTACAAAGCCTACAAAAGAAAAACAAAAAAAACAAAAACAGGCCTCCGTGGCGGCGATGACCTCCTCATTCGACTGAAATTTCGGTGGATGGGGCAGCTGTTCGTAGCCCAATTCGACCAATTTGGACGTGGCGAGGGCGGAGGTGTGAGCCGGTGCGTTACCATGGTTGAAGAGCACTTTTTTCTTTGCCAAGTGGGGCCATTTTTTCTTCAATTCGGCGTCGAATCGGCCCAATAATTTGGTATAGTACAGCCCTGTGATCGTTTTGCCCTTCCCCAGGTAGTCGATGTGGATCAAGAAAACGATGGCCATCACCCTTCCGGCCGACAGGATGGTCTTCCCCTTCTTCGGAGCCGGGTGAAGTCCACTGTTTCGACTGTTCCTTAGTCTCTGGTGTGTACCAGTGGATCCATGTTTCGTCCACTGTCACGAAACGACGCAGAAACTCCTTCGGATTGCGCTTAAACAGCGTCAAACACTGCTCTGAAGTGGTCTCACGGTCGCGCTTGTTGTCCGGAGTGAGCAAACGCGGCACCCATCGCGCCGACAGCTTTCTCATGCCCAACATTTCATGCAGGATATGACCCACGCAATCTTTTGAAATGCCTACTGTCTCAGATTTCTCGTGCACCTTCAATCGGCGGTCTGCCAATACGAGATCGTGGATTTTTGTCACGTTATCCTCCGTGGTAGCCGTTTTCGGGGTAAATGAACGTGGCTCATCAAAAACCGACGTGCGACCACGTTAGAACTTGTTAAACCAATTTTTGATGGCCGCCATCGAAGAAGAAGAATCGCCGTACACAGCATCCAAACGCTCTTTGATTTCGCTGCGCGATTTCCCTTCCTAAAACAAGAATCGAATCACCGACCGATATTGCTCTTTTTCCATTTTTCTAAAATCCGCGGACACTCCCGCTTCCACACGCGGTCAAAACAAAACTACGCGTCCGATCCGGCTGAAATTTCGACTAGAATTTACTACACGAAGTACTACAGTAAGTTGCTCTTGCGATACTGGCGCCATCTAGCGGTGAGGCTAAGTACTTATCGGACCACCCTCGTATATTACTTTTGCGCTTTGCAGTCGACAATGACCATGCAAGCGGTTGGCAGCAAAAGGATCATTCGTCTTTTTCTATGCTCCCTTATTTTTTACGGCCCTAATTGGGACAGATATGTATGTGGTTGGTCGGGGCTTCAACTGAAACTGTACAACTATCGGCTACTATTGGCGCCGTGAATGATCGTTCAATCATGGTCGGGGCACTCCTCGATGCTTTTTTAGAGAACTCATACTCGTACATAAATGCATATGTGGCCCAGGCCTTGAGATTGCGATTCGCCCCTGCTACTCTCAGTGTTTGATGGACTTGGTGGGGGATCAGCAGAGGTAGATAAAACATTGACAACAATAGATATGTCGTGTGCTTGTAAACACAAAACGGACGCAACTTGCGTTAGCATACTTCGGTTATCATCGAAAATACTCGTCAGAGCGTTCTCCTGAACTCAGTTCCGAAGATTTTAGCGTTTTCGACCTTTATGAACAAGAGTATACGTCTAAAGCGAGTAGTAGGTTAGGTTAGGTTAGAGAAGGAGAGTGTGATGGTTAGACATCACTTCCACTCGGAGGCCAAGAGGCCCATTGTGATTCCCTTCGTTTGTGTGGGTACACATAAAATTAACCTGTCCTATCACGTGGTGGCTGAAACCACCCCGTGCTCTTGATGAATCTTAGAAGATCCGATATATCTGCATTAGCCACGTCCGCAATCTCTGTAAAGAATCTTTGGCCTAGCGATACTAGGCGTCGATTCTGGAGAGCTGGACAGTGGCAAAGCAGATGTTGGATCGTCTCAGTTTCTTCCTCATCGCCGCAGCTCCGGCAGAGATCGCTGGATCCCGAGTCCCATTTCCGGAGCATTGGTTCAATGGGACAGTGTCCTGTGATCACTCCGACGAGCATACGGATCGAGTTACGGTCCAGCGCCAGGAGCTTCTTTGTTTTTCCGACATTGAACTCTGGCCACGATGATCTTGTCGTGTAGCTGTCGTTTCTTGTAAGCCAAGACGAGTTGGCCTCTTTGATGATTATGTTGTTTATGATCCGGTATAATGTGCTGATCGGTGGTTGCAATGACGTGTCCGCTTCGCTGATGTCCATTTCAGAACCTTGCCTGGCCAGTTCGTCTGCTCTTTCGTTCCCTGCGATTGAGCTGTGACCCGGGACCCAGCAGAGTTTAACTCAGGATTCTATTGACTTCAGTGCAGCCTGGCTGTCTACGAAGATGGTGATATCAGATGGTGGGATATCGGCTACCTGTAGGTATTTGGCTGCTTTCTCTATTACAGGGATTTCTGCTTGAAACACGCTGCACAGATCAGGGAGTCTGAATGATTCCTGTTTGTGGAGGGTATCAGAGTAGAACCCTGCCCCAGTGCCTGTGTCCATTTTCGATCCGTCGGTGAAGAGGGTGATCTCATGGTCGTTGATTACGGCGTTTGATAGCCACTCTTCTCTGTCGGGGAAAAAACGCGAGTAGTAAGAAGATATCCAAAGTTTTTTGGCTCGGGCCCGTCGATTTTATTCCACGGCGAGAAAATTCGCTCAAAATAAATCTTACGACCATGCATCTAAAAAAATTCTCAGTAAATTCAGAAAAGAACAAGAAGCGCATCATGCCGTGCCCAATAGTGATAGGTCGCCATATGAGTACTGTTTAATTCGTCTCAAGCTGCAAGAAACGGTTTGTCGCTAAACGACACTCTCCTCACCGACCCTAAATTACAACAAGAATTGTGGAATGTACTCCTGAGAATTCGGTTTTTTCGTTACGCCTTTGCTGATAATAATCGCGAATTAATTACTGGCGGTAACAAACGGAATGAAGTTGCCCCCTTTGCATCTAACATATTTGGGTCGATACTTTTAAATTTCATGTTCGAAGTGAAGCACACCCGACCAGTCCACGCCTTTTCGATCCCCTTGTGCTTCTGGCACCTGTTTTCATACAGTCTAAAATTGTGAATCAAGACTGCTGGTCGTTGCGCGTGGATTGGGATGAAGTGGTCAGCCCAACTTTTCAAGAAATATGGAAAAGTATTTTTCAGGATCTAATTATACCTATATGTATAATCCGTAGAAATATTCCAATGGCTTCAGATCAAAAGAGGACAGAAATGATATCTCCATGTAACTTGGACGAGTGTGTTGCTGATAACAAGTGCCGAATTTGCTTCAAAATGCTCTAAAACTGTACGGCATGTGGTTGTCTCATAATAGTATACTATTATTCCGTGGTGGAAGAGTTACACCAATCATTCTTATTAGCGCCTCGGTAGGAAAAAGTTCAAAGAGTATTCCGGTGTCAAATACCGGGCGCTCTTCTAGGACTTGCCTGCAAATTGTCGCAGTAACTCCAGCCAGACTGTGGGTCACTCAGCTCAGATTGACTGAATCTTAGTATTGCAACACTTAGTAACATCTTTTCAGTAAGGTCAAGCTATTCTGAACTCCCATGTCCCATAGCTTGGTGGCGTGAGTAAGGATTTTTAAACCGAAGAGAGGAGTTAGAATTGATGCCTATGCCTTCGTTAACCGCACGTTGTCGCTTCGAAAATTCAAAGTTGTACTGCCATAAGAACTAGAATTCAAAAGTGCATAAAAATTCTCAGGTTTAATTCATATCATTTCCGTCTAGCTCCTTTTTATCAAAATTTGAGTTTTTTTTCCTTTTTTATAGGGTTCGCGCAGGTTCAAGAGTTAAGCTCTTATGGTCTTTGTCAAACAACTTGGACGAAGTGCAGATGGTTTGTGTCGAAGATGTTCGTTCACTACTCTCCTGGGGTGGTTGTCCTAGATATGATTCGAGAAATACCACTGAATTTATCGCGCTGGTCCAAGTTCACAGCAATTTTTTTTTGTCTCCATGTAATTAAGGTGTTATATTGGTGATGCACACACAGAGTATGCATTTTGAAGTGATCTTATACCGCGAGTGTTATGCCTTCGTCAGAAATTTTTGGATCATCTCTCATTCACAACTGATGTTGTTGTACTTTTTTTTTCCGTATAGGAATTTTTCTTGGCTACGGGCATACTTGAACTACAGACCTTCCGCCCAACAGTCGGTGATGATTACCATTTTACCACGACCATTTCCCAGTTAGTAGATGAAGCTTCAAAGCTTATATAGTCCGTCTTTAAGTTGAAAACATAACTTTATTACCTCATAAACAGTTACACACCGGCGCATATTTTTTTATTTGCTTTTAATTTGCATCAAAGTGTAAATTAATTCGACATTAAGTAGAAAATCGTCGAATCAGCACTCTGTCAAACAAATTGCCTCTGTTATGGCTCACAATCGCGTCATCTTTGCCCAACGTAAAAAAAAATAATTGAAATAATAAATAATGAAATATAATGGAAATAAAAATTAAAATAAAGCAAATGAGAATAAATAAATTAAAAGCATATTTACCGCAAGGCTTTAATGAAATTCCAATTAAAAGCACCAACCCAAATAAAAGCGAATTAATTAGTTTGTCTCCAATAAACAGGAAAAAAGTTTCCACAAGACCCTGTGCCCTTTCCCTATCATCAATTAGTTGACTCAATCTGGGAGCCAACTACTGGACCGTTATATCTACAAAAGTCCCATTTGTTTTATTATTTTACCTCGATGTGTTCCTTGCTTTGTTTCCCGTTTCGATATTTAACAATCGCAAAATGCAATTTGCGCGATTTACGAAAATATTCAATTAATTAACGGTTTACATATGCACGGGGATATGAGTACAAGAATGTCCTTAAACTACGGTGAATGCATTCGAAGAGGATGATTGCATTCCCATGACCCAGAAACGAGAGATGATGGGAAGGAAAAACAGGAGCTTGGCACTTTTTGGCGAGTAAATCAATAAATACGTTTTCAGAAATAACGATAAAAAATGGGAAATATTTTCTCTCGAGTTATTCGACCATGTTATCGAGGGCCCCAAGTACTTTATGTAAAGAGTTCCCAAAAACAAAAAAAGCGACGTTAAGTGGCGAATTGGTTGGTCCTGTCTGTTTCTTTATTATTTTGTTCACGCTTATAATTTCGCTTTACATAACTGGTCTAATGGGAATGCTCCATTAAATGCTGGCCCACCATAGGTTATAGCCCTTCGATCGGCCATTGTCAGTTGCCTATGAACTGACGTGCGGGGCGCCGCTTATGGTGGCAGGCGATGATGGCGCTTGCGGCCAGTTTTTGCCGCTGAACATGTTGGAAAAAAGTCAAAAAAGTGTGGAAAAAAATAAGCTAACAACGTGTGAACGCATTCGATGATACAGGGCTGTGGGGACTGGACCGGCAGACAAATGGGCTTATTCGGTGTTTTAATTGATTGTCAATAAGGGCTTGGGGACCGGCGGGTTGTAGTTCCGATTTTAGCTGTTTTCTTTCATTTTCAGGCTTGTAACTCGGCAAACTATTGGATATTGATTGAAATTGTTCGGAAAAAAGAATATATTAACTACCCTTAACGAGTTTGTTGTTCACGGTTTTTATTGTGGCAACATTCTGTTGGTATTTGGCTTGTGGCCTATAATATACAGAGTTGACTGCAGTCTGGATTGAAAGGACAAAAGCTTTAAATTAACGGTCATCGCGGGAGAAGACGGGGGTACTTGGCAGACTAAACTAATTTAGGGAACTAAAAAACGAATGGAATAGGAGTGAATGAAATGACTACAGACTGGGGAATAGTGGTTTTGGGTTTGCTTTTGTTGGCCGAAATGGAATTGATTGTTAATTGTATTTGCATGGATAGTTGAGTGGTTTATGAACTTGTGGATTGAGTGGGAAAGCAGTAATAATTTAATCGATAGACCGGTGGCCTACATGGTAATTGGGCTATACTGGTATTTAACTTCGAAAGCGTTACATTATTCAGTGGTTGCCTTTACAATGCCATTAGGAATCTCAATTATTTCAGGGCTGGTGGTAAGGTTGGATCAGGGGTATAAAGATGAGAACAAATGGAAAACAATGCTTTTGTGGAAGCTGAAAATAGATTATGATTATTATCGAGCAGGTCGCTTGGTCAAAGCATTATCCAATAAGAGGTGTAATTTTAAATCAATAGATAAATTACACTTTTGAGAAGAGCTGCAAGAAGTGGATCTTGGAAGTGGATTAGAACTTACGAGTATACGAATGTACATACATATGTATGTAGGCCAAGGTTGTTCTAGTGCAAGGTAGATGCGTAAAGGGCCGATTTTCATTATTGCCTCGAAATAGACACAACGACAACAGGTTGCCAGGCGAATACGAGTCGGATGCCCCTCATCCCTAACTTATCTAAGACATTCAACTTTAAATTTACTACAACTGTTCGAGAACGTTTTCCCAATGTAGTGAATTTTCACTATTTTAGCACATAACGACACCTCTTGTTGGATGATCCTTTACCAGTTAGGTACAATACATATGTCCAAAAAGTAACGAGGATTTTGAACTTTCGCAGGTTGTATTTGTCCGGTTCGCAAATATTTTTTTCCTTATTTTTGTATTATTTTCAAGCAGACTAAATTATTATTTAGTCACTTGTCACTTGTAAAGGAGCCCAACTTGTGAACTTATTTCTTTACGGATAACATCAGAGGTTACTTAAATTTTTTTAAGGTCTCCTCTTCAAAATGCGATGTAAAATATTTACTAACCTTCACAGGATCTGCTACTTCAACATTTAAGAAACAAGGCCCGAAAAAGGGCCAGAAAAGGCCAAGCGCCAAATTTCTCCAACTTAGTCCTACTCCTCAAAAAACGTAGATTTTTAGTGAACACCGAAGAATCGACTTTTCTTTTCACAAAATCTCGAATTTCAAAATATCTGAAAATGTGACAGAAAAGGCCCAAACTTCAGGTGCCCCCAACAAAGGCCTTCTACCCAAAAAAGAACTAGTTTCGTGATCACTAAAAAATGATGATGCTAAATATGCACTTGCTCCCGCTAAGTTATGAACTTCACAATATCTAAAATAAGGCCCAAATAAGGCTCGAATGTTAACCGCTCACATTTCACTCGCCATAAAAGGAGCTTTTTCCCTGATCACCGAGGAATGTTAAATAATTGGAAAAATGTACTTGTTCTGGATAAATTTTGAATTTCAAAATTTCAAGACTAAGGCCCGAACTTCATCTCGACAACTTTGACATTTTCCTCGAAAATAGCTCTTTTTCCTGAACTCCGAAGGAGGAGAAATTTGCTCTTGCCAAATTGTCAGACTTCAAAATTTGAGACTTATGATCCCAGAAAGGTCCAATTTCTAAACTCCCACTTCTCCCTACTTAAAACCTCCTCAAAAAATAGCCTTTTCCCATGGTTATCTGAAAATTATGATGTTAAATAAGTACTTGCTCTCGTGAAATTTTAAACTTCCAAATTTGAGAAATGAGGCTCAAAAAGGCCTGAATGTCAATGCCAACATTTTGCGAAATAACTCAAACCTATAACTTTGGGAAAATAAGGCCCGAAAAAAGGCCAATCTTAGGGCCTACAAAGGAGGTCTTGCCGTGGTCACTGAATAATGTCGATGTTAATTGTACACTTGCTCTTTTCAAATGTTGAACTTAAACATTTCAGAAGTAAGGCCCGAATGTCACGTGTCCACATTTCGCTAACTAAGACGGCCTCTTCAAAAGAAGCTGTTCCCCCTAGTTACCGAAGAATGGTGATACTTATTATACAGTTGCTCTCGCCAAATTTCGACCTTCAACATTTCAGAAATAAGATCAGGAAAAGGCCCGAGCTTTATGCATCCACAAATCCATAATTAAGGTCTTCTTCGTTTCCGTGATCACAGAATTTCGAAATTCCACAAATAAGGCACGAAGAAGCCTGAATCTCGAGAGCCCACATCTCGCTAACTAAGACATTCTCTTCAAGAAAGAGCACGTTTCTGTGATCACAAAAAATAGCGATGCTAACTATGCACTTGCTCTCGCCAAATTTCGAACTTCAAAATTTCAGGAAAAAAATCAGAAGAAAGATCGAACTTTAAGCATTCATGTCTCCCGAAATAAAGCCTCCTCCCCAAAATAGACTTCATTCATGTGATGACTGAAGTACGTCGATGCATTCGCTTTCTATCGACAAATTGTGAAATTCAAAATTGCAAAAATGAAACCTGAACTTCAAGCGCCTATATCTCGCTAACTACGACGGCCTTCTCAAAAAAGAACTCTTTCCTGTGGTCACCGAATTTCAGAAATAAGCTTTGGAAAGGCCCGAGTTTAAAATTTCAGATTTAAAATCAGAAAAAGGCCTGGACTTTATGCATTCTTAAACCAACAACTAAGGCCTTCTCGCTAGAAAAGGACTTCGTTCCCGTGACCACTGAGGTTCAGAAATAAGGCCCGGAAAAAGAATGACCTCCAAGCAACCATCCTGCCCTAACTTCCTTTCCCTAATAAGGAAAATCATATGCAAAATCACATACTTGAAAATCTAACACATTAATAAATAAATAAATGTCCGCAACAGACGGGCTCGGTGCTCGATGATGATTATAGGCCCTAAATGTTGGAATAAACACTCCACTTCCACCATCGAATAAAAATAAAAATATGAATAAAGCCGAAAAATGCCTTTTTACATTTATTACCGTCGTTATGTCTAGGTGTTCTTCTGCTTCATAAACCTTTACCGTGACTATTTAAAGAAGCTCTTCAAAACCGTCTTTGTTTTTCAATTCTAGATGCTACAAGTGCACAGCTGTTATCTGCTTAGACAGCAATAAAAGAAGCAATCAAAAGCGAAGAACATCCGATTCGGTTCCCAAGAGAAAACCATAGATCACAGGACACGTTTTCCCCCTCTCCATGTCCTTGTTTTACTTCGAAAGATCAACCAAACAGCATAAAGATAAAATGAAATTTGAATCTCGAACAATGACAAGCCCGACAAAGTCGACAAACTACGTAGACTCGACAAGACCGAGATCTGGCCGTCTTCAAATAAAATAGCCCCGTTTACCCCCATTTATAACGCACATAAATATAACGGTAATAAATTTTAAATCTGCTCGAAACCAACATTCCATCTAAGACCCGCGTTTTTCCGTTTACTAAGTCCCACACCCTGTTTATTCTGTATAATGCACTACGCCGTCACGATGGGATATAATATGGGGAAGGAAGGAAACGCGCGAAACGCCCTTATAGCACAGTAAACATTTATGCCACACGAACACGCCGCTCGACAGGATAATGACGACGCACGGTAGTGTGGGCCGTCATACACCCATTGTGGAGCCTTGAATATTCCATGAATATTTTTATCATAACCATTAAATAAAATTTGTCCTGCATCGATGTGAGGGAGTTTTATGTCCCTGGCCATGTTATCCTGGTAACCAGGCAACTCCTTGCTGTTGACTGCCAAGCAGGAGCGGAAGGTGTTGGTGATTTGATGGAGATTTTGTGGTATAACTAGGTCCGAGTCGGGGTAAACACAATGTCGTTAGTCGCACGGATGTTAAAGGTCCTCTTGGTTCGACCAAAGGAATCCTCTCGATCCTTGTCATACTGACGGTATTACCCGATACCATACCCCGCGCGACTGGCATGCCATATTGTTGGGCTTCTTAAAATATGCTGGTCTGTGTCTTGTCCTCGAACGAGGATGTCGTTGTTATCCTTCAGCCTTCGCTTCGTTGCTGTTTTCGATTCGAATGATTCTATAAGTAGTGGTATAATATTCCAATTAAGGAAAATTAGTGAATTTAGGATGTTTGATGTGGGCGTTCTGTTGTTCGTCGACCGGATGTGGGTTTTAGGGAATAATGATTAAGTGGATGTAGACATGCGACGACAATTAAGTGTAATCGCTGGCTTTGGGCACAAATCGGACGGTTTGTAATAAGATTCAGTGACACGACTGGATTGGTGGGGATCACATGCATATGTTAGATGTCCAAAGGACAATGGAGAAGGTCTTGGGTTTGCTTACATGAATAGTACCACTCGGGTCGGAGTAATGAAGATGAAGTAGGCTTTGGTTATTTCTTGACGAGTCCTGGCAAGCACATTTGTTTTGAGGGTACACACGGCTAACAATTTTTCTCCTGGATAGTGTCGGGTTTGATTAAGCATTGATAGAGTGTTGCTTGACGGGCGTCAGCAAAACAAATGTGCGACTATGTTTTATGAATATAAATGGGTTGAGGCATAGTAGGCCTTAAATTAGGATCTCCTTCAGGTACCTACCTGATTCCAACACGTGAAGGGTACAAGTCTATATCGAATTTCGAGAAAGGCCAGCTAGTTAAGCTAGAGAAACATACGCCATCAATGATAGGTTATTTCTTGGAAAAGTGTGAAAAGAAAATTATCTCACATGGGGAAACTCAATTTGATTTTTATCGTCATAAAATATAGGAGAAAAGAAAATGATAGACATTAGATTAGGATAGTGGCCAGAGGCCGGACCACAGACAATAACAACAAGGCCACCGAAGGAACAGCCTATTAACTTGTAAGCAAGGGAAGTGTGTGAATACTACATGAAAGGCGGTCCATGACATGTCCACACGGGTGACGTGAGTTCTGTGTTCGCCTCCACTATAAAAGGGCTTGCCTGAAACTCCTCGACCTTTGTGTGATCGTAAGGAAACCAAGCTGGTAAGTAGCGGTCTAAGCTTCGTAAGGAAATTTTGCATTATTTTAGAAAAGTTTTAAGTGCAATTAGTGTAAAACACGAGTGCGACTATATCGGCAGTGAATCGACAGTCATATGACCGTTGGCAATATAGCCGACACATGTCAATGCAACTGAAGCGACGGGGTTACAACCAACAGTATTATAGTGAACCTTATCAACAGTATCCTCACCTGTAGGAACGGAACACGATGTTCAGACATTCCGAATGGGTTTCTCGTCCAAATAGACGCAATTGACGCATATCTCATGCACCGTATACGCAGGTAGGTAGGTCATAGAGTCTATATAACAGGCGTTATTACACCTCGTTTGACCTGGACATGTTCATATGCAGTTTATAGAGATGTTAGCAACCTTCAAAGATCATTTAAGAAGTGGTTTTTGTTTCGACTGACTGTTGCCGCAGCGGGGGCCGCTAAATGGTATGCCAAGTCGTGTGGATTGATTGTGTTTTTTTTTTGTTTTGTTGGACCACTCCAATATAAATACTGTTCCATTGTGCTACCAGACAGGCACTTTTCTTTTTATTGTACTTTCCCCGTTGTTCGGAGAAAAGTGATGTAGAGCTAAGAGTTTAGCAAAAGTGTAATGGCCCGTAATGGCGCCCGCAATGCCTTCTGCAATCATTTCTCCTTAAGGATAAGAAGAATGTTGCGGACTTCTTGCAGACATTGGGGCGTTCGCGCTTAGTCATCCTGCATCCTGGATATTCATTCCATCCACGACTGTGTACATTAAAGATCCAATCGTTGATGTCGGATTTTACAGTGGAAGCAGGTAGACCTAAGGCGGGTTCAAGTTCCGAGAAACTCTCCCCTGAGCCCCTTCTAGCGAGTTCATCGGAGATGCAGGGTTTCCAGAGTGACCTGGGACCCATACAAGCCTAAGTGAATTTAGTCTTCCGACTTTGTTTTAAAAAATGTCTTGAGTTCATGCATTTATTTGAAGCTGGATAGCTTTAAGTGCAGCTTGCTGTCACTTCAGACGCATTTGCTTACCTTTTCTCGGTTCGAGCTCCAGATTGAGAATTGTTGGGACCCAAAACCCCTTTGGTTCTGCGATCAGAGTCTGTCTGTTGCCATCACCGCCGTTTTCGGCCGTAGCGCCGGCCATAGCAGGATCCTGAATATCTCCAGCTCTGTCAGTCTGGGAGCATGGCACGCTCTTATTGGGGAGTTGATTGTCACCAATAAGAAGACAAATGTTAAAGCCGAATGCCGAAAGTGTTGGCATGCTTATGCCTCCTACAGCAGCCTTTACTAGAGGAGATGAGAGGGTCGGATGGGCTTCGGTAGGGGATACCTCCGCCGACCTAATCCTCTTAACTGCTTTCCCCAGAGGTTTGCCATCATCCTTCGTGCCTTCGTCTGTGTCAGCCTCTGCACTATTTTCGGACACATTTTTCTCCTTCTTTTTAGGCACTTAGCAGTGCAATCTACAGTACGTCCCAATTCTGGAGCTCGTTCAAATTTAGCGGTTTCTTGTGCCGCGCCATCGCCGGTGTCGCCCCGGTTGGTTGCACTACTCAGGTGGTCGGTCAATCAGCCAAAGGAGTCTGTGTCATTCCGAGCTGCCGGAGTGTTTGGAATAAGTGGTGGGGCTTTCAGTATTCTTACCCGGCCGCGATCAAGGAGATCGCGGGTGGATTTCCGCTATTGCGGTTGCCACTTGGAGTACGTCCATTCATCCATGCTACTCGGATTCTTCGGGTCTTAGTTCGAGATCATTGCCCTCTTAAGTCCTCCCCGCAAAGACAAAGCGCCCGAAGAGCGGAGGAGGGGGTGATTGTATACAGGCCAGATATCGGAACGACGACTTTTAAAAGGTCTGGTGATTTATTTTTCTTATTGGCCACGATTTTCCTGCTATCCTTGTTTTGGTTGACTTTGCCTACCTAGAGTATTGTTAGCAGTGGTTAGGACGAGTTGCAAGGCATTGTGCTGCTTAAGACAATATTGTCAGAAGAATTCTGCTTCAAATCTTGTTGAGTTTGTCTATAAAATAAGCTCTGCTAAAAGGGTAGACAGTTTTAGTTTTAAATCTATTTTCATTCATGCTCGGTAGAAATATCGAAAATGCTTTAAACTAACTAAAAAAGCTTGACTGACTTAGAATCCCTTACTTACCTAAAGTAAACAGAACAGAAAATATTTACTTCAAACTATGTTTTCCGACCTTAAGATTAATTCAGTAAGTAAACGAGCCAGTTTGTGGCAAGAAAATGTCCTAGAAAAACTTGTGTTGTACAGTTTCAACTTAAGTTTAAGACCTCAACTTTTAGTGAACGTTTTGTTGCAGGCTAGCTTTTCCAGCTCGGTTTTCTATGTGGAACTTCCGAACACACTTCGGGCTAAGATTGATACCCAAATGGCGCTCAGCATCAGTTAAATTTTTGTACATTCTAGCCAAGGGCTTCTTCGTGATTTTATGTGCAAAGGGGCTAGTCATTCAACAGATCTTGTTTATAGAGATCGAGTTTTGGAGATCTAAAATTATTTTTCTTCTTGTTTAATTTCAATTAAGGCCAGGAGGAGAGAACGATAAGCTATCATACGACCTCTACAATGTTCTCCTCGAAATGCACGAAAGGGAATGGGAATGGAGGAGCAGAAGAAAAGGAAAGGAGTATAATTTGTGGCACAGACTCGGTTTTGAAAGGTGCATAATTCTTGACATGTGGTAAAGTTCATCATTATCAGTTAGTATTGCCATTTTATTATGTAAAGATTTACACCCGAACAACGATTATAAGTTATTGAATCTTATTATCAAACGTATGTTCTCTTAAAAATGTTTTTCGTTCAGCTCGTGCAAGAGCTAAAGCCGAACGACCTGCCGCGTCGAATTTTCGCCCTAGAAAAGCTGTCGGAAGATTCATTTTTTTATCAAAAAATTGTCTTTAGTGACGAAGATCATTTCTGGTTAACTGGATATCGAACCCAATGCACCCGGAAAAATGCGCTGTTTGGTCATGCGGTTTATTCATATGTTTCGGCGGTGTCATTGGCCCCTACATGTGCTATTAGCGAGGTACCAACCAATATACTCGAAAAGTGACTCAACATTTGACTTTCCGTGTGGACCACTTAAAACGTCATCGCGGTCAATACTTACACAAAATAATCTTTAAAAAATAAAGGGCAAGTATCTATTTATCAACTTAAATAACAATTATGTAAACTTTTTCAATTTTCCTGTTTTTTTTTTGATAAGAAAAAACCAAATGATTAAGAAATCATAGATTAGATGAAAGCATTTCAAGTGATGCGCTTCAGCTTAAAGAAACGAACATTTAACCATGAAGGTAGTTGTAACTCTCTATAATACGAAATATATTAGTTCAAAAAGTAACGGACATTTTGTTATTTGCAAGCTCGGCAAATGTTTCGACGGTGATTATTTCGGAATAAAATGCATTAAAGTTGTATCCTTTTTCAATCTATTGTGTGATAAGAAAGTTTTACGGATATTGATGACGAAAATTCTGCAGCACAACCACAATCAATGAAAATGAACGAAAACATATCACTCTATAAGTTCGTAGGATTCATTTATTCGTCAAAAGGGGCTCCTTCAAGAATGATTCAGTAATTCCAATGCTGTAACATTTCGATGCCCTTTCTGTAAAACAATTTATCTTTGGACTCAAAATACCCTTCAGTTTCACCATCCACTTCGTCATTGGAGCCAAATCTCTTTCCCTGCAGCATTTTTGCTAGGTCTGCAAACAGGAAGTCGTCATTAGAAGTCAGATCCAGAGAATGCGGTGGATGGGGAATCAAAATGCAATTCGATCAATTTTGCCATGGTTGCGATCGACTTGAGACGTGTATTGTTTTGATGAAATAGCACTTTTCCCTTCTTCATTTCAATTCGTTTTTTCGCAATTTTCTTATTCTAACGCATTGATAATGCCAAGCAATCTTCACTATCGATGGTTCTACTTTTCTTAAGGTAATCGGTAATAGGTAAATACCGTGCGAGTTTCAAAATAATTTGGGCAACCAGAGCGTTCAATACCTTCGGCGTTTGAACGGCCGCGTTTATAATCAGCGAGCTACTTCACTTTTATTTGTCTCGTGGGAGCAGAGTTCGAAAAATACAATATTTGGTCAAGCCATTGAACGGGATTTTTCCCATCGAACTGAAAATTACAAAAGTAGTGTCGTTGTGGCGCCATCTGTATATTGTCCTAGGAACTTAATTAGTGATATGTTATTATATGTAAAACTTAACGTTTCCGAGAAAGCCGTACGGATGTTGATTATTCCCGAAATACAGTCAGAACTAAGCGAAAACATGTTTAAAAAGTTCGTTAAAAAACATTGCTATTTATAGGTACAGTTGGTCATTATTATCCTCAGAGTATGTGATTTAAGCCAAGATAAAAATATCGTATTTCTTAATGAAAAACGTTGCATTATTACATTAATTTAAAATGACACCTCTTGTTGGATAAACATATACGAGATTTCTTCAACAAATAATATGACTTTTTGTATTTTTTTATGTTGGTACACATTCTACGTAATGTATGTTGACATTGCCAGCAATTTGGTTGTTTTTCACATATATGAAAGTTAGTTCTGGTATACTTAACGGTTTTTTTCTTTTGAAAAAATTAATAAAAGAATCTTCATCAAATTTTGTGTGAAAAATGAAATTAAGTGCCCGAAAATGTTGTCTATGGCATTTGGCGAGACTGAGCAAAAAGAATGTTTATAAGTGGTACAAGCTCTTTCTAGAAGGCCAAGTAGATGTTAATGAAGATGCCCGCCATGGGGGCCCTAGCTCTTGAAGCAGTTAAAAAGATTATTATGAAGAATCGTCAAATCACTATTAGAGAGGATACTGAGGATATTGGCCTATCGTTCAAGTTACTCTAGATTTGCTGATTTGTCTCTCACTGGTGTCGGGACGTGGATATAAGGTCGGTCAAATGCGATGGTTTTGCTCACTGTTTTCTTCGATTACGATGGTGTGGTTAATCCTGGGTTTTCGCCGGAAGGTTGTACAATCAGTAAGGAATATTACCTTGAAGTTATGCGTTGGGTGAGTGAAGCAATAGGAAGACAACGTCACAGAATCATGATAATGCACCTTCCAACCGATGAATGGAAGCTTGTACGTGATGTTTTGGCCAAGAACAATATTTTAATCATGCCTCAGAAACCAAACTCAGCCCATTGCAACTTTTTTCTCTTTTCAAAACTGAAAAGACCCATAAAGGGATGGACATTTGTTACGATTGAGGATATTGAGACCGTATCACTTGAAATGCTCCGAGGTTTGAAAAATGGTCTGGCGCAAGTAAACTAAATCTGAGGGGAAAAAAATAATATTTTTTGAGAAAAATTAAAAGTAACCTCAGTTTTTGAGCAAATTTCGTACTTTCCGATTTAAATAAAAACTTTATGCAAATCCATCATGAAACATTGACTGCCGTCACAATCATTCGAACAAATGTTTTTATCTGTAATATTTTGGCCTCTAACGAGTGTTTTTAAGGCTTTTTAAGGGAAAGGATGGATGATATGGGGAAGCCATTCTCATATTTAACCAATTCATAAATATGATTTAAAATGTATCCTACAACAACACGAATATTTCAAGGATTCCCAAAAACCCGAAACATTTTGAGTCTATCATGAAAGACAATTTTTTTTTCTCTCGTTAAAGAAGTCATTTTTCTAGGAAAAGGTCAAGATCCTTTCACATTTCATCTCTGAACTTCTAGTCGGCATAGTTGTATTGATTTTATGACACGTTCCTTATTATTCTAAAAGCTACTGAAAATAGAAAGAAAATTTATAAATAAACTATAAATAATGCCTGCTCCGGATAATTTGACGTCAAATCGGAGTTCCACAAGGGAGTCACCTCAGACCTCTACTGACATTTATTTTTGTAAATAAATTAACTCGTTCACGCATGAAGTAAAGCCATTTACTGCAGTGAAATATTGCTCTGATTAATTTTTTTCCAAGAATATGTTTGACGCAGGTCCTGGACATCCCTTGTGAACGAAAAGATTATGAACATTTTAATCAAAACTATGGCTGTCATATCAACTGGCTCATATCATAACATCTTCTCAGATTTTGTCTGTGTTCTAAAATTTGTGGAACCATAAATTTCTAATTTCGTTGCTCCGAAGTCGTGAATAAAGTCAATAACGATGCAGATTTTCTTTGACATGACAGGCCCTTGATTCAACATGGGCTTATGGATAGCGTCGAAATTAACATTCAATCACTCCGAATTGCCTTCCGGGGTTCGACGTGATGGTCATTCTCCTTGTATTTTCCTTTTCGATTTCAACGGCAGAGTGTACCATGGTTTCTTGCCAAAAGGTCAGAGGAATAATGTGGGGTCCTGCCTGCAAATTCAGTTTGCGCGAGGCACACTGATAAACTCAGTTTAATCTATTGCGTACCTGATTGATACCCCATCGTGTACATGACGCCAGTATCGCAAGAGCAACTTACTATCGCGTAGTACATTCTAGTAGACGGCTACTGTCGTATGAGACTCGTAGTTTTGTTTTGACCGCGTGTGGAAGCGGAAGTGTCCGCGGATGACATGGATCCACTGGTATACACCAGAAACCAAGAAACAGTCGAAACAGTGGACTTCACCCGGCGAACGTGCTCCGAAGAAGGCGAAGACTGTCCCATCGGCCGGAAAGGTGATGGCCACCGTTTTCTGGGATTCACAAGGTGTGATCCACATCGACTACCTGTAGAAGGCCAAAACGGTCACAGGGCTGTACTATGTCAAATTATTGGGCCGATTCGACGCCGAATTGAAGGAAAAACGGCCCCACTTGGCAAAGAAAAAAGTGTTCATCCACCATGACAACGCACCGGCTCACACCTCCGCCCTCGCCACGGCCAAATTGGTCGAATTGGGCTCCGAACTGCTGCCCCATCCACCGTATTCTCTAGATTTGGCCCTGTGCGACTTCTTTTTGTTTCCAAACTTGAAAAAATCACTCGCCGGGCAGAAATTTCAGTCGAATATGGGGGTCACCGCCGCCACGGAGGCCTACTTTGCAGACCTCGAGAAAACGTATTTTTCAGACGGGTTAAAGAAGTTGGAGCATCGCTGGGTCAAGTGTATCGAGTTAAAAGGAGACTATATTGAAAAATAGAGCGCCATTTCTCTAAAATTTTTGTTTTTCTTTTGTAGGCTAAGTACTTATCGAACCACCCTCGTAAGGTCCATGTTAGGTCAGAAATCGAATTTCAGAAGTCTTTCAAAAATGAAAGAAGGGCTCATATGAGTTTATTCGATCGAGGATGAGGACGATTCTATTATTTTTTCTCAAAAATCAAATGCTCACGATATTTTTGGAAAGCACCTTATAATCGCTTTTCGTTCTGGACCTGATCGGTATAGAGACTTATTACTCGTTAGGTGACAAACATTAACGGATAACTGCAATCGATTTTATTGTGACGTAAAAGAAAACAGGACGATAAATAGAGGTCGACATTCGCTATGGAGTCCCATACAAATGTAATGCATTCCAACAATAAACTTCTTTTATTGCTTTTTGGTGATCTAAAAATCCCATTCGAATCACTCAGTGCGAAACAGGGTTATGACTGACATAAATCACAAAGTGACTCCAACAGGCTTAAGAAAGATTTGGAACGGAAAATCTGACAATGAAGATACATTTTCCCGACAATCACGGCAAGCATCTCCTGCCCGTCTCCACTTTAAGCTTTTTAACCTCATTAAACTTCTGAAATCCCTTAGTATCGCAAGTGTAAGAAAAACATCTTAACCAGCGAACGTGTGTCATCCGTGCCCCCTATTTTCCATCACCTCCTCAGGTTCCATAAATCATTATCATTATTCGCCGTCTAATGTTTCACTCGTTGATCCAAACTAATATATTCCGTTTGCATTGTTCGGATAATTCGCAAATGAATTCCGTCATGTCGCTGCTGTGTGCCGTCGTAGCGCTTGCCTGTGATTAGCATAAGTAATTTGATTTGATTTTAAACTGGAACGTGACTCTGTCTACCAATGTTGCTCGTTCGTTCGTTCATCTTCTCTCCTCCATACAACCATGCTCCGGCTTTTCATTCCATTCATTTTTCGTTTACTCATTTTCTCATTTTCTTGTTCTCCGATTTCCTCTTGTTTGCTCTATTCATATTTACCTGGAGGTGGCGCCTCACCTCACGGCTAAAGTTTGTCGGTTAATTCCAGGGTTGAAAGCCGCGACAACCACTTGATGGTTGGTTAACAATTTGTCAACTGCAAACCATAGATCGAATACAATCCAAGGCCTATCCATCGCATAGATACAAACCAAACAGCAAACTATCATCCCTTAGTGTATGTATATGTGCATGTGCCATTAATGGACATCAAATGACTGCAGTCGGCTCCCGGGCGGTTTTGTGCCGAGTATTCAGACCGCACCATGCATTATTGATCTTCTCCTAAAAGCGGATTTAGCAATTAACTTAATTAATCCAATCAGCTAACAATGGCCGCTAGTGTGGTGGATGTTAAAAATGTGCTGCTGTAGCTGCCATCTGCCAGCGCCTCTGGGACAACAATAGCCCGCCCGGCACCTCGCTCACACCCCTACTATTATACCCATTTAAAGTGCCATTATAACAAAGGCCGGATGAAGTTGGTCACCAGTACCGGGCAAAACGGACACCAACCTTCACCCTCAGAGCCAGATAGTGGACGGATATGTTGCATACATTTGGTGAATGGTTCGAATTTTATTTACTCTTCATTGTGCGCGATTCGTTTCCACGGACGATGGATTCGTATCTTAGCGTACCTGGATATGGGCGATTGTGGAGCACTTTTCATCACCGAATCGATACACAGTCAATGAATATCAATACAGACGGCCGGAAACTCATTAAATGTAATTAGATTTGCTGTCAGTGCATTAACGGGATTATGATTAAAAAAGGTGTCGAAATCAGAAGCACTAGGGGAATGGATTAGATAGAATTTCGAATTAGGATATAGGCATCCAGGTACTCGAGGGAGAGGGGAAATTGTTTTGATGTAGCATGTCGAGTCCATGGGGCAGACTGGGGTGTTTTGAATGGAAGTGGAATGCGCGGTGTTTTTGTTTGTCTGTTTGTTTCTTTTTGTTTTGTGAATTGCGTGAAATGTAACACGTGTACATCGTGATGACTCGAACTCTTCCGAGAATTGCCAAATAGAAACGTATTTATACCCTGAAGGCTGTGTTTTTAGCAGGAAATGATTCTTGGAAATATCGCAGTGGATTGCGATGGGATCATTCGATCATTCGAGCAACGATCTAACATCGGGATAAATTTATGGGACAAATCTCCTGGATAATGACAAAAAAAGTTTGATTTATGGTCGGTTTTGGTGCCTATGAGATCGAGATTGAACCTGGGTGCTGCACATGCTATGGGGTGAATGTGAGTTCCAAACTTCTTCCCTTTGCTATTTGTCCAAATATTAAGAAAGGTACAAGCTACGGGGACATCTTTTGTGGTAATGGGCTATCCAATAAGAGGTGTCATTATAATTTTTGCCGCATTTTTGAACTGTCAGTATTTAATATGTATGTAAATGTAAACTTGGTGGTTTTTAATGCTGGATAAACATGACACACAGAAGGTGAAACAATAGCCGTATTGCATGATAAATTTACATGATTGGTGGAGAAATGCAGATTTCAATTGGCTATCAGGTGCGTGCTATTTAGGAATATTACTTTTCCTTTAAGACTAAGACGTATAACCAAATATGTACGTACCTATGACAAAAAAAATACGAAGGGAATTAACACATACATATGTATCTATGTACATACATACATAATTTGGTGATTCCCCTTTTTATTTTAGACTTGTTGAAGAAACATGGTGATTCCCCTATTTTCTTATTTATTTATTTCTTATTTTAGAGCATTCGAAGCATTTAAAACTCAGGTTCGTATTTCTTGAAGATTCGACCTTCCGAAAGTTTTAATTTGTGGGCGTCCGCTGTATTCATATTCCACTATTATTCTCAGAGTATGAGCTTTAAACATGACTGAAAATTGGATATTTATTCATAGAAAACGATGCGTTATTTTATTAATTTAAAATGACACCTCTTGATGGATAACCATATATTTTACGCTGCACGTAAGTTTGTAAAAAATCCATCACAGGACTCATCGGTACTGAAAACTGCGGAAGTATTTAAAAAAAAATCTCAAAAGCCCCAAACATTTAGGATCTGTTATCAGAGACAGACTTTGTTCTCCCATAGAAGATGTCGTTTTGCCGGATAAATTCAACTTCTTTTCCAATTTTATGTTAGAAGTTAAATACGGTTTATACTGATCCTTGGAAGCCATTGTTGCATTGGTTGCAATCTTACGTGCAATTCTATATGTCTGCTTCACATATTTTCACATCAAGACGGAGTTCCACAAGGGAAGCACCTCGGACCCCCACTGATTTTTCTTTTTGTAAATACATAGTATTAAATGCTGTTTTAATTTTGGCGGTATTTACTTATCGCATATGATGTTAAGCTATTTGCTAAAGTTACATCTCCCTTTGATGCAATTCCATTCCACAATGACTCAGGCGTATTTTTGGTATGGTAATAATAAGCTGCCTTTTTAAACTCTTATAATAATGTGAGAACGCCGGGGCGTAGTGGGTAGTGTGTGGGCCTCTAACGCACGATGAGCGAGTTCGGATCCCCATAACACCAACGTCATCGAATATTCATTTACAACGGACTGCAACAGGGTACGGTGAACTCGCCGATCCTTTTCAACATTTATTTCAGTGATTTGATAGCTTCTCTTCACCATTCAATAGCGTATGCGGACGATTTAATCGCGTACAGATCAGGTCCAACGATCGGCGTCATTGTCACTCTCTTGCAGCGTGACTTCGAAAAAAATCAGATGACTGCAAGTCAACTGCCAGAAATCAGAAACTATTTTGTTCAGAACGCCTTTGTCTAGGGCCTCTCGAGACACTAGGAAAAATTGGAGCGGGTTCTCAATTCTTGGACATGACGGGCGCCCGCTGGCGAAACAAAGTGTAGTCAGATACCTTGGGATCGATGTCCCGCTCAGAGAGCCCGAGCGCCTCAGGTTCTGTAGATCGGTCTGACGCCGGGATCGAGGAGATGCCCGCCAACATCAACGCTTTTGGTGGCTGGGGGGAGCTGCGTCAGTGGACACTTCAATGGCTTCAACCTCTTCAAGGCAGGGCTTGCCTAACACCAATGGCAAGCTTACATAGGCTAGGGTAGGGTAGGGTAGGTTAGGGTAGGATAAAACAAAAAAAGAATAAAAACCAAAAAAAAAAGTATAAACATATAAAAATTAAAATATATACATATAAAGTATATAGGTATATTTATGTACATATTAGTTAAGTTAGAATAAGATATGTTTAGTTAGGTTTAAGTCTTATAGTTTTTGAAAAACTAATTTTTCTTAGCTTAAGTTAATCATAAGTTAATTGTAAGTTATTTATATAGTAGTCGAAAGGCATAGGTTAAAATTATACAGTTTGTTTTAGAGTGTCCGCCTAGGGCCAGTAACATTCCTAAATTTGTAAGGATAGTTAAACTAATTTTAAGCATTTTTGTCTAGGATAAGATAGATCTAAGAAATTATAAATAAAAATGAATGGAGGGGAATGAATTTCCCGAAAAGACACTGCACTGAAAATATACACAGACGGGTCTAGGACAGGCAATGGTGTGGGTGCCGGTGTCTATGCATCGACCCTAAAAATCAGCCAATCTTTTAGACTACCGAACCACTGCTGAATTAAAAAAACGAAATAATTCGTAAGGCCGCCGACTGAGTGTTTTTTTTTTAGTTTTAAATTCATTTTTATTCATAGTTTCTTAAATCTATCTTATCCTAGACAAAAATACTTAAAACTAGCTTAACTATCCTTACAAATTCAAGAATCTTACTGGCCCTAGGTGGACACTCTAAAGAAAAGAAATAAGGTGGCATAACAAGTCCTGCGTTGTTCATAACCTCTAAAACTATGATAGTAGCTGAAAATGTGTGCACATCATGGGGAACCTCTGTAGGATCTGAACATAATCATCTACCATTTTTGCGTTTAGTTTTTTGGCCTCGATCAATTTTTTTTTTCATCAGAGAAAAACCACAATCTTATATGAGCTTCAGGGAGCTTAAGATTGTTCAAAAGACGCTTTGCACGGATAGTTCTTTGTTTTCGAATTTTTGCCGACATAAACTGTTCTCTGGGCGTTTTTTAGCAGAGATCTTCGTGGACAAGTCGACGAATTAGACCCTCGAAGGGTTTCCGTCAACGATCACCTGTACTTGTTGAATAAATGTTTCATGTTTTTTACGCCTTGCAACAGCCTTAAATCGCAAGCTTCCAATTCGCGGAGAAACTTACATGCAAACGATCGAGCCGTTTCTAAATCAGTGTGCTTCGCACATATGTACATATGCCGACGATAACAGCACGTTCTGTAATTTGTTGTGTTAGGTTATAGTCCTCTAAAGTGATGATCTAAAAAGTAGTATAACTAGCAACCCTTTTCTGTTTGAGAGCTGACAGATCGACTTATCATTATGGATCGATTCTACGAATACTGGTGTTGTATGAACATTTATTCAAAGGTGAAATAAAGAAATGACTTTAACGACAAGGGTCGATATTCTTATGGTTTCTTCAGGTTTTTGAAAATTATGGTAAGGGAACGAACGTCCGAACAAAAAATATTCCCAAAAAACAAGGGACTAGAGGCCCCAAAACTTGTAAACACTACGCCTCAAAGATCTTTGGTTGCTTTTGAGAAAATCATTTACTTCCCGCCAGTCCTATACGGAACTCCATTTTTTAAGTCTTTCTCTAAACAGAATTAGGCTAAGTTTCATCTTGTGATAACCAGTTTTTCAAGCTAGATGTACTCAGGCAATCAAGGTGTTTCCATTCCGGCGACGAGATTTCCTACCGTACGATAACTTTAATAGATCAGAAATTCAAAATTTAAAATCTCACAGAGAAGATGCTTAAAAATTAAACTCCTCAGAGCGAATGCGACTACCTTAAAGAACAGAAAGAAACATTCGAACATTCCAATCACGTCGGATACGAAATGAAACAAAAAAACATTTTGTTATGCATGTTTGAAACGCGGTCGTACATTTACCACAAAAATGTTTTGACTTTATTCATCGCGAATCCGTGAGGGTCGATACAAAGACTAGAAATATGTATAAAATATTTCTTTTATGCAGAGCAGAGGCATACACTGTTACTCGATAGCTTCATGTCCCGCGGAGTTGTTACTGCCATCGAGGCTGGAGTAAAGAACCGGAAAAATCCTTTTCTGCCAATTCGGAAAGTTTCTCTAAAAAAAAAAATGAAACTGACAGCCGTTTGAAAATCGTTTGAACTTTTTTTCTGCGATATTAAGGGTAAGGGATGCATGTTGAATATTAACTAAAACGAAAATGATATAATGAGCTGCCGTTGTGCCTCCTACTGACACGCTTTCATCTTTAAAGATTCTATTTTGGTAACTCTCCTGGATTTGACAAATCACATTTTCGGAGATATTTTAAAATTCTCAAGAACAAACTTCTACTGGCGATATCCTAGTAGTCATTAAAGATATATAGTTCCCAACCATGATGGAATAATTTAATGCGAGGGCCAGGGGAGCATCCTCCAGCTTTAAACTTGAGGACTTTCAATTCCAGAAAGTTAAAAAGCGATAAAAAGGGTGATAATAAACGATGGTTATGAAACATTTCCATTATTGCCAATCACTTTAATGGGCAAATGCTATCTCTTGAAAATCTAGATTAGGCAGTTGTAACAAAGTTTGAATCATTTTTTGGAATAAATAAATAACCTTAATATAAATGACTCATTACGGCAGAGGGTTAACTCATTTGAACGATCTAGAGAGGACGTTCGTTTTACCGAATTAAGGTTTTAATTATTTAATGAATAATATTTGGCTACAATATGATGCACTACGCGATTCCTATTGAATAATTTGTACCCACTTAATTGGCGTCTCTGGGCATCTACCTTAAGTCTTTGAGCGCGTTAATTAGGTCTAAGTAATGATCTAATTCGTAAGTAGTTTCATTCAGTATGAAACTGAAAACCACACAAAGATTTCCTTTTTAAAGCCTTGACCCTCTCAGGTGTGTCCGAAATACTTTTGGAACTAGTTCTTGCGGTTAGTATGGCATAGACCGATGAATATGCCAACACCTTCAGGGACTATCTCATCGTCGCTTCGAATCAGTATTTTTAAGGCGTTCATATTTTCCACGTTTTTTGGTCTACTTGGTAAGACTGTGTATACTACTCGTTAGTTAGTTTTATAAATACCAAATTCACCAAAGGCAATATTGAACATAGGCGGTTTGTTCAAAAAATAAGGTGATTTTTAATTCCTCGCGATAAATATTTATTTACCCGTCAATATCTAGTTTGTCCCCTCCAACAATCTTAGACATAATACACGTGCGCTGGCGCTTAATCGAATCCTCTGATATGCGTTTTTTGGTATACTCTTATCCTTGAGTTATACCTCAATCATGGCAAGTCTCCGCGGTTTCATGGATCTTTTCAGTTTGCAAAGGGAAAAAGGTCTCAGGGGGTCAAGTCCAGTAAATACGGTGGCTGAGGCATGAATACGGTATTGTTTTTGGCTAAAAAAAGTACGCGTAAGCAACGATAAAGGAGCAGGTGCGTAAGGCACCTATGCAACATCCATAATTTTTTTCCTTACAAATCCGGATGATTTTTTTCGTATTAATTCAAGGTAATATACATATCTTCTTAACCGTAGCTTCGGGAAGGAACACATGATGATCCACGCCATTGTAATGAAGAAGACAATGAGCAAAACGTTCAAATTTGACCGAACTTTTTGGACTTTTTTCGGTCTTGACTCTTCTGTTCGCTTCCATTGGGATGATTGGGCCTTGTATTCGACGATACAACCATGTTTCGTCACCAGTGATGATCCGAATCTGGATCATCATTCACCTCATTCACTGACCCATGTTTTAAGCGCAAAATATCAGAGAAAAATTCATGGCGTGAGCCAACCGAATGCCAATATCGTTAGCTACTTCGCTGATAGTGATTCAACGATTTTCTATAACAATTATATTCATTGCTTCAACGTTTTCATCCGTTGTTGAAGTGCTGAGGCGTCCAGGGCAGGCGTCGTCATTAACATGTTCCCGGCCTTTTTTTTTATTTTTATTACACATTATCGTAGAGCTATATTACCCTAGACAAAAATCCTTAAAACGAGTTTAAGTATCTTAACAGATGTATAGAATAAAAGAAAAAACAGTACAATTTATACATATGTTTTTCGACTACTATGTAAACTTACCATTAACATTATTATAACTTAATAATAAAGAGTGGAAATGTCTGCACATATTAGGGGCTTTGGTTCCAATATAATAAGAATAAAACCTCAGCTAGCTTGA
This sequence comes from Merodon equestris, assembly GCA_958301585.1. NCBI lineage: Eukaryota > Metazoa > Arthropoda > Insecta > Diptera > Syrphidae > Merodon > Merodon equestris. The sequence continues at coordinate 104,887,570 of OY284414.1, forward strand.
ATCTCTTATATCACAGCCTTTGCTGCAATTTGTTCTAGTCGCAAAGAAAAATTTAAAAATTGTGTGATTCATAGTGTGAATAAAACATCGTCGATTTATCAACATGCTTTTGAATTGCAATGTACGGGCACTTCTCAAACATGTTTACACAATAACCAAACTGCGAAATTACCAAATCTTGTATGACAACAAATTGTCTCGTATGACAACAAGCTTAAGATTAGTTACAGGATCGTACATTTTTTCATATAATCAAATGACTGAGTCATTCAAATGGCCTGCGTTAAGAAGTGTCTAGAAAAGAAAAGGTTTCCTATGTTGGCACTACTATCACCTATTTTCACGCTAAATTTGGGTGCTGTTTGTCAACTAGTTTTCGAGCAGTGGTCAGAGACGTTAGTTAATTTCAATAGCTATAGGCGATTTTTAATGTAGATAAAATTATTAAATAAAATTTGTTTGATATTTTCTGTTGCGAACGGAAATTATTGTTTAGGATAAAGGTATTTGAGTGATACTGATCGTAGCGCCGCGAAATTGTTGAACATCTACCTCACCTGAGACGGTATGAGACAGTATGCAGCGGCAATTACTGAAGAAAACATTGACGAAGTTTGAAATTGATGCTCTAAACCCGGCACAATGGTTTGAAATAACTTGCACAACCCTAATAAGATCGCTGTATTTTAGTTGACGTGACGTCCTGCTCGGGTTAATCCAAAAGAGCAGATTTTTCTTCAAAATTCTTCCGCCAAAAAAGACCGGAACTGTGGCAAGAAATTCCCTTTTCCATCACGATTTCACAAAATCATTTCTGTAAACTTTATTTTGATATCTCCAGATATCACATCCTACAACTCTTTTAGTTCCGAAGCTCAAATTACCAATTCGTGGGACCCGTTTAAAACCGATTCAAAATATGCAAAATTTTTTTATAAAGTTCGCGCAGGTTCAAGAGTTACGCTTTTATGGTGTTCGAAGATGTCCGTTCACTACTCTCCAGGGGGGGTTGTCCTAAATAGAATTCGAGAGAATCCACTGAATTTGACACGTTGGTTATAGTTCACAGTTCCTTATTTTTGTTTCCATGTCATTAAGGTGTTATATTGGAAATACACACATAAAGCATCTTATACTGTGAGTGTTATGCCTTCGTCTGCATTGTTTGGTCACCTCTCATTCACAACTGTGTTGCACAGTTTAATTTGTTAAAAAAAAACGAAAACTCAGAAAACATGCAAAAGTATTTAAAATTGTTTCAATTGAGTTGATAAATTGATCCTTGCCATTTACTTTTTGAAGATTTTTTCTTATATATCGATCGTGACTACGTTTTAAGTCGTCCATACCGAGAGCCCAATTTCGAGTCACTTTTTCGGACATATCAGCTGGTATCGTTATCTTCTAAGCTACAATTGGCTCTGGCTTATCAGCATAGACGAGTGATTTATCTTGTTTGACAAGTGCGTCAAATCACACGATCTAGCCGACCGATGAGGCAGATAAAATGCACATCTCGAACTCATTTCTCAATCGGTCCATCGATTCGCTTGCTGTGTGGCATGCAGTATCGTCTTACTGAGTACATGTCGACATGGCTTAGCTCGTGTATTTTGGGCAAAAAGAATCGAAATAATTGAACGATAGCAGGCGCCATTAGTCATCTCTAAAAAAATATGGGCGAATCCGCACTTTTCCGCGTGCTTTGTATTATCCGAGGTTGTTCATCCGATTACATATGGCAGTTTGTTTATTAGCACACTCATTCAATAATTTTTTTTGATAAAAAAAAAAACGGATTTTCCTACAGCTTTTCTAAGACCAACTCGCCGAAAATTCGACGCTGTTTGGGTTTAGTTCTTTTCAAGATCCTTGCGTAAAATTTTCCAAATAGTCTAGTAATACAATTTCAATTGCTGCAAACGAGTGGACGAGTAAGCCGCAATATTTTGCTCATATATTAATATATTTTATCAATACTTAATTTTGATAATAAAATTAACAAAGATATTTCATATTTCATATTTAATTATTCATTGTTGGCATACTGTACAAATAAGATAAGATTAATATTAAACAAGAAATATAAATTCAAAAAATACGAAAAATAGATAAAATAAAGGAAAGTTATGTAAATAATTGAGTGAGAGTGAGTTGTTATTGGCAGCGGTTATTAGCAAAAACTTTACGTTTAAAATCGTTTGTGTTATTCGTTAACTTAATACGTCCAACATATACTAAGAACTGGCGGCAGTTTTGCAAAATTGATTTTTCGGTGAAGATACGTCGGATCTTTTGTGGTCATAATTTTATGTAATAATAGAATGCTCGTAGTTCGATATTTTAATAATTCTATTAAAGGGTAAACAGTTATTTTTCTTGGGTATTCGAAAATGTGCTTATATCTTCGACATCCATATACATGCCATATACATCTCGTGCAAAACAGTTGAATATCACTGTCAGCTTTCTTTCAGAATCGTAGTCCATACTTGAAAATAGTTCACAACCATATAGGATAATTGGTAAAATATATGTCGTTATAAGTCTACTATATTTACTAAGAATTTGGTAAGAATTGAGCTTTATGGCTCAGTCCACCGAGAGCGCCATAAACTTTGGAGGTGACTTTATTTATGTGGGGCTCCAGCTAATATTGGAAGTGAAATATATACCTAGGTTCTTAAAATTATCAACATATTCAATTGGAGATCCAACCATGTGCAGTGGCGGGATAGTGAATGGTTGTCGAAAGATTAAGATTAATTTATTAGCTTTGGACGACATACGGACCTTATTTAGTTCATATGTTATGCGATTTATTGCTTGAGAGCAATGTGGTCTAGGAAACATAAAATATATTTAAACCACGTCGACATGATTGGATGATTGGTGATTGCAATACATAAAACATCTTGAGATGTAATTTATGAAACAAGAAAGTAGAGGGACCTAGGACAGAATCCTGTGGGGCACCTGACACAACTGATAATAATGCAGAATAATTATATTAGATAATTAGATACTTTACTTAGGAATGGAAGTAAAGCTATAGGATTATATTCGATTTTCCTAGAGGTAGATGCTTTGGGAAATGGTATAATTATTGCGATTTTCCAGATATCAGGAAAAATTAAGGTCGTGAAAATGGTATTGAACATATATGTAATGGGATGAAGCACGAACCGATGGATATTATCCGGTCCTTTCTCCTTCGATCTTACACTTAAAATACAATTACCAACAGCAATTCAGTTGACACAAGAGAAGGAAAAACATTGGATCTATTGCTAGGCGAAGTGAAAGAGGCTGTTGCAGATGACACATTTGATATAATTGGTACTTAAATGGGCGATGGACGAAATTGGAGCTTAACGCATTTACATCCATTTCGTCCGTTATCGACTTTTTATTTGACTGAATGCCAATCTGGCGAATGTTTTTCTATGTAAGCATTATTCGAGAGTAAGTCCTTTTGAAATAAAATGCCAATACTTTCGTAGTACGCTTAACTTTAACACATATCAGGAGTCACTCTCAGAAATAGAACATCGAAAAACCAAACAGCAAACAAATCACCTTTGCTTTGATCGAACTGAAAGTGGAACTTGCTTGTACAATTTGAAATTCTTATTCATTCCTCCAAATCCCCTTCAAACTAATTTACTTCCAACAAAATATACTTACGTCAACGGTCAACGTTCTTTTTCAGTTCTTAAAACCGCTTTTAAACTTGATTTCCAAAATTGCCTTCAGTTCACGCAGTGATTCAGGTTGAATCTAAGCAGTGCCTCCGAAGTAGTCTTTCTAATTTACTGAATGGCCAGAAGAATGGCCACGGAGACCTCATAGTCATCACCAGGAATCAGTTCCTAACAATTGTTAACGTAACGCTCTTTTTCAAAGAAGTAAAATGTTTTTGAAACCAAACAGTTTTTTAACATTTTTTGCCAACAATATCAACAAAGTATCTGATGGTCGATGATTTTTGAGTAACAAATCTTTGACTTCCTTGACGTTTCTTTTTCTTTCTTCTAATCGCATTTTATTCCATTATTCATAATCCTACTTACTAGACAAAATGCTTAAATCTAATTTAACATTATACTTCATTTTCTTACTGGCTCTTAACGAGCACTCTAAGCTTATCTGAATCTTAATTTTAACGTCTTTCGACTTCAATTTCATTTATTGCCGTCTAGCTTCCATATGGCTTATTTCTAAGAAAATATTAGTAAAAAACTTAGATACTATAATTCATTTCTTAACTTTAAACTTAACCTACCTTAACTAGATAAATAAATAAACTTAACCTAAGCCTAAAATATTCTTAAACTATAATTAATGAGATGAACACATGTGCAGAGTGTAAGTCGCATCGGACATGTGTTCATCGCTTTAATTGCACCCTTTTAAGGTAAGGGTCGTTGTTGGCGCTATTTTATACGTGCCGCCTATGGATTGATTTCACTTCCATGAGTGGACTGTGAATGCAACCACCAGAACAAACTTTTTTGTCTGATCGCGTCTTCTTTATCCCGAATTGAAGCCGGGGTGCTGTACCGAAAGAACTCAGACCGAGCAACGACATCCGGGTCGTATAAGAGTCGCCTGTCCCTCGCATGGCGTCGGAATTATCATCCTGTATGTAGTCCTTAGTATTAAGTAGATAAATGCTTCGGGTGGAATAAAGCCAGACAGTTTTGTCTTCTCGTGGTATAACTGGTTGGGGTAATAAGCCCCAAAGATCAGGCTTTCATCGCTCATAATTCCTCTTGTAATATGACCCCGAGTCAATTTAATAAGATAGTTATCAATTCTAATCAACCCAGCCTTATCGTACAGAACCTTGTTAGGATAGACATACCGTGACTCTGGTGTTCGATATAAGCCCAGGCAACATCGGAGACATTGCCTTTCATATAAGCGAAGCTTTTCCATATCAAATGGAGCCACATTGAACCACACAGGACAGCCATAGGCGACAATTGGTCTTATGAGAGCCGTGTAGCATCTGACTTTAACCCTAGCGTCAAGTAGACTGCTTTGAAACAATCTTCTCGTAAGCAAAAGCCTTCTTGGCTTTGTCAAGAACAACATCTATGTATATGTCTATTGAAATATAAATATTGATCAAGCCAAATTCCAAGATATCTCACTACATTTCGTGTCGCGAATGGCTGCCCTTGTTGTCCAATGATGGTCAATTTGCGCCAGTTTCGCCTAGTATCCCTAGAGGCCCTGTTCAATGGTGTTCTGAAAAGAATTGTTTCTGATTTTTGAAAATTGATTTTTAATTTCCAATCATCACAGTATCTTTTAATTTTATGGAAGTCATATTGCAAGAGCGCATTGATGATTTCAATTTGTTTACCCGATCTGTATGCCACTAGATCATCTGCATACGACAAAGCATGACTAAGAGAACCAACTAGATCACTTGTGTAAATGTTAAAAAGCAGAGGAGAATTTACTGCCCCTTGTTGTAAACCGTTTTTGATTTGGTAAGTCCTGCCTGAAGTAACGTTGCTATATTTTACAACGAACTTCTTGTTTATTAACATGTCATATATCATATATAATTCCTTGACGTATTCGTCATCATTTGAACCACACTTTTTCAACACTATTGCTGCTTTCTTGGGGTTGCTTTTAACAATTTTTTCGAGAAAGCATGGTCAACAAAGGCCTTCTTTCATCATTTCTACAGCAGAAATATTATGCTCATTGAATTCAGACATTGTAAAGATCAGCAAATTTACTTTTAGTTGTTCAAAAAATCCAAGCACTATAGAAATAACAACATGAAACTTGATGCAGATGTCAATGATAGTACTACCAACCTACAAAAAATAACATTTTTCCGAAATGATGTACCTTTAAAGTGTACATTATAAAGTCACCTTTTAATTTGAACAATGAAGACGAACTGAATAAGATCCCAGAATATGCCTTTAAAAAATGTAAGGATGAGTGAATCGTCCGTTGAAAGAATTAAAGAATTGTTTCAAATCAAGCTTATTTTGAAGGTGAAAAAATACATTTTGATGATTAATTGATTTATGCTGCTTTTATTGGCTCAACTCTAGCTTTATATTGACACAATGTTATCCGATTCCTGTTCTCTATTTGACATGACTGTTTTAATCAAATACTTTCAGCAGTACTATCATCCGAGATCATATATGTATATTTGTTTTAAAATATGCCATTTTAAAATATGAACCGTTTAGTAATGACTAAATGTGACAAAATGGTGAAAACTCACTTCAAAAATAGTGATTTTGTAATAAGTATGTTTTGCGCATTACGAACAGACATCATACTAAATTAGGTACAACAGGCAAAACTGTAAAGAAATTCGAAGTGGCTGTCTCTGTTACAGCAGTCAGAAAGCCTACCCATCATCGAAATACACGTTGTCGTTAGCGAAAGTGTTGAAGTGAGAACGGCTTAACAGTCATGGGCATTGAAGACATGTGGTTTCAATACGATAGTGCCACATTCCACACATCTCTATACAGAATTCAAGGCGATTCACTTAGAATTGAAGACTAAATATTGTAATGTAATGCAAGTAAGATGTTACTCATGACTTCAGTGATTGATATCGCCCCCTCCATGCGACATCGCATTATTTACAACATCCGTCCTTCCAAGTGCTTATTCAAATCTCTAATTTCGCTTCCATCCGATTCGTCACACCCGCGATCAAAGTCTGAAATCGGACTACACGTACAAGTCTTAAGGGCTAACCATAATAGACAGGAGCAAGCAGAAGCTTATGTCAGAACCAAACGAAATTCTCCCCTCTGTTTCAACGAACCGTCACGATACCCATGATGAACAGGTGCAAGCAGGAGCAAGCAGAAGGAAAGGAACTGTCAAATTGTTTTCATTCGATTTGTTTATTTTCGGTGTGACTTTGGCTTTTTCCTTTTTATTGAAATAAAAGCCATCTGCTTTATCATAGAGACACTTATTGTTCTGCACAAGTGAAATCAACTTGTTAACAAGCTCGTATTCCATATTTATTTTATCTTTTTTCTCTTTCCTAACCTCAAATGTCACTTGTCAAAAATTCCTTCCGTCATGTCTTCTATTAAGAAGACCTTCCTTCTGCTCGCATCAGTTAACGAACATTTAACGAAACGTCACATCTGCCCATTGTGGGCATATCATATGCTTTGCATGTAAGAAGACATTCCCCTCTGCTTGCTTCTGCTTGCTCCTGTCTATTATGGTTGGGCCTTTATTTCCTATCGAGCAACAGCCCTCACCTGGAAATCTGAAAAGTAAAGCTACAACTTATCCATCTGCCATCACGGCCATCTGATCCCCGAGATTCGATTTCATTCTCTTCTCCATACCACACACGCGCAGTAGACTTCACGGCTATGCTGGTTTTTCCTTATTTTGTAGTACACCATAAACTGCCGATCGCGCTGCCCGCTCCACTCAAATTATGCCATACTCCGTCGCGCATCGTGTTCGTCTTTCCAGTTTCCAATCGTAGATACAGTGTGAATGACCATTCAAACGCCGCAACATACTGGTAAGTATTGTGATTTGTATTATCTGAAATTGAAACCAACCAGAACTACTGGGGTCGGGCGCCTTGATTGTCCAACCGGTTCAAGAGTCACAATCACGGTCTAGTTTACTGGTCAATGTCGTAGAGTACGTCTGTGAGGTGCAAGATTGTAAAAGTGCTGTTTAGACTTCCGAGTATGTTTTTGTGTGTTTTTACGACTGTATCTATCAATTAGCACCTTTCACACCAACAGGAGCTAGTGACGCGATCACACTGCATCAGTTATTGTGAGTTGTTCTTTGTTAATCTTTCGAGCTAATGGCTTGAGATACGTTTAACAGTGAAGGCGTGTTTTAAAACGTTTATTGAGTATTAAATTTTGAAAAGCATGAATTATAATCGGATCGAGGTGAGGCAGGCTCGGCGAAGGGGTCTTGTTTGGGTAGTGATTTCACACAGTTCGATGGAGATAAGCGGCAAATGTGATTGCGCTTCATTGCGTTCGCACGAAGGGGTGTTATCATTTCAATGCAGTTCTACGAGTGTTATGAAAAGACTAAGATCAAGATTAAAAGACTACGAAGGGGCCGACCAAATGCATTTGCTTGGGAAATGGGAATACAATGAATTGGCTGTGCGATCGAGTGTGGAATAAGGAAAGTGTTTATTGAAAGCGCACTCGTTACCCTGACTTTGAACAAACAATTCTAATATTAGAATGTTCTTGGAAATGAATAACATTTATTGAACGTTTCGTTTTCTGGAAATGAATCGTAATTGGCTTATGATCAAAGGCAGCCCTTGTGCTTGTGGAAACCGAGTTAATTGATTCTATTCAGTCCGCTTCGCAGTTTCCTTTCCTCCTCCTCCTCCTTTCTTAAGATTTGTTTGTTTTAACTTGATTTATAATAAGCCATTCAATAGGTACCAACTATCATAGGCTGGAGTGATGCAAGCCCACCAAACATTTATTTTCACCACCTTTCGAGCCATTCAAAAATAGAATATCAGGCTGTTCAAATGTTTACATGTACCAAATTCTCACAGTTTTGATGACGGTTCCTTTCAAACAGCTAAATACTGGTTAAAAGCTTGTTGGGTTCAAGTTTAGTTCTCGAAATTATGACATTGTATAGCAATAAGTACACGTTTTATTAAATCTTAAGGAAGGAACGTATCCACGTTGGTAATGGAAAGAAAAAACGAAAAGTTTGTATATCTTAGCTCCCATTATTGTATTATTATTGTCGGCCATATGGAACAAGGAAGTTCAAAGCCTCACATTCACAACAATTTTCACTAAGCCTCTCTGTCCTGAGTGTGTTCCTTACATATTGTTCCATCTTTATATTATACTCCGATCTGCAGCGGGGCCTTTCTGGCAGTCTTTTTCCTTCCTTTGGGTTTTTCCCTTCATCTTGTCGATTATGCATGGGGCTGAATAAAGATCCTTTCCTAACATTATTAGACCTTCTGCGTCTCTCTTAACTATTTCCTCACTATCTTCCATAAGTTCCAGATCATCAATTAGAGCTGGTTTGATTCCATTAAGGCTTATTCCTCTACCATCTTCCTGAAGGGATCTCATTGCATATACCAGCGCGAAATTAAAGAGAAGTGGAGTCAAGGCGTTTTCTTGTTTTAATCCTTCATTTGAATGTTTCAGACAGGGCGTTTCGTACTTTAATTCAACCTCTCTTTTGCCCTTTAGGCATACTTGTATCAGTTTCACCAACTTTGTGGGAAACTTTTTTTAAAATCTGTCGTTCTCTTAAAATCGATGAATAGTTGACTGTTTCTTGGGATTCCCATTTCTTTTCTAAAGCTGGCACATAGTGAACATTTGGTAACTCGCCGATCCGTAACTCCTGAAGACTCCGATTATTCCCAGTTTCTTTCCGAAAAAATTTGGCAAAATCTTGTAACAGCTTGTAAACAGCGATATTTCTCAATAGTTGTTGCATTGTGTTCGGACAACCTTTTTAAATACGGGAACAATTATCGAGTTCGATTCCTCGGGAATAATTTTATTGTTCCATATAATTGCGACAAGCCCATGTAACCTCTCTGTAAATATTACTTTGTACTTCTCCAGTACATTAAGTTGATTCCGATGTTATGAGTTCGATTCCTGCAGCTTTATTCTAAAGCCCATAGCCTCCTCTACTTCCCTGATGGTTGAGAGTTCTACCTGATTTTCAGCTGGGTGGACAGCATCGTTTTCCAGTCCCACTTGCTCTTCATGTACATACCATGAGCAATTTATCGAAATACTTCCTCCACTTGGTTGCAACTCTTTCGTTGTCCGAAACGACTTCCCTATTATCGTTGTATTCAGTTCGAACAGCAAACAATGCTTTCGTGCTTCTAGTCGGAAATTCTTCCTAAATTTTAGCAGACTTTTTCCTCTACCATTGTTAATTTTTATCCCGAAGGAGGCGGCTGACTCCTTTTCGCAGGATTAGATATAAATAACAGAACTTTCTTTACATTTTTCGCGAAACCTAAGCTCACCTTTGGCCGCTAGTTTACCTATTTTTTTCTTTTTTTTCTATTGCCTTCTCATTAGTTTCTGTGCCGGTCGTTAGTTTCGTCTATAAGCTCGGTATTGAGGCTTGATACGATTGTCTTTTAACTTTAAGATTATATTTCAATGGAAAAGGACTATCCATTTTTAAAGCTGGTAAACCTCCGGATAGTTCTTCAAGTTACAAACCATTCAACCTTTTAAGTATTGTACCATCAGCGAGACTTATGAAAAAGTTCGTAAGGATAACACCAACTTTTCCCATTGAAAAAATTTGCTAAAAGATTTTTCATAACATTACCCATCAAGTATGTCTGATGTCCCTCAAGGTTCTGACCTTTGGCCTATTTTATTTGACTTGTACATATCAGATTTCGCAGTTTTTTTTTAGTACAACTACATATATGAATTATTTCTGTTTCTTAGAGTTGCCTAAATTAGGATGGAGCTATGTAGTTGCTTTATATAAAGCTCTCTGACCTTGGTGAGTCTTTATAAACGTGAAATTCTGCGTGCTTGCATTTTCGTCCTTACTTCGATATTTGCCTGTTACAACTGTTTCTGTCACAACTGGGTTGCCCCAACTCTGCCAATGCTACGTCCCGAACTACCCTTAACATTCAGCCTTAGGAAACATCCATTTTATTTATCTAGTAAGGATGTCAATAGGTACCATTCTGGCGGAAGCCTTATGCTACGCGCAGGTTCCATTTCCTTAACTTTAAGCTCTGCGACCTAGGATGAGGTTTATTGATGCATTTTTACTGAAACTTCGGTCGTGATATTGGCTGATTGTATAGTACCGGGTGCGCCATCTCATATGGGACGATGTAAATTTCGAATGACTTCAACAATTCTCAACCAATTTTGGAAATTCGAAAACTTTTATTAAACTTAGACCTTTACAATTTGTTGTAATTAATTTTTGAAAACAATATCAATTATATGACCGCCTCTATTGTCGATGTGAAAATGGGCTCGTTTTGGCGCATTCTCCATGATATTTTCGAGCATTTCGGTCGAAATTCTTGCGATTTCCGCACGAATGATTCTTTTGAGCTGTTCTATTGTCTTCAGGCCGTTAGCATACACCTTACTTTTCAAGTATCCTATATATTCCTATATATTCAAGTAAAAGTCTGGAGGAGTCAAATCCGGCGATCTCAGAGGCTAGTCAATATCGCCCTTTTTTGACACCAATCTTCCAGGGAACTTCTTACGCAAAAGGTTCATTGTTCAGGTTCATTGTCTCGTTGAAACCAAAAGTGAAATAAGCCTTTTTTACTTATTTCTGGGACAACATAGTGGGCCAATATCCACCGATATCGATCACCATCTATTGTATCGCCAACTTTGAAGAAATACGGTCCAATGATAGTCTTAGCACATACACCGGCCCAAACAGCAACTTTTTGATCATATAGCTCTTCATGAATAATGTGAGAATTTTCGGTGCCCCAGAAGCGACAATTTTGTTTATAAACTGAGCCAGAGAGCGTAAAATGTGCGTCATCGGTCATCAAAATTTCCTGCCAGAACTCCGGCTCAGCATTAATCATTGCAACGACATTTTGTGCGTATGCCAAGCGCCGTGGCTCATCTTGTGGCAAAATTCTTTAAGTTATCTGCACTTTGTATGGAAATAAGTGAAGATCATCCTTTAAAATTCTCCCAAAGTAGTCCCACTGATGCCTAACTGCTGCGGACGGGGCCGATATGACAAACTTGGGTCTTCTTGAACACTGGCCTTCACAGACTGAATAGATGAGTTTGAACGCCGCGGACGTGGCCTAGGCTGCTCACGAGGGCTTGCCACAGAACCAAATTGAAAAAAATTCGAGGTCCAACAACGAATTGTATCTTTTTTGGACGCAACACGAGCACGACATTTTGCACGATACGCACGTTGAGTTAACACAATCGAGCGTTCATTTTTAATGAACATTGAAACTATTTCCGCGCGTTCTTTTGGTGTGAAGCGATTCATGGTTAAAATTGTACTGAATTGACGTTTCCAAAGTGCTATGACTAATGAAATCGGTTGACAATTGTTGAAGTTATTCGAAGTTTACATCGACGATGGCGCACCCTGTAGAGCTCCAATTTATTGCAAGTTGGAATTGATTGATAGAGTTTCATTAGAAAATAAAATAATTTATTTAAAATGAAATTGAGAAACTATATTATTCAAAGTATTCTCGACGCTATCCACTACGTTTTCCCAATATCAATATCATGCGAAAGAACGACTCGTCTTCGGATGCTCCCCACAAATCGATCCATTCTCATAATTAAGCTACTGTTCGGGGCAGGCCACGAGTCATCAACTAGATCAAGTGACGTGTCAGAAGGCACAATGTCTGCAGAATATGATGGGTTAGAGGACTTCCTATTTGAGCGTTCTAAAAATACGTTTTGACCGTTTACATGTGGACGAGCATTGTTGTGCTCTAAAATAGCTTTGTTATGGTTTCGGAGTGTTCAGACTGATTTTCCTTTAACGCATGGCTCAAGTGAATCAATTGTAGTACTTAGCGAACTGTAGTCTTGCGGTTTAAGCAGCTTATAGTATACCACATCATTGATTCCGTTCGCCAGTGATAACTCGATACAAAATTCTCTGTTTACAGGCGAAATGACACCTCTTGCGACGGCCCTTGGTTTCAATTCGTAAGGGACCGAGTTTCCTTGATTTTGGATCATTTTTATGGCTTTAAGGTGTATTTAAACCATTAAAAAGTGAACCCCGAACGATTCAGACATTTTTTTTATGTGGTTATATGGTTTTTCCATTGTCGAACTTTTTCTTAGTCGAAATCACCACTTTTATAGCGTGCAATTCCCATCCGACACCTCTGCTCAGCTAGAGCCTGGTCACCAAAAGAACAGTGACTGGAAGGTCGCCAGGAAGGCGGTATGAATACCACATAGACTAGCTGCAGACTATAAGGAAAATGGAAGGAACACGCTTATGACAAGGAGGCTTGGCGTAGGGTTGTCAACGAAGCTCTAAACTTTCTAGTTCCAAGTAGCTGGTAATAATAATAATAAGAGAATGGTCACCATAAGCTTCCGCTGAAATAATTATGACTTTCGGTTGCTTGCTGAAATTGACGCCTGATGACAGCGGAAAATATGTATTTGTCATGGATAAAAAATGAAGCTGTACTACTTACGATGTTTTTAGTAAGACGCTAGGAATCAATTCCAAATTCCGATATTTCAGTTCCACCTATGACCTGGTGGTCTTCCAATCCCGTTTTCGACATATTCCCTAATATGATAACTTGTTATAAGGTAAGCTCCGGGGTAGGTAAGTGTATTGGCATCTGATGCCTCAACAGCCAAGTTATCGAAACTGTTCTCTTTTCCCTAGAATAGTAATCAATTTCCTGCTATGTGTTTGAAAAAACTTTCCGAAATGCACATGAATCCCATGAAGATGAAGATATGAATCGCATACAATATATAGGTAGATGATTGGAAGAAGTTACTTTGTGGTCCTTAACGGGCTGTAACATCAGCTGTAATAGTAATCATAATATAAGGGCTAGTTCCAATTAGAAGATTAAGAGGTGACTACTTTGTTAGGGTGCGAAATCAGGGTCAGTAAAGGAGCTGTCGGGATGCGACATCATCCAACAAAGTCACGGCGCTTCCCATGGATTCTTGTTGGGTAGGTCGAGTTAATGCAAATCGAGTACAACTCAGGGGACTACTATCATGAATCATTAGATTCGATTATCATTACCCCTTCAACTGTGGAATATATTCGACTATGCTGCCTACGCTGAATAGGAGTACATTCATCAATACCGTTCTTATTGACGATTTCAACCATCTTTGACGAAAGGGTGACAACTAAACTTTTTGGAGCTGGAAATCTTCAAGCTGGACTTTCTATTCAAGGTTTGACTTAAGCTCCTTAGAATTTTGAACTTTTAATATACAAGCCTTAGGCCATATTTTAGACATGGTAGACAACTGATGGTTGAAAATCTTGGGGATCTAGCCGATCACTTCAGCTCTAGGTACAACGGTTTGACGGCAGAGTGTATCCTTCGAGGAAACAGACATCTAAAATAGCTCTGTTGCTCCGTTCTATCCGCCAATCCGTGGTCTTACGCCCTCTGGGTACACCGGGTCGCATCCTCAATATGCGGCTCACGTACTTGGGGGGCAACATTAAAGGGCCAAATGGTGCATGGTCTACATAGCCAAATAGCTGTAAGCACCTGTTTGGCTAACATAAGGCTCCCAGTTAGGGGATAGGGAAACCCTTGCTGGGAGTAACGGCTCGACCGGAGGCCTAATTCCGGGACCACGGGAGGCAGGTAGCCCCCAGGACAGTAATGTCCTGGCCTGTCTTTGCGGTAGGCCCCCTTGTGGGAGTATCGTGGGGGCTGTGGTTGTCCCAAATGCGGGAAACAACGGACGATAAAACTGGTGGAACATTAGTGGAAACACTAATGGTAACATTGGTGGAAGTCCGGAGGTGGTCGTCCTCAAAACGGCAAGAGGTTTTAGTTAGGCCTCGCCTCGTACCAAGGGGGAGCCATGTCCCTATGCATGGATTCAATTTGGTACTTATTTACACAGGTCTGTGAATAAGGACGTCGGTTGTCGTCCAAATCAACCCCATGTGGGGTGGCCCACCGTTGAATTAAGCCGACAAGGCAGGTGTCCACGTTAAATGGAATTGACGGAATCCGTGGTCTGTGGTTGAAGTGAAATAACTAGCAAACTGAGTGATTTTCGAATGGTTAAAACACTTGCTAGTAAGACAAAGGCGTTCTTTTTCACGTCATACATATGTGCGGAGCAATCAGTCAGAGGCACTATGATAACTTTCATTCTGATCTGATTGAGCAGGCAACTCATTCTTGATAAAGTGTCCGAACGACTATAGTTCTCTGCTGCGCCATTGGACCTAAAGTGCATGACGAACTGCGATAATTGAGTCAACGCTAAATCATCACAGGGAAATATCCCGCCATTGTTCCCATTCTTTGTCACCAGTTTGGTATCGGTCTCATAGCTTTGCTGGAAATCCCATTATCAAATCAGCATTACTCACTCCTGCAATATCCCGAATGCGAATGCGAATGAAATTAACAAAACAGAAATGCTTAACCGATTAGCCCGCTTCGAGTGGGAACGAGCGATTGTTGTGCGGCAAATCGTATTTTCATAACACAATCACCGCGATTTAATGTTAAACTCATTTCCCATCAACCAAGCAGCGAGCACGCCATCGAGATCCTTTGAAGTCGCCGTAGTCGTGTTCATGAACAACAAAGACTTTCGAACGAGAGCTCCTAAACAAGAGCACACCGGCTTTAGAGGAAACAAGAGAGCATCGTGCCCACTCCAGCCCCTATCGCTCTGTTATTAGAATCAAATTACCGTGATTGAGTGGCACGGAAACGCACACACACACAGCTTCATTTAAAATCAATTTACGGCAATTAATTCAATTATTTTGTGTATTTCATGCGATTGCAATTTATTGTTGTGTGAATCCGTGAATCTATGAATCCGTGAGAGTTGGAACGGGCGATTGCAATGACATTTCGATTTAAATTTTAAATTTGACATTTGACGGCGAATTTATTTATGAACGAGAAAGGAAATGGGAATATGTCCTGCAGAATGATGATTGATGTATTTACTTTTGTGTCATGAGCTTGGTGGTCCCGATGTAACTTATGATATCGAGTGGTTTATACGTCCTTTCCGTCTTCCTCTCCTCCTTATTCATGTCGATTTGTAGTGAACACATCGATTTGATGGCAGCCTATGACGAAGTTGTATTAATAGAATCACTAAATAGAAGACATTAGGACGTGGTACTGACCTTTTCGTGTTTATCGGGCGTGGTGGTACGGATCACCGCTTCGGCGATATGCACGAACTTGTCGAAGTTATTCATTTTCTCGGCCCGGAAAAGACAAGCAAGCGCCTCGGTAAGACCAGTCTCGGGATGGTCACGGATATTCGCACTCATATCAATATCAGCCGTTGTGGCGAGCTTCAATTCGTCGCGATGTATCCTGCAATTTACATGTTGTAAGTGGGTATTGGCTGAGAAATTGAATATGTGTTACCAGAACATCGCATCGTCTGTAGCGTCCGGACCTGATTCCATATCGGTTTTCGAGTCCAATGATTTATCCTTTTTAGTTGCCACTTCCTTCTTTTGTTCGCTGAGACAAAACTCACGTCGTTTCTCTAAGTTATCCTGTAACTCCTTTTCGTATGCGATTCTCTGCTCGAACGCTTCGATTAGAGTCATTGGCACACGATCCTCGTCCAGTTGCTTCGGGATGGTGCAACCAAACACAGCATCAAAGCAAATCCGATTGAAGTCGATCTTACCGTTGACGGCGTCTTCGATAACTCCCGGCCAGTAGTTGTCCTTAACAAGGATATTGAATAATGGGTTTCTCGGTGAACAACCGGCTAGTTCTGAAATAAGAGTTAGTATGGCAAGATCGCATGAGAGGGAGTGACTTACCGGCGGCTAGTATCTGATTGAGATCGCCGTTTTGTAGGAACTGAACCAGTTGCTCTTGGGACAGGTTCGGACACTCGGGTGTAGCCTTAAGGCAATGAAAACGAGGTTAGTTTAGGAATGAAGAGAAATCAAATGAAATACCTTTGGGCATGGTGGACAAGGTGGTTGCTGAGAAGGTGGTGGTTGCTGACAAGGTTGTGGCTGCTGACAAGGTGGTGATTGCTGAGGAGGTGATGGCTGCTGACAAGGTGGTGGCTGCTGACAAGGTGGTGGTTGCTGACAAGGTGGTGGCTGCTGACTAGCTGGTTTCCGTAGACACGAGCGTGGCATAGCCGGGCATGGAGCTCCAACCCCTTGACTTGCCTGTGACGCACCACATGGCGCTTGTGCTTGTGCACTCGGCATTTGCATTCTCGGTCTCATCGGACAGGTTCCTCCAGCTTCGCCCTGTAGTTGGGTTGACTAAAACAGAAATTTATCGTAACACATAATCAATTTGCCTGTAAGGACAAACTTGCCTGTGCTACAGGCTTGAACGTCTCACAAACCTGGCCCTGTCCTGCCGATTCGGTATCTCCTTGATTCGTGTACTTTAAGGACCAAATTGAAATCAAAGTGAAGGTCAATGAAAAAAAAAGATCAATTACCTGAGGTTGGCTGGTTGCCATCATAGGACGGTTCACTTGGAAGCGCGGTACCTGCACCAAAACAAAGGAACGCTTTGAAGATGAACACGAAATGTTAATGACTTTACCACTTACATCTAGAAGATTGCCTCCGCTTTGTACCCTATTCACTCGTCTAGCGCATATCGCCTGTTGTTGGGGTTGTTGCCGGCCATAGGCTTCGTCCATGCCCATTATTCGACCAGAATCTGTTAAAACTTGGAAACCAGGAGCTGCCTGTTCACCACCACTAGCCTGTGAGTATAAGAGTTATCAAAACAAAATCAAAATAACATAAATGGCAGCTGGATTATACCTCTGGGGTAGATCCGTCGCAAGGAGAGAACTGTAGCTGCCTCCTAGGATCCGTATAGAAGTCATGTGGTGCCTAGAAAATTAAGAATAAGAATACGGTAGGATGGAAAGCGTTTAAGCGGGCCTTACATATTGGTCAGGAGATATATTGTACGCAAACTTAGGGGCCTGTTGTGGAGGTGCGCGTTGTGGTGGCGGGCGTTGTGCAGGCGAGCGTTGTGCTGGCGAGCGTTGTGCTGCCGGTGGTGGACGCTGGAATGTATCACTATCGAATATAGTGCGAACAAATGGAATAGGTGATGAATGGGGACTTACTGATGATGACTCTTGTCGCCTACATACATCCTGGTAAGGTGTACTACGCGCAATGGGTGGCGCGATATAAAGCGGTCCAGGTGGCGCTGGTGGCTCTGGCGGATATAAATCTTCATAAGCTGTACTCTTTGCCATAGGTGGAGGAAGTTTTATTGCCTTTTGATATAATTGTGGTTCAGGCGCTGCTTGGGCTTGAGCACATGGTCTTGGAATTAGGGTACTACTGGCAAGAGGAAGCATACTGGGCATCATATCGTTATAGGAGCCATGTGGAGAGCCTAAAGGTGTACTTGTTGCAGCTGGAGGTCCAATGTATCTTGGCTAAAGTATCAATATCGATTGCTTCAATATCAAATAGAAAAACAGAAAACAACCAAATTATTACTCTTTCTTCGAAAAATGGGGCTTCGGGTGGAGCCGATACATTCGGAGCTTCTACAACAAGTGGTGCTTGCATCGCATGTCCATCTGTAATATTCATTAACCAATCCCCTTTGGTATGATCGCGTTGAACTAGTTCTAGTTCGGAACTGGTAAGCAAGCTTCTGCCCCGAGGTGCTGGTTGCGTCGGTTGACCGCCCTGTCGGTGTTCATTTTATTAATATAATTCATTAAAAGGGCAAACAGCTCACCTGTGGAATGTCATAAGTATCTTGGCTTACCGGATAACGAGGGCAAGGTCCAGGTGCAGGTGGTTGGTTCTGTTGTTTGGGGAGCATATTTCTTTTAAAATTCTTAAAAAAAAAATTGAGAATCACTTACGTAAGTAGTTGCAGCTGTATCATCGTAGGGCACAATCCTCATTCCTGCTCCTGCACTCTGTGCCATTTTTTATATTTTTTAAATCAAAATAAGGTTCGATGGAAGGATATGTTAAAATACTTACATATGAAGAGTCTCCAGAGGTCTGGTACGATTCAAACTTTGGTGGTGCTGGCGGCGCCATTCGTTCATAAGATCCCCATGAATCGGTTGTCCTTCGACTACTCTCTAGCGGACAGACCATTGGCTCTCCGACTTTCATGAAAGATCGGAAAGTATTATCTGGGCCCATGGGTCGGTTCTAAGTAAAAAAATCAAAATAGGAATGGGAAGCGAATCAATATATTAAAACGTTAGTTACAACAGGAGGCCGGCTTGGCCGCTGCGGTAGAGCCATTGAATAACCAGGTCTCTCATCACCAAATGATGACTGACCGAAGGGGCAGGCAGCATCTCCCTAAAATTAAGAAGGTTATTTATGGATATATCCTAAGATCCAAACCTTAACAGGAAGTCTAATGTGGAAAACTGTGTAAAGAAAGCTAGTGTAACTTGGGGACTCAGAGCTAGGCTGACCCTGGTCATGCACACAGCCGTTCTCCGGCCTATCCTCACCTATGGCTCCACAATTTGGTAGCCATCCCTAAGCAAAGCTTATAACATCGACAAACTTAATAAGATTCAGAGCTCTGTAACTTCTGCCTACGAATTTGACGGACTTCATCACACCTTCAATAGTGCGATGCTATCTTTCTTTCCTTCCAGAGAAGAATAGAAGGCGTACTCGCGGAATTCCAACTTTTAATTTTCACTGATGGCTTCAAGCTGGAGCACAGTATTGGATACTCAAATTCATTTGTCTCCCCAATCACTCGCGCATCTTTCAAGCCGTAGTGCCAGCGATCCGGAAAGCGTGCAAAATACTCAGCGCAGACCGCTCCAATTACATGTCCACCGCTATGTGTAGCGACAGAGAAGCCACTCTTCAAGTTCTTTTGTCTTCTCTAAACTTGTGGACCAATGCAAGAAAAGATTAAACGAGCTGGTTGTTGGACTGATATCACGCTCCTTTGCGTTCTGGGACACAGCCACATAGAGGGGAATGAGAGGGCCGATGAGTTAGTCTAGCTCGGGGTCAATCCCCTACTGTCGCTGAACCCTCTCAAAGGCTACATCCTGCAACACTTTTTCAACAGGACGGACTAAATCAACTAGTTAAGGATATCAAGAAAAATCTGGTTCTCCTATTCAAAAAACAAAAGACACGACCTCCTCAACAGACATCGCTCCAACATTCATTGTGGTCAGTACGGGTCATTGGCCTACTGGAACTGCCGTTGTTTTCACAACACCCGGGCACAGATCTACATCATTTTTTCTGCGAATGCCCAGCACTAGCAAATCACAGATTATATGCCTTTGTCATATTCTTCCTCGATGACCTCTAGCCAACCCCAGCTTCGCCAACATAACCAGTTTTCTTAAGTCCACAGGGTTAATGATTTATTATATAAGTAAATGAACATTCTCCTTCACATCTTTTAGGTTTCGCGAGTCTTATGGTGTCAAAACGGCGCCTGAGCGCTAATTGTACCTGACGCGTATAGCCGGGTAGCCACCTCAACCTAACCTCTTGCCATGTACACCGGTTTTCAATAGATATATAACACTTTTGTACTTTTATACAAACGCACTTTTCAACCTTCTTGATGATCTGCTAACGTCAGAACGTTGGCCAAAACTTGTCATTTTACAACAATGAAGCTCATAAACAAATAACGTTTAAGAATGGTTCAAAATTGCCATCGATATTCTGAGTCGGTGATCGCGACTTTAGGAGCGTTTACCTCAATGTTCGAAAGTAAATTCCTGCCCCACAAGACAGGCTGTGCTTACTATAGTGGATACATTTAAGTCAACACGTTCACTATTGAATATTTCTGTGTCATTGGAATACAGCGTTCACATTTACTGGAAATCTTTCAGTCCACATTGTGGGTAAGAATTTTGGCCAAAACCCTTGTAAGATCAAATTAATCTAGTAACCTAAGACTCTTGAGCATTTAAAGGGCCAAAACTTCTTCAGTAGGGCTCTACTAAAGTTTGAAAAATAACCGATCATCTTCAGCGATTGAGCTCAGTTTTGGATTCATGGCTACTGATGGGTAAAAGATTGGGTTAATGGACATAAACCGAAGACTCCATTGCAGCCACAAATAATGACCGAGTGGTGTGGATTTCGTGTGGGTGGCGTGATAGGGCCGTATTTTTTTCATCGATGAAAATGATCGCCGTCAATGGAGTTTGTTATCGTGCCATGTTGGAAGACATTTTTAGTCCTAATTGGATGGACTTGATATCAGTGATAAGTGATTCGAACCAGGTGGTTAAGGGAAATTTCGGCAATCACGTAATCTCGAGAAATGGTTCGGTCAAATGGTCATTTCCATCGTGCGATCTAAAACCTTTGGATTTCTTCTTACGAGGTAGGGTTCAGACTTCGACTTTAAGGAACTCAGCAACAATATCAGATGTGAAACTGTCACTGCTTCAGGCGATATATAAGAAAGAGTGGTAGACAATTGGCTTCAAAAGATCGATCATCGTAAACCTGCCCTCGGTAATCATATGAACAGGATCGAAGTCTAAAAGTTAATATGTGTACTCTGTCTGGAATTTATTCCAATCCTATATATCAATTATTCTACGTTAATAGAAAATTGTTATGTCCTTTGTGAATTTCTTACCGACGTTGTCAAGCCGCTAGGTTCACCTGAATAAGAATATGTCGCTGGAGGACCGGCGATAGGTGATATCTGAAAGGTAAACAAACTTGCGATATCTTGGATAGTTTGGAAAGTATTTCAAAACATACAAATGTATCTTGCCGTTGCGCTTGTTGTGACCGATCTCCGGCATTAATGTTTGATATCTAAAATTGGGGAAAATACAGCTTACCTTACTATAGTTACTCATAAAGGCTTACTTGTCGTGGTGCTGGTGGTGGCTGATCTGGCGAAGGAGGAAGATAGATCGTCTGGCTTCGTACAGAGATATCCTCCACCTAAAATCAACGAACTAGTTTGTTATATTCGAAAATCATACTTCAAAACACTCACGGGTCCGCCTCGTTTACGGGGTAAAACACATTCGACCATATCATCGCCGTGCCTCGTAATATCCGATACCTGCAATGGAAGATGTATTTGGCTATCGGGCGTAGCACATAGGCAGTACTCACGTATTCTGTAGGTGGTTCTGGCGTGGCTGGCAGGTAAACAGTAGAGTAATACGTCGGATCATCCATTCCATAATCTGAATCTACCAAGTTCTTTCCACGTTTTTGAATAGCCGAAACCTAAAAAAAATAATCAAAATCACCGCGAAAAAAAGTGAATAAGACTTTGCTATGCTTACCAAGCGCACTGGTGGAGCTGGTGAGTTTTCATAATAGCTAGTATCATAATGGGTAAGGGGTGTTAGTTCTGCAACCTAAAACGTAAAGTTATGAAATAAGGACAGAAATAATTTGCTCAAGTGACTTACATCTGGCGATCTCTGTCTTGGACAGGGTGCTGGTACATTCGATTGTTGTATTTGGCCTGTCATGGACTGCGTTAACCTGTCCTGCCCGGCATCCTAAAAGCAATCTACGTTAACATTTTATTCGTAATAGACTGGCGTATTAAAGAACCTTTCGTTTTGGTTGCAATGGACAGGAGTAGCCAGCGTTATCAATTAAAGGAGCCCGATCTTGTGGAGGTGGTGTCGTAGGTCCCTATAACGCGTAATTAGTATTAGCGGTTTATATAGTTGGTACTAAGTCTTACAGTAGTTTGCATTCGTGGCTCCGCAGCTTCCTGAGGGTAGTAGGCTTCTCGCATAGATTCACCAAGCCGCTGAGAAGGCGTTACCTAGAACGATAAATGTGAGCGAATTGTCATTCAAAGTGTCTGCAAACCTGTAGCTTTGGCGGTAACGGACAGGTTTGGCAAAGTGCTGTTGGCTCCTCCTCCGGTGTAGGAGGAAGATTACTTGTAAATCCCTATTAACAAGAAAAAAATGTTTGATTTCTCGAAAATATTTAAAATAAACCTACAGTTTGCGGTCGTCGCGGACTTGCAGTCCGTCCAGAAGTATTTGACATAGATTCTGCCA
Source organism: Merodon equestris (assembly GCA_958301585.1). NCBI lineage: Eukaryota > Metazoa > Arthropoda > Insecta > Diptera > Syrphidae > Merodon > Merodon equestris. The sequence goes on from OY284414.1 coordinate 104,910,363, forward strand.
TTCGTTGGGCGGCTGGTGACTAATATAGAACAATGGAATCAAGGTATTGCCATTGTGGTGTATAATGTTGTTTACCTGTTGTCTTTGGGGCATCGGGCAGCTGGTAGAAAGCATCTCACTCGCTGGATTGGGTTCTCGTTGCATATTTTGACTAAACGATTGAGAATGGGGACTGCCTGCTCTTGGAGGAGCTCGTCTATCAAAAGATCGGTAGGCACTTGAATCATCCTTCCAAAATGAAAAAGAAAAATACAAAATGTCGCACAATCTTTACAGCTAACCATCACCTGTGAAATTTTTTCAGGCCTTCTGCACGCGTTTTGATTTTGGTAATTGCTAGTCTTGAAGTTGTATGAAACAAAAAAAAAAAACAAGAAAATTAAAACTATTTTGTGAAATTTATCTACGCAAGCGCATCTGAGAAGTAGACTTACATTTTGATTTGGATTTATAGAACTCTGCGGTGAATGACGTAAATCCGATTCCTAGACGAATTGTTTAAACGCGGATTAGTGTCATTTAGGGACGCATTTTCATGGTTACTTACGAATTCATTGAAGCCATCCATGTTAGTAAATGTATGAAATTTTTATATAAATTACCACAAAATCTCAAAGACATTAAACAAATTTGAAATTTGAAATTTAGCAAAACAAATTTAAAGTGACAGAAGACACTGACGTGTGTGTATCTGGGGTGCTGAGAGCTTTATATATTTATGACACATTTGCAATGGAAGTGCGAATGGGTCTTCATAGGCGGGTGATTTTTCGGCGAAAAGTAAAATTCAAAGCAAATGAGGATAATCGAAACAAGGTGTTTGAAAGTCTTTTTTGGAAATACTCATCAATTTACTTCTTTGCACTTTATTTCGAAATATTTTAATACTTTATTCTTCTTTGAATACACGGCTGACTGCATGCGTTCGGTTAAAATGATTTATAAGAGTGTTATTTCAGGTACTTTTTGCATTGGAGTATAATTCACAGTAATTTTTGCATTTCCACGTTTCGGATGGAGTACGACGTTGGTCGTACAGTATACACATCCTACTACTGCTTACGTTATGCCTTTGCCAATTAAAGCATTTTGCATTGATATTTAGCATCTCTACACTCAATTTTCGTGTGTTTCTCATTGGCTGACTATGTAATTAGTTTTTTTCTTTCATAATTTTGAGCTTCAGTGACCAATGAAGTGCTCATACGGAATCAAATTCCAAATACAAGAAAAGTATTGGCAACCATTAGCTGTGACATTTTGGCAGCATAGGAATTCCTGTTGAAAACCCTCCTTTGAGAGGATCTAAAAATCGACCCAAATTTTGTCTTCTTCGACGGATGTGTTGCCTAGCCAGGCGATGTGTCAACGATCAGGACAGGTGGTATTCAGATTCAGAGGGAATGCAATTTGAAGTATATGGTTGTTGCTTTTGGAGTCCCATTTCTGGGTTTCACGTAAGTTTTTATCTCCTGAGTAACATGTGCTTGAGCGTTGTCGTGCTGCAAAACCACTTTGCTGTTCTTAACTCGTACTGTGGTAATTTTGTATTCAATTCTTGACTCAAACATTTAGCCGTCGATGTTGTAGCAGAACATCGGCGGCCTTTTAATTATCTGCAGTCTTTGTATTACCACACACATTTGACAAAAGATTTGAATGATCCTAAACCCCACAGTTTGAAAAAGTGGCGATCCCTTGCCAAAGGCCTCAGGTGGTACACAGAAGGCTCCAAGATGGATTCCGGTGTTGGCGCTGGCATCTTTGGATCAAATCGGACGATATCGATGGCACTGGGAACTAGTCCTAGTGTCTTCCAAGCCGAATTATACGCCATCCTAACGTGCGTCAAATTAAACTTAGAGACTAGAATAAGAGGTATTACCATCAATATACTCTCAGCCAGCGTCAGGCAGCGCTCAAAGCGTTGGGGTCGTATAGTAAGAACTCAAAATCCGTCAAGGAATGCCTCGATGCCCTGCAAGATCTAGGCAAAAGAAATAAACTCTGGTGGGTGCCTGTTCAAAAGGGCATAAAAGGCAACGAAATCGCTGACCAATTCGCTAGAACCGTAGTCTGAGATATCATCTAACAAAATTAACCTCTCGTCTGAAACGGACTGTCGATTCTGTCCAGAGAATGAGGAAACTGCAGAGCACATACTATGAGAGTGTGCTGCCCTCTGCCTCTTAGGAAACGTTTCCTTCTCAGAAAAATCATAACCCCTGAGGGGATCAGCTCTGCTCCTCAGCTTTATTAAGAAAGTAGAGGAACTCCTCGTCTAAGCAGCAATTCAGTCGTGGAAAAAATGGCTTTCGACGTCTCTCAGCTTCAAGAGGACTTGTATGGTACCCAATTGCCCTATTTTTCAAGGCTTTCAAATGATGGGAAATTGTTTATTGATGAGTCTGCAAGTTCATGTTGCATTTCACAAGGAGCCTTCAATTTCGTTTCCTCAAAATTTTTCACCGGTCCGGAACGCTTCTCAGCTTCCACTGGCCCCGAGACCCCACTGGTTCACGTAAGCACGATAACGTGCATAGCCTCTCAAAAGATCCTCTAGCTATCCCTAATCTAACTTGTGAACTAACAGATGATGAGGATCTTACTGGGAAGCGTTTTTACTGGACAATCAGCTTATTGTTTAGCAAATCCGAGAGATCCCAGTCTGCCAGTGCGGTACTATAACGCCGTTTGTCCCAGGCGCCTCGATTGCAGTGGTAAATTACCGGGAATGAATTAGGGCCTTCGAAATATTTAGGCCTTCTCCGTTGAACAGAACCTTATTAAGGTAACAGTTATTGAACTTGGACCATAAGGCCATAAGGCACTCCCAACACATGAATTATTTCCCTATAAGATGAATTATTTCCCTTCTTCTTCTTCTTTTCCTTTTTCCGGCGTTGTTATGGTCAGAAGTGTAGGACCATAAGTTTCCCACTTAAATGCATTTCTACTGGTCTGCTTGTGGGGTCCGCCGGTTTGACCTCAGAAAGTAGCGGCAGGCTTCCCGGGTTGGGATTACTTCATCGCTGAGGCCAATCAAATGCTGGTGTTTTTGCATTTGTTTGCACCAATTGTTTTTCGGCCTGCCTTTTCTGTTTTTTTGTGACACGGGCATGCTCCAGATTTTTTTGTTTGATCTTACTCTTACAACACCGGTGATCTCCAGTCGTGTCAACCCACTGATTTGCATGTAAATTTGTGGGGCAGTTTAATGGTGGTATATGTGTCCCTAGGCTCACCTTGGTGTTTTCTAAATTGCCTAGATGTGATTTTTGTTTACCTTTGTTTTAGTCGCCTTTTACGACAAGCGAGAGGTATCGCTGCAGAGATATTCTTAACCCGTCCCTGCACGGAAGAAGATGAATTATTTCCCTAATAATGATTAAACTGCACCGGACAGCCGCACGTCATGATGAGCCTTATTAGGGCCACGTAGCATGTAATGACTGCTGTGAAACAACTTTCTTATCCCACCAAAGGCTTTCATAGTTCGAGGACATCAGAAAGCCTATTGAAATATACATAGATATTGGTCAAACCTGATATCAAAAAATCTAACCGTATTTCTTAGCGAATGGTTGTGCGTGTTACTCAATGTTCCCTGCTCGAATTCAACACATTTTCCATAGTCAACACATAAATCATGCATGTGTATAACCTGGTAAGTTTTTAGAATAGACTTTCTAATTATACGGTGTTATAGGCCTTTTCAAATGCGACCAAGAACACGCATATCATTTTTTTTGGCCTCATTCCACTGAATGTTGGAAACCAGTTTTGATACAACGTGAACAATGGCCTTAAATCCAAATTGGTTTGGTTTAACTTGACTTGGTATTATTTTCTCTCCCTCAGCCCAGGTGATCTTTCTTTACTACTCTATCAAGAACCTTGGTGACATTCCGAAGCAAACTGATTGATCGGTTATTGTCAGGGTTTGGTCCATCTCTATCCCGATTATGGATTGGATGGACCACCACTGTTTCCTACTGCGCTGAATAATGGATATTATTTAGAGCATTGTTGAGCAGCAACAAGAGTCCAAGAGGTTCAAAAGTGGCAGAATTGCGGTGATTGCCGCAATTTCTGATCACTATGTATTGCTACCTGCACCTATTGGAAAGCCGGATTTCCTTTATATACTTATTATATATTATGTTTGCTCATGAAATGACTTAAGACTCCTTGGAATCTGTCACCTTAAACTCGAACAGTTATGAAAATGTTGTTTTTTCGACAATTTTACAAGGCAATCCAACAGGAGGTGTCATTTTAAATCAATGAAAAAAACGCAATATTGTTATGAGTCTTCAATCCTGGTTATAGTAATGCTTTAATTAATGCTTTCGTAATAAAACACATTATTGCAGTTACCAAATGTCTGCCTGGGGTTTGCATATAAGAGGGTGGTCCGATAAGTACCTAGCCTACAAAAGAAAAACAAAAATGTTGGAGAAATGGCGATTCATTTTTCAATATAGTCTACTTTTAGCTCGATACACTTGACCCAGCAATGCTCCAACTTCTTTAACTCGTCTGAAAAATACGTTTTATCAAGGTCTGCAGACTAGGTTTCCGTGGCGGCGATGACCTTTTCAATCGACTGAAATTTCTGCCCGGCGAGTGACTTTTTCAAGTTTGGAAACAAAAAGAAGTCGCACAGGGCCAAATCTGAATAAGAATACGGTGGTTGGGGCAGCAGTTCGTAGCTCAATTAGATCAATTTGGCCGTGGCGAGGGCGGAGGTGTGAGCCGGTGCCTTATCATGGTGGAAAAGCACTTTTTCTTCGCCAAGTGGGGCCGTTTTTTCTTCAATTCGGCGTCGAATCGCCCCAATAATTTGGCATAGTACAGCCCTGACCGTTTTGCCCTTCTCCAGGTAGTCGATGTGGATTACACCTTGTGAATCCCAGAGAACGGTGGCCATCACCTTTCCGGCCGATGGGACAGCCTTCGCCTTCTTCGGAGCATGTTCGCCGGGTGAAGTCCACTGTTTCGACTGTTCCTTGGTCTCTGGTGTGTACCACTGAATCCATGTTTCGTCGACTGTCACGAAACAACGCAGAAACTCGTTCGGATTGCGCTTAAACAGCGTCAAACACTGCTCTGAAGTGGTCTCACGGTTGGGCTTGTTGTCCGGAGTGAGCAAACGCAGCACCCATCGCGCTCACAGCTTTCTCATGCCCAAAATTTCATGCAGGATATGACCCACGCGATATTTTGAAATGCCTACTGTCTCAGCTATCTCGCGCACCTTCAATCGGCGGTCTGCCAATACGAGAACGTGGATTTTTGTCATGTTATCCTCCGTGGTAGCCGTTTTCGGGGCACATGGACGTGGCTCATCAAAAACCGACGTGCGACCACGTTGAAACTCGTTAAAGCAATTTTTGATGGTCGCCATCGAAGGAGAAGAGTCGCCGCATCCAAACGCTCTTTGATTTCGCTGCGCGATTTCCCTTCCAAAAACAAGAATCGAATCACCGACCGATATTGCTCTTTTTCCATTTTTCTAAAATCCGCGGACACTCCCGCTTCCACACGCGGTCAAAATAAAACTACGATTCCGATCCGGCTACCGATCGACAGTAGCCATCTACTAGAATGTACTACACAATAGTAAGATGCTCTTGCGATACTGGCGCCATCTGGCGGTGAGCCTAAGTTTCTTTACATTTTTTTTCGTTACATTTTCGCATATTTATGGCTGTATTTCGAGAATAAGCGACGAGTATTTTGTTTAAGTAAGTGAATTGCCGTGAAACATTGGAGTAAAAATTATCTTTAACATAACCTGATGGGAAAAAGTCAAGTAGTGTCATATCGTACCAGGCAGCCGTACTGTCAGGCAGCTAATCGAAATTTTTCCCTGTTTCGTCACTGTTCGATTTTTAAAGTCCTCCAGCTGAAATTGTTTGCTAACGCAATCCATTCACTGTAACTGCTGCTCCAATATAATTTTTGAAAGAAAAAGTTGGCCAATGACACCGTCAGCCCACAAACTGCGCTAAAGTATCACTCAATGCCGAAAGATGGGTTTCGGAGCATGGCCTTGATTGATTAGATTTGATACTTTGTTTTGAAATTATTCATATCGCCGCAACAAATGCAGTTTTACACAATTTAACATATTTTGTACGTAATTTTACGGATTGCTTACAGTTTCAATATCAGGTTATCGGCGAATGTTGCTTCACCTATAGGCAAAGAGGTGTCCGTGTATAATAAGCAATGCATCGGTCCAAGGACATTCCCTTGAGGAACTGCTGTTTTTATTCTTCCTGATCCGTCCTTGTACTTTACATAAAAGTTGTGACCAGCCAGTTAGCAAGGTAGCATATTTTAAATTTATGTAGGCTTTACTTATTGTACTTATGAAAAATATGACACCAAAAAACTTTGTAAATGGTCACTCGACTATCCAAGAAGATATGTCATTTTACATTGGGATAGAATTCAAGCAGCGGGGCCTGCATGCTTATAGGGTTTAGGTAATACAAAAATTGAAGCTAACAAACCATGCAAAATGATGTACCTTCGGTGATTGGACCCTGGAAATTAATGAACAACTCATAATCTGTAATCAGGAAACGGTGGATGGATTAAAACTTTCCAGCCGAGCTCTCCAAATTGTTTGCCATTTCATTAAATGTGTTTGTGTTCTAGTGGTGGAAGACAATTGCCTTTCTGTTGGTCAATTGTGGACAGACTTTTTGGAATGTTTTCTGCAATCCGGTTAATTGGTGACAGCGAAGCTTAGAATCAATTGTTTGATCAAGTTCTAGCGCCTCATGAAATACGGTTCCCTGCCTCTATGACCATACACAAAATGTGAACTTATTGAACGCAATTTTCCTATCGGCATTTCCAGAACGGAAACGGGGCAAACACCTACATGCCTGCTCTTTAATTTGATAAAGCATCTTGACTGTAAGCACCACAATTTTTTTCCTAAGTTTACGCAACTTTTGTCCCTGTAAAAAAAAACAAAGACAATAGACAAAGCAACTTTTCACAATTCAACTCTTTATTAGGCTTGCTTTCAAGCGGACGTTCAGTAGAAGACTGAACTACTTCACAAACAAAAGAACAAAAGTAGGTACGAAAAAAAGAGAAAAGAAGGAGAAAGACATGTATGTATAAAACAAAAGTTAATTCCTTTATCAAGTCTTGTATCCTTTTATATGTATGTGTATCTATCCCTTTTTTTTCAACATTTTCCCCCCCGGGGAATTTCTGACAGCTCCAGTGGATATAGGAGCTGAACTGGCCTCCGAAATTTACTTCCATCTGCACATCGTATTTCACAGGAGCGAACTCTTCCATCTCTGCCTATGAACGTCCTTTCGATGATGACGATCTTCCAGTGTACTCGAGGAACGGCTTGATCGAATAGGAGAACAACATCGCCTTCTTTCAAATGTGTTGATGCCTTCGGGTCGCGATGGTGAAAGGATCGTAAGAGCTGTAGATATTCCATGCGCCATCTTTTTGCTAGCTTCGTGGTGTATTTCATTCGGTCCTTCCATAGCTCCCTCAAAACAGACTGGTTAGCGGAATTCCCATCAAAGTTGGTACTGGAACTGGAATGAGACCATCCCAAGAGAAACTTGGCTGGAGTTAGCGGTGTTAAATCTAGCGGGTCTGTGGAGACATATGTCAGAGGACGATCATTCACCGTAGCTTCTGCTTCTCCGAGTATTGTCTGAAGTTGTTCATAATTAAGTCTGGCTTTGCCCACAGCTACCTTTAAAGTATTCTTAACCGTTCGCACAAGTCTTTCCCAGTAACCACCCCACCAGGGTGCTCGCTCGACGATGAAATTCCACTTAATTCGAAATGTGGTTAGGAAGTTTTGAACAGCTTCGCCCTCGAAGATATTCCCGATCTTGCCGAGTTCCAGAGATGCCCTTCTAAAAGTTTTTGCGTTGTCTGAAGCAATAGTTGATGGGATACCGCGTCTGGCCATGAAGCGCCTAAGAGCCATCAAACAGCTCTCCGTGGTTAGACTGGTGGTTAGTTCTAAATGAACTGCTCGAACGGCGGCACAGGTAAAAAGCAAAATGTATGCTTTATGCATGTTGTCTTCGCCAGGGATGACATAGTACAGCGGACCGGCGAAGTCTATACCCACATTATCGAACGGTCGGATTAGTGTAATTCTTTGACGGGGAAGGGGGGCAAACGGTTGAGAGGCTGATGGCCCAAACAATTTCTGACATACAATACAATTCTTAACAACTCGCTTAGCTAATTTGCGACCTTTGATGACCCAAAAACGCTCCCTTAGTTTGGTCAAAATTCGGTTAACTCCTCCATGGACTGTTAGCAAATGATGATCTTTTGTCACAAGATAAGTGATGTGATGATCCGCAGGCAAGATGATGGGATGCCTAGGATGAAAAGGCTCATCTAACAATTGAAGCCTTCCCCCTACTCTCATCAGACCATTTTCGTCCAAAAGGGGCGAGAGTTCAATAATCTTCGAAGAGGTTGGTAGTGACCTCTGCTTCTGCAATTTGAAAATCTCGTTATTAAAGCTGAATGATTGTACGTACCTTATCCAGTAACGCTCAGCATCTTCGATTTCTGATTTGGTCAAATGGTCATCAGACGCCTTTAGCTTGTTCCTACACCTTCTCAAAAATCGGAACACCCATCCGGTGACCCTGAGTAATCGTAACCAATTACCATAGTTTTCGCAACATAAGATCGGATCTTCCCCTTTTGGAATCATTTCTACCAACAAAGTTGCTTGCCAGGTAACGTCGGGATTAACATGACGATCCGCGAAGGTAGAAGTGTCAAAATTCTTGAGCCAATCCGGGCCGTGAACCCATAACTTAGATTCTTGGAGCTTGTTCCCAGATATACCTCTAGTTACAAGGTCTGCGGGGTTATCCTTTCCAGCGCAATGGTTCCAATCCGATGCTGCAGTGTAGCGACGAATCTCAACAACACGACTCTGAACATAAGGCTTCCAACGCTGCATCTGGCCGTAAATCCAATGGAGAGTTATCTTCGAATCAGTCCAGAGGAAAAATTCCGGTATAGAAACTTTTAGGGAACGCCTTAAATATGCGCACATCCTGGCAGCTATTAAGGCCGCAGTCAGCTCTAACTTCGGAAGCGTTAATTCATCCGATCCGTCAATCTTTAAGGGTGCTACTCGACTTTTGGAGCACAGGAACGAAACCACTCCAATCCCAGATGAATCGACCTCTCGAATATATACCACGGCTCCATATGCTTTCGTACTGGCGTCGGTGAATATATGGCACTGAATTCGATTCGATGATGACAGTAACAGAGCAGGTCTGGGAATCGTCATGTCTTTCAACTGCAGAATACTCCTCATGCTTTCATTCCATTCTCGCAGCAAGTCCGGCGGCAACACTTCGTCCCACGACAGTTTTCTTCGCCATGCAACTTGGAACAAGATCTTTAACTTAATGACGCTGGGCGAAATTATACCCAATGGGTCGTATACTCGAGCGATGGCTTGAAGTATGTTCCTTTTGGTCCCTCCAGATGCGCCAGATTTCAGGAAATCTTGAATTGACTTCAATGGTACTGCCAATTCATCACTGAATACCAGCCAGGACAAACCCAACACCTTTTGCACGATCGGAAACTCTTCACAACCCACAACGTTTCGAACCTTGGCGCTATTTGAATGCCATTTTCTTAGATTCATTGAAGCCCCTTTCATAATTTGCACAGATTCCTTATAGATTCTCATAGCCTCATCTTCTGTGTCCACGCTCGTTACGAAATCGTCCATATAAAAACTGCGCTTCAAAATTTTGGAAGTCTCAGGGAATTGCTCCTCATGCAACTTGATGTGTTCTTGAATGGCTGCTGACAGCAAAAATGGGCTACTCTTATTACCAAAGGTCACTCTCGTCATACGTAATTCTCTAAGATCTGAATCGCCGTGGTTTGTGTGGATCGATGAAACCCAGAGGAAACGGTGTGAATCGCGGTCATTTACGTTAAGCAATATTTGCAAAAATGCTTTCTCGATGTCAGCTACGAGTCCTACATGCCCTAGTCGAAAATTCAGCAACATTGTCAATACCTCGGGTAACAGGTTGGTTCCAGTGAAGAGCTGACTATTTAAAGATGGGACTTCATCACTACAAGCTGAGGCATCGAACACAATGCGCAGCTTCGTTGTCGTACTATCCTCTTTGTATACGGGCCGATGTGGGAGGTAAAATATCCTCTTTGGAGTTGTCTTCCTGTCGGGCTTCACCTGCTCAGCAATGCCATCTTCCATCAACTGATGCATCGCGTCGTCACACTCCTTTAGCTTCAGGGGATCCCTAGACAATTGACGTATAAGAGATTTTAGACGACTTACCGCTTGATTTCTGTTGTTTCCGAATATTAAATGCGGATCTTTCCAGGGCAGCGTAGCTTCATACCGAGAACCCACCTTCCGGATGCATCTTTGTGTCAGTTCTTTGGTGAGAACACTTCTCTCAGCCTCTTCGCCGCGTATCCCGATTGCTTCCAGGGTCCACATGTTTGCGACGTTATCACCAACTGGATCGGAGACTGACAGCACGTGGGACACAAAGGACGTAATACCCATGGTGTTTTTTTCTGTTTTCGGGTGTTCGTGGTGTCCTTGAACTGTCCAACCAAAAATGGTTTCCACCGCCCTCAAACGTCTAGTCATCTTGATCTGCTTCCCCGTCACTACGCTCCAATAGAAATCCGCACCAATCAGCACACTTAAACCGGCCTCTAAATTAATGTTCTTGATATGGCTCTGGTCCGCTAATCTTAAATTCGCGAATGAAACACATTTTTCATCCGGTGCAATCAATACATCTATACATATTTGGGGCACTACCAACGCTTCTATTTCAATAGGACGCATGTCGAACTGGCTTTGCAAAGGAACTCTTACTTTTCTCAATTCCTGTACAGGAGTTCTGCTTGCTGATCCGAAGGGAACCACTGCCATTTTCACTGTACCAAGCTCAGAAAATCCTAATTTATCGACGACGTCCTCACACACATACGAGTTTTGACTACCGCCATCAATAATAGTCCGAAGTAAGACGGTTTTTCGTTGACCACGACAGATACACCGCGCCGTTTTTAGGTATACATTCGACGATGTGCTGCTCGCGTTACACAAATTTATGGCCAAATTACTGCTTTCTTTTTTCTCCACTATAGCAGCAACTGATGTGGTCGCCTCTGCATTGCGGATCCTTTTGAATGTCGGATCGCACATCGCAGTGAGGTGCTTTCCTTCACACTTATGGCACTTAATCCATTTCCCGCTTCGACATTTTTTCGACGAGTGTCCCTTTCGTGCACAACGAAAACATCTCCCACCCTTCAGGAGTATATCTCTTTTCTGCGCAATTGTCATATTCGCGTCGCACTCGTTAGTGATGTGAGAAAGGGAATGACAGAATATGCACTCACTTGCCTGCTTATCGTTTAGGGTGACCAAACTTGCTGCAGTAGTAGTAGTAAGACCCTTTGCCTTAGTTTGTGCTGTGGAGAATTTACTTCTTTCCAATGCCTCTATTTCCCTTTTTAAAAACGCCAATATTTTTTGCATCTGTGTGTTGGTTGACGTTGCGGTTGCGTCTGAGGCAATGTTATCCTCGTCGTGTTTTCGTTTACTTAGGATTTCCCCTTCAGTATCTGTAGTATCTCTTTCTCGCGTGCGATTGTATTCAATGCGAAGTTCAGCAGGCAAACAGCGTAGAAGTATGGACTTCAGCATGACATCGTAATGATATGAGGGTACATTTAAGGATGTTAATGATCGCATACATGTGATAACGGAGTTGTATAAGTGCCGTAGGCTAGGCACATCCGAGCGACTGTGAACGGGACGGAGTGAAACTAACTGTTGAATATGGTGATCCACCAACCTTTCGACGTCACCAAACTGTTGCTTTAACAACGATACCGCTGCGTCATAACAAGCTGCTGATGCCAAGAATCCCTCTATTGCCCTTTTCGCTCGTCCGCACAAGACGCTTTCAAGATAACAAAACTTTTCTTCTGGTGAAAGCTGGTTGTTCTCATGCACGGCAACCTTGAACTGCTCCCAGAAGGGGACCCATCCATCCAAATCTCCGTCAAATTTCCGTAATTGCAATTTTTGCAATTTTGTATTGCTCCTTTGCTGTGGAGGTTGAGATGGTGATAATGTATTAGTTACCTCCGTCATGCCGAATTGATGTAATTTTTGCCTCCGTTGATTTAAACGTGCCAGAGTCGCCACCGCCAAATCATCATACTCGGCTATCTTTTCGTACTCCTTTTCAAAGTCCTCTCCCTTTATTAATTTCTTGTCTTCTATGCGCTTGTCTGCTGCCTTAATTTGCGCCTGGATCGCCGACAAACGTTCGATATAAGAGCCGAGCTCCTCTTCCAAATTTTGAAAATTATCTGCATTTTCCGGTTTTATTTGCGACGCATCTTCGGCTAACAAATCCACTGCTGCATTTGCCACTCTTGTCAGTTGAGCCCGGAACGCACCACGGGAAGCAATTTCCATATTAAATTAATTTATTTTTGTCCGACGCAATTCTCCCGGGTTTCGGCACCAATGTAAAAAAAAACAAAGACAATAGACAAAGCAACTTTTCACAATTCAACTCTTTATTAGGCTTGCTTTCAAGCGGACGTTCAGTAGAAGACTGAACTACTTCACAAACAAAAGAACAAAAGTAGGTACGAAAAAAAGAGAAAAGAAGGAGAAAGACATGTATGTATAAAACAAAAGTTAATTCCTTTATCAAGTCTTGTATCCTTTTATATGTATGTGTATCTATCCCTTTTTTTTTTCAACAGTCCCCAAAACTGAAAATCGTAGACCGAATCGACACCCTTCATACGTTAATTAAAATGAAGGTGAAAAACTGAAAAACATTATTCAAAGTATTGTCCGTCGCTCGCCACTGCTTTTCAGGCAATGAGACATGGTTTGGAAAAGTGATAGTCAGAAGGGGTAATGTCTGGAAAATACGGCCGGTAAGGTAGGAATTCCCATTTGAGCGGTTGTGCAGTCAGTGGCGATTTGCGCTGATGATTTCAACTCATACCATAGTCGACCATACTCTTCTGATCCCATCAAAAAAATAGGTTTTGGATCCATGGAAATTTGGCTTCACACATGGCTTAGCTCACATCTAACGAAGGCTATTTTACGGACAGTATTTGGCGTAGGTAATAGATGAAAATATGCCACGTAAACCATGCCTGGCAAAACGCTACGAGTTAATTCCAAAATTTCAAATCGAGTCGGAAGTTAGATTGATATTGCAGTCCTAGACGATCAGACTTCAGACTAAAATGAAAATATTGCCAGTCTTCATAAAAATGTTGCGTTTTCGTTTTAATTTAAAATGATACCTCTTATTGGATAAACCTATAGCTCTTCTGAAATTATGTCTGCGACCACCTATTATGTGACATAAATACCTTACGGTTTTTCTCTGCCTCACTTTCGAGAAATCTGACTGTGAAGTGATTTTTTTGTGTGAAATCCCAGGACCTCGAAAACCTTACCTTGGCCGAAAGGTCTCTAAGCCCAACCGCGCTGCCGATAGCTATATTTGTGATGGATATAACGAGAGAGATTTTAGGATGATTGGTCTCTATACAGGTCGCTTTCACTCAATCGGTGTTCTATTTTTTGTTAGGCCACCATACGCCGAAGACGCTTTACTCTACATAGGGTCATTCAAAACTGAAGACGAAACAAAGCTATATTTGCACCTCAAACCACAAAAAATGATGGACAAAAATACATTTTTTTGTTTAACACGCATAAACATATTCAATTCCAGTTTATGTTTGCGGTTTATCGCCAACCAATCGGAAACCTGAGACCAGTTGTTTTGTTTTCCAGATTTAAAGCTAAATCGTCGCTATTTTTAAGCAATCAGCGTTCGAAAATCAAAATCAAATTTGATTCTAAACAGAACCACCGCAATGAAAACAAAATAAAAAAAAATTAATTGATAGACGCATACTGTACAGGCTAATCACTCGTTATCATCATAACAATTTGAAACCGCCATCAATGAAAACACCAACCGTATCTAAAAAAATACAAAAAAAAAATAAAAAACGATTGGAAAACAACAAAAACAGCAGCGCCAAGCACTTGTTTATATAAAATTAATTGAGTTCCACCTGGAAGCGGACGGTTTAATTAATCTGTTTATGGTTTAGCTGCCTTTTGCATTCAGTTGTAATGATTTATGCCAATTTCAACGCATTATCACTTGCCATTACTGACGTCATACACGAGCCGTGTTAATGGGTTTTCAACACACCATGTACTTATTCATATCGCAGTAATTATCAAAGTGTTCTGCATTAGCCAGATTAGCGATGGGCAGTTCTGTATGCGCTAGGAAAAGTGTTACGTTTTCGATATCATCAGCAACCGCCTGGCGTCAGTCGTGTCCGACCTCGGCGTTCGAGGCTGATGGAGAACACGTTCACAAAAACACACCAAAGAAGGAACATAGTGCTTGAACGAGCAACCGTGCAATCTAAATGCAAATGCAAACGGAACGTAATTTCCTGCCACTCCCGCCACATTAGTCGTGTTCTATCTGCACCAACTTTCAAGATATCTTTCTATGTGCCTCGCCTTCCCCACTTCACCCTCTAATGTACGCCACTCGGGCTAGAGGTACATACGAGTAAGTACCCATCGTATTCGTTGCCCATAGAACTTTAACCCGTCATTGCATTCATTCGCATTCGGGTGTGATTACTTTACTGAGTGAGGATGAAACACTCTTACACTCGCTCGACTCCTCCTCCTGGCTTTCTGTCTAATCCATTCGTTTCACTATCTTCATGAATGGGTTTTTGTTGGAACGACAATATGCACGCACAAGATTTCCGCTATGAAATCCGTCCTCCACATCCTATACCTGGGGTTCCCGGCGGAACCCGAGTACGAGGATCGCTTCCTTTCCCTTTTTTTCTTTTTTAGAAACAACAATCTTCCAGTTCGGTCGATCAGAATGCTGCCAATTGCATCGATGGTCTCGAGGATTCGATGATTCGAGAATGCAATGGCCGGAAAGACAGAGTGAAACCAGTGGATTGTAAGCGCGACCGGGCAAAGGGTAGCAATGCAAAGAGAAAAACGAATACAATTTCCGTTTCAAAGACACTCGAGCGCCGGAAATTTGCCTATCCGTTCAGCTATTGGGGCTACACCGGAGTGCAGATATCCTTCTTCACTTAACTGAATAAATTGGACAAAAATTCTTCTGTTTTCCGTTCTCTTTCATTCTTTTTTTGTTTGTCTTTATCTTACGTCAGGATCTAATCGAAAGGACTTTTTCTCTCGACGGATTGGAGTGGAGTGAAGTGGTTGTTTGCCCTGACGTTATGAGCCAGAAAATAGATTGGAATCTGATTGTAGCAAGCTTGACTTGGTGTTATTAAAAGTAAATGCAAATTAGTGGGTGTACAGACTTCGATATATTTTATAGGAATAAGGCCGAAGGCCGAGTTTTAACTTGAAACTCTTGTGACACTTGAGCGGATATACAGAGATCACTTAACCAATTCGACTATTTGGGATTATAGTGGTAAACAGGAGGCTTTTCCTGAATATAACCAGTTATGCGTAGGTTGGCTCGAGTTATGCGTAGGTTGATAACAACTAAAATCGAAGCCAAAATTTCCGTATACGAAAATCATTTTTTCGATATGACCTGTATATGCACCAACATGTCACCGAAAAGTCAAGCGTCATGGCTTGATAACGCTGATAGATCAAATTTTGTGTTAACTAAGCAACATATGTGGGAGGTTTTAATTTTTTGCTTTAATTGGAATAAAAGTGCATCGAATGCTTGTGGCAGTTTATGGTGGAAAAAGGAAGGGAATGGTTTCGATGATGTTTTAATAATGGTGATTTTAGCGTTGAAAGTAAGCCACGCTCTGTACAATTAAAAAAATTCGAAGACAAAGAATTGGAGGCATTGCTCGATGGAATCCAAGTCCAACGTCGTAAATGGAGCTTGCAAATTCATTGCTAGTAACGCAGCAAGTAGTTTCTATACGACTAATATCCATTGGAATGATTCATGAATTGAAACCGAGAAATGCTGAAAGGCGATTTTTCACTTGCGAGCAGCAGATTCAAAGGCAAAAAAATAGTTTTTTTTGCATCGGATTGTGATTAAGAAAGTAAAATGGTTATTTTACGATCATCCCAAGAGGGAATAATACTGGTTCCCATCGACCTTAACATGAACACCAAAGGACAATTTCGACCAAAGTTGATGGGGCCAAAAAGGCGTTGCGGACTAATCCACTACGGGTATAGGCTACAACTGATCCATTTGGGCCGTGCATTACGAGAACAACAAAGAATTAATTTGTTCACCCAATAATTCACCTCAAAACGGTGACCATATCCCGGAAACTTTTCGGACAGTTCGTGATACTTTTGGTTATGATCTGTGCCTTTTCACACAGATAATGAATTTAATCAGCAAATTTGAACAGTCAAGTGATGTGGAGATTTCAACTCATATTTGCCCGGCCGCCACAGCAAAGGGTGTGAATGAAAACCCAAAATTGTCTATTTGAAGAGAATCACAGGAATTGGATCTATCTTTTCTCCGCACTTAACATAAAACCTATTTTTCTAGCCACGTTTTCCAGTGCCATGTTCAAAATTTTGACTAAAACCAGTAAAAGTTTTAAAAGCATTTTAAAAATGGTTAAGGGGACAGCAAACATTTTGCCACCCGGCTGTACTAATGATGATTTATTGACTTCAAAATGTTATATCTTCCAAACCGCTGATTTTATTGAGCTGAATATTTTTTAAAAGTTCCGAACTCCTCATTTTGTAGTGAGGTGTTTTGAAATTTTCTTTTCCTTTTTTCCGAATCAAGAACTCAAATCAAAAATGTAACAAAAAAAAATTGTTTTTTTTGTGCTTTTTGTCAAATTTCTCGTGAATGCCATGTCCGATTTTCAATTTTTTTTTTTCTATTTGTTCCCCATTAAGTACTGCATTAACTGAGTAGACAACTTTTTTATATATTGTACATATTTGCTGATGAGTGATAATCAAAACGAAAAGTTATAAAATTTTAGGCTAAAGAGGTTTGCAAAATATTTTTTTTCTCCCGATGTAATCACTATAAAAAAAAATTGTCTATTCAGTAGAAACAGTGATCCGCAGGCTTTCGAATGACGTAATGTATATTGATTTATCTTAAGCCAGTGCCGAGAAAAGTGTTTTCGAAGTTCAGAAAAGGAGAGTTTTCAGGACGACCATGTTTCGAAAAAAAAGCGGGTTTTTACGTATTTGGACGTCATTTTCGTTTTTTGAGTTAAGTGTGTAGAAATCTGGTCTAAAATAATTAATTGGTATTGCTAACATTATTACTTATAAATTATTTTGACTAGTTTCCAAGATGCCTTGTCGCCTCTTCAAAAAACGCAAGGGTTCAGTCCGATTTTCGCATATGTCGAAAATCAATTTTCAATTCAGAAATATATTTTACCCACTTCTACTTATCTGATTTTCATTTTCTTTGTGCCATTTGATGCAGAATTATTTGTAGATTTAGAAAACAAAATAAAAAAATTATTTTTTGATCAGAATTTGGTTGATGTTGCTGTTGCTGCTGCTGACCTCAGTCAGGTCTTAGGTCTCATGTAAGCATCTAACCGGACAACCATACGCGGTGATAGGCCTTATTGGGGCCACGTAGCTTACGATTTTTACCCTACGTTCAAGTTGACTGCTGTGAAACAGACTCCTTATCATACCGAAGACATTCTTTGCTCCAGCAAAACAACCGTCTACACTGGTCAAGCCAGATACAAGATACGAGTATATCACTGCCATTTGTCCATATTGCCCGATGATCGACAATTTCCTCCAGTTCTTTCTAGTATCACTTAAGGCTCCATAAAATGGAATCCTAAACAGCATCGTTTTCGACTTTTGGAAGTTAATTTCCAATTTAATATCATCGAAGTCACACTGCAGCATTGTTTTAGTGATCTCAATTCTTGAACCTGATATGTACGCTACCAAATCATCTGCACACGTGATTGAATGTCTGAGAAAATCTATAACATCGCTTCTATAGACGTTAAAAAGTATCGGAGAATTGATCGCTCACTGAATGTTGGATCAGTTTTGACGCAGCGTGAAAAGTGAAAGCGTGAAAGCCTGACCTTAAAACCAAATGAGTGCCCCGTATTATTTTCTTTTCCTCAACCCTGTTGATCAGAGCTCTGCTAACTACATTTTCAAAAACCGTGCTAACATTCGAAAGCAGACTAATTTATGGCAAAAATTCGGTCGTTGACACCGATGCCATTCGCAAGGTTTTCCTCATCGAATACGGTGAATACATTATTCCTATATCGCCAATTGTCTGTGAATGCTTTAAAAAAGTCGCATTTTCAAGTTCGTGATTGGAGTGAGCAGAGCTGTTCACCGTGTAAAAAGACTCGAAAAAAGCGTCTATCAAATTGACTGGCTTCTATGGTTCTTCGAACTCAAAAAGGCCATCGCCAGTGTCGGCACTTAATGGACTTATGCCAAGATTCTGTAATGTCGCTGTATTGCTTGTCGTCCAGGGGACAAGGACATATGAGACATCATTATGATTTTTTTTCCTGACTATTTTATTTATTTGCGGAAACATGAGTGGTTTCATAGAACGATCTTTATTGCCCCTGCGCAAACGTACAGTGCTTCTGTTATTTTCTTTTAAAAACTGTTGGAGGTTTTTAATGAGTGACTGTAATTTACTTATCTTGTGGGTCTATCTACATAGCCGTTAAAACCTGGAGAAACCAATCTGCAGCATATATGAACAGCAATTAGCAAAACAAATCACCAAACGATGATATGAGCGAAAAAGAGAGAACCTTCAGAAGGAAAATCTAAACAAACACACTCACAAATAAATAAAAACAACAGGACAGTAAGTAAGTACATCGAACAAGAAAAATATTCTTTGATGACGCAAAAAGTGAAGCAGGGACTACTACACACCTCCTATTTTGTCAAAACTCCTATTTTGTCAAAACAAATTAAAGATAAAAGCAAACATCGGAAAATATACTTAATTACCAGATCTTTTAACGACAAAAAGACCCAACAACGTGATGAAAGACATTTGCTCAATCTTGAAAGGAATGACACCTACATCAATGAAAAACAAAATAAACACCTTCAAAAAAGACCGAGAGTACTTAGGCAAGGACTTACTACGAAAAGGCAACAACATTTGGAGTATATTTTGAGGAGGTGTTCAATAATGACGATAATAAGAACACCTTACCATCATTTGACAACAGAATAACAAACCACAAACGAAGTATAAAGGACTATTAAACAAAGAATCAACTATAAGAAGGCACCAATAACGAACAATTGATTGAAAAGGTTCTAGAAGAACTACCTAAAAAGACCTTCAATGTATATGAAAAGTGCACAAAGTTATTATATAGCAGAAATACTATTATCCCAAGGCATGGAAGGTATCTGTAATAACAGCTAAATCTAAACTTGATAAAGATGTTATGAAGCCAACATTTTACCATCCAATTAGTTTACTCTCCTCACTGTCAAATTTAAAGTCAACCGCACAAGTGTTTGAAACCTATACTAACCTGACCATCAACTCAAGCATTGAACATTTCCTTATATCCACAGGATCAACAATTTTTCAGCGGGCCTTGTCGACAAAATGTGTTGCATGAGCATGCTTCCAATTCAGTATAGCATATACTGTTGGTTTACTGTATATCTAAGCCATTAAGCTCCTGCTAACAGCTTTAACCATTTTTTCTTCCGCTTTCAATTACATTTCTTAAACCTTTTCTACAACTTCCTAGATCTCAATATGTCACCTAGTATCACAAAGAAAAAATTGAATGAGTCCCCATTCGTTCATAATAGGGGATTTCCCTGCTTTTAAAATTTATATTATTGACATTGCCATATAAGTGCATGCAATAAAACTGAAGTGCTCGATAGTGCCTACCGTCCCAACATCATCATTCGTTCCACAGTTTCCATGCAACTCAGATTTTTTTTCCTTTTCTTAAAGACATTAACAATAAGAGATATCGATAAACTGAGCCGACAGCAATAGAGATAACTCAGTCCTGGTAAGTGAAGGCATGCTATATTCTTATATAAGAAGCATCTTAACCCACTGATACGAGTACTAAAGGGTATCCCCCGGTTTCTCTTTGAATTACGTGTCATTTGGACATCATCACTGATTCATTGAAAATCGGCTTATACTTCTCAAGAGTGATTTAAAGTTTTGAAAAGTAAAAAAGAGATTGCTTGTTCTAAATAGTTGCAAGACGTGGGATTCGTAGACTCCCAGACTATAGCTATACAACCCGGACTTGACCCAAACTAGACCGAAGATTTCACGCAGAATTTTCCTCTCTAATCGACCAGGGATTTATTCATCCACTTTCGATAACGTTAAGTCTCTGTGTTATAAGGAAAACCGGGATGATTCTGGCTTTCTAAAAAATTACCTTGCTTTTTGACAACTTTTGATCTCTTTGAATCTAGTCATGCTAGTCTGTGTCAACCTGAAATTCGTAGTTCTTCTTCAAGAATAGGCTTAAAGGGCATAGATGTATCGGACTGACGGGAACCTATCCTTGCGAGAGGAGATCCTATAAGCGTTGCTTAGGACCTTACACAGACCGAGCAAACTATGCTCAGATTCCATCAGGAATGTTAGCATATGTATCACACTGACTCATCTTCATGTGTTTTCAATAGTTCCTCCAAGTCGGGGGATGAAATTCTCTTCCATCTCCTAATTACCTTCTGCTGACCGCTCATTTTGACTATCATCACATTGGACTTTTGGCTACTCTCCTGACGAAAATATTTTAGCTCAACGAACTGCCGCTTTCTAAAAGATGGGGCTAGCAATACATGTTCAGTTCAGGGACTTCATTTGGTAATCTTCGGTTTTCTGTTTGAATTTTGATGCGCCACACATTTTTTTTCCTTAAAAAAAGACGATCATCGAGCCAAATAAGTGTAATTGATTGATGCGGCCCAGACCAATGAAAAAGTCAAGCGCTTGGCACAGAATTTTGGTCACTGGCTCGTGCTAGCGACAGTTCGTTCGGTAGGAGCTGATACGGAAGAAGGACACGGGCCGAAGTATTCGAAGAATGCAATCAATGGGAGCACTCAATGCTACCACTGAGTATGTCATGGATAAAAAATATACAAAACTTGTATCATTGTTTGAACGATACTTATGTGGTTGTTAAATCTGGGTATCAGCCCAGCAAAGATCAAGTAAGACAAAACTAATAAACCTAGGTTGAAATTGAAAGGCCTTAACAAGCGCAGTGTGGATTTTGTAATAGGAGCCCTTAAGTCTGGGCCAATAGCAAGTGTCTTGAAGATGAGGTCTAATGAATGTAGAATTTGGAAACGCAAAAATTCAAGAACTCCTAAGATCAAGTTTTCATAAAGCCGAAATCATAGTTCTCGCGAGAAGACAGAAGTAAGTTAACAGTTAGATATAACACCCATGTCAATCAAAATGTTGACAGGGCGAAGAATTTCATGACAGATAAAATGTCTTCGAGGTGGTGGAGGGAGGGGGAAGTGTTAGCTTACTAGCTGGAAGTAAAAGCTTACAGCATTGAGTACAAAATAGTTTTTCTGACTACAAATTGTAAACCTGTTTAGGTCGGATCGGATGAAGCAATAATCGGCAGAGGAAGACATATGTTTGGAGATTTCCATATCATCAGCCTATACGAAAAAATGAGAAATCTTGATGGCACAGTTAACGTCGTTAATGGTTTCGACAAATATTAGTGGGCCGAGATGTCCGCCTTGAGGGACATTATCAGAAATTGAGTAACGTAATTGTGATGATCTTCTGAATAAAATTTGTTATATGCGACGAAACTGGTTGCCCCCTAGAGCAGTGAATTTGAGAAGTATGAGTTGATATGAAATGTTTACGAAGGCAGTTGCGGGTGGCAACAATGCCTACTTCTTTGTCATGATTGAGTGCTCCCAATGGTTGTTAGCAAACGCAATTAGGTTAGTAGATCAGCCTTGTAAAAATGCATGTTCTTTTGGAGAAAAGATGGGCTTGCAGTGACAAAATATTTAAGCCTATAGGATATTAGGCGATGTTTGAACACCTCACTCTTTGTCCTCTTTTGTGGATTGGGATGATCTAAGCATTTCTCCAAAATTGAGTCCTTATGAAAGGAAAAGATGATCCGATTATAAAAAGAAACTATGGCGGAGCTCTTTAAATTACGTATTAGATATATTCGCTGAGACTAGGGACATGCGGAGAAGTCTTTCCTATATTCAAAATGGTTCTGAATGGTTCTAAGAGCTAAGGACCTGGGCGGTGAAGAATTGGCTGGATAAATTGACAAACCAGTTCGCAACTATTTCGAAGTCATTAGGAACAGTACTGAGAAAATTAAAAGTAGACGGGTACCAACCCTTTTTTTCATTTGTGAAGTGGGAAGTGGTAGAAACACTTGAATTAGGAGATTAAATTCGATTTAGGCACTGGCAATAGAAAAATTCTCATTGTTATGCAAATTCAGTGCAAGTTTAGGTGCAGAGTGGGGTTAAGGCAGGCTTACCACCGTTTGCTACTTTCGTTGCGTAAAGAACGTATCATTTCTTAGATGTGCCGGCGTTACAGTGATGAAAAAATAACCCATTTTTTGGCGGGAATTTAATAAATTCGATAAGGATAAGATAAACGATTCCGGCAGAATGATATCGCGTGCATGCAAACCATAAAACAATCAATCTTTTTTTTGGTAATAATTTTCCGTAATGTCAAAGCCTGAAACCTGTAAGTTTATTCTGTAATGAACATAGCCCACTGGTATAACTTGAGCAATATAAAATTGTTACTCTATTCCATGGACGCCCTTATGCCCCTTTCTTACGCATCTTTTATCGTTTTTGTTGAATACGACTACTATCACGTTCCGACTCACTGCTCATCTGTCCTTAACTTTGAAAAAGAATTTATTTTTAGCCTCCAAAACGCCTTGACAATAAAAAATAAACAAAGTTCATTCAATCGATTGTAGACGTTCGTTCATAGACCTCCATCGGTCTCTGTGTTCTTCAATGGAGCTCAGAAGCGTCATGCCTCATTCTCGAGAAAGAAAAGATAAGAACTTAAAAACGTCGAAGGCTCATAGCTTAAACATATGTCTCAAAACCCTTATCAATTTACATTTTCCACTCCACACATGCCGCTCAAGTGGCGGCTATCAACTGGAAGAGCCACACGTTTTTATCGTGAATGTTGAAAGAGTACACTACTTATTTCCATAGAGATATGTATATAAGATCCAGATCGGGCCTTTGCACTCTATTGTAGTGATCACGTCCGACTATAAATGTATTTCGAACCACTGTTTCAATATTAGCACATTAAATCGCTGATTCATTTCTAAAAAAGCTCCTTCAGAAAACGGTGAATCTAGAGTTGATTAGTTTTATCATCCCTTTGCGAAACTGATTTATAATCATCTAGCGATCGCGAGTATTGGATTAGCGTCCGTAGATCAACGCTATCCATCGAGTATATAACTACTGCCCTATCTAATCGAAAGGAAATATAATTTCAATTGCCTTTTTGAATTTCAGATAACGACGTAAATATCTAGGCGGCTTGGCAGCCATTTGTGTATAGTCTACAATGAACCGCGCAACGAGGCTTGTCGCTCTACTCTGCATCGTGACCGCGTTCGCGTTTTCCACACCGTTCAATGAAACCAGACAGGGACGAATCGCAAAACGGTCTCTCTATCAATCGGACGGCCTCGGCCAGCCGGTGGTCATTCAGCGTAGTCAAACCAACCGCCCCTCGCTTGCGGAATATAACAAACGGCGAAGCGAACTGGTTCAAGCTGAGGAATCCAGAATTCTAGGCTCACACATCGAGCTGAACAGTGATGAAATAATCGCTAATAAAGCAATCATGGCGGCAAAGAACAAGGAATTCGAAGAAGGTCTAACAGTTCCTCACCTATTCAATCCGTCACAACACATCTTCAAGGTGCTGGAAAATATCAGAAAATCGGAACTGTTTAAGATGTTGCGGCGAATGCCGAAAGGTGCGGTTTTGCACGCTCATGATACGGCGCTGTGTAGCACGGACTATCTGGTCACGTTGACGTATAAGGAAGATTTGTGGTTGTGCAGTGATAAGAATCGCCAGGCAGTTAGCTTTATCTTTTCAAAAGAGAAGCCAGCAAATCAGAAAGATTGCACGTGGGAGCTGACAGCCAAGGTGCGCGAGGATCGCGGAGCTCAAAACTTTGACGAATACCTGAAACTAAGAATGTCTTTGTATCCGACTGCGACTTTTGCGGATAACAATGCCGCGTGGGTTTCGTTCATGGACATCTTTAGACTTATCGACGGGTTGTTGATGTATGCACCGGTTTGGGGCGAGTACTTCTATCAAGCCCTAAAGGAGTTCTACGAAGACGGCGTGCTGTACCTGGAATTCCGGACCACTCTACCTGTGGTGAGTTAATCTCTTTTAATAAATTTCTTCCTACATTTTCCACGACTAATGGCATGGTCTAATAACATTCGGGGCCTTAAGTCTGTTAAGTGTTCATAAACTATAAATTTCGAGTTCATTTGTTGATCTTGTTTGTTTGCGGAGAAAATTGCTTCTCGTAAATATCTTAATTGCATTCGAGGTGATTAATGCCAAATATACAACGAAATTGTATAACATTTGGCGTTTCTCTGCTTTGTAAACAAAAACCTGCGATTGTGCTAAATTTGAAAGGAAATCGTTAAATCTATTCGTTTAAACTTATTTATTTTGGAATTCTTCGAAATAAAGCAATTGAATATTTATAGCCCAAGAGCCTTGAACCACTGGATACGCGATCAGTTCAATAAAATACCAATGGAGGCACGTCCAAATGCATTTGAATATACTTTCTATTTTCGTTCACTGAATTTTTTTCTGGTGCCTATGAGTGTGTTCAAAAAATAACAGGAATTTCCGTTTCTTAGAAATAATTTTATTTACTCCTCAACATTATACACAATGTATGCCCCGTTGAATATTATACATTTATTCCAGCACTTCGTTCAGTTCCTGGAACCATGTTAAACATGACTTTGGGGCTAGTAATTAACTCTCCGTCTAACCTTCAAGACGTTATAGCTTTAAGGCTTTCTTTATTGTTAAGAAAAGGAAAAGGTCACAAAGAGCCCTGAACTTGGGAGTAATTTTAATGTGTACTATTTATTCAAAATCGAGGCTTCGTTTGAAAAATTTACTGATCCAATCTTCCTTCACTTATTATGCCAAGTTATTGTCTTCAGCAACTCTTGAATACTCACATTGGCTGCTGCCGCAAGTTTTAGAATTTTTTTAGGGAATTTCATGATATAACATACATGCAAGATTTGTTCAGAAAATAAAGCGACTTTCTAATTTTCTTGCAAAATATTTATTTGTCAATGTCTATTTTGTCATTATCAAAGCATAATACACTTACGCAAGCACTTTTTACAATCCTTAAATATCCTGATGATATGCGCTTTTGGTAGCCCTTCCAGTCATGAGGTCTCTATCACTTCAATCGTGGCAAATCTCCGTAATTTCGTGGGTTTTTTCAATTATTTTAGGCATGATTGCGGTGTTTTAGTTTTTCGGCTAAATATTACGAACAAGCACCGATGAGGCGCATTATTGTGATGCGTCAGTCATAAATTTTTTTCCCATAATTCCGGACATTTTTTCCATGTACTTCACGCGAACGATGCATAACATTGTTATTTAAGAAGACAGTGAGCAAAACGTTCACGTTTTACCGAACTTCGGCTGCTTTTTTCGGTCTTGGCTCTTCTGGTCGCTTCCATTGGAATGATTGGGTCTTAGTTTCGACGTCATGTCATAACCATATACCCATGTTTAGTCATCAGTGGTGACCGTTTTCAACAAATCTGTAATCTTATTCATGTTATGAAACAGCTACTGAGCGATGCTCATGCGACGGATCTTTTGGTCAAAATTCATGCCCAAAATAAATATGTTAGGTTAGGTTAACGAAGAGGAGTGTGATGGTTGAGCATCACTTCCCCTCGGAGGCCAAAGGGCCCATTGTGATTCCCTTCATTTGTGGAGCACACATAAAATGAACCTGTCCTATCACGTGGTGGCTGAAACCACCCCGTGCTCTTTATGAATTTTAGAAGATCCGATATATCTGCATTTGCCACGTCCGCAATTTCTGTAAAGAATCTTTGGAGTGCTGGGCAGTGGCAAAGCAAATGTTGGATCGCTTCGGTTTCTTCTTCATCGCCGCAGCTCCGGCAGAGATCGCTGGATCCCAAGTTCCATTTCCGGAGCATTGCTCTAATGGGACAGTGTCCTGTGATCACTTCGACGAGCATACGGATCGAGTTTCGGTCCAGCGCCAAGAGCTTCTTTGTTTTTCCGATATTGAGCTCTGGCCACGATGATCTTATCATGTGGCTGCCGTTTCTTGTAAGCCAAGACGAATTGGCTTCTTTTATGATTCTGTCATTTATGATCCGGTGTAATGCGCTGATCGGTGCTTGCAATGACCATTTCAGACCCTTGCCTGTCAATTCGTCTACTCTTCGTTTCCTGCGATTGAGCTATGACCCGGAACCCAGCAGAGTTTGATTTTCTGGTGTCTGATGAACTTCAGTGAGTCGCGGCATTAAATGACAGCCCTTGATCTCGTTGTACAGAATCCTATTGACTTCAGAGCACCTGTTTCAGTGATATCCGATGGTGGGATATCGGTTACTTGTAGGTTGTTGGCTGCTTTTTCTATTGCTAGGATTTCTTCTTGAAAACGTTTGTGCAGGGTATCAGAGTAGGACCCGGCCCCAGGGCTTGTATCCATTTTCGATCCGTCGGTGAAGAGGGTAATCTCGTGGTCGTTGATCACGGAGTTTGATAGCAACTCTTTTCTGTCGGGAAGGCATGAGCTAACCGATATGCCCATATCCTTAGAAACTTCTCTGATAGTGATTCAAAGACTTTCCACAACAGTATTCTTCACTGTTTCATCCGTTTTTGACGTGCTAGGGCCTCCATGGTGGGCATCGCCATTAACACCTTGTGTGAAGAGTTCTATAAACATTTTTTATTTGCTCACAGTAAGCTCGTCAAATTTAAATACGTTGGGGCACTTAACTTTATTTACACATAAACTTTAAAATAGATTTTTGATCCATTTTTTTAACCGTAAAAAATAAGCACACCGAAGCAAGTCTTACCTTTATACCTGTGAAAATCAAACTAAACGTCCAAAGTGCCAACAATGTCAATATTATTAGGAGACATGTATAGCAACATAACAAAAGAAAAATTTTGAAAATCGAAGGTACTTACATAGCTCTCGAAATTTAAAAGGTCACCTTATTTCTTGAACAAAACTTGTATTTCAATTGTAATACCAGAATCTTTAACGACTTTTCTAGTTGCTACTCAGCCTTCACTCTAAATCATTTAGTTTACTTTTTCCTCGTTTTCCAGGACGCTAGTTCGCATGGACTTTGTAGAAACGCATATACAGGGTGACCCCAAAAACGCTCACCCGATATTGTTTTGCTCTCTTTGAAAAAGAACGAGGTTTTTTTTCCCACTAGTTTTCGAAAATGATACCGATCAAGTGGATGCCGCCATCGGCAATGATCATGTAGGCTCATTTTCGATTTCTTCGGGGAGAACTTCAGGCGATCAATTCCCGAACTTTTGTCGAATATTATCTTTGAAGGCTTTTGGTGAACCCATAACTTCAATGAACTCGAAATAACCAAGGATGAAACGGTCAACTCGGGCAATCTTGCCAGCCAGTGTAAATGGCCAAAAGGAAACGTTAGGCTACCCGAATACCCATCCCTAAAATGTCTAATAGTGCACGAGCCTAGTGAACGGTTAAATCGTCCTTTTGAGGCTACGTCTCATACAATCCCAATTTATAAATTTGCGGCAATAAAAATTGGCTGATACTGATTCTGTATGGATCACCACTGCTTCTTTGGAAAATTAACGTCTACTGACACCTCCGGTGTATATGGCACGTTATGCGCTCATTTCGAGTGGATGTATAGGCTCCTCGCACCAGAAGCACAAAGTCTGTTCGCTCATAATAAATTTCGATTAAAAATCATTCACTTTGCCGTCGAGGTTCAGGAGAACGTAAACTTAGTTTAGATGATGGACTGGCTGTACTTTAAGGGGGAAATCTTAAAGCCTCTTCCAAAATGTGCTAAAGAGACTTGTAATAGTCAATTGCATGGCACGTTTTCTGGTTGACGTGATGACGTGATTCGCGAAATCTTCAGCCAGACCGGTAATATTCGCGTCGGAAATAGCACTACGAGGCTTTTCGGCACGTTTTCTGTCGCTTGTTATTCTAGTCTCTTACAGTTAAGCTTTAGCTTTAGATCGTGGAGTACGACCGTCGGAAAATTTGTATCGAAATACACGTTGCGCATAAATTCCGGACAATTGATTCCGTCAATGATTTAAAGCGTCTTCTTCCAGAATGATACATCCCAGGCTACTTTGCATGCGTCCTTAACCTTAGTTTTTCTTATAACAAGGTAAGACTTTGTTGCACTTTATTCCTTTCTCGTTGCTAAATGTAATGCAGGTCCTCTAATCTATTATATAAACAAATAAATAAATACCGATTGCCACCTTCAAATCACCTTTTAACAGCTTGCAAACGGAACAACCAGTTTAACATATATTTATATACTTTTGGGTGGGTTTACCGACATTACAACCATAAAGTCACGTAGATCGAATCATTATATTCAACGAAATTACAAAATTCCCGTCAACGGTCAATGCATGTTACAATAACGATCACGGTGACAACACAAAATGTTTTCACGAAGGATAACGTGGTTTTACCCCTTTAATGTCATTGCGTTAATCTATCAAATCTTGGCAATCAAAAATCTTGGCTGTTGTTAAAGATTTTGAAATGGTGACGCATTGACAGTGTGAAAATAAATAATTTTTTGCGATAACAATCACTTCTTGGCTTTATTTCTTGGGTGCAGGCGCCAAAACAGTTTTTATATATTGTTTTTGACTCCTCCAACTATCATTCCCAAAATATTGTTCACTTAAGCATTACTTTCTTCACTTAGTCTTGAAACCCCTCTTTATGCCAGTGCTCTCGAAAGCCCTTCCATAAAACAAACAAAACCGAAAAAAAATTGCTTGCTTTGCCTAAGCCTGATAAGATCCGGGATTGTACTTTAAGACTCTTAAGATAGAAAACCTTTTCAACTCCTTCATAGGTTTTTACTTTCAAGATGTTTGAGAGCACTCGTTTTGAACATTCACACCATACATATAAATAGGAAACACTCTCCGGATGCAACACGGATTCCCTTCAAAGTGTTTTCACTACTGAAGCAGAGCTTTATGCTATAAAAGTACTTAAGCACCTTACTGAGAGAAACCTTTGAGAAAATATATCTTGCAGTACCACCCTCTGTCGTCCTCGTAATGATTTGAAGTGAGAAGCCTTCGGAGAAGTTTGTGGTATTACAACTTTCACACCCTTCTCCCGCCATAGGTAATGTTCACACCCCTTGGCCAATATTTTCGGACAACTCATATTCGGTCCTCTCCCGTAGATTGACGTCATTCCTTCATCTAATCAATTTGCGATACAAGAATCCTTGCGTCATAGCCCACTTTATTACTTACGATATAATGTCACCAGATACGTAGTGCTATCGATAACCAGAATAAAATTATCGACCACACCACCGGGGAATGGATTTCTCCGTGTTTTCTTTTTATCATCATCTTTCGTCTCACATGCCTATCAACGATCGACTAATCAGATTTGGAAGCCGCAATAGTCGTAAACGTCATGCGGATTTACTACCCCATCCGTCATTGCCTTTGCAAATTCGAATCCCAACGAGCCATATACAACACTGTTGCTTGCGCCTATCATGCCTTAGTCGCTTGCTTCCTTTGATGGATTACCGAATTTCCGTTTTATTGCAGCTCTACGACTTGGATGGGAATACCTACACCAACATCGATACGGCACGGATTTATGAGAGCGCCACGCGATCGTTCAAAGCCGCCAATCCGGGATTCATCGGCGCGAAACTCATCTATGCCCCAATTAGGAACGTAGCTAGTATCAATGTAACCGAGTATATAAAGACAGCTGTCGAACTGAAGGTGAGTCTCCTACTATACTCTAGCAAGTCATCCACTAATCATTCTCTTGTAGCAACATTTCCCGAGCTTCTTCGCCGGTTTTGATTTGGTCGGCCAGGAGGAACTGGGCAAACCGCTCATCGATTTCCTGCCTCAAATTCTCGAAATACCCGACGACATCAACTTCTATTTCCATGCAGGCGAGACTAATTGGTACGGTTCCACCGTCGACGAGAATCTCATCGATGCCGTCCTACTCGGTACGAAACGTATCGGACACGGCTACGCTCTAATCAAGCATCCTGCCGTCCTGAATATGCTCAAGGAACACGACATTGCTGTCGAGGTGAATCCGATTTCGAATCAAGTTCTGCAGCTCGTGAGCGATTTGCGAAATCATCCGTGTTCGCATTTCTTTGCCGACAGCTATCCGGTTGTTATCTCGTCCGATGATCCGTCATTCTGGCGAGCCACACCATTGTCTCACGATTTTTACGTAGCCTTCCTGGGCATTGCATCGGGACATGCCGACTTGCGGCTACTCAAAAAGTTAGCCATCAATTCGATTCAGTATAGTGCGATGGATGACCAAGAGAAGGATGTGGCTATGGACAAGTGGTCGGAGCAGTGGGATGACTATGTCCAGTCGTTTCGGAATGCAGCGACGAGAATGTCGAATCATATCGATTGACTAGCGGCGGCGGTGCTAGGACTGGCACCGCCACTCGTGTCAAAGTTATTGTACAAATGATTTGGACGGGATGCATCCCCGCTCGGTTCCTGAATGAATTGATGTTTGCCCGAGAGGCAGTAGTACCCGTAGTAGTCATCATCATCATCATTATCATCAACCTCTTCATCATCATCCATTTCATTGCCGTTGTCCTTGTCGTCGTTGTCCCGTGCCGCATGAGTAGTTGTAAGAATATTGTTTTAATGTTATGTTCGTAGAAGATTAAATAACTTAATGTAAGAAGGATCGAAAGAGAGAGAAAGGATAAAAGAAGAAGAAGAAAAAGAAAAGAATTGCATTTGTTAATGGACACTAGCTCCTCAAAGGCTTCTCCCGTAATTGGAATGCTTTTGATCAAAGGATACAGAGACGTACTTAATTAGATTAAGGAATTCAATGCATCGCTGGCCCGGGAGGTCGACCCGGTCGTCATGGTCGGATGGTACCAATGACGGATGGTGCTTGGCAAATAAATGGAACACTCAGGTTACCACCCCAGTGTGAACATAATTAGATTGGAAATGAAGTCAATTGCTGAATTCGAGAGTTTGAAATGAACGATTGAAGTGGGCATTTGGATCGGATGACAAAGGGTGGGCGTACGCCCACACGGAAAGGCTACCGAATGGTCGTAGTGTGGAAAGAATTAATTTGAAGGACACTGCCTGTCTAATGGCACTAGTGGCGATATTTGTGGCGAGAGAAAGCCATTAACGACGCCAATAATAGCATTCGATGAGTATGAATGGCATCACTGTTGAGGTAGGTTACAGGAAGAGGATGGGCTGATAGGTATCTTGGTTACAGCTCATCGATTTTGAATGAGGGCCAAGCTTAGGTTTTTACTTGAACAGAGCGAAAAGTGGGAATTGATTTTATATGGTCAATGAGACTTGATGGAAAGACAAGGCGACGACTTAAATACCTCTGTTGACCGAGGTCCTTAAAATAAACGTCAATTAGTGAAATAGAATGATATTGGAGTGGCTTCATGAGTTCGGGACAACTGGCATTTGACTAGGAGAAAAGATAAAGAAAAGTACGGAAATCAACCATTTGTCAAGGGGGTAAGTAAATAAAAAGCAAAAAGTTGCAGATGAAGTATATATGGCATTTAGGTTGTGGTATTTGATTATGGTATGATATTTAGGCTATCCGACTATACGTGTCAGGGCACAATTAGCGCTTAGGCGCCGTTCTGATGCCACAAAACTTGTGAAACCTAAGGGACGTGAAGGGGGATGTTCATTTAAATGTGAAATTAAGAAAATTGGTTATGGTGGCCAAGATGAGGTAGTCTACCTCTGAGAGGTCATCGAGGAAGTATTTGCATAGGCCCCAATCCTGCGGCTTGGCAGCACTTCGCATGGAAAATTGTGCAGGGTTTCCTCTGCGTGGTTGTGTTGTGACAACTACGGCAGTAGATGTTAGACCGGATATCTTTTCTGGTAGCGTGAGTTGCTATAGGCCCGTACTGACTGCCACGATTCTAGCTATGTTGTCTAAGTGTTGCAGGATGTTGCCTTTGAGAAGGTTCAGCGGCAGGCCCACAGTTTCTGTAGGGGGATTGCCCGAGCTTTGGTAAATCATTGACCTTCTCATTCCAATCTATGTTGCTGTGTCCTGGAACCCATAGAAGCGTGATATCATTCCAGCCTCCAGCTTGTTTAATTTGTTTCTCGCACTGATCCACCAACTTAGAGAAGATCGTAGTATACAAAAGAGCTCCAAGAGTGGCTTGTCTGTCGCTACAAATAGCGGTGGACATGTAATTGGGGCGAACTGCAGCGGGTATTTTGCAAGCTTTCCAGATGGCTAGCACTTCGTTTTAAACGAATCAAACGAGTGATTTTGAAGACGAATGAATTTGAGATATTAATTTGAACCGACAATATTCCCGATACTATGCGGTGTTCCAGCTTGGAGCCATCAGTAATGAGGTATATTTAAATCTGACAAGTGTTAGAGGTCTTTTAGTGGGAGCAAAGAAACCAAGGGCTTTAGGGCTTTAGTTAGCGATTTCAGAAAAAATATAAGGATGGTGCTTAATACCGATTCTGGGGCAAGACTGGAGCTTCAGTCATGTAGAACTAAGAGATTCGGCACACACTACATCGGCCCCAAGGATGCGCCACGAAGGCGGGACAGTTACAGGGAAAGTGTTCTTCTGTGTTATTCCCCCAGCAAGATGCAGTATAGGTAGGATGCCATGCACGTAGAGATGCTTAGCAAAAGTGTAACGGCCCGTAATGACGCCCGCAAGCCTTCTGCAATAATTCCTCCTTAAGGATAAGAAGAATATTGCGGACTTCTTGCAGACATCATGGCGTATGCGCTTAGTCAACCTTCATCTTGGATATTCCCTCCATCTACGACTGTGTGCATTAAAGACCCAAACGTTGTTGGATTTGATCGTGGAAGCAGGTAGACGTAAAGCGGGTTCTGAGCCTCTTCTAGCGAGTTCTTCGGAGATCTTATTTTCTGGGATCCCAGAGTGACCTGGGACCCATACAAGCCTTAATGAATTTAGTCTTCCGACTTTGTTCAAAAAGGTCTTAAATTCATGCACTAATTTGGAGCTGGATAGAGGGTTGGACAGCTTTAAGTGCAGCATAGCTATCACTGTAGACGCATATACTTTTTACCTTCCATTTGCGCTTCACAACATAGCGCATGGCCGTTAGAATTGCGTAAATCTCAGATTGACAGACTGATTCATATTTTCCTAACGAGAAGTGCAGTCGAATATTGTCGCGCTCAAAGAAAACTCCAGCGCCGGACCCCCGCCCAGTCCTGGAGCCATCTGTAAAAATGCGAAGACATTCCATTCCAGGCTTAGAATCTGATCAGAGCAAGCCCTGATACCATGGAAATTTGACTGTGAAATTAGAGCGTAATAGAATGGCGCCAGAAGACATATCCATGAGACAGGGGTCGTAGGATATTTCTCGCGTAAGTGCACTGTCACTCCAATGCGAATTGTACCAAAAACCATTTCTCTTGAGGCGAGACATGGCTTTCAGTGCGGGGTGGAAGATTCATCATAGCATCTAGAGCAGGGTCCGGTGTGTTGGGGAAAGCCCCCGTACAGCTGAGACAAACCGCTCTTTGATGTTTAGTGAAAGAGGCCACGTGTTTGCGTATTAGCCTGTTCCACCAGACAACCAGTGCATATGAGATTATCGGTCTTGTAGATCCAGAGGACCTTTTTCGGCAATAAGCCCCATGTTTTGCCAAAAGTACCTTTGCATTGCCAAAAAGCTGACAGCGCTTTGGTGGTTTTTGACTCAATGATTTGACCTAAGAAGCTTGCTATCTAAGATGACTCCTAGTTACTAAGCTTCCTTGGGTATTGGGATGGGAGTGTCGTTTAGCACCAGCTGAGTAATGCCAGTATTTTTCTTTCTTTTCGTGATGAGAACGACATCGGTCTTAAGAGGATTAACCGACAGCCCATTACTCATGCACCAGTCAACGATCACATTTAGCGCCGCTAACGCTGTGAGACAGACAGTCACTAAACATGAACCAACAAAGAGAACGGCCTGGATATAGATTTCAGAGGCATTGAGAGCATCGAGTAAAGAGTCGATCACCATACACCATAATAGCGGAGACAAGACGCCACCTTGCGGGCAGCCCTTTTATACGCCAGACTTGACACGTTGTTCGAAGCCTGCATCAGCAGTCAATGCCCGCTGCATAAGCATTACCTTGATCCACAAAACCAGTGCTTTATCTACGCCATGTCGTCTAGCAGCATTATCAAATGCCCCCTCACTGTCAATGAAAACTAGAGGCCTATATTTCCTGCCATAATTCGGCTGTATCAGAACGAAGATCTTATATTTTGTCTTTCATATACCATAGATGTGCCCAAATTTCCTAAATTCTATGTACCTGCCTGGCTTGACTCAGCTATGGGTCGTTGTGGTTCTGATCCTGCTACTGGCCCGTTTGATTTCCTCTTTACATAACTCCACTTTATAGAGAAAGAAGTTTAGTTAGGATAGAGCGACAGATATATGTAGTGTTTTGAATGCTCTCGGGTCTCTAGTACTTCTGCTTAAATGATGCTCGAATGAACAGGAAGCCGGAGATCCTACGCGGAACTTAATCTTGGAACCTTCCATTTAGATCGTGGCCTGGCTATCACTCAGTGTGCGGGTCTTCCATATTTCTCTGGTTGAGAAGCGGTTATGTGCCATGCAATTGAAATCAACAGTAAAAGTAATGTAGTCTGTTGGAGCCGATACGCGGTCTGAAGTAGCAGAGTTCCTGA
The DNA here is from genome assembly GCA_958301585.1 of Merodon equestris. NCBI lineage: Eukaryota > Metazoa > Arthropoda > Insecta > Diptera > Syrphidae > Merodon > Merodon equestris. The sequence continues at coordinate 104,945,659 of OY284414.1, forward strand.
ATGCTCTCCTGCATTCTGCTTCTTTTGCTTTTATCCTTAAGAACAACTAAATTGGAAGAGGACAAACTAGATGCATATAAAGTACATGTAATATTAGAGGAGGGCTGAGGTCAAGTTTGGTGTTCCCTGCTTTTGGTACATCGTCAAAGCTTGCTGTGTGTTTTAGATGAACAATTTAAGCGATAATCTTCCTTAAGAATCTGTGCTTCCAACTGATTGAAATCACAAAAAGAAGCAACCTTAATGGATGAAACAAAATAGCCAAACAAATCCAATGATTGCTTGTACTTAAAAGTATTTCCAAAACATTTCAATGTTCTGACGGGTGCTGAACTTGAACATAATCGAATACAGTAAATGGAGAATGTCGACGGCTGCTTACTATGTGCTTTGTTCCTTAATTCAAGAATAACCTCTGGCCATATTATATTTATCATCGTCTATTGTATATGCCCCCTGGATAAACAGAACTACTGCATGATATTATCTCTTAGCTCTGGAAACAGACGACATTAATGATAAAATGGCGATTATACCCACTGTGGTACTTCGAGTTGAAAATTCTATAAAATGAAGAAACTTCCTGATATTTAGGCGTAACATTGAAGAAGAGATCTACTAACAATCACGAATCTCAACAGCGGGTAGAGCCATTTATTACCATGGAAAATCATTTATAGGTTGTGCAACCTTCAACTCTCTAAGCATATTGGGGACTGATACAAAACTATGAATTTAGACCATTAAAATGTGAAAACAAAAAGCTGCGATTTCAAGACGTTACGGGTGGTAAATTGTGTGTGCAGAAAGCAGAGTAAGCAGGATATAACACATCACTCAGTGAGTTCGTAGGATGACATATAGATGGCGCCACTATTTAGAAATCGACCAACATCCAGACGATACTTGTCAACATTTCATGACAATCTGATATTTCGTTCACAAGTTATTTTAGTATTTTTACTGACATTCCATGGAGTCAACTCGATAGTCAGCTGAGTGAATAACAAAGGATGATAGCGATCGAAAGAAACCAAAAGCACAAATGTCATTTGATGAGATCGATAGCAACAATGGTAAAATTGCGCGAATTGCTCTTTGAATTGTCGGAACCTGAATTTCCCTGCCGTAATGCATAAGCTGCACAACGCCTTTACCTGTTCGTCTCGAAGGGAATGAAACAACACTTGACAGAGGGGGGCTCTAAGAGCTCATAGTGCTCCGCCGCTACTGACCACATAATTTGCTACATAATCACTTCTGCAGCGCCTGCAAAGCCTGCAAACCGTCTTAACTACTCTCACGCTCTCCTAAACCTCAACGATGAAGTGAATGATTTTCGGTCGAAATTCATCACTTTATTCTTTGGGGTTTTAGTTAAAAGTCACGGGCTTCCAACAGACTCTGGTAGCTTTTAATAATAATAATATGTGACAAGAGAACTTCTCCCTTGAAAACTTCACTGGAAAGAATTGAAAATGCGGTGGAAAAAAAAGTCCGAATGATCATCAACAATAACGGTGTCTGACCAACATCATTTTCAAAAACTAATGAAAGTCTAACGTTTAAGGGTATAGCAAAACAACATCGGGAATGTGTTTTTGAGCCATCCTGTATATTAAGATCTTTTGTTGTATTTTGAATAGACAAAGACGTTAAAGCGTAATTTGCACAGGTTCTCAACTATATTAAGCTTCCAGTTCAAGGATAGTGCCGAGTGACAGTGCAACTTTAAGGCACCAAACGGGTCAGAAGAGACACGAAATAATTTGAGGAAGAAATTGATGAAGGCACCAGATTTGAAGCCCCGAATTATACCCAAATACATATAATGCGTAGACGGAGGCTTAAGCAACGTATGTACTTATGACGCACTCCAATAAGCATTAGCCCAGTTTGGAGGATATAAGAGGCAAAGGTCAAGTCTGTTTATTTCCACTCTGCTTAAATAGCGGGTTCCAAGTTAGATAATCTGGCGACCTGCCAGACTTTAAAAACGTGTTCTCCTACACAGAACGTGCCTCATGACATCAAGTGTCGCACTTTCATTATGACTCATCCCAGAAGCTAGCTTGTGACAGCTTTACGAATTCAGCTTACATTTTTAGATTTAGGCAACTAGGAGTGTTTAAAATTAACTTTTTGAGAAAAGAGTTCATCGACTTCAATGCTACCTATTTCGAGGCTTCTGTAACTCCGTTTTTATGTTAACATCAAGTTGTTTCAGCAATACTCTTTTAATAACGTAACATAATGGCGTCTAGGTTTTTTTATCTTTTTATATTTGGAACAAAAGAGCTCCAGGGTTAATATAATCAGCGTCTTTTCTGGTTTCAATAAGCCTTACTTTTATTTATAGCAGAAACATCGAAAATGCCCTACAACGTTGCTGAATAATAATGTATTTTTAGAGCAAAATCAAAAGCCAATCGTCTGCTCATTTTGTAAATAATTAAATGATTACCGATCAATCATAAACAACTAATTTGGCTAGAACATATATTTGAGTGAAACAACGACAACAATGGGATTTTAAAATCACACAGAGCGGACTACTCCAAGTCGCGAAATTAAGAAATTTTTGAACTGACCTTCAAACTTGTTAGATTGCGCAGAATGGAAAACTCTTACTGTTCTATCAACCTTGTTCTACAATATGATATGTGATTCTTTAAGCATTTGGGTTTTAATTATCACAAAAATTACAGGATAATGAAAAAAAGTGTACAAAATTTATATTTGGTTTGAGAAACCAATATTTGCCATTTATTATTTTGATACTATTTTATATATGTGTATGCTGACCACAACTACGTTGCATATGGTCCATTCAGAGAATTCAAATTAGAGTTACTTTTTCGAGCATGTTGGCGAGTATTTTGCTAACAACACATGTAACATGGTCTTGCAATGCTGCAATATATGCTGGGTTGTCAGCAAAAAGGTGTAAATATACGTCTTTTCATGACAAATAGTCTAAAGTTGTCAAATCGCACAATTTAGTCAATCACTTCACCGAGGGAAGTGATAACGAGAGATAAATTGCTCACTGAACTAATGTCTTTCTTTATTATGAGGCAAACAAGAAATCTTTGCTAGAGTCATTGGAAAATACAGCCTGCACGACAACACATCCGGGAACGGACTCAGGCTCGTGGACTTCGCCTCGGGGCGGAACCTCTCTGTAGTGAGTACGCGGTTCCCACACCTCAACATCCATAAAGGGACCTGGCGGTCAACCAAATTGATCACATTGCGATTGACGTCAGACATTCCTCCAGTATTCTCGATGTCCGAACGTTCCGATGAGGCAACATTGACTCGGATCATTACCTTGTTGTAGCCAAGGTAAGAACACGGATATCAAAACAACAAGGGAGTCGAGAAAGAACACCACGATTTGACGCCAAAAAGCTACAATCGCAAACGATCGCTAGGAACTTTGCCGACCGAGTCTCCCAAAAACTCTCTGAAAGTTCGACATCGCCTGAACTGACCACATAAGAAGACTGGAAACGTTGTCAAAAAGCCATCAAGGAAGCTGCCACTGATGTGCTGGGTTTTACAACACCACCCAGGAAATACCCATGGTTTGACGACGAGTGCAGACAGGCCCATGCAGTCAAGCAAGACGTCTACAACGCAATGCTGCATCGAACAACGACAGCTGTTCGTGAGCTCTACGAACAGAAGAGGAGGGAAGAGAACGGACTTCTCAAAAAGATAAAGAAAGAACATGAGAAGCGCGCGGTCGAAGAGATGGAAAGGTGCTAGAGCAAGAATGAAGTCCGAAAGTTTTACCAGAAAGTAAAACAATTATCCAGTGGATATAAATTTCGGACTGAAGCCTGTCGGGACGAAAATGGACAACTGGTAGTAGAATCGAAGTCGATGCTGAGAATTTAGAAGGATAATTTCTGCAGACTGTTAAACGGCGACGAGGACCCAAATACCGCTGTCAGGCAGAATGTTCCACTCAATTTGGACGATGATGCACAAGAATTTGGTCCTCCCGACTTTGACGAAGTCAAGATAGCAATATCGAGACTTAAGTCAAACAAAGCTGCTGGAGCGGACGGATTGTCCGCGGAACTGTTTAAAGCAGCTGGGGATGATCTGGTAGGGAGAATGCACCAGCTCATCTGTAAGATATGGTCGGAGGAAAGCATGCCCGATGAGTGGAATCTCAGTGTCGTTTGCCCGATCCACAAGAAAGGAGACCCTTTGACTGCACCAACTACAGAGGAATAAGTCTCCTTAACATCGACTACAAGATCTTCTCTGCCGTTTTGTGTGAACGCCTGAAACCGTTCGCCAACAACCTGATAGGTCCATATCAGTGTGGTTTCAGGCCAGGGAAGTCCACAATAGACCAAATCTTCACACTGTGGCAGATCCTGGAAAAGACCCAAGAGATGCAGATCAACACTCACCACCTATTCGTCGACTTCAAGGCCGCATATGACGGCGTGCATAGAGACGAGCTATACAAAGCCATGTCTAGTTTTGACATCGCTACCAAACCTGTCAGATTATGTAGGATGACGATCTCGCTGCTCCATCAAGTTCGGCAACAAACTTACCGAGACCTTTAATGTCAAAAAAGGTTTTAGGCAAGGCGACGCGCTGTCTTGTGACTTCTTCAACTTAATACTCGAGAAGATCGTGCGAAACTCACAAGTCACCACCAGAGGCACGATCTTCCAGAAGTCCGTTCAACTGCTGGCTTACGCAGATTATATTCACTTGATTGGTCGAACACAGCGAGCCGTCAATGAGGCGTTTGCTGGCATTGAAACGGAGGCGGCTAAAATGAGTCTAGTGGTAAATGAGGGCAAAACGAAGTACATGTTGTCATCAAGAAAGGACACACAACATCGACGTCTCGGACGTCAAGGACTTCGTCTACCTCGGCTCTGCAATAAATAGGGACAACAACATCAGCACTCTTGCCAACCGCTGTTTCTTTGGGCTCAAGAGGCAATCGGGTAATAGAGCCCTCTCTCGAAGGACCAAGTTGGCTTTATACAATACCTTAATCATCCCAGTCCTGCTTTATGGTGCAGACGCATGGACGCTGTGAAAAGCGGATGAGGAAGCTCTTGGTCTTTTCGAGAGAAAAGTTCTGCGTACGATCTTTGGTCCTGTTTGCGTTGATGGCATCTGGAGCAGAAGATTCAATCACGAACCATATCGGCTGTACGGTGGCATGTGCCTGGTTAAGCGTCTACGGATACAACGCTTAAGATGGCTAGGCCATGTAGAGAGTATGGGCAACACAGCTCCGGCCCGAAGAGTCTTTGAATCCGAGCCATTTGGACAACGCAACAGAGGACGTCCTCGACTCAAATGGCGCACACAAGTGGAAAAGGACCTCAACCAACTTGGTGTGCGTAACTGGAGAAGGCTGGCAGGAGATCGCGCTGGCCGGAGACGCTTGTTGGTTGAGGCCCAAGCCCACACCGGGCTGTAGCGCCATTGAAAGAAGAAGAAGAAGAACTAATGTCTCAATTGTTCCATTGGTACGCGTGCTGTATGGCATGCTCTTACACAAGCTAGGTATTGTAAGGTTTTAGACCAAAATCCTTGCGCCCAATCTTCGACATAGTCTGGTGTCACAAACACTTTTGCTAGGAACGGCGGCGAATAGACAAAGCACTGTGTTACTTAACTCTGGCGAATACAGCAGTAATATTTTTCTCTGTCCGCATTCTATGCACTCGATCTAGACTGATATCCAATAGCTTGAAATTGGTGAGAAATGTGGTCGCTAGGGCTTGAATCATTAATAAAAAAAAAAAATTAACAACTTGTAAGCATTATTCGGATGTAAGTCTTTCCACAATAAAATGGCCTAATCTTGATATATTTCACGAACTATGCGTGGTTATCAAAAATAGAACTTTGTAAAACTAAGCAGTAAAAAACAATAGTTAAACAGGGAAAATTCCATGAACATCGTCAATGATTGGATTGCCCAAGGGCACGGTTAGGGAGCCATTAAGAGACTGGAATAGGTTAAGTCTGAAACCATAATTGGACTCTACATAAAATGCGCATGTACCAACAGTGCATTTCCTACGTATTCCAATCAAATTGTCTCTCCACTAAAATCGTTTTCAAGCCCATATTACCCGTTCCTTCTCCACAGACCTTCAGTGCACTTCTACTCCAATTAGCAAGTTGCTTGTTAAAATTACGTAAAAGAGCAAGTCGAGGAGGAATCGAATAAGGAGTGGAAGAGCCTAATGATTTAATTAGGTCAGGAGTCCTCGAAAATTGCTTTCAATTCGAATAAACTCGCATGACTTTTAAGACTACTTGAGTGAAATGAGAATGCAATCATCAGAATTTCAAATCAACTAAAGGGAAAAAATGGGGAGAAAAAATAACGTTTAACCCAACTTGTCAGGAGACGAGGTGAAGGAATTCCTGACTTTTCGATTCTGTTAAACAGTCTTCGCCCGTCCGTCTAAATCGGACGCAGACGATCGGAAAAAGAAATAACTTAGGTTCTCGGGAAAGGCGAATTCCCGAAGGATGCCACATAGTAGATATACCAGATGATTGATGACATCTGAAAAGGATCCGTGTAGACGAGCCATCTACTCGTACGTCAAAAAGTCCAACTGTCCATCTACGATGACGGCAAGCAACTGCCTTATCACCTCCATCGGGCAGACAACCGACAAACTACGGTGGCTTGGGTGATGCTGCTGTTATTGCCTTCGATGCGTTGATGTCGTCGCTGTCTGATAACTCACCACGTACGAGTAGCCTGACATGAACGAACCGCAGTCTCGCATGTCAGATAAGATGTCCTACAGACGTTAATTCGTGTGTCAAGCAATGACATTGCGTTTTTCCTACCATCGGAGTGAAAACGAAAGAAGAGTGTTCAGAAGTAATTTTCCACTGCAATTCGGATATTTAGATGGTGACAGCTTGCAACCTTATGAAACACCTATATGGGTTTTGACGACTTAGATTGCAATCAAATGGATTCTAGGATTCCAGGACTCTACAAAAGCATTCCATTGATTACCCGATAACTTTTAATTGCTTCTATAGAAAGAACAGGAAATGAAAGTGGTGGATAACGAAAGCAAAAAAACAAAAAAACATTTTGTCGTCCTGGATCCCCGTCCGGCCAAACACATACACTCTACAATTCCAATCCCTTTCGATTCTTGTTGTCGATTTCCTCCTTTTTTTGACACGAGCACGACACAACCACAAGCTCGCTGATGAAAGGGCAAACCAATAAACTGACAAACCGCAAACTAACAGGCTAACGAATGGAAAAAGGGTCCTGTATAAATAAAAGAGCAAAAACAGGAAAGATACACCAAATCGAGAGACATGTCCTGTAGTGTTGACACCGATGTTACCTGCGATTGAATTATTGATCCACTCAGTTGCCACTTAATGTTCCGATAAACTTTTTTTCTCGCTCGTTTTTCCAAATCCTTTATCGTCGTCCCTGAGCCACTGAGGGTGTTGGCTTATAAAGGACCATTCGCTACCCCCAAGCCTACTTTGTAATAAGAATATTTAAAATTCCAGCAGTGATGATAGGGATAAGGGTCTATCTACTCATTAAAGCGTCAAGTCGAATTCGACCCCCGGCTTATCACAAAGGTGAATTTCGCATTTGGCCGACATTTGTGCGCGACGCACCATAGGTCACAGGATGCCTTAATGGCCGTGTTTACAAGGACTTTTGTCTGTATATGAGCCATGCATAAAACATATCCTGGGTAATTCGTAACGCGTATGACTGGACATTAACCGTTTACGATGCGATGGAAAGATGTCAGCCAATATTGTGTCAACAAATTACACACATCCGCAACGGAACGTGTGTACAAACGTATGGCATGTGACGGCTCCTACGTGCGGAGTCGCGTAAAGGACGCAGCCAACATCATTTTGCAATTTTTTTTGCTTCCTCCCTCTTTAGCATCCGGTTTTTCACTCTTTTTTATTCGTACGCGCTAAAGCCGACATCGTGCGTTTTTAATGAGTTTAACAAGGTAATTGTATTAAGCGTTTTTATTTTTATTTTTTGTTTGTCGATGGACATGTGTTGGGGTGGAAAATAATGGAAACAATTTGGATGTGGAACGATGAATCAGGGAAGGGATTAAATTAAATTTTATTACATTGAAAATGAATGGAAATTAGGTGTGGACTTGTGTACTCTTGTGGGCATGCAATTACTGTTGAAAGCTTTAAGTGCAAAGTGTTTTAGGTCGGTGGTTTTGAGTGTCTGACATCACTGGTTGGTGACAAGTGCCCTTGTCAAACAATGGGGAAGTGAGTCTGACAGGTTATCAAACCGCACTTGTTTTCGAACTTGAAGTAAAATCAAGTTTCTGAAGCAAGTGTCAAAATATAGAATGGGCTACAACCTCTACACACATTCTTTATTGCTTAATAGTGTAAGGTCTATGACAGTTATGAGGGAAGCATATCAATGTTTGTGTGACCACATAAACTTCTTTTGCATGTTTCGAATGTCAAAATCATCATTTTGAAGAATAAGTGGGAATAATGGACGCAATTTTAATTTGAATATTATATTAGGGGTCTTGTATTGTCGCTAGATTATTGGCAAAAACCATGCTCTTTAAATAACTCTAGAAGTCTAAAGTTGTCAAATCACATGACCACGCGGCTTGGCAGCCGTCCAAAGGTTGACCAAATGGAATTCAGCAATGGACAGTAACAGATATCCCTTACCCAAACTGTCTTTAGGTTTACTTTCTGCAAAGGCATTTAAAGTGCTTAAGGTACCATAACGGGTAGTGACTAAAAATGTTGACAAGAAGATTAACTTTTCACGATTGCTAAAGCAACATTTTGCATTTAATCTCTGTACCGACGTCGTAAATAAAAACCGTCCAATCACTCCTCCCGCGTGAACCATATAGTGGCTTTGAGTGGATGTAATGGCTATTCGTGCATCACAAACGGATTTTCAGTGCCCCAGAAACGAATATTTTGCTTATTGACGTAACCGTTAAAGCGGAAAAGCGCCTCGTCGCTCATGATGATATTCGACACAAAATCGTCCCCTTCGTTGTTGAAATTAAGGATGGCTTGACAGTACTTCACTCGCGACTGAATTAGAGCAGGCATTAACTGATGCACTGTTTGCACTTTATACGTCCAATTGTATGGCTCGTCGTCTGGTTGATGTTTCTTTGTTCTCAGCAACATCGGCAGCCACAGCCGCGATATTCCCGGCGGAACGACCAGTCCGGTGGCGGCCACGCTCTGCATGGTCTCCTGTGCCTCCAGTCTGTTGGAGTCGAGTAGCTAAGCGCCGGAATATTTGTCCAGTTGGCGCGACACGATTAGGAAATCGTGTCGAAATTCTTTTTTTTTGTTGGAGGCTTCTAAAGGGTCCGCCATCTAACGTTTTTTTTTTCAAGTAGTGCTTATTTCGTGAATGGTAACACTTAGCTCATGTCTGATTTGACAGATAATTAGTTTTATCCTTCCGCTGAACAAATATGGTTGTGTATACGCTTGAACAACGCTTCGCTAAGTGGGCCTGCGATCGACTTACAGAAGATGCCGGTTTTTGCCAAAAAAATCATCTTTTCAGATGAAGCTCATTTTGATCTTGGCGGGTATGTAAACAAGCAAAATTGTCGCATTTGGGGCACAGAAAACCCGCATACATTGAAAAGCCGGTGCACCTAAAACGAGCCACTGTTTGGTGCGGATTTTGGTCCAGAGGCATAATTGGGCCATTTTTCTTCGAAAATGAGCAAGGAGTGGCCGTTACAGTCAATGGCGATCGTTATCGGGTCATGTTGAACGAATTTTGGTTCACAAAAATTGAAGAGGAGGATATTGGCAACATTTGGTTTCAACAGGAAGGCGCTACGTGCCACACAGCCGAAGCTACACTCGATGTTTTGCGCCCTGTTTTTGAAGATCGCATTATCAGCCGCAGAGCTGATGTCGTTTGGCCACCTCGGAGCTGCGATTTGACACCGTTGGACTATTATTTGTGGGGTGCCGTCAAAGATAAGTGTTACGCCGACAAGCCAGAGACAATTGACGCTTTAAAGGACAATATTCGTGAAGCCATTGGTGAAATACAGCTGCACACAATCGATAATGTGCTTAAAAATTGGACCGATCGTGTAGGCTACTGTATGGCCAGCCGAGGCAGCCATTTGAATGAAATTATTTTCCATTATTAACCGGAAGGATTGTACTTTCAAATAAAAAAAGAAATTTGAGAAAATATTCAGTAGTTTTTTTTATAGCATTTTCAAAAAAAAAAAAAGTTATTTGGCGGACCATATACTATCTGTTGGAGCACTCAGACACAAGTACTAGTCCATTGTACTACCAGATAGACACCTTGTCTTTATTGTATTTTCCCCGTTGCCCGGAGAAAAGTGAGGAGGGGCTTCAGCGATGTGGAGCTAAGAGATTCGGCACCCACCACGTCGGCCCCAAGGGTGCGCCATCGTGCGCGAGCGAAGGCGGGACAGTCGCAGAGAAGGTGTTCTGCTGTGTCATCCTCCTCGCAACATGCAGCACAGGTAGGCGTCTCACTGATGCCAAGCACGTAGAGATTCTTGGCAAAAGTGTAATGGCCCGCAATAACGCCCATTAGCCTTCTGCAATCATTTCTCCTTAAGGATAAGAAAAATGTTGCGGACTTTTTGCAGACGTCAGGGCGTACGCGCTTAGTCATTCTGCATCCTGGATATTCCCTCCATCTGCGACTGTGAACGTTAAAGACCCGGTCATTGATGTCAGATTTGACCGTGGAAGCAGGTAGACCTAAGGCGGGTTCAGGTCCTGAGAAACTTTCCTCTGAGCCTCTTCTAGCGAGTTCGTCGGAGATCTCGTTTCCTGGGATTCCAGAGTGACCTGGAACCCATACAAGCCTAAGTGAATTTTGTCTTCCCACTTTGTTCAAAAAGGTCTTGAGTTTATGCACTAATTTGGAGTTGGATAGAGGGTTGGACACTGTTGTATAAAGTTTAAACAATAAGTATAGATCCACATGTATCAATTGTATATATAATACATACATTACATACATATGTCAAACATTTATATAACATGTATAAAAGTTATAAAAGTTATTGTCACATAAATGAATTATTAAAAAAAGGGCACTTGCATATTGAAACTCAACGAGACAACGTCTTTATTATTTAAATACATATATCAAGTGAACAATAAAACATGGCGCAGCCGATTTAACATAAAAGAGTTATGGTTAGAACAAGAGGACAACTATCAAAGAAAAAAGCAAGTCGGGATGAACAAAAAGTGATTAAAACTGAAAGCAGTTGCAACGATTCAGAAGAGTCAAGTGATTTTGAAAGTGAAATTGTGAAAATCTCTAAGACAGAAAATATATCAAAAAGTGCAAAAACTAACAAAATGGAATTTAAAGTGCCAAGTCATCTAATCATGGATGGAAATCTCTCAGAGAATTTCAAAAAATTCAAACAAAGATTTGAAATATATATGTGTGAATCAGAAAGTAACACAAAACCCGAAACAGTTAAAATTGCAATTCTACTTAATTTAATTGGAGATGATGCAGTTGACGTTTACAACACTTTCCATGCGGACAGAGTGAAAACACTAGATGATATATTAAAAGAGTTTGAAGTGTACTGTAATCCCAAAAAAGACGAAGTGTATGAGCGGTTTAAACTATATAATAGAACACAAAGGGAAGAAGAGGCATTCGATCACTTTCTTACTGATGTGAAGCAATTGGCCAGTACGTGTGAGTTTCATGAAGATGAAATTAACAAAGCTATCCGGGATAGAATCATTTTTGGAATCCGTTCAAAGTTATGCCAAGAAAAATTACTTGCGGTCGGAAATATTTCTTTAGAGGATACTATCAAAAAATGCCGTCTATTTGAAATAGAGAAATCAAGATTAGAAGACGTCCAAAATTCGAAAGATCATGAGATCATGCAACAAACGGGAAGCTCATCAATCAACATTGTAAAAAAATCACCAAGTATCAGTACTTATAAAAATAAAATTGAAACTAAAAATGTAAAGCAATATTCAAATCCTAATAATAAATAATTTAATAAATTTTTAAACAGGTTCAATATAAAGGCTACGAGTGTTGTCAGCGTTGCCATAAGCAGCATCCACCAAATAAATGTCCAGCATTTGGAAAAGTTTGCTTGAAATGTAATTTAAAAAACCATTTTTCGTATGCATGCAAAACACAGAACTTGAATGAATTAACTGTAAAAAACAATAATGAAAATAATCAAATGGATAGCATTGGCAATCCAGGTGAAACAAACTTTTTTATATATGATATTAGTACAAAAACACAAAATTGTTGGATGGAATCTATCACTGTAGAATCAACCCCAATTTTATTCAAGCTAGATACAGGAGCGGAGGTAAATGTCTTGCCTACTTCATATTTAGCTCGTATTACAACTCATAAAAAAGTTAAGCCGTGTTTGAGGACTTTAGAAGCGTTCGGAGGAGAACTCATTCGTCCAAAACATACCATTGTTTTAAAATGTTCTATAAATAACCGAAGTTTAGAACAAGAGTTTTTTATAGTAGATAAAAATACGGTTCCTATTTTAGGTATTAATGCATGCGAGAAACTAGGTTTAGTAAGTCGTCTTAATGTAAATACTATTCAAGATTCAAAGCAAAGAATTATTAAACAAAACATTGACATTTTTACAGGAATAGGAAAATTTCCCATATCCTGCCACCTACAAATTGATAACACAATCTCCCCATCCGTTAAGCCACCACGTCGTCTACCTGCAACCTTAATCGAACCAGTCAAACAAGCTCTCAATGAACTAGAATCAATTGGTATAATAAAAAAAGTCCATAGTCCAAAGGGGTGGGTAAGTAATTTTTGTTGTTGAGAAACCAAATAAACAGATTCGAGTGTGTTTGGATCCAAGGGATTTAAATAAAGCACTTAAACCTGAAAAATTTTTAATTCCGAAATTCGAAGAAATTAGAGACAAACTCTGTGGTATGAAATATTTCTCGGTTTTAGATTTAAAACATGGATTTTGGCAGATCGAACTGGATGAATCTTCAAGTGAACATTGTACATTCAGTTCACCTTTCGGTTTTTTTAAATTCACTCGGCTTCCCTTTGGTATAAGTGTAGCACCGGAAATATTTCAAAAATATACTTATCAAAATTTTAGTACATTACCGGGAACATTTGTTTATATAGATGATTTGATTGTTTTCGGAAAGGATGAAAAAGAACATGATAGGAATTTAAATTTAGCCTTTAGAAGAGCTCGAGGAATAGGGGTTAAATTCAATGAAGAAAAATTTCAATATTAAATGAAAAGTGTTAAATATATTGGTCACATATTTTCAGAGTTAGGGATTGCTCCAGATCCTGATAGGGTTAAGGCCATTTTAAATTTAGAAAACCCAACAAACAAAAAAGATCTCCAAAGTATTTTAGGCATGATTAATTACGTTCGTAGTTTTATACCAAATTTAGCTCAAATTTCTGATTGCTTGCGGGAGTTGTTAAAAAACAAAAATGACTTTGTATGGTGTGACATTCACACCGAAACTTTAAATAAGATAAAACACTTAATCGCTAATGCACCAATACTGAGGATGTTTGACGGGCTTAAACCAATTGTTCTCCAGTGCGATGCGTCGAAAAGCGGCATTGGTTGTTGCTTGATGCAGTCTGGAGCACCTTTAAGTTTTGCATCTCGATCTTTAAGCCAAACTGAAATAGGTTATGCTCAGATCGAAAAAGAACTACTGGCTATAACATTTGCATGCAATAAATTTCACCACTATATATATGGAAGACCAGTAACAGTAGAGACAGATCACAAACCACTGGTAAATATTTGTAAGAAAGATTTAGATAAAATATATTGTACTAGATTACAACGAATGAAATTAAAGTTATTAAAATATAATTTAAATGTAGTGTATGTTCCAGGCAAATATTTACATATTGCAGATTTGTTGTCGCGATCATATTTGAAAACAGAAATCAATAATGAAGAAGAAGATTTTAATGAAGTTATTCATTCATTGAATATTAGTGAATATCGAAAAGAGCAATTGAAAAATGAAACAGATAACGATAAAGTCCTCGCAAAATTAAAAACTATTTTAAAGACGAAATGGCCTAATGGTATAAATAAAGTAGATAAAGATATTCAGCTATTTTACAAATTACGAAACAATTTATTTTTAGAAGAAGATATCATATTTTTTAACGACAGAATAGTTATTCCACAATCATTACAAAAGGAGTAATTAGATATTCTGCATGAAGACCATTTAGGTATAAATAAAACAAATAGAAGAGCACAGACACTGGTCTTTTGGTTAACATTTAACAGGGATATAGCAAATCTTATAAATAATTGCATGCTTTGTCAAAAATATAGAAATTCAGAAACTAAAGAGCCTATAATTCAGCATGCCATTCCTAAACTTCCTTTTTTAAAATTGGGATTAGATATTTTGGATTTCGCAAATCATCCATACTTAGTATTAGTTGATTATTATTCTAAATGGTTAGAGATAATTGAACTCAGAAATAAAACTAGTTTAGAAATAATCAAAAATCTAAAACAAATATTTTCAACTCATGGAATACCACAAGAGATAGTAGCAGATAATTCACCTTTTAACTGTGCAGCATGCCTATCATTTGCGAAGGAATATGGTATAAAATTTAATTTTAGCAGCCCTTATTATCCAAAATCAAATGGACTTGCGGAAAAATATGTGGGAATCGCCAAACATTTATTAAGGAAAAGTCAGGCTTCAAAAATAGACCTAAATATAGCACTGCTTGAATATAGAAATACCCCATTATCAGGAATGCAATATTCACCAGCCCAACTTTTGTTTAATAGGCGCGTACGGACAAAAGTTCCCATTCACGATAACTTACTTATTCCAAAAGTTCCTACTAACTTCGAAGATTCCATCCACAAATCCAAAAATATAATAGCGAATTATTACGACAAAACTTCACATGTAAAAAAACACTTTTTATTAAATGAATCCGTATGGATGCAAAAATCAGATAAAAAATGGTACCCGGGAAAAATTATTTATAAATGTAAAGAACCAAGATCATACGTAGTACAATTAAATGAAGGGGGGAAATATAGACGGAACACATTTCATATAAGAAAGAGATCTAATAATACAAATTCATCTGAACAAGGTGTAATTCCTTTTTACGATCGCAAAGTTCACGACACTCATAGCCGCCGTTAAAGCATTTAACCATGATATTGAAGTATACAATACATTACAAATAAACTAAGCTATTATTGATAAAAAAATACAAAAGTACATACTTATATAAATATGTATATTTAGTCATTAAGTGATTATTTGAAATTTGAATATGAAATTATCTCTATATCAGTGTGTCTACTTATTTGCAAAGAGAGATGTTGTATAAAGTTTAAACAATAAGTATAGATCCACATGTATCAATTGTATATATAATACATACATTACATACATATGTCAAACATTTATATAACATGTATAAAAGTTATAAAAGTTATTGTCACATAAATGAGTTATTAAAAAAAGGGCACTTGCATATTGAAACTCAACGAGACAACGTCTTTATTATTTAAATACATATATCAAGTGAACAATAAAACAGACACAGCTTTGAGTGCAGCTTGGCTGTCAGCTGTCAGTGCAGACACATATGCTTTTTCCCCTCCATCTGTGTTTCACAACATAGTGCATGGCCATTTGGATTGCGTAAATCTCCGCCTGGAAGACAGACGCATATTTCCCTAACGAGAAGTGCAGTCGAATGTTTTCGCGCTCAAAGAAAACTCCAGCGCCGGATCCCTGCCCAGTCCTGGAGCCATCTGCGAAGACAATCCATTCCAGGTTCAGTGTCTGGCCAAAGCCAGTCCTGACGCCATGGTAATGTGACTGTGTAGTAACAGCGCAGTAGGACGGCAGGTGTCATTGCGTCAGAAGGCATATCCATGAGACAGGGGTCGTAGGATATTTCTCCCGCAAGTACACTTTCACTCCAATGCGAGTTGTACCAAAGATCATTCCTCTTCAGGCGAGAAATAGTTTTCAGTGCACACCCTCTGATATATATGTCAAGGGGTGGAAGATTCATCTAGAGCAGCTGGGAATGCTGGGGAAAGCCTCCGTACAGCTGAAACAGACCGCTCTTTGGAGTTTGGTGAGTGAAGCCACAGCGTGTTTGCGTGTTAGCCTGCTCCACCAAACAACCGATGCATATGAGATTATCTATCTTACCATTGCCGTGTAGATCCAAAGGACCTTTTTCGGCGATAAGCCCCATGTTTTGCCAAAGGCACCTTTGCATTGCCAGAAAGCTTTGGTGGTTTTGGACTCAACATGTTTTGACCAAAGAAGTTTGCTATCTAGAATGACTCCCAGATACTTAGCTTCCTTGGATATCGGGATGGGGATGCCTTTTAGCACCAGCTGAGTAATGCCAGTTGTTTTCCTCCTTCTCGTGAAGAGAAAGACATCAGTCTTAAGAGGATTAACCGACAGCCCATTTCTCGTGCACCAGTCTTCGATCACGTCTAGCGCCGCCTGCGCTTTGAGACAGACATTCGCTAAACATGAGCCGACAGAGAGAACAGCAACATCATCCGCATAGGCCTGGGCATAGATTCCAGAGGCATTAAGAGCATCTAGCAAAGAGTCGACCACCATGCACCATAACAGCGGAGACAAGACGTCACCTTGCGGGCAGCCCCTGTTTACTTCAGACTTGACACATTGTTCGAGGCCTGTATCAGCGATCAATGTCCTGTGCACAAGCATTGCTTTGATCCAAAAAACCAGTGCTTCATCTACGCCAAGCCGTCTAGCAGCGTTACACATGCTGTCGAAGGTACCGTTATCAAAAGCTCCCTCAATGTCGACGAAAATGCCTAGTACGTGCTCTTCCCTTTCGAGAGCGCATTCGATTCTCCCAACTAAGTTTTGAAGCGCAGTCTCGCAGGGTTTTCCGCGCTGATAAGCATGTTGCATGTCCGACAGAGGATGCATTCGAAGGGCAACTTTGCGCACGTGCAACTCTACTAATCTTTCCATGCTTTTCAGCAAGAATGATGTTAGACTTATTGGTCTAAAACTCTTGGCTAGTGAGTAATCTTCTTTCCCTATTTTGGGGATAAAGACCACTTTCACCGCGCGCTAAGGAATAGGTATATAGGCAAGTGCCAGGCTAGCAGTGAAAATTCTTTTCATAGTAGGAAGCAGTTGTCTTATACCTTTTTGCAGCATAACGGGGTATATCCCATAAGTGCCCGGCGACTTAAAGCCATCGAAGGATGCCACAGCAAATTCAATGGCCTCAGTAGTTGCCACGCGTGACGCAACATACCAGCTACGTCGAGTTGTTTTCATCGTTTCAGTTGCAGTTTCCAGTGAGGGAGTGTGCAACGAGCCGATGACAGTCTGATTTCCCGGAAAATGGGTCTGAAACAGTACACTGAGAGTTTCTGCTTTAGACTCGGTGAAGGTACAGACTTTTTGAGTACATCCAGCTTTGTCGATTTTCCTCGTTTGAGGACTTTAACCAACCTGCTGGTCGCGCTCAGGGATTTGATCTCTTCGCAGAAGGACTTATAGGAATCATACATACTTCGATTTTCGAATAAGCTTCTTATATTCCTTCTGCTTCGATCGATATTTATTCCAGTCATCTTCCGAGTTCGATTTAAGCGATCTGTTCAGGAGACTTCTGGCTTCCCTGCGAAGACATTGGAGCTCAGCGGTCTACCAGGGAACCGGCTTCCTGCTGGGAGGTTTTTTTGACAGGACATGCGAGTTCAAAACAGTTGGTGATGGCGCTGTTCAGGTTATGAACGGCATCCTCCACCAATTGATTTGTTTTGAGTTTAGGCGTGGCTTGAGTGGATTTCTCAAGCTCCTCCCTAAATCGCACCCAGTCTGTTTTTCTCGGATTCCGCTTGGGCTGCGAGGGGGAGATCCCACACTTCAATTGAAATTCGATGTATCTATGGTCTGACAGCGTAACATCTGGTGAGACTCTCCAGTTAGTGATGGCCTTCACATGCCTATTAGACAGGGTTAGGTCAATCACTTCCTGTCGTCTCGCCGTCGCAAAGGTTGGTTGAGAGCCAACATTGTTGATGAAAAGGTCAGACGAAAGAATGAGGTTTAAAAGATGGTCTCCTCTGGTCGAAATTCACGCTGCGCTAACACTACCGACCGATTATTGGTCAAAAAAGTCGACACAATTATTCCAGGTTCTTGCAGAGTATAGCACTTCATTGCTTCTCTGTTTGTATAATGCAGCTGTCTAGCTCACAGATGTCAAATATGATTGACGCCCGATGCCATTTGCAAAAATTACAACATCTCCGATAAGGTGATTAATTTTGCGCGACCTTGTATTTTATTTCGCAATTATTTATCCGGGATCCTGAGATAAGATATTGGAGACAATAAGGGATTCAAACTTTCCAGTGGGGCTTTCTCGATTTTTGCTGTGTCGTTAAAAATATCTATGCTCTGGATTGTCACGATGAAAGACCCTGCTCTTTCATTGTTCATTTCTTGGAATGTTTGCTATAATCTCCTTAGTTACTGACAGAGGGGAGATAAGATCAAGTATGATTACCTTCTAATCTCACCAAACATTTAATTCAACGTTATGGGGCGTAAATTCTGCCTTTCAAGTTATTTCAGTTGGTTCACCTCGCTTGTGAGCAAATATAAAAGTATACTCGACGAAGAGGGACAAACTAAACAGGTTAAAAAGATACGCAAAATAGATAGTTCATAACATTCGTAAATACTAATAAAGTACTAGACCAGCCATTATTGATGTCGCTAAAAATATCCTAAAGAAATGCTTTTTAATGCCTAATAGTCGTTAAAATGAGATGGTGTCGCGTTGTCTGGGAGCGACTTCAATAGCCTTATGATGTACATAAATGAAAAGCTGTTTCTCACCATGTAATTAGGAAGTATTAATTTTCTCTGCTCCCAGATGTAGTAAAATTTCTAATAAAGGCATGATGGTGCTTTGCTCTGCTTAAGTCTGAAAAGGAAAATTAGTATTCTAAGCTTAAGTAAGTTTTGAAAGTCTATTCCAAGCAGGGTTTGCTTTGAAATCCTGTCGTGATAAGCTGTGAAGCGCACTGATTGAATTGTGGATCGCTGAAGTTTGGTCGTGCGTCCGTTAAGATAGGTATCAATAGAGTCTTGATGAGCAGCCATTTAAGGCTAACTGGAAGATAATTTCCATCGATGAGGCATGATTAGGGTATTGTTCTTTGGCAAAAAACTACGTAGAAGCAACGATGGGTGGACGGATGCATTATCATGATGCAACAACCCAAATTTTTTCCCCACAAATTTGGACGTTTTCTACGTATTCCTGCCAATGGCGCATAGCTTCAAGGTAATATTCCTTAGTGATCGTATCCATCATTATAATCGAGGAAACAGTGAGCAAAACTTTCATATTTGACCGAACTTGCCGTGCTATTTTTAATCTTGGATCACTCTTTGGATCACTTCCATGATTGGCCTTTGGTTTCGACGTCATAACCGTATATTCATGTTTCGTTACCAGTTATGACCCTTTTCAGCAAATCTGAACCTTCATTCATACCATTCAACGGCTCCTTAGAAATGCTCATGTGATGGTTCTTTTGGTAAAAATTAAGCGATTTCGTCTGAAACTTCGCTGACACACGTTTCATGTCCAAAATATCTGAAAAAAAAAACACATGGCATAATCCAATGGATATGCCAATATCTCCAACAACTTCTAGTAGTTCGACATAGTCATTGACATCTTCTCGACCTTCTGTGAAGAGCTTGAATCACTTATAAACATTTTTATTTGCTCAGAGTTGACTCATTTGGCGAATCTGGCGGGTTTGGTCACAGTCAACATTACGACTTATTTTTCACACAAAATTTAATACAGATTATTTGATTAATTATTTTCAATAGCAACAAATCGCCACGCAAACTCGTCCAAGATTTATATTTTTGAAAATCAAGCTAAATATCCTAAATGACTGGTAATGTCACCTTATTTTTTGAACAGCCGTCGTATAATTTAACGTCGTCTGAAGGCACATGTATTTCACGTCGAAATTTCGTGAGCAACCAACCCACTCACCTGCTGTTACATAAAACAAAGCATCTTGGTGGTTTGCACCGCAAATGGTTTTTTCCAGGCTTGCGTAGCGTTTACACCTTCTTCGTTGTAACATTACAAAATATAGCGATTTTTGACACGATTGACGAAATACAAACTGGTCACCTTTCCAACGCGCATCGGTATGGCATAATCTGATTAGTGTTGCCCGATTAGGCTGACCCTTTTCTGACACCATCTCAGATACGGGCTCAAATGGAGACGGATTATGGAGTTAAAATCTCGTCACAAACCGTACGAAGGTGTTTGAAGGAAAACAACTTGAATGGTAGAATAGCAAGACGTAAGCCAAACGTGTCAAAGAAAAACATTTCACGAAGGCTACAGTTCGATAAAGAATATCTTCCGAAAAGTCAAGATTTTTGGAAATTAGTCGTCTGGAGCGATGAATCGAAGTTTAACGTCTTTGAGAACGATGGAAGGCCACATGGCCCCTTTAAAAGAATTTGACTCCAGATACACAAAAGAAAACCGTTAAACACAGTGGCTCGTCGGTGATATTTTGGGGATGCTTCATTTCATCTGGCATTGGTCCAATTGTGCAAATAAATGGGAAAATAACAGGTGAGATGTACAAGGACATCCTAATCAACAAGCTAAATTGAGACTTCATTGACCATTTGCCGTTATTATGGATCTTTGAACAAGATAACGATCCAAAGCATTGCTCTAGGGTCGTCAAATCTTTGTTAGAGCCCAACCACATCCGCCTTCTTCAGTGGCCAGCTCAAAGTCCCGATTTAAACCCCATAGAAAATCTATGGGGCATTATCAAAAGGGCCGTTGCTGCGAACAAAACCGGCTAATAAGGCCTCTATGTCATCATCCAGCAAGACTGGGGCAAATCACACCCACCCAATGTGCAGCCCTGTTGACCAACAGATGTGACGAAGTAATCAAGGAAAAAGGGTTTCTGACTAAATACAGACTCTAGAAGAGGTAAGACCTAATTTTCTACTTATAAAAACAGTGTATGTAATTTTAGTGATTTTTTTCTAACAAGTGGCTTAAGTATATGTCACGCTTCGTCACAGAGTTTTTTTTTTTTTTTTTTTTTTTTTTTTATAATTCGTGCAGGTTCAAGAGTTACGCTCTTTTGATGTTTGTCACACAACCTGGACGGGGTGCAGATGGTTTGTGTCGAAGATGTTCGTTCACTACTCTCCGGGGGTGGTTGTCTTGGGATTCGAGAGATTCGACTGAATTTGTCGCGTTGATTGTAGTTTTACAGTAACTTTATTCCATGCCATTAAGATCTTATATTGGAAATGCACACGCAGAGTATGAATTTTGAAGTGATCTTATACTGCGAGTGTTATGCCTTCGTCAGCATTTTTTTGATCATCTCTCATTCACAACTGGTGTTGTTGCATGGGTTTTTTCCGTATAGGAATTTTTCTTGGCTATGGTCAGACTTGGACTACAGACCTTCCGCTTAACAGTCGGTGATGATTACCATTGCACCACTACCACCCAAATATCTGGAAAATGTATATTTTATGTGTTGATAAATTAAAAGAAATTATAAGGAAATGATTCTGAAATCTGATTTTTTTAATAAAACTTTGTTTCACAAAAAAAACTGTAATTAATTAAGTAATAATTAATAACAAATATTAGCTGATGGAAGATCGCTCTCAATATTTTTTTCCCAAATTAATACGAGGTGTTAGTTCCAGTCCACATAAATTTATCAGTTCATATATGCACTAGGTTGGCATAATAAAATCCTATAAATAATAAGCGACATTCATTCATATGAATACGAAAAGTCGAAGGGAAAAGGAAAAAATCTCTGCTTGAAAAAACTGTCTACCGAAAAAATACATATAAGGCGACTTGGTGAAAACTTTGGGCGGGCTTTGTTCTTCTATATACCACAGTAGCTGGGCGGAACATTCACTAAAGATGAACATCGTGAAGGACACCCATCCACGTCCCGCACTGAAGATAACGTTAAAAATAGTAGAAAATGTTGTGTTGTTGTATTGTAGTCGAAGAGCGACCATCAGGCATATAGCTGAGGTCACAGGGATTTCATATAGTAACATTCAAAGAATCCTTTCGAACGAATTGCATATAAAAGGTCCCTGCGCATTGGGTACCAAGTTAACCGACGAGCAAAAGAAAAACCAGCCGGCATTTCGAGGGTGAATCCCGGGAAGTTCCAAGCAGGTCAGGAAAGGTTTTTGATACGTTTCGTGACGACAGACAAGACCCGAATCCATAATTTTTATCCTGAAACCAAACAACAAGTAAGGCAAGCAAACAGGGGTAAGGCTATGACATCCGTTTTTTGGGACGCTGAAGGAATAAGAATAATTATGGCGGAATGTTTGGAAAAGTAAGCCGCTATTTCGGGATCTTACTATGCAGACCAAATAAAAAGATTGTGGGAGGACATTAAGGGAGTAGTCTCATACGAACGCATAAATTTCATCTCTTTTTAGGGATTTTTTTTTTATAAGACAACTAGCTGACCCGACACACGTCATTCTGTCTAAGCCAAATATGTTCGATTGGATGAGGTAGGAAGAAGTAGAAAAAAATAAGTAAAATTTAAAAATCAAGTAAAAATGTAATTTTAAACAAACTTATCTATCTGGAATATAAAAAAATGAACCAATATATTGTTGGTCAATAATTTAACTCCTTGTTGGCCAAGCAATCAAAAAAACATTATAAGATTTTTTTTTTGATAATTTTTGATTTAAGACTGTTATTAGAAGGAAAATGCATGTTTGGTTTCTCAAGGAATTCAAAAACTCAGTTGGATAGTTGGTTGCTTCGTCTTCGTTTGTTACACAGTCGATAGATTTGAAGGAATTCAGGGAACCAACGATTTGATTTTCAATTGTGTAATTTAAGTGATCCACATTCTTGTTCTTTGCCGCTAAAATTGCTCTTTCACTCAACCAATCGTAGTTTTTGTAGTTAGCAATGATGTTCGGAAACACTTTGTTGATGAGCCCCTCTTTCGTTGAGATGAAATTGCAAAATGTATGTCATGTTGAACTATGATATTGATACTCACCATTCAATGGATTTATCATTTTGATATTAAAATAATATCCATCTTCTCATTGCCAAAACATCAGCGGGTATTGCAACGTGTCATATGAACGATGTGTTTCAGATATTTGTTGCAGTTGCCCAGTATCGCGACGTGTAAGCACAATATCGCGTGTT
This sequence comes from Merodon equestris, assembly GCA_958301585.1. Classification (NCBI taxonomy): domain Eukaryota; kingdom Metazoa; phylum Arthropoda; class Insecta; order Diptera; family Syrphidae; genus Merodon; species Merodon equestris. Next base: position 104,969,090 of record OY284414.1, read on the forward strand.
TTCAAGTTTTCACCAACAATCAGGACGGCAACTTCATTTCACGGGCTGCTTCGCTTTGCTCTTGTGATTGAGAAGCACGAAGTCGAGCCATACTAACGCGGCGCTCTTCACGGGCAATTTCTTGTTCTTCTTCAGTCCTTTCATTCGCAATGTTTCGTATCCTTCTTGCATTACGGCTTTGTCGGGAAAGATTCGATCGTCTTTGTCGCGGCATTGTTAATGATGATTCAAAGAGAATACAAATTACTGATGATTATTGATTTCTGACAAAATTTATAATTATCAAATTTTCAGCCATACTTAACCATAGACAAAATTACGTTTAGCTGTCATTTGCGTTTTGTTATTCCATGTCAGATACTTTTTTATTATACCAAGTTTTATAGTGACTTGTATTCTCTTTGACGTTTTATGTCACGTCGCACGAGAACGGTGACACGTCAACACGGTCTAATGGGATAAAAAGTATCCTATATCCGTCTCCTGGTTCTAAGCTACCTGCCCACCAATTTTCAGCGAAATCGGTTCAGCCGTTCTTGAGTTATAAATAGTGTAACTAACACGACTTTCTTTTATATATATAGAAGAAGATTTTTAATATTTTTATAAGTTTGTATCTTAAACTGCATAATTTTTTTTTCTTATTTTACATTTAAAAAAAAAAAAAATGTAAAATAAGAAAAAAAAAAAACTTAATTTGACATTCCTTCGCGTGACTGCACACCTTGTCGCGGTGCGAAGGCTCAGTAATTGTCAATGACTCTTGAGAATTCATTTTCCATGTTGGGCATGAATTCTCTATGACGAGACATGAAGCTAAGCTGCAGCCATCACCTCCTCCTCCCTTCCCCGGGTATCCCCTCCATTCCCCCCTCCCGTCCCCTGGGCTGGACTAAGGTGTTAACCGTACCGCGCCGAGAGTCAGCCAGGCTGGGGGCCCAGTCTAAATAATAGCCCAGTCGCTAACGGTGTATCCAGGATACCTGGCGCCCTCCTGGATCAATTAGCCTTGCCTGTATATTGCGAGGCTCTGTACAGGTCGACCACCCATTCCTGCGCGACTCGTGGGAACACACATGAAAGAAGAAACCATTGAGAACAAAAATAGAAAAATGCATCCTCTGAAGAGGCTAACAGCACAGGTTGCCACCGCCGAAGGCGCGATCGATGCAGACAGCGTAGCCGGGGCTCTCCTTCAGGAACTACAGATTGGTACCGCTACCGACGATGAATCCTTGGCTTCATCACAGGTAAGCAACACCATGCAAGTGGACTCTGAAACCGAGGCCCAGCTGCTGGAAGAAAAGGTCGCCCCTAAGGCCACAGGCAAACCTGTAGAAAAGAGCAAGATAAAAACACCGGCCCAAAAAGCAAAGAGTATAAGAGGTCGGTGCAATATATCAGGAAAATGAACGCAAGAGAACCCTCCACGCTCTCCGAGCGCGAAAAAGTCCTGATCAAGAAGCACAAGAAAGAGGTAGCCAAATTCGAGAAGAAATCGGCTCCCACCTCCACTCACGCTTCGAAAAAGGACACAGGGCGAGATAAGAAGCCATTGAACACGGCCCCTATCAAACCCAACGTCCCAAAATTGACTCGACAACCGCCAACACAACCGGCCACTGTCGAAAAGAGCGCACAGCAACCGGGCACCTCCATGAGACACACTGCCTCAGGATCGAAGCAGAACGTCAAGAGGGGGCGCTCCGGAGAAGAAACTCTTAAGGAAGCGAAAAAGGCAAAAACATCAGCCAGCTTCAATCTTCCCTTGAGTCTACAAGTGGCTATTGTCGATCGTTCCAACCCGGATGGGAAGATTACATCCGACAATTGGCTAACGGTCGAAGCCAAAATATTGGAAGCGATGCTTGTCGCGGATAGCAGCGATGAGATTAACTTCGACGGGGCAGGCTGGCAGAAAGGAGTCAAAGTTGTCGGTTGTGACAATCAGAGGTCCCTAGACTTTTTAAAGCGCACAATCGACAACTGCGGCGAAATCTGGCAGAACGCTAAACTCGAGGTTATCCCTCGTTCGATGCTTCCGCTTCGCACGTTGGCTTCAATATGGATACCTCCACCGGTTCCTGAAAAGGACGAATCCATCTTGAAGCTAATTGTCAAGCAGAATAAAGAGCTTGATACTCCCAGTTGGAGAATAATTTCTTCAGCCAAGAGCAAGAACGGAGTGGGAAAGGACCTCATGGTTACCATTGACCAAAAGCCATTCGACCACATCTGCAGCAGATCTGGCAGCATCAAGTTCGGGCTGGGAATCCTGAAGGTAAGGCTCCCCAATGAACGCGGCAAGTCAAAGGAGGTTGCTAGTGGTGCAAATTAATTTACACCACTGCAAAGCAGCAACCGACGACTTGATGATGTACATGCTGCAGGAAGATGTGGATATAGCCTTAATCCAAGAACCTTGGCTCCTTAGGAACAAAATTCAGGGATTAAGGTCTAAAGAGTATAATTTATACTATTCACATACCGAAGGTAAGCTAAGAATCTGTATAGTCGCCAAGAGACACTTAAACATGTTTCTCCTAGGTACGTACAGCAACGAAGACCTCACGGTGGTAACGTACGAACAACAGGACAAATCAATTTTGCTCCTATCGTCCGCTTACTTACCATACGATGAGGAGGATTCACCTTCAAACGCAGTCCGAACACTCGTGCGACACGCCAAGTCACGCGGACTGCGTCTATTGATAGGCTGCGACGCCAATGGACACCACACTCAATGGGGAGGCAGCGACATCAATAAAAGGGGTGAGTCCATTTTCGATTTCATTATCTCCACCAACCTCAATATTTGCAACAAAGGTAATACACCCACGTTTCGCAATCGGGTTAGGAAAGAGGTAATTGACCTCACCTTACTAAGTGAGTCCGACTCCATCCGAGTAGAGGATTGGAGAGTGTCCACTAACTGTTCCTTTTCGGACCACAGCCGGATACTCTTCAATCTTAACGTCATTAAAGAAAAACCGAAACCTTTCAGAAACCCTCAGAGGACAGACTGGAATCTTTTCTCAAACCTAGTTGCCAACAGGTTAGAACCGCCACAAGACACCACTAATCCTGATCCAACTTACATTGAGAATTCAGTCGAAAATCTTGTGAGAATTCTGAAAGCGGCTTTCAACAAATCCTGTCCTTTGCAGCGTGCTCGCAGGAAGACCAGCGCAGTCTGATGGACCACAGAGCTAAAGCAACTCAGGACCAGGACCCGAACTCTATTCAATAGAGCAAAGATCTTAAACAGAACCGAAGACTAGATAGTACAAGTCCAGCTTCAACGAATACAAGAGCAAAACAAGAACAGCAAAATCTAAATCCTGGCGGGAGTTCTGCGAATCAATAGAGGATCTCAACGAAGCCGCAAGGCTCAGGAAGATCCTATCCCCAAAGTTAGAGGGTACTCCACTCAAACTTAAAGTGGAAGCAAAATATCTAGGCATCGTTCTTGACTCCAAAGTCTCCTGGAAATGGAACCTGGAGGAAAGGATGAAAAAAGGACTGAACGCTTTTTATGCATGCAAAAGGACTTTCGGAAAAAGATGGGGCTTGCAACCGTACATCATTCATTGGATGTACACAGCAATCATCAGACCCATTTTAACTTATGGGGCCCTAGTCTGGTGGACTGCTAGCAGCATAAAAAGCTATATGAACATGCTCAACAAAGTACAAAGGTTAGCAGCTGTTTGTACAACGGGAGCCATGAGAAGCGCGCCGCAAGCAGGGTTGGACATGATTCTTCATCTCCTCCCTTTGGATCTACTCAAGAGCCGCAAGAGCGCTCTCAGACTAAGACAGTCCACTCTGTGGAAGCAAGCCAACTATGGACATGCGGCCATACTTAAGATAATAGACGACCTGAGAAGGAAACATGGTTTTAGTAGCCTCGCAGCTACGACCGAATATATTCCCCCCCAAAATGACTTCTCTCTCAGAATACCTATCCTTTTCCCCGACAGAGAAGAGTGGCTATCAAAGTGCGTGTTCACATTGGCGCAAGAAGGACAAGCGCAAGAAGGCAAATAGTGTTCACATTGGTGGAAGCACACTTGAATTTTTGACAAGTGAAACGCATGAATCGGGTCATTTTCATTCAGTCGCCTTCTTCCAAGTAGTCATTTTCATTCAGTCGCCTTCGTCCAAGTAGTCATTTTTGCAAGCCAAATGAACTTGTCTGTCCAACAGTCACGAATAAATGAAGAAAAACTGTCAAAAATGGAATGAATTAAGAATGGAACGGTTTGCTTCACCCGAAAATCCAAATTGAAGATGGATTTTCGGTGCAAGCAACCCTTCTCGTTTCCACTTACTAAAAATCGTTCCCTCTTTGTGCGTGTTCACATTGGTAGAAGCGCACCAAATTGCTTGAAAGAGAGGGAACGATTTTTAGTAAGTGGAAACGAGAAGGGTTGCTTGCACCGAAAATCCATCTTCAATTTGGATTTTCGGATGAAGCAAACCGTTCCATTCTTAATTCATTCCATTTTTGACAGTTTTTCTTCATTCTTGGACAAACTGTTGGACAGAGAAGTTGAATTAGCTTACGAAGATGCAAGAACAATGCAGCACTACATGAAAACATTGTAGCTGCAAAAGCCAACATAAACTCCTCTTCCATTTAAATGCAATATTATATCCCAATATTATTATCGCGTTTAACTAGGTTCACTCTTTCTGCTGGTAATAAAATGAAACTGAATGCAGTGACCCGATTCATGCGTTCCACTTGTCAAAAATTCAAGTGTGCTTCCGCCAATGTGAACACTATTTGCCTTCTTGCGCTTGTCCTTCTTGCGCCAATGTGAACACGCACAAGCGCCGTAATCAACGACCATGAGATCACCCTCTTCACCGACGGATCGAAAATGGACACAGGCACTGGGGCCGGGTTTTACTCTGATACCCTACACAAACAGGAATCATTCAGACTCCCTGATATGTGTAGCGTGTTCCAAGCAGAAATCCTGGCAATAGAGAAAGCAGCCAAACACCTACAGGTAGCCGATATCCCACCATCTGATATCACCATCTTCGTAGACAGCCAGGCTGCACTGAAGTCAATAGAATCCTGTATAACGAGATCAAAGGCTGTCAAGAAATGTCGCGACTCACTGAAGTCCATCAGACACCATAAAGTTAAACTCTGCTGGGTACCGGGCCACAGCTCAATCGCAGGGAACGAAAGAGCAGACGAGCTGGCCAGGCAAGGTTCTGAATTGGACATCAGCGAAGCGGACACGTCACTGCAACCACCGATCAGCGCATTATACAGGATCATAAACGACACAATCATCAAAGAGGCCAACTCGTCTTGGCTTTCGTGGCCAGAGCTCAACGTCGGAAAAACAAAGAAGTTCCTGGCGCTGGACCGTAACTCGATCCGTATGCTCGTCGGAGAGATCACAGGAGACTGTCCCATTGAGCAATGCTCCGGAAATGGGACTCGGGATCCAGCGATCTCTGCCGGAGCTGCGGCGATGAGGAAGAAACTGAGACGATCCAACATCTGCTCTGCCACTGTCCAGCTCTCCAGAATCGACGCCTAGTATCGCTGGGCCAAAGATTCTTTTCAGATATTGCGGACGTGGCAAACGCAGATATATCGGATCTTCTAAGATTCATCAAGAGCACAGGGTGATCCGTGCAGGGACGGTGTTTGTCGCTCTAATAATTTTCAAAGCGAATAGAAATCAAATTACGAAATAATCTTGGAGTTTATTTTCTATGTTGCTTGCTCGAGTTCTGGTGAACGAATGAACAAAATGCTACATGACAATTGCGAAAAGGCAAAAAAAAAGAAAATAACAGTACAATCGGCTGTCTGTATCGAACGATCACCAAAAAAAATACATTTTACGTTTACAGTGGCATATCAAAGTTTGATAACATTTGAGTTTTTATATGTGAGTGGAATTTAAAAGTTTATGTTAAGTTAATAAATTTAACAAATGTTGAAAGAAAACTAAACAGACGGGTTAAGAATATCCCTGCAGCGATACCTCTCGCTTGTCGTAAAAGGCGACTAAAACAAAGATAAACGAAAATCACATCTAGGCATTTTAGAAAACACCAAGGTGAGCCTAGGGACACATACACCACCATTAAACTGCCCCACAAGTGTACATGCAAATCAGTGGGTTGACACGACTGGAGATCACCGGTGTTGTAAAAGTAAGATCAAACAAAAAAATCAGGAGCATGCCCGTGTCACAAAAAAAAAAAAAAAAAAAAAGGCAGGCCGAAAAACAATTGGTGCAAACAAATGCAAAAACACCAGCATTTGATTGGCCTCAGCGATGAAGTAATCCCAAACCGGGAAGCCTGCCGCTACTTTCTGAGGTCAAACCGGCGGACCCCACAAGCGGACCAGTAGGAATGCAGTTAAGTGGGAAGGTTATGGTCCTACACTTCTGACCATAACAACGCCGAAAAAAGGAAAAGAAGAAGAAGAAGAAGAAGAAGAAGAAGAAGATCAAGAGCACAGGGTGGTTTCAGCCACCACGTGATAGGACAGGTTAATTTTATGTGTACCCACACAAACGAAGAGAATCACAATGGGCCTCTTGGCCTCCGAGTGGAAGTGAAGTCCAACCATCACACTCCCCTTCTTTAACCTAACCTAACCTTACCTAACTTGACATTTCTTTGTTTCAGTGTTTGACAAATTCAACCATAGAGAGGTACACAATTGAGCAGCGCGTTAAGATTGTTGAAGCCTTTTACGAAAATGGGCGTTCAAATCAAAATGCATTTCGTGATTTTTTTGGTCAGCATAATCGACCTAATGTGTCCACAATCGGTAGAATTGTGCGCAAATTTCAGCAAACCGGGTCTGTAGGACAGGTGAAAACACTTTTTTTTTTCTTTCTTTGTGGATATTTAAAAGAAAAATTGTACATCAATAAGCCAAGAACAATTTAAGAGCTAAAGGATGAGATAATTCGGCAGATTAACGACATTGAACCTCAATTATGTCTCAGAGTCATTGAAAATATGGACCATCGGATAGAGGTATGCCACTGAAGCCGTGGCGAGCGTTTGGCCGATATTTTGTTACACACATAATTATCATAAATCCTTCTATCATAATAAAAAATATTAAGATAATTCTCTAAAAACTTTTTGTTTTATTTACAATTATCATCGTGCGTTTTCGTTGGACTACTCTTTATATATATATTTTTTTAATTAAATTAGACACCAAATAAAAGCAGGTCACTGGTCATGGTAATAGCGGCTGTTGTCTGAAATAAAAAAATCGAATGGATTATTGTTCAGTAGATCTGTCGCTATCGGGGCTACCAAAACTAATCAATTTCGTTGAAAAAACAATAAATGGCGGACGGTAGAACAAAATCTCTGTTTTTTTTTGTTAAAAATCGTTAGAAAAAGTAAGAAAATATTTTCGAAAATAAGCAATTTTGGTACGGCCAATAACCATTAACGAGTAGAAGAACATTTATAAATTTCAAAGCAATCGGTTGAAAAGTTTTTTTTTTAGGACCATGAACATTTTAGAAAATTATGTTTCGATAAAAATGAGTTTAAGGTTTCAAGAGCAGAATTTTCGTGGAAAATTTGTACTTACACTAATCTACCATATCATACAATAACCCTTCGGTGGGTTCATATGCATTATTTTCTGCCAGTTTTTGTCAGAGGGAGCCCTTGTCTTTTTGGATGCCTCGGACTTAATCGCTCCGCACGGGTTATTCGTCGTTCATCGTACTCCTCAGCATACGAGTAGGCGTTCGGCCAATTAGCGAACCAAAAATCTCCATTATTTTAAGGATGGGTGAAAACATACACGCAGCTGTCCATGAAGCAATTGTCGGGGTCTTTTTTCCAACAAAATTATGCTTTGGAGCCAAGTTCCAGTTGCAATTATTAAACGACTCGTTGTTGTTCTGAGTGTTTTTTCCCAAGCACCTTTTCATCAGATCATCAGATGATAATTCTTCGTAAAGTGACTTCAAAAAACTTGCTTTTTCTTCTTCAAATGCTGGAGGATGTGTGTAAATTTCCTCTGTATTCTCTGCCGTATGTTGTAAATGCATACTTGCACCATGCAATTGAAGAGCACGGGTGCTGGGGGTTTCATCGGTTGAAATGTAATGATATGTAGTATGTAGCCCACACTGCTTTCTTCATTTCTTCTTGAGAATCTGGATTTCTCAAAATAGTCAAACCATAGTATGTACTTAGCTTAACCATCATGGCATTGGTCGACTTCTTTGTTGCAGCACTAGTGGATGATTTTTTTTCGACGTACATTTTGCGACAGCAACTTTACCTGTTTCATCTTTTTTTATTATTTTTGGTTTTCTTGTTTTGAGCTTGTTCCAAGCCTTTTTTAGCTTTTAAATAGTGGTTATGTGTTTCTTTAGCTTCTTTCACTCGTCTCTAGATTCTTTTTTGACGTGCAAGACGCACTCTTTTTTTTCTACTGCAGGATCGCCGTTGTAAGGATCGGCGTCCAGTAAATTTTTGCTGTCACCATCTCCAATGTATTTGGTATGTTTTACTTAAAAGTATTCGACAGACCGCTGAAATATTTCGATCACATCGTCAGCTTACATTTTACCGAAACTTCCTTTATGATTTGTCTCACAATGCTGAATGTGATTTTCATACGACTCCAAAAACACGTCTGGCTCTTCCCTGCCAATCCATTGCTCGCATGCTTTACAGACGTTTGATTTGACAATTAAATTTACAATTTTATTAGAATATTTTCCTATCAAAGAAACAATACCCAGCAGTGAGGTAAAACCACGCTTGGCCCAAGATCCATCACCAGAAACCGTGATCAACATTTAATCTTTTTTCTTCTGCAACGGCTTTTTTGAAAACAGTATTAACTACTGACTTTACAGCAATATAAATTTGGTCGAGCATACCATAATATCCATTTTTACTAATTCCATTACACAAGTCCATTAGCGAACAAAATAAATTTATTCCAGCCAGGCCGACTACAAGTAGTCGCATAATAAACATAAAAGGTCTATTGATTTCATAAGCATTTTTAAAAATAGGAGAAGAATTGATGTCAAATTCTTGGCACTTTACACACAACTTGAATCCTAGTCCTCGCGGTTATTTTTTCAAAAATTTAACGTCACTATCGCACAGCTTGCACTTTAAAATTTATTGCAAAGCTGTAAACACTAGCGAGAAACACAGAATGCTGTAGCTGAATCCTTCGTCAATCGGTACATCAAAATCATTCCTGTCTTTTAATTTTTCAGCTGATGTGCTCACAAACTCGGTATCGGCTTCAGCAGTATACTGATTTCCTCGAAAACTCATTTTTCGTTCTTTTTGCCCTGGATATCTTGTGGAGCTTCTCGAGCCTTTCGATCCATTTTAATTTTTTATTCCTGTTTGATGTTGACACAAAGAGCATCAAAAGTGTACTGCTAAATTTGTTCTAGGATTTTATATATATTCACGACAAAAATGTATATACACTATTCCACATATACACAGGTAGGTGATGTAATAAAGTTGACCGTCAGAAACTCCGTACGCAGGTATAAAAGATCGGTGACAACAATAGAAAGGCAGCTGCAGACCTGGCCGGCCGCAGACAAGTCGCTTACGGCGCGTCGGCGACTATGAATTGTAACTTATTTAATTCTAGGAATTTCGGTCTGAATTTTTCACAGCATATTTTCGATAGGCTTTACTATCGAAATATGAAACAAATAAATTTTTCAGTGGTCACATGAGACAACCCTTAAAGACAGAAGCGGCATACTGTGAGCTGGAGTTCTGTTTCACCAAGACAACGCATCGTTTACCAGATCTAGCTCCCAATGCCTTCTACCTCTTTTCTCGGCTTAAAAAACATATCCGAGGCAAAAATTTGTACGAGACTTTAACCGCTATTGACGCGTTTTGGAAGGGCTTACGATTATTTTATTTAATAGGCGATGTTTTGCTTACCTATTGTCTTATTTGATTTTCAAGAGATTCCCCTGATAGCCTAGTAGAGGCCAGGCCAAATTAAGCAAATATTCATTGCGATTCTTTTGGCCGGAGTTCTCGAACTCTATTCCTTGCTTTCGGTCCTGTCAAAACTGCGAGCAACATTTTTAATTTTTTCTCATTGCTTTGTTGAACATGGCTTTTTGTTTTTTTTATCTTTAGATCTACTTACTTGCGCAACTCGGCTCCGGACTCTAAGTAAAACTAATTCTTTCTGCTTTGTGCTAAAATGATTTTCCATATTTTTCCTTTTATTTTTCAAAAATTACATACGAAATATTCATTTGTTTTTTTTTATACAATCTTAGATGCCTACATGTATATGATATTTTGGTTTTTCAAATTTATCTTACACTGAAAATCATTTCTATAAGTTTATATTTTATTTCTGTTAGCTTATTACCTTTCACTGTCAACACAACTAGTTATTTTTGAATTTATTTTTGCATAAACACTTTGTAATCACGGTATTTCATGTATGCAGTTTTGGATTTACATTTAGAGAAAATTCTTAACTTTAAAAATGTACAATCTGTTTTTGGAAAGCATAGACTTTCTCTTGGTTTTTGTTTTGAATTCTCTGAGAGAAGCTAATGATCATGAGTTCGGGTGGTTAGGTCTCCGACAGCGAAGGGGCGGGCCATAAGGTATTGTAAAAGGCGGGAAAAGTAACTGACGGGATCGAGATAATTTAAATCAAGTTGGAATCACATATTGATGCGAACTCTCTCAAAAGGCACCCTAAAGCAATGAGGTATAACGCAAGCTGAAATGAAAAAAGTTTTCGTTTGAATTGCGAAACTCAAAAGTTCTAAGGCCAGCCCTCGAAAGACCTGCCTACCCCAAGCCATGACCGCGACTCTCTACGATTAGGGAAAAGTACAAATTATGTTAATATATTCAAGGATTACATTAATTTAGATCTTTACACGCTTTTTCTTGGTATTGTTTACATTCAATTTCTGTTTTATTCTTGTGGAATATCTAGTATTCGGTATATAATATCTTAAGGTCTAAAGGTCTATATGCTAACATATGTCTAACTGCCATGCTATCCTTATCTCGTTAACGCTAGGATATTTTATATAGATAAATCTATATTCGAATGTCACTCCATTGTTCCACTCAGAGTGGTGAATCCTGTTTTTGTTTTACCTTTAGCTATTATTTTATTTTATGTCTATATGTGTGTGTGTGTATAGGTGTAACTTCATTAACTCTCAGATATGTTTGCGTTGTTCACTTTGTGCCCTTCAATAAAAAGGTGATAAAAGGGGATTTGCTCTCATTGTATCAAGCTTTATTGACTTTTATCCTTTTTGATCTTTATCCTTTATCCCATCCCCGTAAAATGGATATGTTTTGTTGTGAATACGATTAATCTGATGTTGTTGCTTTCTGTTGCGTGTGAATATAAGATAAGCACCCTTACGACCAAAAGACGAACGAGACAAAGACGAGAAATAGAGAAAGAAAAATAAAATACAACAAACCAAAACAAATTTCCTATTCAAAATCAAAAAGTCAAACGGAAAAATCAATCTACTGTTTGTAGACCCCATCAAACCGCATTAATTTTCCAAGAATCCAATTCCCATATCCGATACTGAACCGAAAAACTTACCGCACGAAGCATTCTCGGCTAACCGACACTCGAAAATCTCATCATCATCACCCAAGTTCGATGGTGGCACTCCGGAAAACCCATCGACCGTCAACCACCGACCAACACAACAGTCGTACAAACATGCGAGTCATCCCTCATCCCTTTTAACAGTTTGTGTATGTGTGTGTGTGCGAGAAAAAGATTTAGCCCCTTGCTCCCCTATGGAAAATATAATAAACCATGAAATGTGTAACGGAGAATTTGAATGAATACACTCCTAATGGTAGTAGGCATGAGTGAAATGAAAATTCGAAATGGTCAATGGAGACCACGAACACGCTGTGCCACTGGAGAGCCAAATGACCAGTTGTGGTTACTAGCCTTAGCACTCGCACTCCATTGCACTTCATCCTATGATACTAGAACGGACGGGTGTCCTTCCGTTTCGAGCTGTGGCTTATTTTGTTTCGTAATACTCGCACTTAGCCTGGTACACCTTCCCCCTCTCCACCACCCTATGTGCCGGTGTGTTATTACTGCTCTGTTGTTATCGATGTTGTTGTTATTGTTGGTAATATTGCTCTTCATTTCACCGTATCTGTATCCAAATATCATATCTCCGTGTCGATTGTTTATTGCGGAACTACGAGTGTGTCCCGCGTTAGTGAAAGCCACAATTGCACCCCGGTACTTATGGTCGGCCTGCCGGTATACCCTTCCATTTCCCCATCACTTTTTCTCTCCCTCCATCCCTCAGTCCGTCCGTTAATCTCTAAATACTCAAAGGGTTTAGGTTGTGTTGTGTGTGCTTTGTTCGTCGTCGCGAACGGAAGCTGTGCTATGTGCGTGCATGAGTGTGGGCATGAGAGTGGCTCCTTCGCCGGGTTGTGGTCAAGTCGTGATGCGAATGGCTTATTGTGTGATTATTAATGCTTTGATTACAATATTCCGCCTGAAATTTGAGAGAAAGAGCAAAAAAAGTTATTCAAAATCGAAAATAAGATACAAAGAAAGTAGATTGCAAATATTTATGAATTTTTGAGGCACAGTAGAGGTACACCAATTGGCAGGGTCGGTAAAGCACACTAGACACAGACTAGATGGACGGTTCTTTTAAACCGGATTGCTGCCTCACAGTTTTGTAAGGCAAATTCTAAATAATGGAAAACCACAAAGGTTTCCAGCTGCTGAAGTTCATATTGTACGGCTTGCACTGTCTAAAAATTATTTTGTTGATTTCTCGTTATCTTTCCCTGAATTCGGTTTTCTATTGACATTTTATGGCTTTGGAGTCACATTATACGGCGAATCGTAAATAATAAGAAGAATAGCGTCGAGAGAAGATAAACCAAGAAATAAACGAAAGTGGTTGATAGAAGTAATGTGACGTGCCCAGTGTTGTTTGGATAACTTTTTTTTTAACCGGGTCAGGGGAAGACAGTGAAGCACATTTCAAAATTGATATATGAATATGCCAACGTGTGATGTGAAGTATAGTAACAGATGGCTTCAGTAATCTCTATTTCTTATCTTTCATTCTATTCTATCAGGTTCTATCGGATGCAGATATCGGATAGATAACGTTAGAAACGGGAGGTTTCGTACCAAAAAAACTTCTCTGAAAGTTTTGCGATTGATTGACTCAATTTTATTTGAGCGCGAGTACGACAACATGTGACACCTGTTATCCATGTGGAACCCTGCAACACACAATGCAGCGATGTCCACCGCGTCCTACATGCAACACCCATCCGGACAGCGCACACATCCAGCAAACACCGTGGGATAAGCATCAATTCGTGAAACGTAAGTTTAACTGTTAATCAAATTCAACTTTGTGATCTATTCACTGCGGGATTAAACCAAGTAGAGTTATAACAAAGGATTTTTTTAGAAAGAGTTTCTAAAAACAAAGAGAAAATGCGCCGTATTTAGGTGCTTTTCTTCGACAAATGTGAAAACGCAAGCTTGGAGCCTGAAAATGTGAATTGTGTTTAAGGTACTGAGTATGTAACAACCAAGCACGTGCAGTTTTGGTTTCGTCGATTTCCTTCCGGTAACTTCAAAGTCGAATATGTACCACGCCCATAAGGGCCAATTGTCGAAAATGTCGATAAAATCTCCTTCGACTAAATTTCCATCTTCGAATCGTTGCTGAATCGCAACAAAATCTGCCCATTTCTTAAGCGAATGGTGACTGATAATGAAAAGTGCTAACTTACAACAACTTCAGGTGAAAACGTTCGTGATCAAATTGATGAGTCTCATTGCCGAGCCAGTATTGGTGGTGTGGAATTGACAGAGAACCATCTACTATGAGCTGCTTCCGGTCAATCTCTCAATTCACACCTGTACTGTCAATAATTGAGCCGTCTGAAATCATTCGTCCAGAAGCGACCAGCTTTGGCCAATAAGAGAAGAATTGTATTCCATTATCGATAGTGACTCGTCAGGAGCTCTAGGTAGTGGTTTTCAGATCCTTATGAGAATCCATTGTATAGTCCAGACCGCAGGTGAAAAATTAGCCTCAAAAGAGGCTTGTGGGAAACGACAGGTGGCTGCCAACATGGACGGGGGCTTCTATGAGAGAGGTCTATTGGAATAACCATCAAAATAGCAACAAGTTATCAGATAAGACACCGCATATTTGACATAAATTGGAGCATTTCAACTACATAAAATAAGGAATTCAATTTTATACTAAAGCAATGGATTGCTACACTTCTATGGCACACGTGTTATACTCAATTTAAGCCTTTCGAATCGATATGGAATGAATACAAGTCAACCTGCCGCATTAAGTCCCAGTTGAGAAAGAAGCTGTGGAAGTTGGGAGATGCTGTCGATACCTCGCATATGTTACTTGGGCCCCCACCTCGCACAAAAGGGGCGTATACGTAACATTTTTTTTCCATTTTTGGTACCTGCTCTCTTACTAAGTTTGGTGAACGAGGTTTCCCTGAAAGGGCCAGTTTTAACGTCACTGGAGTGGCTGGTGCAGAATAGAGGCTAACTTTCTGCATTATTTTTGAGTCAAGAAAGTAGCTGCATAAACAGAGAAAAACTGGCTACACTGCGCACTTTGGGGCATATACGTAACATTTTTCCGTTTTAGGAACCCGCTCCCTTCTGATCGCGTGAAGTAGAGTCGCTGCGTCTGAAAAGATTGGGGTTGACTATACGTCCGAGTTTGCTTTAATTTTTAATGATAATGCTCCAAACATGACGTTTATTTTGAAAATATTTTAACTAATTCATAATGACACTTCTTCTTGGATTACTCAAATAACTTATGTTCAACAAGTCAAGGCATTTTTTTAGATTTAATATTGTTTGTTTTTTTTCCGTTAATGTTGGGGCTGCTATGAATATACACCCGTATAAGATCAAATTTAATTAAAAAATGAAGCCCCATCTTCACCAAGCCGTTCGTACGTTCACTGATTGGGCACTTACATAAGTAGTTGAAAACTTTTCCAAACTTAATCAAAAAAACTACTGGGTTCGTCGCCAAACAAAACTTCCGTATTGGAGGAAATATTGTAATAATCCTTAGCAGCATCAAAAGTATATATACATTGCATTCAGAGAAGCTTAATGTTGGTGCGAATTTTGAACAGGCATCATTTTACCATATATCTACCAGACGTTCACTGTCAGTGGTGATCAGTATCGGGCTATGATACTTGTCTTTTATGTCTTAAGTCGATAACATGGTCCTCGATGACATATGGTTCAAAACACAGTGCACAGTGTCATAGATTGGAGTTGTTACAAGCAGTTCCCATAACGCGTTATTTCCTTAAGAGGCGATGTGAAATGGTCACCAGGATCATACAATTTAATATGCGTATGACTTATAACAACAACAATTGATCACCTGAAAAACAACATCATCCAAACCATTGGTGAAATCAAGTCTGCTTTATGCAACAGTCGTACAAAATGTGATTTCTCAAGCTATGTCCTATAAGTGAAGGCTTTAGAATTACGTCTTTTCAAAGGTACTGAATGTGCTTTAAGCGGTAATAAAGGTTTCTGTCATAACTCACATACGACTCGTTTTGTTCAATTTAAAATTTAAGACACGCTTATTATAAAAAACCCTTTCTCTCGATAGCACTTTTTTTAAAGACCTAATTGAAAAGTGCTCTCCCTTAAACAGCTGCTCATAACCATTTGAAAATATTTAGTGAATCGACACTCACGTTTCCCGCATTTATTTCAGATCACGTAGTTAAGTCGCACGTTCCACACGTCCGTTAACAAATGAATCGATTGACAACAAAAATAGTGGTAATTGGTGCGGGTCCGGCAGGAATCGCGGCGTCGACCAAACTCCTCCAAGCCGGATTCCAGAATGTCACCATTCTCGAGGCAGAAAACCGCATCGGTGGACGTATTCATACCGTGCCATTTGCCGATAACGTAGTCGACTTGGGCGCCCAGTGGTGTCACGGCCAAAAGGGCAATGTCGTCTACGAAGCAGTCCAACACCTCGACTTACTCGACTCGAATGGAACAATCTACGACGAATACAAGTGCATCCGATCGAATAAGGAAATCCTAAGTGATTCGGTGAGTATTCGGCTGCAGTCCATCGCCAATGGCATGGTACCCAGTCGTCAGACGGATTTACTAGGATACGAGGGTTCCCTGGGGACATACCTGACGGAAAAGTTCTTTCGTGAACTTAATCGACCGGAGTTTGTTGACATCAACCGAACCGTAGCGAGGGAGTTCTTCGATTATGTCAAGAAATACGAGAGCTCCATCGAGGCATCTGATAATTTGTTCGAGGTTTCCGGGCAGGGACACTTGGACTATTGGCTGAATTGGAAGGACAAAGGATTTCTTCAATTTCTGCGAATTCTTATGAAATCGACGGAGTCAAATGACTTGGGAATGCTCAATGAGCGAGTGCAGTTGAATAAAAGAGTTGAGCGGATAACATGGGATCCCAGTGGGCAGGATACCATCACCATCAAATTGTGGAATGGCGAAATCATGAAAGCGGACCACGTGATTTGCACAGCATCTCTAGGGGTGCTTAAAGAGAACTACGAACAAATGTTTGTTCCCAAGTTACCGGCGGCAAAATGCCGGGCGATAGAAGGCCTGAATCTGGGAACTGTAGACAAATTCTTCCTCGAATTCGATGTCCCGTTCGCACCTGAGGATTGGACCGCATTCGCCCTACTTTGGATTGAAGAAGACCTGATTGAGTTGAGAAACTCAGATCGTTTTTGGCTGGAAAGCGTCTTTGGATTTTTCCGGGTCTGTCATCAACCGAGGATCTTAGCTGGCTGGACAATTGGTCCTCATGCACGACATATGGAGACATTGCCAGATGATGAAATGCTTGATGGAATTTTGTGGTTGTTCGAAAAGTTCTTCTCATTTCCCGTGCCACGACCGAAAAACTTCATTCGGACTCAGTGGTATGCCAACCCGAATTTCCGAGGATCGTATACGTATCGTTCGCTACGGTCCGATGAACTGCGAACAGGTGCCTGTGATCTAGCGGAGCCAGTAACCAGCTCTAGTGGAAAATTGATTCTGCAATTTGCCGGTGAGTCAACCAGTACACATTTCTACTCTACTGTGCATGGCGCAGTGGAAAGCGGATGGCGAGAGGCGCAACGACTAATCGACGTATACCCAAGTGAGAGTTAAGTAGTAGGCAACTGTTAGGTGAGAATTTTGTTATCTTATCGAATTTCGATTGGAAACTATCGGTTGCTAATCGCTACTTATAGGTCTTGAAAAAAACTGAGATATACATAGGTGTGGACACTAGAAGGCACCTGTCCATTATCGACTTGTTGTCGAGGCTTTGACAAGATGTAGATATAATAAACAGTTTGATTAAAACCCTTGAGTTGCTTTTGCTTTACATATTTTGTGAACTTTTTGAAAAGCTTTCGAGAAAGTTCGAATATGGTAGAGTGCCACAATAAGATTAATACTTCGTTTTTCACTGCAAAAAAAAAAAACTTGAAACTGTATGGTACCCTGAGTACATCAATTAAATATTGCAAATGGCACTATGTTGCGCAGGGTATCAGTTTATAACACTTTTATTGAGGGCTTTATGGGTGAAAGCGAAAGGTTTTTATTATATTTGGACTATGTCGACGGCATTCTCCTGTCGGTAACTTGGTCTTCAATGGTTTCCGATGGCGTAAATGGGGTTATCCTCATGTGGGTAAAACTGTAATTTTTTTTTAAAGGGCTTGTTGATATGATGTTTTCTTTATTTGTCAAGTCACAATCGAGTTGTCTGGTAGTTTCAGATAGGCAAGAAGTATCTTAAGAAGTCTTGTACAGATTGCTAAATTACGACTGGTCCTAACAAAAAACCTTACGAAATAGCCGAACAAGAAAAAATTGGTGCCATACCATAAATGAAACTACATATACGTCCCAGTGTGCGGGATGTCGGCAACATCTCTAGGCTTCCACAGCAACTTCGTCGGCTTGAAAAGAATGCAGAAAACAAGCGTCTGTTCTACTCTACCACTTGCGGGTCCACATTGGGTGGCTCCTTTTGGGAAACCTCGTTTACAGGGTCAAAAAAAAATATGCACAAAACACAGAAAAAGTTTCGTATGCCCCCCAGTGTGCGAGGGTTGACAGCGTCTCTAGGCTTCCAAGGCCACTTTGTCGGCTTGAAAACCATGCAAGAAGCTAGCGTCCGTTCTGTTCGAACATTTTTAGTTACGTTTTACGTAGTTCCTCAAGGAAAACCTCATTTGCAGAGTCAGTGAAAGAGTAGGTACAAAACACGGAAAAAAGTTACGTATACGCCCCAGTGTACGAGCGTCTCTAGGCTTCCAAAGCCACCTTGTCGGCTTGAAAACCATGCAAGAAGCTAGCGTCCGTTCTGTTCGAACATTTTTGGTTACGTTTTACGTGGTTCCTTGAGGAAAGCCTCGTTTGCAGAGTCAGTGAAGGAGTAGGTACCAAACACGGAAAAAAGTTACGTATACGCCCCAGTGTACGAGGGTTGACAGCGTCTCTAGGCTTCCAAAGCCACTTCGACGGCTTGAAAACCATGCAAGAAGCTAGCGTCCGTTCTGTTCGAACATTTTTGGTTACGTTTTACGTGGTTCCTTAAGGAAAACCTCGTTTGCAGAGTCAGTGAAGGAGTAGGTACAAAATACGGAAAAAAAGTTACGTATACGCCCCAGTGTATGAGGGTTGACAGCGTCTCTAGGCTTCCAAAGCCACTTTGTCGGCTTGAAAACCATGCAAGAAGCTAGGGTTCATTCTGTTTCCATTCCATTCCCTCCATTCCATTGTTATCCCGTTGAACTTTCCCGAAAATGTAAGGTTCTCTTCGACCATGAAACTTACGCGTACATCTTTCATTGTGACAAGTAATAAGAAGTTACCTTTTTTTTGACTTTAAAACAGGGTCTTGAATGCCCTATTGTGTCCCCTATATCCTTGGCAACTATTACAAGGACATTTAATTTTCAATTCAATTAACATGCCCGAATTCTTCGGACATAGACTGGTAATTAAACGCATCTCTTCTGAAAACTGTAATTAGAGAATCTTCTTACAACGCAACTTGTGTTGGTCTCCCTTACAGCAACTAAATTACTATTTCTCCGTATTTTCAGAGCTTCCCATGCCTGTTGCCAAGCACCCAAAACAATTGGTAATTGGGATTGAAGCTGCATTCCATGTACACATTTATAAATTCCACAAGCAGAGTCCTGTTTTCACATATCAAGCAACTTTATGCAGCTTAGCGTAATTTAATTAAAAAACATTTCCACACTCAATGAGTCATTGTCTCATTATCAGAGTAATGTTCAAAAACTCACTCCTTACCATGCATGCAACAACTGTCTGCGATGGGATGCGCGCAATCATCCGCTTCACAAATCACCTTTTAAAAGCCATCCCTCCCCGCATGTACAATCAAATTTTACCCATCACGCTCCACACACCACGAACATATTTCGAGTCCTTTCCACCCCCATTATCCACTTCCATTCGCTGTAATTCTATTCTATATTTTTTAATTAACAGACACCACTCCCAACTGCAACATCTAACCACAAAGTGTCCGTCGAGCAACTCATTAATTTCCATTCATCATAAACAACGAACTCTCGACCGCCTTCGCCTCTAATGCGCCACGAGAAACCAGCCAAGTCGAGGACTGGTATTGCTCCTGGGTCGATTGTGCACGTATGTACGAGTATAAGTGCGGCAAGCGATAACGAGTTCCAACCATTACCGGATCCTCGCTGCCATATTCTATCCGCATTCGGACAGATACATAAATGCAACAGAGAAAATATGAAAAATTCATATTTTATTCAACTCATTGCCATTGCAGGACATTAGTGGTTACCCCACCAGGCAGACGACCGGGCTAGGTGGTGATCCCTACGGGTTGGGATACGAGTGGTTGAAATGTGGTCAGAGAAGCCGAACCGGTTTGTGCATTAATTCTTCATCACGAATTGCAACGGGTTTAATGGTACAAAAGACTTTGCGACAAGGTGGTCGGAACGGATCAAGGATTCAATAATTCAGGACAAAGTAAACTAAGACCAAGCAATGAAATCAATTTCGTGGATATCATACACCACCGCGGAATGGCAATAAATTCGAAGGACGTCGAAGGACGATGCTGTTTGCTTTTTGACGACAGTCCCGACTCGGGTTGGAGCCTTTTGTTGAATTACACAGCCTGTCAATCAAATGGCGTTGCGGGGGTTCAGAATCACAGATCGGATTAACAAGCGAATCAATTTTGAATTTCGGATTATGTGGAATAGAGTGCGAAATATTCGAAGATAAAGGAATTTTCCTCGAAGGATGTAGGCAAATTGCCATTTTCAATTAGGAGTTACAGAGCAAAGGCAAACATTTGGGGCAAGGACGAAATTTCCCTGCACACCCTCCACCTCATTGTTGTTGCATATGGAAGTTGAAATTACACACTACACTCTGAACGACAGTGGCATGATGCAATTTGCCGCCACCCTACAACTGCAAAGCACTTAAGTGACTTTGTGGTTACAACAAACGAAAAGAATTTGCTGTCGCTTATTACCACCAATTACTCAGGCAACTTTACACCGAAAAACCAAAGTAAAAAGATAAAAAACGAAGCAATAAGGCCATGTCAAGGAAATACCAATTCACGTTGATGCATATCAAAGGATGACAAAGCATTTAGCAGCTGCTAGCCAACCCTATGAAGGACGCTCCGGGGAAATTGAAAATAATTATTGCATCTAATGACTTTTAAATTGATATTTGCTTTCGCGTTGCTCTGCCCCGTCATCCAGTCGGATCCTGGACTAACCTTCACCTCCCAACGACTGTCAGCAGCAGATGCAGCTGCTAGTGATGCAGCGAGCGTAGTTAATGTCTCGCGAAGGACAGTAAAGGACAGCAAAGTGCCCCGAAGGACGACTGTAATCCGAGCGTAAAGCTTATACCACTGTTACCGTTGGGCATCTAGCTGCAAACTCTTTTCTGCCACCACTGACTACTGATGTCTGCCACGGATTGAATGACTCAGCAACGAGTGCAAGGAAAACGGAAAAAATCTATTATTCCATTCCAGATGCTCGCTGGCAAAACATCGGAATCCGTTTCATTATAAACGACCGGGACGAGAAAGGACAATACCAGGTTCTATCATTTGATTGCCTCCTCAAGCAAATAGTGACTGTGTGCATGTCACTGTCAACCAAAGTAACGTTATTTACTATCGAAAAAAAAAACGACCAGTTTACTTACATTCGTCCTGCATTCACATTTGAGGACCCATTGAACCGCAATGAATTTATTCTCGATTTGAATTTGCCGGGACTGCAACATTTCCTGGTCGATTGGCTCCAGCGATTCACTGTCCCATAGATCCTGGCCACTTTCGGCATAGCTAAAGGGATCGCTTGCTTTCAGTGGACATAAAACTTCAACCTATACGAAAGCCATAAAAGGGAAAAAGGATAGTGAAATCAGATTTTGATTGATTTTTCATGAAAAAAAAAAACAAAGTCCAAAAGGACATCACACTCACTTGTATTGTAGTTGACACAGAAGGCACACAACATTTGTTTGAATGATGACATCGACCGCATGTCTTCGGGCGATACAATTTCCTCGAGACACATGGTCCCAGGCGAATCCTCGCCGGACCTAATCTCTGCATACTCCGGCACTCGTGTCCTTTCTGAAAAGTCGTTGAGAAGCCAAATTGATTTTTCATTTTGTTTTGTAGCATTTGCATATTTATTGGATAATGTGTGTGTGTGTGTTTGTGTGCTGGAGCCAGGACAACTTACCCTTATTCTATGCTCGTGCGTTGCTGCAAAGCTACTATCGACTAAATTACTAAATTTATTGTCATCACATTTGCGGTTCTCGCAGAGCCGGATATTGCTCAACTTGTGACATCCGGCTGTTGTGCTGGTCACTCGGGTTGATATTCCTATGCCGCACGACTCCGAGCACGGTGTCCATGGGCTGGACGATGTATTGTGACACGTCGCGGTGACTGGAAGGAGAAAGAAGGAAGCGCTTTTAGTAAAACTTCTTGTTCTCACTACACTTTTACTCGGGTACTAGATACATGTCCTATATATGTGAGGGTGGTGTAAGCCACTACCGAGGGTAATTGATTCCATTGTAGGCAGGAACAGGAAGCTATTTGTACTACGATATCTATAAGATTTAATTGCCTAAAATTTGTCATTTATACGAGGATGAATGTACGTTATATCGGTTACAGTCTTGTAGGATAAGGCCGATTTCTCAGAGTTTTTCGAGCTGGTTGACCTATTCGAGGGCTTAAATTCAACAAGTGCATTATGGATCCAAAGGCCCAATTTGTAAAAAAGCCCTACTTATTATTTAAAAAAATAGGGTACAACGTCTAAAAAACTGATATTTCTAGTGGGCTTATTTGAATGACTCAACAAAATAAAACTTTCGCGTTATAAGAAGACGGTCTCTGAAACTGTTGGCGAAAATGGTCTCTTTGTTTGAGTAAAATACATCTTTAACTACTACCATCTCGTACTTCTAGGCTACTCTTAGAATCTAAACAGTTTATCCGATATGTCGGTACTAAGCCCCTTATGGACGCCGCGGATTTCGCAATTGAGGACTTCGTGGCTTAGGATCAGTACTCAATGCGATGAGTACTCAAAACTATGTACGTAAATGAAAGTAAAAGGAACTTTAAAACTTAATACGAGCGTCTGATGTTGGTGACCATGACTAAAAAGGATCTGAGCCAGTCAGCTAGTTTGGTTTGCTGGCTGCTGAAAGAGGTAACCACTGATTTAATATTTAATTTTTAAACGGATTAGAAAATTTGCTTCAATTTTTTATTTTAAAATGGGAAAAATCCAACAAAATGTTGAAGGCCTTGCTGTTTCCCAACAGATGGCGTAACCGGAACTACATACCTGTAGTTTAAGATGGTAATGCGTATACAAGGGAGTACTTTAGGCAAGCTTGAACTCCAGTATGTGTTAGTTCGCCGATGTGTAACCAACACTTTTTTTCATGTCGATTTTCGTGTCAAGACAAAAATATTTGGAATTCAGATCTGCAGCTGAAGCACACAGAATTTTAATTGAGATTTAATCGGAACATGCTCTGCCGGAAACCATAAGCAGAGATTGGTTTCGAAGACTCACGAAGATTTATGTCGGACGTCAGCTAAACTTGCAAAACCATTACGAGTACTAAATACAAGGTGGCGCAAAATGAATCATCTAATTTTGTTTTTAAATTACTTTCTTACTAAAAAATGATTTTTGGTGATGGAAATCTTTATCCGGACCTTGGCTATTTTTTCTGTTAAGTTGAAAAGTTGATATCTGTCAAGTAGCTTCCGCCAGTGTTGATACATATTTGTATCCGTTTTATTACATTTTTCAAGACTTTCCGCAAGATTTCCCGTGATAACTGTTCGCATTCCTGTCGAATATTTTCCGTGGCTCCAAAAAAAGAAGCTTGGTTAAATCGTGCGACCTTACCGGCCATGCCAAAACTTCTAAACGGGGGACTACGCGACCAGGAATGTATGCCGTCGCACCGTTTGGTTGACCACGCCCCGCTCATCCAATTCCGGCAGTAAAAGTAATTTATCATGCTCCTGTAGCGTTCGCCAGTATCAGTGACCGCATTGAGAATGGCGTCCTCAAAAAAATACGGCCCAATAACCCCTCCCGCGTGAACGCCGCACCACACAGTAGCTTTGAGTGGGTGTAATGGCTTTTCTTGCATCACAGGGATTTTGAGTGCCCCAGAAACAAAGATTTTGCTTATTGACGTAACCGCTTAAATGGAAATGCGCTTCATCACTCATGATGATTTTCGACACAAGATCGTCCTCTTCGTTGTTGAGATTAAGGATGGCTTGACAGTAATTCACACGCGACTGACGGTTAGCAGTCATTAACTGATGCACTGTTTGCACTTTGTACGGGACATGTGTAAGTCTTTTACTAAATATCGCTGTAGGGTTCATCTGGTGATGCCCAATTGCGTGGCCCGTCGTCCAAGAATCCGCGATATTCTTGGTCGAACGACCAGTTCGGTGGCGGCCGCGCCCTGCATGTTCTCCTGTGGTTCCAATCTGTTCGAATTGAGTAGCTAAGTACCAGAATGTTTGTCCAGTCTGCATGACACGATTAGGAAATCGACGTTGCAATTCATGCTGCGCTAAGACCACCGACCGATTACTTATCACAAAAATCTTCACAATCATTCCACGCTCTTGCGGAGTATAGCGCTCCGTTGCTTGTCTGTTTGTATTTGTATGCTGTAGCATTACTGTTTGATCTACGATGCCATTTGCAAAAATTATAGTTTGATAGAAGCAGCCAACTTTGAACAGCATTTTTCCACGTTTAGCTGCTGTTTCAACGGCAAAAACAAAAAGGTTTTTTTCGCATCACAGGATAGAGGGCGACAGGTGGAGACATACAAAGTTTGTTCAAAAAATAAGATGACTTTGTGAATTTCGCGTGCTAAGTTTATTAATTTCTTACACTGTTATAAATGTTCCCCAATAAGTATTTAGTTAGTTTTTCATGGATATAAAGGTTAGACGTGTTTTGACGTTAGATTTTTTGCTTTAAAATGATCAGATCAAAAATGGATCAGAGAGTCTATGTGCAAAATTAAATTAAGTGCTCCAACGTTTTAGAAATGTTTACCATGGTGTTTGGCAAGTCTACTCTGAACTTCACAGAAAGCCGAGAAGATGTTAATGACGATGTCCGCCCAGGAGACCCGAGCATGTGACATCCGATGAACATTTTGAAGCAGTCCAGAAAATTGTTATGGAGAATCGTGGAATCACTAAGAGAAAAGTTGTTAAGGAGGTTGGTATTGTATATCGGCTGGCTCATGCCATTAATTTTTGTTAGATATTTTGATCATGAAACGTGTCTTAGCGAAGTTCGTTACGAAATTGCTAAATATTGACCAAAAGGTCTGACGTATGAACATCGCTCAGGAGCTCTTGAATGAAGTGGATGGTAATTCAAGTTCGATAAAAAGGGTCATTAGGTCAAGGGTGACAAAACATGTGTATATGATTATGACGATGAAACCGAAGCTCAATCATACCAATGGAAGCGATCAACAAAATCAAGACCGAAAAAAACAAGCCAAATTTGATTTAATGTGAAATTTTTGTTCTTGCCAGAAGGTCGTACGGTAAGTAACGAAAAAAACTTCCCGATTCGTAAAAAAAAAATCATGCCTATTTCATCATGGTAATCCACCCGCTCACTCATCGTAGCTCGCGTAATTTTTTGGCCGAAAATAATACCGAAATCATGCCTCAGTCACCGTATTTAACTGACTTCGACATTTTTCTTTTCTCCAAAATTAATTGACATGAAAGGATGGAGTAGTGCTTCGAGGGTTGGAAAAAGCGCTGGCGTAAGAATATTACACATATATTAGGGGAATTCAACCCTTCAACCCTTCTTCTGTTACTGCGCCGATCGTTCATATTCCCAGATGATAATCCTACGACTCTGCAACACTCGACAAGCTCACAGGAGTCACTGATGTCCACTTCAATTACCGGTAAAATAACAAAACATGAGCTCACGACAATGAACTTCACTTGATTGAGATGAAGCAATCGTCAAAGATGTTGGCACAATTTGAATGTTAAAAATTGATAATTAACTCCCATTTGATTTTACTGTAACGTCAGAATATATTCAAACTGTTAGGTAGAAATGGACGAATTTAAGCTTGTTGGAGCGAATCCGTCAGAGGCATTGAGGTTTGCAGTCTATTATAGCAAGTCTATTTTGAAAGGAAGAACCAATGAAGACACCTGTCAAACTGTGCAATCAAGTGGGCTACCTGCGTCATCTCTTATTGTCCTTACAAACAAAAAATCATTGCATACAGATTTATGGGCAATGCTGTTACATGTGGATGTGTGGGACATAGGTTTTACTGATTAAAAATGTGCCACATTTGGAGTAATTCTGAGACGAACACAACAAAACGGAAAGGAGTTGTGGGCGGTCCTATGTATGCCAATATCTGTTTTATATATACAGAAAAAGATATATATATTGTTTAAAGCTATCTACCCTAACTTATTTGAGGCTATGACAGCCTGTCATTGACGTTTGGCAGGTTTTTACTTGAAAAGGTTGTAAGAACCAAAAGTAAAAAGTCGGGATACTATCGGACGACGTCTCCTTCATCCCAGCGTGAAATCAATCTACTAATTGAGGCGCACAATCTCAGGGATGGCGATATGATGCTCGAAGAGCATCCGACTGATCTAAGTAGAGGAATGGCTCTGTGGGAACAAAGCCGCTAAGGCACATCATCTGAAACGACCATGTCCATTACCAATCACTCAGCTCCTTTAACTTGCTGTCTGTCTTCAGAGAAGGTAAATGTGCTTTGATGCGATTGATGATTATTTAACTTTTAAAACGAATTAGAGAGTTAGCCTTAATCTTAGCTCAGGAATGGAAAAAAGTGCAATCAATTTCGAAATATACTAGAAATATAAATATATTATATTTTCGTTGCTTCAATGATTCCACTTTTAGCCAGCTTAAGGAAGAATTAATTGATCTAAATATGTAGCTTACATCCCAGAAGAGAACTGAAGAGTTTCTACTAGCCGCTGTTTCTTGCACAACGGTTGGTATATGTTAAAAGTAAAATACCAAGTCTTTCAGAAACCTTAAAAAATCAAACAAGAAGAGGTTCTTTTCGACCCTATTAACTAACCTCGACGGAACTTATGTATGTATGTATATTGAGAAAGCAATCGAAAATCTTGTGAATGTTATGAATAACTCACTTGACAAATCTGATCCAGCGCCACCTGGTGTCTGCGACAGCTCGGGAACCATTTTAATAAGGAAAAAGTAAGTAAGCAGCTTCAGCGAATATAAAAGCAAAAAACGAAACTGTTGACGTGAATTCAGTGAATCCATAGAGTTTCTAAACGAGAGGCTTCAAAAAAGGACCCCTTTGTCCCACTATCAGAAATCGTTCAAACTCGTAAATATTTTTCTGATATTGCTTGCATGCAGGATACATATCAACGAAATGGAAAGGGATGATGTTATACCTAACATACGCGTATACTTTGCTACATAGATTATAGATCAATCGGCTGTTTTCTTTTCTAGTGAAAACCCTAGAACAACTTTCAGGTCTGGGAACTTGTTTCTCAATGTTCTATTTTTGACAGCTCTTACGTGATTGATGGCAAATGTCAAGTATACTCAGTTGATATTGCCATTTTAGCATTGAACGGTTTACAAACAACACTCACAAATAATTAAATTCTATTATAAAAATGTTTACTCTGAGAACAAAGTTTTTCCCGTACTTTGACTTTTGCGTCCATACTGCTTCATCACAATTTGTCACATGAGAGACTCAAAACCGGCGACAAATCGAATGGTCACGAGCTCCAGCAATAATATTCTAAACAGAACGCCTTCAATTCGAGTGAATTTTAGTGATTGGTTCCCGAGTAGCACAAAATAGTCGAGGGGCTCGAAAAAGTCTTCTCACTGAGCACTGATTTTGGAAAAAGATGTCCAAAATTGTAAATGTTGTTCAGACGTCTATTAAGATAAAATCCATATAAATAGTAAACAAAAATGTCATATGGACTGGTATTTGTCACGTCTGATAGTCCCTATTAATAAAACTTCCTCGTATTGAATAACCCTTTATAAGAGGTTCTCAGTTCTCAAGGCATCTGCTGCAATCAAGGCGGATATCTTACAGGAAGAGCGTTCTTAAAGAAGCCGAGAAGGTGTTGAAGATGACCGATGGAAACATAAAATAGGTTAATGGATGGATTATGACCGATTGTCGAATCACAGTCCGAGAAGTCGCTGAAGATTTGGGTACATCCACTGACTCAAGGCAACAAATCTTCTCGAATGTTTTGGATATGAAATTCACGCAAAATTCGTTCGGAAATATGTACTTGAATTTTAAATAAAACCGACGGTAAATGGAAGTTGCTCAGAAGCCTACCTTACAACATCTAAAACAAAAACAAACTATTTTCCAGCACCCATAATTCTCATTATTATTCTGATAAAACCTTTTTGAAATCTATATTCTATGCACATTTTCGTAATTTCTTAGGCCTTCAGAAGAGTCCTTAGGCTGAGCTCAATTTGTTGCGCTTAAAATACTAATAAATGTTGCCAACAAGGCCAAGAGTGTACTTGTTGATAACTTTTCCATATTTTGAATAACCTTTAAGTTTCTTCTGTTCTTTGCCTTTTTAACGTCACATTTGAATGGATCCGATTTTTCAATTAAAAATAAATATCTTCCTTAGAATGTCCCTAGAATTCAAATCCATAATTTTTGAAGAAATATCAGCGTGTAACTCGCTTTTCGCCTCCTACACCTCAGGAGAATATAATGATATCGTTTCGACACCAATTTCATTCGACGCATAATTGTATGCTGAATATTTGATAAAGCTTGCAACAAGTTTGAATTTACAGTTTGATTTTTATAACAACCATAACATTGGTGTAAAATTTCCTCATCTCACATATCTCGGGAACAAAAAACTTGGAAGCTAGTACACCAATTGCAACCATGAACCTAGCGTTCGGTTTGAAATGGCACATAAATACAGATTACTGCGATTATTTCCTGCACGAGCGATAAATTGATCGTAAATCCTTGAACTCTGGCGTATACACAACATATTTAAATGATATTATGACAGAGAGTGGGAAGATAGGCCCCCGAGTGTGTGCAAGGTGCTGGGTTATGGTACACAGTTCATAGGGGTGACATGTTGAATAAATGTTAAATAGATGTAATGTTGCCATGGAGCCCATTTCTCTTTTTCTTGCTTTTAATAACAATCATAAAGAATTCTGTGGAGTTGGTAATGGATGGCCGTATATTGCAGGTGAGAAAAGGCTGAAGCAATTGGCAAAGGAGTACTTTAAGTGATGATAAGTCTGACACAATATGCGGCGGAAAGGCTGAATTCTTCAGAACTGATTATTAAAGGTTGAACTCACGCTTTTTTCTATACACCGGCACTTCTTCAGTGCTACGTTCAAAAAGTAACAGGAATTTTACATTTTCGCTGGGTGCGTTAATCTGATTCACTCTTTTGATAAATATATTTGAAACATGCCAGTCATTTAATCTGTTTTTAGCGGTTAAGGAGGTTTCATGTGCTAAACATATTTAAGCACAGTTAAAGGCTATCATATTGGAAGTTAGTGGTTTGATCAGATCAGTCGAATTAATTTTTTTTTCTGAGTGGAATGGTTAAATGTAATTTATGTAAAAAACCTACAGTAGCTATAGACTGGGAACTACGTTACATTCAAGGTTATTTTCTTACATTGAATTGTCGGACCTTTGAATATTTGTTCGAAAAAAATTGGAAAAAGTCATTTGTATTCTAGAAACTCGTTAGTGAAACCTAATCTGTCTAGGCAAAAATTAATAAGACCTACAAGCGGAATATTATAATTATCTTGTTTTTAAAATGTAGTATTAGAAAGACTCGATATCACCATTGATATTGGAACACCGTAAGATTGTTAGGTGGGTCAAACCAATTACCTTCTACTCTATTAGTTCAAAACATTTGCAAATCATTTAAAGAACTTCTAAGTTTTAGCAGCATGCATTCAGTTTGCTCTGCTCAACGTCATCGTTTCTGAGCTTGAAACCGATTTGAATGGATGAACTGAAAACTGCATTAGAAAAGCGGCAAGAATGAAAAATAATAAATTCCCACGTGCGAATGGCATTCCAGTCGAATTTTCGACAAGCTGTTGCTACTTTTTTATAATAAAATATTTAATGCCGAAAATACTTTTAAAATCTGTGATTTTCATTAGATAAAAAAAAAGATGATGACAGTCTTCCTGAAAATCACACAGGTACCTCTCATCTCTTAAAAGAAAATATTTAAATTGACTAGTCAGGTGGAGACAAAAAGTCATCTAAGAATTTTCTTTCAGGGTTTTCGAAAGTTGACCAATTTTGTATACTGACAAATATGCCTGATTCTGATACGGTTAACGGGAATTCCTTTCTAAGCAACCTATCAACTATAAGTTCTTCGAGTAAATTCATATTCTGCCAGAATTGCATCTCCTGTCGGACTATTTTTTCCTACAGAAACATGAGTTCCACAAGGATGTGGGCTTAGTCCAGTTTTGTTTGCTCTTTAAATCGATTGGTGATTGATATTGTGGTCAAGGTTCTCATGTATGTGGACGACTAAGTTATCATGGCGCTCATACTCTCCAGCTGCAAATAAACAAGTTGACAAATGCTACTAGATAAACACCTCCAAATCTAAAAATATGGTTTTCGGCGCTGCTCATGGTAACAAGCTCTTACAGAAAATTAATCATTGTCAAGCGAGCCTAGGTTCCTTGTTTCCTAGGTTATCTCATTATGTTGAATATATAACATTTGTTCAAAAACTTTTTTTGAGTGCGTGGCGAATTTTTGCTATTGAAAAAAAATAGATCAAAGAACTTGAAATGTTGACTTTGATATTTAGCGAGTCTATTCTGAGCAAAAAAGATGTTTATAAGTGGTACAAGCTTAAAGAAGTTGTTGAGGATATCGGTTGGCTCATGCCATGAAACTTTTTTCAAATATTTTGGGCATGAAACGTGTCAGCCAATTTTGTTCCGAAATGGCTAAATTTTGACCAAAAAAACCGCTGCATGAGCTTAGCTCAGCAGCTTGTGTATGACGTGAATGACGAAAAGAGTCATCACTTGTCACAAAATATTAGTTATGACATCGAGGCCAAAGACCAGTGATCCCAATTGTAGAGATAAGACCGAAAAAGTACGCCAAGTTTGGTGAAATGGGAAAGACTTACTCACTGTTATCTTCGTTTGCAATGGTGTGATTCATAGTGAGTTCTTTCCGTCAGGTTGTACACTCAATAAATAATATTACCTTGATATTATGCGCCTTTTGCGTGAAGCAATTCGAAGAAAACTTCCGGACTTGTCAAAAGAAAATCATAGCTGTTGCATCACGATAACGCATCTGCTCACTCATCGTTGCTTGCGCGTAATTTTTTGGTAATCATGCCCCAACCACCGTATTCACCGGACTTCGCCTACTACGATTTTTCCACCCTTCTCAAAACTTAAAAAAACGACCCATGAAAGGACGGAAATTTTGGTAAAATACAGAAGATAAAGAACGCATAGCTGCAAGGTCCAACAAAGGGCATATCAGAAATGTATTATTCAGAATTAAGTATTATTATACTATGGGGGACTACTTCAAAGGAGACCAAATAGATTGATTGAAATTGATAAATAAGGAAATATTTTTCGAGAAATAAAAAAAAGTCACCGTATTTTTTGAACGAACTTCGGTAGCGGCGAAACAGCTGCTAACCACATTTTTGGCAACCAACGAATCGATTGTGTTTCAAAGCTTAATGTCTTAAATGCTACTACTCGTATTTATTCATGTCTTTATTATACAAACGAAGCCTGTGGATATAGACCCTGAGTAGTGCGAAATGGTTCATTGCCCCTTCAACAACCTCAACATATGCCATCTCTGCCAACACTAGTCTGACGCCATTCAGTAACTGGAACAACCTTGCTTACTTCCACCACACATGAGCTAATGCCTACGAAAGGAAAGGTAAATTATGCAAGTGCATAAGGAGACAAGACGATTAGGTGCACGACTAATTTGTAGAGGGAGCAAACTCTCCCCCACTTCCTAACCACTCACTGGGGTTCAGTTACTGAACTATCACCTGAGCAAATAATATTTAGAATGAAGATTGATCATGTAAGGCCTAGACGAGCTTGCCGTATGGAGGTTTGTTTATCTTTTTCATCGAATCGCAGTTTTACCGTATTCCCTGGCTTCTCCAGGATTGTTGATCGCCATATAAAATGAAGGCATTGGAAACATAATTTTTAAGACTCTACCATAAAGTCTTTAATATTTGTTTATGCCCTCAAGTGCCAAGTTATTAAGTTGCTAAGTCTTAAAGCTATTAATTGCCCCTCTACACCTACGATAACCTATTTTGTCTGATCGACAACATTACCCCTTTACTGAGAATTTACAAATATCGTCTTGCACCTTTGATGGATCGCTTTCAATTGACTTTTTCATTGTATTCAAAGCTGCTTGGTCATGAAATTAGAAAATTAGCCTTTAATACCAAACTTTTTTGCCTTTCGCAGTCTTACTTTGACCAAAGCAGTCATATTCATTGTCTGGTCCACCTTTCGCCACCTTTCACCCTTATCGTGCTTCTTATCGACTTCTTAAGTGGGATCGACAGATAGACATATTTTTAAGGACAAGTTCTTATTCTTTATTTAATCCCTACCATCAGCATAAGTAGTAGACTCCTCCACTAGAGATCTAGGCATCTTTAAGTGTTTTATCCTTCTAGTAATTTTATTTTAACAAAGAAGCTCATCCTATCAGATTTATGTCCACAAAGCTACAAGGATCAACCTAGCATTGGAATATACCCAGCCAACGACGCTCACTTATTCAATTCAACACATCGCCAAATCCCCCAAAAATGGTAGACGAACAACATAATCAACTCAAATTGAACCATCAGTCACCGCTGCCTGCGTGGGGATGAAAACCATGGAAAGAGGATGAAACCACTCGATGTTCCACGATGCTCGTGTTTCGACCGACAAATGCGAGTTTGAGGTTACAAAAATATCGTGTTCCTAACCTAACACTGAATCATAAAACGCAGAACGCTCCATGCCAATGTACCGCCAGTCTACCACCCACCTCATGCATATGTATGGACCGTGTACCAACAGTACGTGCACTCCCTGAAGAGTATATTCCACCCTAGAACCCCCATTCAGCATACTTCCTGTGGAGCTACCGAAAAAAACCAGAAAAAAAACTTGGAGTACATACCATCAGCTGTTGGATTCTCGCAAAGCCACATTTTACAGCAATGGCCAGGCACTTCGACAAGACGTGGCGATCTGCATGAAATCGTATCCTCCGGCGCCGGCAGCTGTTCCTTTGGACACAACGACGAGCAAGCGTGTCGTCCATTCTGCAATCAAAAAGCAAACAAAACGGAGTACGAGTAAAACCAAATTCAAAACAAACATCGACGCCAAATGAAAGAGAACAACTAAAATAGGACAAAACGAAATGCAAGGACAAATGAGGAATGAATGGAAGAGACGACGACAAGAGTGTTTCGAGACAGAAAGGATATAAAGGACTAAACGGCTGAACGAACGAAATACGATTTAAGTTTCAGCGAGTCAGACATCTGGAAAGACATCTCTGCAGCCAAATGGTATACTTTAACAGCCCGCAGGAGTAATTCCGGAATAGGAAGCAGTAAGGATAAGGATGCAGTTCTCGTCTCGTGCATGTAAGATTCAAGGAAAGCTCATAAAAATTTAAAGCTCACGCCAAAACTGGCTGACTCGATGGAATATGACGCAGTCACATCCCGCGCCCGGAAGACAGTCATTTCTATGAATAGGAAGGCGGAATGGCTAATGTGGGAGGAAGGACAACAAAAACAAAAACCAAAAACGCTGAAGCAGCTTTTGTCCACTGGAAATAGCTGCATAAATCTTACCTCGCAGACACATTGTGTTTTACAATCCAATTTGAATGTCTGTCCATGTGAATAGGTGATGCTTCCCACCGTGCAGTTCGCTGTTGTCGTCGTTGTCAGAGTGTTCCCGATAGCAGCCGCGCAACAATGAAAAGAAAGAACAACAAAAAAACGATCAAATAAAACATTTATTATACCATATGACAATAATATGCAAATGGGTCTCCTGCCAGGACAACATGGGCCACCATAACAAAAACAAAAAGAAATGACTTATGGTGGCTGGAAAGCTGCCGGGCACCTGTCGCCCGTCGTACATTGTAGGAGCTACCCCCGGCTAACGAGTGTCGCTTCGGGTAAGTGAATGCAGTTCCATCAGGACGACGGCAATAGGACGGAAAATTGCCTGCTTTCACAGTTGAACGGCTTTTATAAATATTTAAGAGAGAATGATTATTCGAGTGGCGGTTTCGAAGGATATCGATAGTGGTAGCCAGTTCTTATCCAACCTGGCCACAAACAATCGAATATTATTGGCCTCTGACATGTAAAACTTCCTAATTGGCCAATTTGTGAGCACTTGGAGTCGAGGCACAAACTCATCTTGGGAATTTGTAATGAAATCTTAAACTTTGTCTTAAGCTTTCTTCTTCTCCTACCTACTTCGTTTCGTTATGACTTCTTCGTAATCCTTGATGACATAAGTGGTTCTCCAAGTGACATTCGAGTATACACTTCCCGAAGGAATGCTTAGTAATCGACATCGACATCGACATCCCGGATGAGAAGAAAACATCTCATTGGCATTCTATACGATCCGAAAATTGTTTGTCTGCCGATACCCAGATATCCAACGACGACTGGGGTAAGAGCAAGACCAAGTCAAGGGAAAGCAACGGAAGAGTCGTGGTGAATGGATATGAGCTTGGGCTCGGAAGATTGTTGTCTCAAGAGTTGCCAATTATCTTCGAGGACGTTGTAAGATGTTTCGTCGTTTATGCATGCACTTGAATGAGGGCTGTTTGAATAAAAGGGCGAACGTGTCGGAAGAATGGTGGGATATTGGCAAAGAGTGGAGGCTTAGAGGAAGCCACTGACTTGTTAATGGGTTGTGACTCGTGGCCGTAAATGAAAATATAGAGACTGGGCATCCCGGAATTCAATTAGCTCGAGAGCTTGTTTATTCGTTCGGGAAAGTATTTGAGCTCTCCAATAAAGTATACATATTGATGTAGGTACCTAATGAACACCGCGGCAAAGAGCTTGCTTAGCACTTCTATCGCGGAAGAACTTGGACATATTTTAGAAAGGGGATAAATGCTTTCTGGAGGCAGTAATCTCCCGTACAATCTCTATATCTATCGAAGCGTCATTTTAATTTTGCAGCTAATCGAAGTTTAAATTTACCGAGAATTCCACATATACGAGTATGTCGTTGATGATTCTGTATATAAAGAGTTTTCCTGGCTTAAAAATAAAGCAAAAAGCTAGCGTCAGTTATGTTCTACCCTTTTCAGTTGCGTCTAACCTCGTTCTTTCAGGGAAACCTTGTTCACAGAGCCAGTAAGGGTGTCGGCACCAAAAATAAAATAAAAAGTTAAGTATACGCCCCAGTGTGCGATGTGTCGGCAGCGTCTCCAGGCTTATATAGTTACTTTTCTGGCTTGAAAATAGTGCAGGAAGCTAGTGTCTATTCTGTTCCACCCTCTTCAGCTGCATCTAACTTGGTTCCTTCGGAAAACAAGTTACGTACACGCTCTGCTGTGCTAGATGTCCACACCATCTCTCGGCTTTTGCAACTAGTATTTCGACCTGAAAGCTTATCATTTCTACCAATTCAATTCATTAATTCTATCAAACGCAGTTAATATTTGTCAACGAAAATTAATTCAAAATCCAATCCGTTGGAAGACGACCACCAACAAATTGACGATAGCCCACCACCCGCATTCTCCAGAATTACTTCCTGAAACTCAATTACGTTAAAGCCTGTCGCCAAAGACCATTTGTAGATGATTCCCCTCCCATCTCTCCATGAATAAATCACTCGTTTTGTCACTTAACAAAATTTATCTCTTCTCACCGAACCCGGGAGATATGATATCATAATTTATTCTCACCAATATATACAAGAGAGTTCACTTCTGGCCCCAGGCGACAAGGCTCCAAAGTGCCAGCTAGAGATCAAAGCGTTATGCGTAGCCGAGTCATAAAAACGTCCAGATAGAATTTAAATCATCTTAAAAACGCACGTGCGTTCCATAAATCCGTGAATCCGTGGCACACTAAGGCAAGGAGGAAGAATAAAACAAAGAAGGTGAAATGGAACAATTCCCAGTGCCATGACAAGCTGGTGGTTCTGTATTATTTTTCCTTTCCTATGCCCATAAATCCATTTAAGACAGACGGATGAAGGTATCAAGCGTCCATCCCCGAGTGATCGGAGGATGATTCCAAACAGACCAGATACATAAACAGTTTTCAATTTACAGTTTTTTTATTCTGTTTTCATTTAATCCCCTAGGGATACTGCCACGACACGGTGGCGTGTGTAAGGTATTAGTTTCAGGACATTGTCAATCTCTCAATCAACGCCACAGGTCCGTGTAATCATGTCACATGTTCTAGTTTTCTTTCCCTCTCCCGACGTTGGCTATCACCGGATTGAAAAATCAAATTTCCTGTCTCTGAATGGAGACACCGTCCGGAGGAGTTGCAATTGACTGGCAGTTAGGATAAAAGAAACTTTAACCCCCGGTCAGGGAGGTATAGTACGAGTATATTAAGGATAAGAAAAACCGACCACCGACCCAGGGTGAAAGGTACTGTTCAACACGAGTTTAATCACATTGCAACCACTTTGTGATAATAAAAGCCTCCCTCCGACCTACATCTCATCAACATGCAGAGGGCCATAACGATGCTCATGATGATGTCAATAGGGTAGTGCCCGATAAACTAAGACTTTTGTAACCAGGAGTGAAGGAAAAAAAAAAACGGCCAAACCTCAATTTGGATAAAGCATGGCTTCACCTTTTTTGTTTTCTCGTA
Source organism: Merodon equestris (assembly GCA_958301585.1). Classification (NCBI taxonomy): domain Eukaryota; kingdom Metazoa; phylum Arthropoda; class Insecta; order Diptera; family Syrphidae; genus Merodon; species Merodon equestris. The sequence continues at coordinate 105,005,899 of OY284414.1, forward strand.
TCCTTTTTGCTTGATGCCATCTATGAGTGGCGGCTTGTGTGCGCGCAGACATTCATTTGCGTGTCATAACTGGTGTGGATGGCTTTCAAATCAGAGCTAAAAAGATCTCATCCATCCCATCAGGCCCCCAACCGACAATATCTTACTCGTATATACGAAGGTAGCTTCATAGGTCGGCAAGTGGAAAAACCCATACTCCATGTGCTTATGGATTATCCTTTTTGTAGGACATGGATGCTGGGTCACCGAGGGTATCTTTTATGTTACTCCGGGTAGCCCTATGGCGGAGATTGTGCTTTCATCATCCGTCGTGTGAGTCTTGTTTAATTCCCTCACAGACGTGCATGCGGGCTTGGTTGTTGTTGTCGTTAGGCCGTTTATTCTGGATCCCTATTTAGGGATTTGATGGGATTTTTTTATATATTTTTTTCGGTCCTTTTTTCGTTCTTTTCCTCCGAGTTCCGGCTGTTTCGCTTGTTGATGGCCGAGTTAAATGAACTAGTAAATGTGGTAGTGGCTTAGGGACGACTTTCGTGTTTTGAATTTTACTTTTCAGTAAATCGGCGAGGGTACGATTGGAAGAGATTAAAATTATGTTTCATTTGAATTTGCATTCCGAGTGGGAATGTTTGCAGAAGGGTCCGTTTAGGCAATTGAAATGAGGAATTGATTAAATGCTTGTAAGAAGAGAAATTGATTTACGTTTCTATGGGAAGGGATTAAGCTTATGGGTCTCTTGGAAATTTAATTAATTTTTAGTAATCCATTAATCATCATGGAAATTTGACGTGGGGACACAGAGTTAGTAACGATGACAAATGCCTTGGCACTGGTTTCCCGAATACGGAATCAGCTTACCGGCTTTTGTCAACAGCTACTGTAGTTAGGACGATAATTTATAATTGAATCACTTCAAATCATCAATCACAACATTGAATCATTTTAAATGAACTAGAAGGTCTAGTACTAAGGTAATGCTCTGTTAATGAATATTTATTTTGAAGGCCAAGATTTCGAAAGATTGAATCATTTTTTGACGGATTACAGCCTGCTAAGGATGTTCAGAAAGTAAAAGGTCCAATTTACGCGAACACAGTTTAACAAGGCTTAAAGAATGTAACTGCTTGTTGGTGAGTTTGTAGCACTAAGTATGGCTTGCTAGTATGTTACCAAGCAGCATCCCGAACGCTCTAGCGTGGCAATAATTGATGAAAGCATAAAAAGTGAATGAAGAATTTGTTGGAAATCTTGGGATATATGTACTGTCAGCGTCAAAAGTGAGTGTACAGCCATCGGGTTGAAGTTTATCCTCAAAAATAAAATATACCAGTAGGAGCTACAGTGGACATGGGCACATCAAATTAAAGGTTTAAATTCATATTTTATTAAACACTATATTTCATTTTGAAAAACTATGAACATAAGGTAATTAAATCAATTTATAAGAAAAATGGGCGAAAAACAAGCGTCAAAAGTGAGTGTACATATTGGTACTTTCATGACTGTCTTCAATGCTTGTAAAATATAACGGAACATTTCCGAATGACAATGTAACGGCATAAATATGGCATGACACCAACTAATAATTTGTAGTAGTTTTAAGAAGAAAGCGTTTCTTTGATATTCAGTGTCTTTAAAGTAAATTCTTTTTCAAAATGCGAACCGAAACTTCAATTGAAACGCGAAAAATTGTTATTGAAATGCGCCGAAATGGAAAAAGTTTACGTGAAATCGGTAGAGAAATAAAAAGACATCATAATACAGTTAAAAAAATTATAGATCGGTATGAAAATTTTCATACAGTAGAAAATGCCAAGAGATCAGGACGACCAAAACGATTGAATGAACGGGAAAGGAGAGACATTGTGAAAGAAGTGAAAAAAAATCCGATGTCTAGTGCTGTGCAAATTGCAGATACATTTTCTCGAAATAATAAAAGTATAAGCGCGAGTACAGTTCGTCGTGCCCTCTATCAAAGTGGCCTACATGGAAGAGTGCCCAGAAAAAAACCTTCTATATCTAAAACTAATATAAAAAAAAGATTAGATTATGCAAAAAAATATCAAAATTTCAGCAATTCGTTTTGGCAAAATGTTATATTTAGTGACGAAAGTAAATTTCAAATTTTTGGACTAAAGAAAAATGGAAAGGTGTGGAGAAGCAAAAATACAGAGCTAGAACCTCAAAATGTTTTACGAACAGTAAAACATGGTGGAGGTTCAGTGATGGTGTGGGGGTGTATGGCTGCTTCTGGCGTTGGGAATTTGGCATTCATTGATTCAACAATGGATAAGAGAGGATATATGAATATTTTACGGGAAAATTTGGCAACAAGTGTACAGAAGCTGGGTCTTCAAGGAACGTGGATCTTCCAACACGACAATGATCCCAAACACACATCGTACCTGGTTAGAGAATGGCTTCTTTATAATACACCAAAGCAATTGGATCATCCTCCCCAATCACCAGATCTAAATCCCATCGAACATCTATGGGAACATTTGGACAGACAGATAAGAAAACACCCAATAACGTCAACACAGTCACTACGGGATGCATTGGTAGAAGAATGGACAAGAATACCAACGAGCGTTACAAGGAAACTTGTTGAATCCATGCCTCGAAGACTAGAAGCAGTAATAAAGTCCAAAGGAAATAATACAAAGTATTAATTACCATTTTGTCAATGATTTGAAATGATTTAAAGCTTTTGAAAAATAAGTGTTCACTCACTTTTGACGCTTGTTTTTCGCCCATTTTTCTTATAAATTGATTTAATTACCTTATGTTCATAGTTTTTCAAAATGAAATATAGTGTTTAATAAAATATGAATTTAAACCTTTAATTTGATGTGCCCATGTCCACTGTAGCTCCTACTGGTATATTTTATTTTTGAGGATAAACTTCAACCCGATGGCTGTACACTCACTTTTGATAGCGACTGTATGTAACGGTTGGCAACAAAATTGGATAAATATTGAAAAGAAACAGCGACGAATGGATGCTGTTCAGTAAATGCTAAATGAAGTCAATGAGCTTGCCATTATTTACTGCAAGGAGCGTCGACATGTGCTTTGTTCTGTGGGGAGAGCAGCTACTCTATAGAAAATCAAAAACAAAAAAATGTCCGCCAATACTTTTAACCCAGCAGGTCTGTAAGTCACTGGCTAACATTTTCTAACGAGGCAAGCATATACTGAGTCAATAACATAAACTTGTAGTCTTTAGACTCACGAGATCATATCAACAACGGCTGACTGCGGAAATTAAAGGGTTTTTCAATAAGGGCGGGTAAATGTTGAACTAGAATACTAGGCAGATCAGTATGCGCGGGCTTAACTCCGCTACTGAAAATTTTTTATCGAGCGAGCAAATTTGTTGTTTTATCAACCTTGCTCTCGCTCCGCATGGCACTTTTCTAAACTTTACTTCGTTATTTCTCACTATTTTTCAATCAAACAATTTCATTTGATAATTTATGGCTCATCTACAGACCTAGATCTATCGAATGACATGCTGCACACATGTGTGGTTATAGCCGATATCTACATTTAGTGCGTACAAGATTAGTCCGAAATCGTTTTCGGACCACTATATTCCCCGTACATGCACGCGCTAGGCCAAAAAGTGGGTGATTGCTCTCGCTCCGCTACGCTCCGCTCGTTCAAAAATAAGCTTTGTGTGAGATAGTAACAAAATTCTTTTGTTAATTTTGAATATGATGACGTTTAATGTTCGCTTTAGCTTCTTTCTGTGGTACGAATCTGAGTGGTCCAATTTTCAATGACCTTCACGCAGAAATTCAGCTGAATTTGAGCGATAGCCAAATTATTCGCAGAGAGACTTTAGGAAACCCCACAAAAAAAAGTCTAGTGGGGTCAAATCGCATGACCTTAGTGGTCAATTCACATCACCTCTGCAAGAGACAACCTTATCCTCAAATTGTTCATGCAAAATGTCAATCGTGACTTCCGCTGTGTGGCATGTGGTGCTCCCATGCTGGATCCACATGTTGTCTAGGTCCATATGGTTCAATATGAGCCTTACGAAACTTGGTCATCATCGTTCTGTAGCTGTCGTCATTGACGGTGACCGCCACATCAATGTCATTTTCGAACAAGTACGTACCAATGTCCACACCAAATGGTAACTTTGAATTGCCACCTGGTCACTAAAAATGCTTGAACTTTGAGCTCGTGGGTCAGTTGAATCTTGTACGAGTGTAGGCCCAAGTCCGGACAGTAAATTCAGCAAGTTGAAGTCTGCGAAAGGCCGAGTTCTTGTGCGTGGCGAGGAATCGACAGCGGCGATTTTCTCGGCCGATATTACATATCTTTGACGTACGAATGTTGGCATTGGAACCGATTCGTTTCAAAGTAGGCGTTGAAATGTTGAAGAGTCGATGGTAAGGGCCAATACGTCTACCGTAAAATGGGCGAAACGCGTGCAACGTTCGCATAAACGAGGACTCACATTAATAACATTTCATCATTTGGACGTACTGTTCAATTGTGTAACTTACCATTGTGATTTGGCATCTGTAACTTAATAATAAATAACAGATTTGGCAGATGGCACAAAAACAATATGGACGCCTCTGGTCGCCAAAATCTACCCGCGCCAATTGAAAATCCTTTTATGGTACCTACCGGATGCTGCTATTGAATCGATAAAGGCTAACCGACGTAACTGGTATTTTTGATTGCGAACGAAACTTTCAAATATGCTATCACATTTTTCGATGGTTTTATATAAGTCGCCAGGAACTGACGAAATCGGTCCTGCTATGCTGCAAAAAGCAAAATGTTCACATACGAACATTTTCATATACGAATTTATTGGCGTTAGGTGAAAGTAGTCCTCATTCCCAAAACCGGTTAAGAGGACCTTTCTCTCCAAGGACTTTAGACCCTTTAGTCTGACTTCCTACCTGCTGAAAAGTATATACAGACTAGTAAAAGGCGCGTGCGCAAAGTTACTTTTCGAATGCTAATCAGTTAGGAAAATCCTTTCGACAGTTGGAGAGTCCGACGACCGCTCGACAGGAAATAGCACGTGTAGAGCAGTTTCGTTGATACCGAGAGGGCTAGACAACCCAATGTTGACAAAACAATGATATGTTCCGGAGCCATGCAAGTGCACAGGACTTTAGTAACTGTGGCGAGGGTTGACTAGCCATATCTGGAGCGAACCGAGGTTGCCTACTAGATGGTGTTCTATTCTCGTTGCTTTTAAGCATAGTATTCCCCTGTCTGTCCTTTTCCCTTAATGTTTCCGACGTCTAAGTAGCCGTTCTTTCGATTCAAAAATGACGACTGTCTTTACGGCTTAGGCGACACTGAATGTGATCGAAAAATAGTTCATGAGAAATAGGCTCTCAGATAATTCTCTAAAAACGGAAATTGTTCCTTTTTTGAGAAAATAACTGGAATGACCAGAAAAGGAAGTCAAATATCTGGGAGTCACCTTGGGCAATAAGCTATGTTGGTCAAAAGACGTCGACACAGAAACGGCTAAAGCGTTATCAGTTTTCTGGCAAAAGCGCTTCTAGCTTTGGCTCATCACATTGAAATCCTCTGGATCTACACGGCAATGGTAAGACCTCATCTGCATAGCCTAAGCAAACTCCAAAGCTTGCCAAAAGTTTGCTCGGCTACATGGGTCCTTCCTTAATAGCTCTGCTATCGATGCTATGCCTAATCATCTTCCTCTTGATATTTTTATTATCACTGGACACTGAAAGTCTCAAGAAAAGTGGCTTTTGATACACTGTGTAATGGAAATCTGATAAATTTTCGTGCGAACGATCCTATAACCTGCTCCTAATGGTTATTAGATGCGATTCACAATCAGCTTCCAGTGGCTTCGTGGGTGGCTCTCTCCTAGTACTGAACCCGGAAAGATATCCGAAAAAGCACTTTTCGTTGCATTGAGGTTGACGCTATCTTAATGTCCATACGTTATACCAGGTTGGTCCGATAAGTACCTAGCCTCACCACCAAATGGCGCCAGTATCGCAAGAGCAACTTACTATCGTGTAGTACATTCTAGTAGACGGCTACTGTCGAAATTTCAGCCGGATCGGACTCGGAGTTTTGTTTTGACCGCGTGTGGAAACGGGAGTGTCCGCGGATTTTAGAAAAATGGAAAAAGAGCAATATCGGTCGGTAATTCGATTCTTGTTTTTGGAAGGGAAATCGCGCAGCGAAATCAAAGAGCGTTTGGATGCTCTGTACGGTGATGGCGACCATCAAAAATTGGTTCCAAACTTGAAAAAGTCACTCGCCGGGCAGAAATTTCAGTCGAATGAGGAGGTCATCGCCGCCACGGAGGCCTACTTTGCAGACCTCGAGAAAACGTATTTTTCAGACGGGTTAAACAAGTTGGAGTTTTTGTTTTTCGTTTGTAGGCTAAGTACTTATCGGACCACCCTCAAGAGTGGAAGGGAGCGATAATTTGCGAATGAAGCGAAAGCCAGGCTGCCCCAAATCTATTCTTACATTTCTGAACAAAATCAGTAGGCATATAGCACTTACTCAAGAGACTGCAGAATGATAACGGACCACCAGACTTTTGGTAAGTACCTTAAGGCAGCAGTTAAAGCAGTTAAACAAGCACCTTCGAGACTTGTGGTGAGGACGACGTCTCGTGGGGCTTACCTCTGTGACCGTGAGATGCTTGCTTGTACGAGGGTGTTTATTTTTGAAGCCGAGGTGTCTGCGGTATAATTAAGTTTTATTATACTTCACTGAAGTTCTATGACTTAGAAATCTGCAAATTAGAGTCTTGCGATGATACAAAAGCCACTGACGATACTATATTAGAATCAGGTATTGTAAATAAATCGTGGTCATACACTCAATAAAAAGGAAGATCAGATAGTTTTTCAGAAAAAGTTTTCCTTCATCCTACCCATAACACAGAATCTTATACGCCTGTCGAATAAATATTCACAAAAATATTGTACAGCGGCCGTTTTTTTTTTCTATTTTTTGGGTTTCGTGGTTGAATAAATTAAAAAAAAAATGGTGTCAAAAAAATAAAGAAATTTCTCTAAAATTTGGGCAAATTTAGGCGAATGATATAGAGCAATTGGAAAGACAGTTAATAGAACACATTCGACTATGATATTCAAAGAATAGTAGCTTGCATTTAAAACTTCATTCTGGTCGCCCATCCAATTTATCCATTAGAGAAACGTAAATTTTGAGAAGCGTGGATTTCGACGTCGAAATCCTTATCGTGTCGCGCCAACTGGGCAATCGTTTTGGCGCTTAGCTACTCCACTCGAACAGACTGCGATAGACTTACACATGTTCCCGTACAAAGTGCAAACAGTCCATCAGTTTATGCCTGCTGACCGTTAGTCGCCTGTGAATTACCATCAAGCCATCCTTAATCTCAACAACGAAGAGGACGATTTTGTGTCGAAAATCATCATGAGCGACGAGGCGCATTCCCATTTAACTGGTTACGTCAATAAACAACATTTTCGTTTCGGGGGCACTAAAAATTCGCGTGTGAGGTACATCCACTAAAAGGCATTGTGTGATGCGGCGTTCGAGCGGGAGGAGTGATTGGGCCGTATTTTTTTAAAGACGCCATCGGCAATACGGTCACTGTTACTGGCTGCAGGACCATAATAAATGACTTCTAATTTTATAGGTTTCGTGCAGGTTCAAGTGTGAACGCTCTTATGGTGTTTGTCACACAACCTGGACGGGGTGCAGATGACTTGTGTCGAAGATGTTCGTTCACTACTCTCCGGGGGTGGTTGTCCTAGATAGGATGTGAGAGATTCCACTGAATTTTCGTTGGTTGTGGTTCACAATAACTCTTTTGTTCCCATATCATTAAGGTGTTTAATTGGAAATGCACACACTGCGGGTGTTAATGCCTTCATCAGCACTCTTTTGAAAATCTCTCATTCACAGCTGATGTTGTTGCACAGTTTTTTCCGCATAGGAATTGTTCTTGACTATGGGCAGACTCGAACTATAGACCTTCGGCTCAACAGTTGGTGATGATTTCCATTGCACCACGACCACCCCCGCCGGAATTGGATGAACGGGTGAACATGTGGTTTTAATATCATGGTGTAACAGCACACACAGCACGGGCCACAATGGATTTTGTAAAGGCTTCCTTGTCGCGTAATCTCCCATTTCGGCGATTTGGCATGGCCAGCAGGATCGTCCGATTTAACCATCCCAAACTTCTTTCTTTGAGGCTACTTGGAGTCGCGAGCTTATGCTAACAAACCTCAGAGAATCGCAGCCCTTAAAGAGAATATTCGACAAGAATGCGAACAGTTATCACCGAAAATCTTGCGGAACGTCATGGAAAATGTGATAAAACAGGTACAAATGTATATTAACACTGGCGGCAGCCACTTGAAGAATATCGTCGTTTCCACTTAACAAAAAAAAAAACATAAGGTCCAAGTAAAGATTTTCATCACTCAAAATCTTTTTTTTTTTATTTACTAAGAAAGTAATTCAAAAACGAAATTGGATGATTAATTTTGCGCACATTGTGCACGTGTACTCTTCTGCCAGCGCTTTTTCAATCCTTGAAGCGTACTGATATGCGCTTTTTGGTATAGCCTTGGTCTCCTCCAGCGAAGCGGTTTTCATCTCCTCAATCATGGCAAATCTCCGTCTTTTCAGAAAAAGTCGCTTGGGGCCTAGTCCGCTGAATGCAGTGGCTAAAGCATAATTACTGAAAAAAGGCACAGACAACCATGACTGAGTGCATTATCGTAATGCAACAGCCATGAATTATTTCCCCAAAAACCAAACGTTTTCTTCATAATGAAACTCTATCACGCAAACGGCGCATAACTTCTTAACCGTACGAGCTTCCGACAAGAACTCTTGATTGATGCCATTGTGATCGAAGAAAACAGTGAGCAAACTTTTTTTAACCGTCATTCGCGTCATTCAACATATTCTGATTGATGCTCATAGGACCAGGGACGGATTAAAGGTGCATGAGGCCCGGGGCTAACACAAATGTGAGCATTTTATAAATTTATTTCTAAATCTTCGGAATAAACATCGACTAATTTTTTTGCTTTGAGACGTATTTCATTCTCATTAATAAATAATAATTTGGTTAAGAAACCAAAAATGTTTATTATGTACTTATAGGCTTCATGCCTTTTTTCAAGTTCGGCAGATAATTTATCTATGATGACATAAAAAGTATGCACTCGAAATGCATCAGAACCACTTTGATCGACAACTTGATTTTCTATATATTTTCTATTAGCAGTTAATTTTTTTTTCTTTTTTTTTTTAGCTTGACCTCCCTGCGCCCCGGGTTTGTGGGGCTAACAGCTTTGGGGAAAAGTTAATTGGATTTTTCATGGCATTGTCTCCGATCGCTTGGCATCGTTGCACCCCGGGTTCTCTTTTTTACCCAAAAATATATTCTTCACCAAATGAGGCCCCTCTCACAAGTGCGGCCCGGGGCTATAGCCCCTTTTAGCCCCCCCTTAATCCGTCCCTGCATACGACGGTTCTTCAGGTCAAAATTTAGTAATTCACTGACACGGTTCATGCCCAAAATATTTGAATAAAAAGTCGTCAGGTCCGGCATCGTCTCTATCCTCTCGCCCTTCTATGCTTGTACCACTTATAAATATATTTTTTTTTTTATCAGAGTAGACTAGCCAGAAGTCACAGTCAACCTTTCAGGTACTTTTATACAAATAATTTGATCCACATTTTCAGTGGCAAAAAAGCGCCAAACAAACTCGTCTAGCATTTATATCTTTGGAAAACAAGCTAAATATCCAAAATAGTTGTAATTGTCAACATATGTGAGGGGACATATGTATCAACATAACAAACAGAAACTTGAAAATCGAATGTACTTAGGTCGCGAAATCCAAAATGTCACTTTAGTTTTTGAACAAACTCCGTATGTCCTAATGTTGTTCCCACTATCTCCAGCGACTTAGGAATCTAATACTCAGAAAGTTAGAAGCAATGGAACTTTGATTTTTTCACGCTTTTCTCAAATTATTCATCCCTTTGCCTGACAAGTTCAAGGGAGTTTAGCCATGAAGGGGACGATAAAATCCCGAATCCCATTTGCTTGAGTTTATCATTTCATCCACAATTACACTTCCGCCAAAGACTCCGTTGAGTTTTCAAATATTTTTCAAATAAACACTAGATGTGAACCATTGGAAAACTTCCGGACACTCTACATTCTCCACAATCCGTTTGCGCCCGTTATTTTAATTGCTACACTAAAAGCTTCAAAGGCTCTAATTAAAGTTTTGCCCCTAAGCAAAACTTAAGAACAAGTAATAAAAACTGCAAGAACGACATAATAAATAATCAAATCCTTGCCTCACCCCTTCAATCTTTCATCAAAACTAGTTAGCCTCGACATTTATTCTTCTTAGAAAGACTTTAAGACTCATTTCGACTTTGCTCCCAACAAACTTCAGTTCAGCACCTGGTTTAATTACTAACTCCTAGCTCGAATAATAACATTTTATATGTTAGTCCTGCCCGTATCCTACTTGTTATGGAAATGCCCTATATTCTTATGCATCCGTAGGTAACCAAAGTCCTTTGTGCCAAGTTAATCAAAACTATTTGACTGCAGACAGAATGCCGTTGGTTGTCAACCGACCCCTTATATATCTTGTATCCTGTCATAAATGTACTTAAAGCGAAAGGTGGGGAAAAGAAATTTGTCCGGGGAATTTGCTAGTCGATTTGTTGTATATGCGACGGTCATAAAGCCCCTGGTGACGTGTGTTCGAGGATAAACTGCCTCCGTGATGATCATAAAATCCGTATCCTGACTTCGATGCGTGTTATCTGGATGTTTGCAGGATGTTGAGGGATGTAGGATGTTTATTCATATAAGACGATGCGGGTTGTGTAAGTCTCCTTCCTGGCCATGTCAATTTATGTCATCATCATGTCATTCGGATCCTTTATTTCTTTTTTCTGTCGTTTGTTCTGCCTTTTCTTTGGTTCAGGTCAACACTTTGTCAGACTTTTTTACATCCACCATACACCTGTACGTTGTGCATGATAAATTGCCAAAGACTTCCCGTTCCCTGCTTCCTGCGATAATACCTTACTTGTTCCCGAGTACCTTTTTCTCTGCCCCCTATTCCTTGAATCGTAGAATGATAAAAATTGACTGGCATCCGGTATTCAGAACATGCACAATGAATATGTTCCCCACATGACCAGGATAAAGATACCCTTTGCTCCTCGTTTATCCCAACCAGGTTGCAGGGGTATGTTCGTATGACATGTATCCAAGAAACGAGTGCATACATTAAGCTGAGGTATCCTTTCATTTGATTCGCATGCATATAATCCTCACAAGGGGTAAATTACTCCTTTGACTGTAAGGTGTGATTTCTTGAATTTCTTTAAAACCTGCCGATTGTAGCACAACATTCCGCCATGTCCTACTTTATCCTGTATACGAAGCAGTCACCGTGGAAAATGACATATGCCTCATTCCACTCGGAGTGAATGCCTGCGTGCGTCTTTCGACAAGCTAAATCCGAAGTAATCCTTGCGGAAAATAGAATGGATGAGAAATAACGCATCAATTAGAGAAAATCCTTCCCTAGGGGCTGTCTAGGCCTGCTCGTCGTCGATGGCTTTTGGTATAAGTGAATAGAACATCGGAAATCCCTTTAAGTGCTACGAAAGTGATATCCTTTCGTGTAACAGGATTGCGGGCTGGAAAAATCATTAAAAATATTTTTATCGTCGTGCTCGTACGACTTTGGCTACGCATCGTTTGATTGGCGGTCGTTTATGATTTGTCAGCAAAAGGCAGGATGATAGCATGTTGGGTAGCTTTCGAATGAAAATATTTTTTGTACTCACCGTCTTGGCAGATAGAAGGCACTTTCTACTCATGAGTAATAAGCTTGAAGGGGTTTTAAAGGTTTTTTTGTTTTTTCTATTTTATTTTTTTGCTGATTTCTGAATTGTGTGTTTGGGAATGGGGCGCCTATGGATGGGAGAAAGAATTTTAGGGAAATTGGTTCTTCGACGTTAACCTTTTTGTGGTATCGGGTTAAAGATGCCGTTAAATGGAATCGCCTTGGACTATTGTATTCCTGCACGAAAGATGTGGGTGTATGATGGCGTATACGCAACATTTATTTCTATAAAAAGACTCGACGTGTCAGTGTAATCCCTTTTAAAGAATCTTGGTCAGCGGTCTGCGTTTCTATTCTCGTACAGCTCATAGACTTTAATGTTGGGAAAGGGATCGTCAGTATCTGATGGTATCATATCCACAACGAAGAGATGACGGTCGAAACATTTTGCGAATGGAGATTAAAAAAGGAAATAAAAGGCTGAGACCTTTCTCAGTCCTGCCAAATCTAAAATATGCATCAGCAATATTGATTGATCGATTAATTCTTTTAAGTCCTCATCTAAATGAAGTGGCATACAGATCTTCAGGCATATTGTACTCTCGCAGACAACAAACATGAACCATAACCGGAAAAATCCAAATAAAATATGAAATTTTTGGCCTTTATAGCTGTCAATTTCTTTTCTTTCTTTTTAAGCGCACGATTAAGGTATGAAAACCCGCAGCGGAAGGTTGAAGGGAAGGGCAAGGGGTTCGACTTTCGCGTAAATTTGGCAATACACAGGAAAGCTGACTTTTATGCAGTCCGTACAAGGCGAGTGTTAAGTGGAACATGCCTAAGAGAAAGACTGCTGCCGCCTAGTCTGTCAGAGTATTTGTTATTATAAAAATAACGATAAGAGGCAGTTAAAATTTCTACAATGTCCATTATCCCGATGTTGCATTGCTGGTCATTCATGGATAACGCCTGCAGGCCAGGCCTATGTTTCAACGACTTGCGATTTTATAGATAAAAACTTCCATTCCAGTTCCTAGGTTCCGAGGAGTAGGGTCTCGAATCTGGCATCGAATACTATGAGTAGGGTTGTACGAGGAGAAGTAAACTGGATTAGAATTAACAGAGAGAACATCATTTATAAATGTGGGAAACAGTATTGGAAACAATATGGAACCCTCAGGCACACCAGATTCTATATGGTGAATATCAGACTTGAGTCTCGGAAAAAGGAAAAGAAGAAGATCAGACTTGAGTCTATCTAATAGAGCTTAACAGTGTTAAGCAATTTGGAAGGTAGTTTCTAATCTGTTCAAGAAGCGATAAGTTGATCTCGAATAGATGCGTTTTAAAGGGCTTTAAACCAAAACTTATGGAGCCTAGAGTACGGTAACATCTTTCGGTGAGATTTGTCACTAAATCAGGGAAGAATCTTTTGCTACGGAAATAATACTGAGAGCAAATAAGAAGTTTTTGCGATTCCATCTCTTGATGGTTTTTTAGCGTTTCCAAAACCTACAGAATTAGTACAATAGGTCGGTGATGGGTAGTACAAGTGGAAAAGCATGCGCAATGATGAAGGGAACCACTTAAGACCAGAGGAAAATATGCGATTTGGATCAGTGGATTCGTGTATCTTTGCGACCTGTGCCTTTGTACCTGGGCGAATGTGTGAACTGACGCACCCCTACAGAGGCTAGGTCAAAGCAAAAAATGGTAGCACCAGGTTGGCTTTGTACAAGGTTGTTACAACTGGTATATTGTATTGAATGAATTGATTTTTTGTTGTTTTTAGCGAAGGACCAATACCTCTTGCTGCCAACTGTAATATTGTACTTGAAATATGAGTGGTGCAGTCGTTCCCTTAGGAGCTTAACTCCTTTAACCTTAAAATCTCTTAATCTTAAGTCATATCACCCATTATTTTTAGGTTTGATGGTCCCATCCACGTCTTTAACGAGGAAGCATAGAGATCAGGTGTGCGGCATTATTTTTATTGCTATATTGATCGTTTAGAATATCTTTCTCTAACTGTTTGATGGGAGATGAAGTCTCATTTGATATTATGTTGCGATCAAATGAACTTAGAAGAGCCAATATAGTGTATTACCATATCAAGGATGGGAGGAAAGGAACAAGTCCAGGGTATTGGCGAGGTAATCGGTATCGTCAGAGATACGTAATGGCTCATTCACAAATTCGGTTAAGTAATCTAACTCTGTCCAAAAGTCGGAATTTTTTCAATTTTCATAAAAACATGGAGAAAACGGGATTAGTCTCGATCTTCCAACATGGTTCAATGCTCTACCGTCATAATTCTCTATGAAAAATTATAAGTGTGAAACCTATAGTTTCACGTGGACCATAACATGCTGAAAAATAATACTATCGAAAGCACATGGCACATGGGCACCAAGTGTCAATGCACATTGTAAAAAGGCCTTTAATTCCACCGAACCCGTGGTTTGTTCAAAAAGCTACGAGCATTAAATGTTGCTATAAAAATGGGATTAAATATAATGACGGTTTAGAAATGTTGCTTCTGGGTAAGTTGTGCTTAGAGTGGTATTAGCATAGTCGAGAAAGGCGTTGAAGATAAGAGGGCTTTCGACAATACAGACCGATAAAAGCATGGAAATGTGGAGGAAATGATTATGAATGATCACCAAGTCACAATCAGAGAAGTCACGCGAATTGTTGGCATATCAATTGGTATACATAAGAGTATGTCATGAATCCTTTGGTATTTTAATTTACATATGTAGCTACGCAGAAAATGTAGGTCCAGAAACATTTCGAAAACTGGACAAAGCGCGGGCATAAATGTATCATTGCTAATAGGGACTCTTACGTTGATATACATACAGTAGAGTACTCGACGCCTGATGATAAATCTCGAATTTGCCCGGTATTTTTTTTAACCCGCCTGATTGTGAAAACTCGACGTACACTTCGTATCTTATCAAATATCACAAAGTAGATTTCTTAAATTCTCTTATACCAGTGTCAAAAAATCATAATTGAGGCCAAGTGGTAAAGAATATTCTCGAATTGAAAAAAACAAAAGCTTTTTTGTTGGGTTTGACGTCACAGTCGAAACGGTAATTCAATCATATTTTTCTACTAAGCGCCCAAAAGTGAATCCGCCGATTGCCAACAGATGGCGCTCACGGCACGTTCTGATCAGAAATGTCACAAACACTTGGGCACCTATCAACAACCTCTTATCATTACATTTGTGAATTTACATCGGCAAAATTCTTCGGCTGGGAGGCATCATATGATTACAGAAATTTACTGTGAAGCTCATATTAATGGAGAATGTGTCGCAAATGTTTTCAACGCCACAAAAATTAATAAAAAATTCCAGACTCAAAATTGGAGGCAATGCTGGCCAAGACATATGCAAAATATAACAAGAACTTGCAGACTCATTGGACACAATACAACAAGCAAATATCCATAGTTTTGGAGTCTTGGAAATAGTCAAAAAATCAAAAAAATTGGGTACCATATAAGTTTAAGTCGAGAGATGCCGAAGAGCGTTTTTTCACCATCAAACTGGTGCTCTTACGGCGAAAGAGAAAAGATTTTCTGCACTGTTCTATGATTGGCAATGATTGTTTCCGATAATTCAAAGCTAAAGAAGTTTTGGGGCACCAGAGCTATATATTAAGAACGACAATCATACCAAAATCCAGGAATCATTTTGTGTAAGGTTTGTTCAAAAAATAAGGAGACACACTATTTTCCTCGAAAGAAATATTTATTTATTCACCAATATCTACTTTGTTCCCGAGTAGTAATTCTCCTCAGATATAATACACTTATGCCAGTGCTTTTTCCAACCCTCAAGCACTTCTGATATGTACTTCTTGGTATAACCTTAAGCTGTTCCAGCGATGCGGTCTTTATGTCATAGATTTTTCAGTTTTGGGAAGAAAAAGGTGGCAAGGTGTAGAATTTGACGTTTTTTTGGTCTTGGCTCTTATGGTCGCTTCCATTGGCATGATTAGGCTTTGGTTTCGACATCATAACCATGTACTCCTGCTTCGACAACTGTGATGACCCATTAAATCTGGATCGTCATTCATACCATTCAACACCTCCTGAGCGATGTTCATGCTTCACCGACACACGTTTCAGGCCCAAAATCATGGCATGAGCCAACCGATATGGCAATATTCTCACCAACTTCTCTTATAGTGATTCGACGATTCGACAATTTTCTTCACTGCTTCAACATTTTTATCCATTGTTCACTTGCCCGGGCGTCCAGGGCGGGCATAGTCATTAACATCTTCTCGGCCTTCTGTGAAGCGCTGATACCACTTGAAAACATTTTATGCCAGTTGCTACAGTCAACATTTCAAGAACGTTGGTGCAGATTCACCAAAAATTGCCAATCGCCACCAAAACACGTCCGAATTAAACTAGATATACAGAATAACTGACAATTTCAACATATGTCAACATGGCACATGTGTAACAAAAAAAAAAATGGAAAATGGAATGCACTTAGCTCGCAAAATTCAAAAAGTCACCTTATTTTTTGAACAATGTATTTTATAGGGCCAGTTCAGCGTCGTATATTATGAGTTGTTGAATTGAATTTATAGCACGGCAACGCTCGGGCTATGTTGCTCAAGATATTTAGCCTAAGTGAAAATACTGAAATGTTACGTCAGACTGCCAAAGACCTTTAGATAATTACTATATATTTGACCAGTTGCCAACGCAGACCTAACCATCCCAGATTTATTAGCTTCACAGCAAGTTTATCAAAAAAAAAAAAACAAAATTAAAAATTCCCTTCAATCCCACATCTCTCTTCCCAATGTAGGCTATTCAATCAAAGCCTTTTTTGCTACATATTTTTCCACAACCTTCAATTGCTGCTGCTGATAGAAAGAGATATTTTTATTCGTTTGTAAACGAATACCAAATAGTTCACATGGTACTGATCCACATCAATCCCATCTAGTGGAAATAAGTCAGACTAAAATAGTTAACTCACCAGGATAGTATCCTCCGGCAGTGTGCTGAAAATAGCAAAAATAGCAAAAGAAAATAGAAGAAAAAAATTGGGATTAAAGGATTACAATTTAACCAGAGCCTGTCTGATTTACCTTAACGTCCTTGACACCTATCACACTTGCGTCGGCCCAGTTCAGCACACTGTTGAAAAGTATCCCAATCAGTGGCAGGAGTATAAGCATTTTCTGGAAGGACACAAAAAAAAAACAATCTTTATCAATCGCAAAAACAAAACAAAATACTCGCACTCCTCTCAATCTCACAAATTTATTATTGCTTAGAAAATAAGGAAAAAAGCGCTGAGGCAGGATAACTTCTAATGAAAAAAAAGGTAACTATTCCCCAGGGGATGAGACCACCAACGCAAGTGAGAAAAGAAAAAAGAACACAACGAAAAAGGGAAGAAATTGCTTTCGTATAACGGTAATAGGAACGGCGAAAATATTCACTCGTTTCTCGCTTGAATTAACCTCACTCAAGTCCACACGCTCTTCGAATCCCCTCAAGCTCGCACCAATTCGTAAGCCTTCAAGCCATCCAACCCCAGTCACTAACATTGTACAACTCCGAGCCTTGACTCCACTCCGTTAAATACCCACCCGCCACGACTTGGTTGCCGCTCGTATTTGCCCTTGTTCCAAACTGCCTATAGTTGCCTTCGAAGGCGATATGCTTGTGCTTCATGAAACTACCTGCCTTGGCCCAAGGGCCCCAAGGCCCAGAGTACCTTTACACTTGGCTGTAAACCTTTTTCCTTTTATTTTTCTTCTTCTTCACTTACGTTCTCGTATGCACATACGTACGGTCCGAGAGGGATGTTCCCTCGGCATGTAGAATGCGGACGAAGGTCTATTATATTATTGGTTAAATTAACTTTGCTTTAGTCCGTCATGCAAACGGAGGCGATGAGCCAACAACACCAACGACCAAGGAGCCAGGAACCAGGACTACTACTACAAGCGACTACTCGCAATCGAATGTGTTTGGTTTGGAAAGTACCCCGGGGTGAGTGTGTGTTATGAATTTCATTAAACTCGGGGTATATTCCCTGTCGATTAATGAAGCATCCTTCAGGCACATAAAAAGTGATGGAGTGAGAAAAAACATGGGAGGCAACGGTGGAGACTTATTTCGAATAGATATCGATTCCTCGGAATGGCTCCCAATTGTTGGTAGGCTAAACCGGCGCCGGCATAAAATTTTGATTGATTGCTTGGGCTTTAGCGCTAGTATAACAACGTTGGGACAGGATTATGGCAGCGTTTAAAATGACAGTGATGATTGCTCTAAATGTGTCCCCTGAGAGCGCGTGGGTTGCGGACGGAAAATATTAAATGGAAGTCTGACTTTTAAGCAGGTGCGAACGAATTAACAGGAATTTCACAAGTAATTAATGACTGGCTGTTGTGTTGTTTGATTTGTTCCCACGGCAACGCAAGGACGCAGATTGGGCGTCATGGTGAAGGACGAGACATGAGTCATAATGACGTGCAAATCGGAAAACTTTGTCAGTTTTGAGAAGGGTGAATGCTGGTGTGTTTAGTGTTTATGGCTGTAAGCAAATATGAAGACGGTAGGAGTGTTGGGGTGTAACCCGGGGAAGCTGAGAAACTTGGGGAGGAAAACCAATAAAAAGACATGACTAGAATGGTCAAGTTCGTGTTGATTTCGAAGAGTATTGGATTCAAATTGGCAGGATCCCAAGTGGATGATTTAATTATGCGTTTTGGGTTATCACATTAAAATGTTGACTTTTTAATGAGGTGGTTTAGTAGCGATAAGGACTTAACAGACAACGTCTGTGTGAAGACCTTTTACCTAAGCGGCTCGTTAAAGTGGTCAATGCGATAATAGGTCAACAAAAATACCTTAATCCTGAGGCGGCATATTTTTTTATTATTATAGCTGACGTTACGGGGCGTAAAGTATCAACCCGAAGATTTTCTCAATGGCCTAAGGGGACCTGCTGTCTATTGCCGACTGTGAACGGTGAATTTCCAGACAAGTGCGATTAAACCTAAGGGGGATAAGGGATTTTTATGGTTGTCCCACCGAAAAGAAACACCGCAAAATAAAATTGTAATGCCTTGGATGCTAAGAGATATGAACCCCGTGCCATCGGTGTGAGAAGCCAATAAATCATCCTAGAAGATGATCTTTCTGATAGTGCATGAATCATTGGAACAATGGCAAAGACTTAGCATAGCTCCTAATCAACGAATTGTCGGCCAACTAAATTGCTCATATCGAAAAATCACTCGTTCAGGAAAGCCGGCAGACAACAGTGCAATTTGGAAAAAAAAATATGGTCCAACGACGCCGCCTGATTAAACATCGCACTAAACTATCACTTCTGGTGGATGCAGAGGTGGTTCTTTTCGGTTTTCGGGGCCGCAAATTTGATAGATTCCCTTGTTTTTCTGCCAAATGAGGTTCATCATTCTCAGCATAATTTCATGCAAGAAATCTTGTTCATTCACTTCAGCAGTAAATCAACGAAAATACGGATGTGGTCTTCTGGCTTCTGATCTACTTTCAAGTAGACCTTATATGCAAGCATCTTGGGCAGGATCTTTCTGCAAAATATGGTACAAAGTGGTTGCGCATAGACCCTATTCCTATGACAGCCTGGGCACACCTGGGTTTTCTGTCTTGATGGCGACCGAAATAAATACAAACTTTATGAATCATTTCGACCACGCCACGAATCATTGGAACGCAAAAACAAGTCCAAAACCAGAAACTACGCACTCAAATACGAATAATAATAACATAAATGACATAGCCGAACTCAAAGAAATGATGAAAAATCTTATACATCAAATGACAAACATGATGAATATCATAACCCTTCTGGTTACCAAATTTAATGGACAATAATCTAAAAATTGTTATCTGGAACGCTAACGGACTAAGTCGCCATACCCTTGAACTAAAACAATTTCTATATGACAATGATATTGACATTCTTTTAGTATCAGAAACTCATTTCGCAGACAAAAGTTTCCTACGAATCCCACGCTACAATATACACAACACAAATCATCCTGACGGAACAGCACATGGTGGTACGGCAATTCTGATAAAGAATAAAATTAAATACATTGAACTTGACAAATATTGCTGTGAACATATTCAATCAACCACAGTTCAACTACAAGACAAACATGGACCATTTTCAATAACAAGTATCTACTGTCCCCCAAAACACAACATTACTAGTGCACAATATGATAATTTTCTTAAATCACTGGGTACCAGATTTATAGCTGGCGGAGACCTGAATGCAAAACATACTGACTGGGGATCGAGGCTATCAACCAAAAAAGGACGAAACCTATTAAATGCAATTCGACTTAACAACTGCAAGCACCTTAGCACAGGCGAACCAACCTATTGGCCAACTGACGTCAACAAAATTCCGGACTTAATTGACTTTTGTATAGTCAAAAACATTCCCCAGAAAAACCTTAAAATTAAACCACGCTACGAACTATCATCAGACCATTCACCATTCCAACTGGACTACCTAAATAGTGTCAATAACCTTCAAACGTATCACCCCATATACAACAATAAAACGGACTGGAACACATTCCGGGACTATATAGAATCAAACTTAACAGTAGATATCCCACTAAAAATCAATAATGAGTTATTGCGGCAGCTATAACTGCAACACCTCCCAATAAACGCAAACATTATGACTATCACACACCTCCAAATTTACTAAAACTCATAAAGGACAAAAGAAGACTCCGGAAAATATGGCAAACTACCCGCTCTCCTGTTGACAAAAGCAGACTTAACAAAGTCGCTAAAGAACTCAAAGAAAAATTACTTACCATTGAAAATAACGGCATAAGCGACTACTTAAAAAAACTAACACCTACTTCTGAAAGTAACTACTCTTTATGGAGAGCCACAAAAAAAATTAAAAATAGAACACTACACCAACCTCCCATAAAAAAAATTGATGACACATGGGCTAGAACAAACAGGGACAAAGCCGAAACACTAGCTAAACACTTTGAGGAAGTGTTTACAAATGACGGAAATACAGACTCCTTACCATCATTCGACAACGGAATAATCCCCAACACAAACATAAAAAAAATAACTATTAAAGAAATAGAGCATACTATTAAAAGTAGAATTAAGCATAAGAAAGCTCCAGGATATGACCTCATGACCGATAAAATTCTTGACGAATTGCCTAAAAAGGCAGTTTTATTTATAAGAAAAATATATAATTCTATAATAAGACTAAAATATTTCCCTAAAACCTGGAAAGTGGCTCAGATTGTAGCTATACCTAAACCTGGCAAAGACGCAACAAAGGCAACATCATACAGACCTATCAGCCTTCTTCCTATTTTATCAAAAATATTCGAAAAGCTCTTACTCGACCGAATTGAACCACTACTAATCCAAAATAAATCAATACCTGACCACCAATTTGGTTTTCGACGACATCACTCCACCATACAACAAATTCACAGAGTTGTCAACAAAATTTCAACTGACCTGGAAGAAAAAAGATACTGTGTGGGCGTATTTCTAGACGTGGCTAAAGCCTTCGACCAAGTATGGCATAAAGGCCTTCTACACAAACTGCGCCACATTCTACCTCTTGACTTTTTCCTCTTACTAAAAAGCTACCTCACGGATCGTACTTTCTATGTAAGGTATAAAGACGAATCTTCGAACCTTCACCAGACGAAAGCAGGAGTTCCCCAGGGAAGTGTCCTAGGACCAACTCTATACCTATTATATACTGCTGATATTCCAGTTCCAAGAGAGGAAAAATCAATGATAGCGACTTTTGCGGACGACACAATAATCCTGAAATCCCATCCAAGCAGATTTGAAGCCACTAGGCAGCTACAGAACACACTGGACCAAATAATTAAATGGTTTGATGATTGGCGAATTAAAATTAATGAAGACAAAACTATACAAGTCACGTTCACTAACAGACCAAATGATCAATCCCTACCACTAAAAATAAACGACAAAATAATCCCTGTGGACAACGTAGCCAAATACCTAGGAATACACCTAGATTCAAAACTGACATGGAAAAACCACATATTAAAAAAGAAACAAGAGGTATTGATAAAATTCAGACAACTTTACTGGCTTTTTAATAAAGACTCCAAGCTCACAATAACCAACAAATTGCTGCTATACAAATCAATAATTAAACCCGTTTAGACATATGGCATTCAGCTATGGGGAACATCAAAAAAATCGAACATAGACATAATTCAAAGACAGCAATCAAAAATATTACGCACAATAGCCAACGCAGAATGGTACATAACCAACGCTGACATCCACCGCGACTTGGGAATTCAAACTATCAACCAGGAAATAACGAAGACAAGCAGACAACACCACATAAAACTATTACTACACAAAAATGACGAAGTGAACTCCATCCCCTGTCAAGAAATCTCAAGTAGAAGACGACTTCATAGAACAAGACCAACCGATTTGATTCTCTAGCAAAACAATATAACATTTGATAAAGAAATTTAATGTACTTAATGTAAAAATAATGTAATTTTGTAATAACGATTTGAATTGTATCTACTGTCAGTCCAAGTGAAAAGTACAATAACTTATAATTATTGTTAAATTTAGTAAAATTTTTTCTAACTGTTCAAATGAATGGGCTAAATAACACTGGTTACAAAGCCTAAATATTCCAGAAATCAATTAATTATAAAATGTACTAAGTGTCCCAGGACAGATGTATGCAAATTTGGAAATAATAAAAAAAAAAAAAAAAAAAATTTCGACCACAATTTTACCATCTCTGTGGTAAAATTGTAATTATTTTAACACCAATAACAAGTTTATATTGAACCATACTTGATAAAATTCTAGTCTTTATAGCTGACAGTTCAACAATTGTGCTAAATTTTAAATGACACCTTTTGTTGGATAGCTTTACTAAGAATTGGGTTTTAGCTGATACTGGAATAATTTTACTTATTTTTCAAAAATGGTGAAGATACCTCAAGACTCAATCAAGCTACTTTGATGATGTTAGGTTTTATTTAGATTAAGCGTTATTTTTTAATATTTCGATATAAACGATGATAAATGATGATGCCAAAAAGAGGAACAGTTTGATCAATAGACAAGAACTTTCAAAAGAAGCTACATACTATATTACGTTCAATATTTTTGTAAAGTTTTCTAAGCCGGTCTTTTTTCTTTACCCTCCTATGGTATATGGAAGTCATCGTAGTGGGTTAAATTTCCGAATTAAATATTTTAACATAACTCCATGTTTTAAGACTCCTCGATTTGACACTTTATTTACTTTAGAAGGAAAGGATATTAATCTGCTTTTTTTCCAAAATTTTTTGAGAGTTGAATTCGTGCTTTGTCCTATTCCCTCAGACTGCTTAAGTAAACATATGGAAGTATGTATGCTCAAAAAGTAACAGGAATATTGAAAACATCTGTCTGAAGTCAAACTGGTTGTCTAGTCTGCTGTCACGTGTCAAAAACATTAGAGTGACTTTATTTGGTCAGCGATTTTTAACACATTTTGGGGCCACTGGGGTTAGGGTTATCGCCTCGTCACTATTTCTCTTTAATTTAACACTAGGGGACGAATTCCGCTGACTTCAACTTCACTAGTGTCTCGATAAGTCTCTCTAAACGGAAACTTTATCTTGCCTGCTATTACTTAAGAACCTCACAGCCCACACAGTGCTATCAATTCGAAATTGATTTCGGCGACTCTAAATTTGACATCGCCGAAAATTATCATCATCTGTGGCAGTTTCAATCTCCCAATGGGTTCAATCCGTTGATATGAATATCGCCGCTAACCCCTCCGTAGACAAATAAATCTTTTTCACAAATCTTCTCTCTGACTCCAGCTTTCTGCATCTCAGTAACATTAACAATAACAGACAACCCGATCTGATTTTTTCATCTGATGCCGTAAGCTGCGTTGTTACCCCAAGTAGTCATCTTCTCTCTACTTTATACCCCCTTCATCCACTTCTATCGGTAACTCTTTCACTCAAGACTCAATTAACTATTCTTCCCTCTGAAAATACATACTGTTTCAATTTCCGGCAAGCTGACTTCGCAAAACTAAATAATCAGCTCAGCAATGTTGATTTTAATTTTCTTCTTATCCCTAACACACATATCCTTAAATGAAACTCTTGCGCTTTTTACTACTTTTGATCCTCAACTGCTTCACTCTTTTAATCCCATACTCACCAAAAAAGGATTACACTTCATCTCCGCACTGGTATACCAAGAAACTACGCTCTTTGCGCAACAAAAGAAACAAAAATTGGCACGCCTATATTAGATCCTCCTCTACATCTTTCTATCTTTCTAATTGCATGCAGTCCTACACTAAATTTGCATAGCTATATGAATCACTCAACCTCCGATACGTGAACCCAATGCAATTCTCCTTTATCTCCGACTCCAAGTGTTTCTTCCACTTCATTAATGCAACAAGAAAAATTGATAACTACCCCGCTACAATTAATTTTCTCAATAACTCTTCCAACGAGATGAAAATAATCGCCAACTTCTTTGCTCATTCAGCCAATCATTCACTGACCAGGATCTTCAACCTGTTTACGATTTTTTTTTATATTTGAAAGACTGCCCGCAGATGTCTCTTGTCTTTCTGAACATCACTCCAGACCTAATCACCGAATAAACACGCAACCTAAAGGACGACTATTCTCCCGGTCCCGACTGTCTGCCTGCCATTGTTTTAAAAAAAGCGGTAAGAGGTTAATACCACTTTATTTCAAAGCTCTATCTCTCAAGGACTATTTCGTCAGATTTGGGAAAATGCTTATATCATTACAGTCCACAAAAAAGGACTGAAAAATGATGTGTCAAACTACCGTCCAACTACCAAACTTTTCGAGAGCATCGTTGATGATGTACTATTCTTTCACTGCAACCCATATTTTTTCCTAATCAAATCGGCAAAGAAGTAGACATTGTTGCCACTGACTTCGGCAAGGTCTTTGACAATATGTCTAACCAAATTAATCTCCTCTAACTCTCTGCTCTCGGTTTCATTTCATGGATCAAATCTTATCTAGAAGATCGTCAATATAACGTTATTTTCAGATCTTCTATCTCTGATCCAATCAACGCTACTTCCGGTGTCCCACAAGGTAGTCATCTCGGCCCATTGATATTTATTCTAACCATTAATGATGTTGACAACGATGATATGAAAATATTCAAAGACATATCTTCCCTTGTGGTCTCCTGCTCTCTCCAATCTGAAATAAAGAGGTTCAGTACTTAGTGGTCAGCAAATGCCAAGCCATCATTTACTTCCGCAAGCGCTCTTCTTCACCGCCCAGAACCGACATTATTCGTAATGAAACCGTCCCCCCTGTCAATTTCTTTGTTGATCTAGGGATCGTTAACTTAACTTTCGCCTCCATGTCGACAATATTATTAAACGTGCCAAATCTGCCCTCGGTTTCGCGAAACGTTGGTCCAAAGAATTTTCGAATCCTTCCGTTACGAAATCATTATACATTACTTTCGCTAGGCCACTTCTCGGATATGCTCCCCTTCTTACGAATCCCACGCTACGGGTATTGAGGCCATTCAACATACTCGTATCTATAGGTTTATCCGTTTTGCCCTTCGTGGCCTTCCCTGCGCTGACCAACTTAATTTAACACCTTATACGAATCACCTAAAATTAATCAACCTCCAACCCCTTAAAGAAAGACGCGATGCTGCCGATATTCTTTTTATTCACGACCCTCTCAGGGTAAACGTGATTCCTCGTAACACCAACCCGCGTAATCTTCGGTCCATGCCCCTTTTCCGTATAAACACTCATTGAACAAATTATGGCTACCACGAACCAATGTCTAGAATGCTGCGCAAAGCGAACAGTAATCTTTTCCCGTCTTAGAATTGACCTATACCACAACACTTCACCCTCTCCTTAATCCTTCTAGTTTACGAAGACTCCGCTCCTTCGATGTCAGCCGTAAAAAGTGGGCAGCTGAATTTAAACATCCCGCGAAGGTGTGAAGTACGACCAAAAATCGCAACCAAACCGAAAGCCATGGGTAAAGTGCATGATATCGTGTTGGACGATAGGCAAGTGAAGGTGAGTGAGATAGCTGAGGCTGTGAGGATATCGGAAAAAGGGTGCGAAACACCTTTCATAAAGAATTAAGGGTGGTCAGCGCAATAGAAAGCGAAGTCGATAACATCTGCAGAAAAGGTCACGGCAAGCGCGTTTTGGCTTGTGAAAGAGATTCTGTTAATTGATTACCTTGCAAAAGGTAGAACAATTGTGCGCGAATATTACTCCAATCTTCTTGAACAGCAGGATGCCAAAATTCAAGAGAAGAGGTCTGGCCGAAAAAAATCATCTTTCATCAGGACAACGCATCTCTACGCGCATTGGCGATGGGAAAACTGTGATATTTTGGGTACGATTTTTCTGGCCATCCCCTCTTTCGCCTGGTTGGCACCGTCAGACGTCCATCTGTTTCCAAAATTAAAGAAATTTGTTTCTGGGAAGCGCTTCGGCTCCAATGAAAAAGGCCGCAGATGAACATTCTCACAGCCTTACAGACTCTAACTTTCAGGGAGGAATACAAGGGAGATTATGTAGAAAAATAAAATTATTTTTTACCTGAAAAACGCAGTCACCTTACCTTCCTATAAAACTATAATAATGGCAGTGCCACTTTACTGATGTGAAACTTGGTCTTTGGTTAGGAAGGAGGAAAATAATTTCGGGTCTTTCCAAACAAGATCTTAGGAAGAATCTTAAATTTCCATGGCGTCAGGACTGGCTCTGGCCAGATACTGGACCTGGAAAGGACTGACCTCGCATTTTTACAGATGGTTCCAGGTCTAGGCGGGATTCCGGAATTAGGGTTTTCTTCAAAAGGTTCGACAACGTTAGGAAAATATGCGTCTGTCTTTCAATCGCAGTCATCGCAATACGCAGTCCTAATAGTACATGTTGTGAAGCACAAGTGGAGGGGAAAGGCATATTATATCATAAGAAAAAGTAAAGCTCTAAATTAGTGCATGAACTCAAGATCTTTTTGGATAAAGTCGGAAGACTAAATTCACCAAAACTTGTATGGATCCCATGTCACTCTGTGGTCCCAAGAAATGAGATCTGTGATAAACTCGCTAAAAAGGGCTCAGAAGAGAGTTTCGTGGGCCTGAAGCCTCTTTAAGTCTACCTGCTTCCTCGGTCCTTTCTTTTCTCCGGAGAATGGGGAAAATACAACAAAGAAAGGTGTCTGTCTGGCAGTACAATGTACCAGTATTGAGTGCTCCAACACATAACAGAAGCCGCAAAAAAAAAAAAAGAAATGAAATTGGCGAGTCTACTCTGATCAAAACAAATGATTTTAAATCGTACAAGCTTTCACAGAAGGTCGGGACGATGTTGATGATAATGTCCGCCCCAGCATGTCAACAACGGATGAAAACGTTGAATCAAGGAAGAGAATTATTATTGCGAACCGTTTAATCACTACCAAAGAAGTTGTTGAGGATGTTGGCATATTGGATGTTTCAGCCATGAGACGTGCGTCAACGAAGTTGGTTCCAAAATCGCTAAATTTTCACCAGAAGAACCGTCATATGACCATCGCTTAGAAATGATTAGAAGACGTGAATGGCAATCGAGATTTGCTGACAAGGTTCATTACTGGTGCTGAAACATGTTTATATGGTTATGACGTGGAAATCAAAAACCCATTTAAGACCAAAAAAAGCACGCCAAGTTCTATCAAATGTGAAAGTTTTGCTCAATGTTTTTGATTATAATCGCGTGATTCATCAGGAGTTTTTGCCGAAAGGTTGTACGGTCAATAGTCAATAGAATAATACCTTAAAGTTAAGGGCCTATATAAACACTTCGTCGCTGGAAGAGCTTAAGGCTATACCAAAAAGGGCAAATAGAAGTGCTTCAAGAATTCAAAAAAAAAAAAAAAACGTTGGCGGAAGTGTAAGTGTGAATAGATACTGCTGAATAAATAAATATTTTTCGGGAAAGCTCAAATGTCACCTGATTTTTTGAACAATTTTTTGAGGTATTTTTGAACAATTTTTTGATAAATATTTTTCGGGAAAACTCAAAAGTCACCTAATTTTTTGGACAATTTTTTGAGATATTTTGTCCGGATTGCTTTGAAGGATAAGATGGATTTGAAGAATAAATAAAAATTGCACAATTCATAGGCTAACTCACCTTTCAAATGGATCAGAGTAAGAGAAAGTATGCCACAATTTAAATTTATTTCTTTTAAGAAAAGTGAATATGGGTGTTAAAAAAAAGTAAATAATCTTATAGGTGATTATTTAAACTATTGATACCATCTGAATGCAGACGTTAGACGTACTCATTTATTTAAATAAAAACACGCCATCAGTCAGAAGAATTTGGTCAAAACACTTCGTTTTCATTAGCCTTTTGAGACACCACCTTTCATCCCCCTCTTTCCTTAGGATTATTTTTTTTTTTCTTCGAGAAAAAACATCCTTCTTTGTATTCAGTTCTTTAATGCTTTTTATCCAGCGAACAAGTTTGTCTACGGAACAAAAAACAATTTCAGTGAAAGTGCCTGAAAACTTTTCCGTTTCTCTTCGTTTCTTTTTATTCATTTTTGCAATTCTTTTTCGTCTGAAGTTTTTTAACTATTCTTCGACAAACTTATTTCTTATGCAATTTATTATTTCGAAAATGCTTCTTATAACCTAATTGCGCCATAAAGGCTCTTCAGCAACAGTTTTCCACTTTTATCAGAAACGTCGTCTGTCTGCCAATTTACATGGATCGTTGCTTCCCAAAGTTTGGTAAACCGTGTTTGCCCTTAACAACGCAATTGGCCAACTTCCAGGACTTTAATTGGTGATTAGTCACCCGAAAGAATCGCCGTCCATCGCCGGTTAATCACCACCGATTCGTCATGGACAAATCAGAAGATTTCAATTTACTTTCGATCCCAGCATTGAAAAATCATCCTGTCGACCACCCGTTGTCGAGCCTTCAGTTCAACCCCGACGTGTATAAGCTAATGAAAAACAATAATACTCAAGGATTCCGCTTTATCCTCAGGCTGATCGCCAATTAATTGGTATTTAAATTAAAATTAATTCAATTTCTTAATAGACATTCATTAATTTTTAATTAAATCATCAGACATCGAGCACACAGATACACGCCGAGCAGTCGTCATGCACCCGAAGGACTAATGAAAGGCCGGAATACGCTTCAAAGAAAAAGTCGAAGGAAAAAATCGAAATCGTATCCTACCGGGCCCAGTGAATAATTAAATGAACAAAAGGAGAGAGAAGTAAAATGGGAAATGCTATCATGGCTAATGAGTGAAAACCCCATTCGACAGGATATTGCACCTTCGGGACGGATAGTCCTTCTTTCATTACCCCGTTCTGCGGGGCGGGATTATGAAATTATAGGAATCCAGCGGAACGATTTCGCAAATGTTTACATTTATTATAATAATTGAGTTCTTTCCAACTTGGAAGGAAAGGTCGTTGTGTGTTTTTGGATCGTCCTACAACACCATTATGTCATATCTAATTCGGGACAAGGGTATTGTGAAATTGTTTTCAAATCCTTGCACGGAATTAGGCAAACGGCCAACAGTCCGCGTGACACAGCAATGTTTATGGAAACAGTGCAGGCTTGGCAATGGAACACAATACGTCTAACAGCAGGCCAGGACATAATTGGCAGCTATTACATTACTGAGGCAGAAGAACAAATTATAGGGCGGCGCTCCCTGCTGCTTTTGTGACGCTCGACCATCATTCACACAGTCGTTTCGGACACGAGTACAAAGGAGTAATGAAAGCGAAAACAAAAACAAGAAGGAAGCGGAACCTCCATTCCCTCCTGGTTAATGAGTAACGAATGGCGACATTCGCACAACAGAGTCCGACTCTTGTGACTGGCATATACGGTCGCGCCTCGGCTGCCTCGTGTTGTGTTGCATCCACACGATTCCATTCTGGTCGTCGTGCTGTGTCCTTTGTCCTTATCCACCTGTGCCACCATTACGCCGTTCCAACAATTACCAAATGACCCATGCTGAATAATGTCTGTCCGGCAATGTGTTGCTCCAGCTAATTAGCAAACAGCAAACCCTTGAATCACAAGCGCTGCTCAATGCGACTGTTACACCCGTCCTCGCGCTATTTGATCCTTGATGCATCTAAGCAACCTTGTTAAGTTGTCATTTAAATGTCATTCATCCATGCCGCTTGTGTCGCTTTTCATCCCTTCACAAGGATACACTGCCGCACAACGCCGCTCGTCCCCAAATCACATAGAGAAATGTTGCTTTTTAACTTTTTTACAAAATTTTTTAAGGACATCCCGGCCCTCTCCGCTTTTATGAGCACCACTCAACAGAGCTGCTTTTTTTCATAACAGGATGAAGAGTCTCATTAAAAATAATGATTCGACACTTAGTTAAATTCTTCTGAATGGAGTTTTTGAGATGGGCGGCTACCCTGTTTTATGATCTGATCCTTGTTGGGACGGTGGAATAGGTCGGCTGTATCTAGCTCCCGGGGATGGTGCAGTGTTTTTTTGTTTTGAGATTTATTTTTTTTTCTTTTTGGAGTGAAAAGATTTCCTCGGCGTGATTTTGATGAATAGGATAACCATAATGGCGCGATGGTTCAATAATAATAAAATGTTTCATGTTTGCCAAAGGATGGTAGAGCGTGTGAGGGGAGTAATGAAACGCTTCTGTGAATGAATTATTTAAAACATCGTTGGAAGAAGAGGAGTCGTTAGGGTTTGAAAGACTATGAAAGAGGCGACTCAGATGAGGGTTGGATGATTTGATATATTTAATTCTAATAGGCAAATGGTTGTCCTTGGACGAGGATGTGATATTATGAGTATTAATTGAAAGCAAAATTGTACAAACTCGCGGCGTGAGCATCGATTATGAAAAGACTGGGCGTTGCCTATTCATGGAAATAAGTCATGAGCACGTTTTTAATTAATGTCCTTAGATATTGCGAACAATGTCTTCATTTTCTATTCTCAAAACAATATCTTCATTCACTGCTGGCGTATTTTAACACTTTGTGAGTGCTTAAAAGTGTCAAAAATGTGAATTACCCTGTAGGCATTTTGAAAGAAATGATTAGAATCATAATTTAATCCTGAGGCGAACAGCAATGCAGCTGAATCTGGAACATAGTACTCCTAAGTACGTACATATAACGAGGAGATCGTTAGAGGTTGGAGGATCCATGGACCTTTACGGAGAGAACGAATTAAGTAGTAGACATGAACATAAATATGGTGCGAGCCAGGCTCTGAGGATTGGGTATTACATAAATAGCGCAAGCTAATTAAGAAGCTGGGAAATAAATTAAAATCTTTTCGGCGAAAGCTTGGTTAGCGTGGGTTTAAATACCATTCAAGGCAGTTGCAATGGGCATCATCTGGATTTTATTGTTATATCAAACTGATACAGCAGCTTATGGTGCATGTTCAACTGCGAATACTAAATGTGATGAATTTGGGTACATGGTTCGTGTACTATATTAAAGAATGTGAATTCTTTTTTTATATTATGATAACCCAGGACATTTCTAGTAAAGGGCGAGTTAGAGAGAACCCGAGAGACATGAACAGTGTTCAAAAAGTAAAGGGAATTTTGGAAAATTTCGTCCTGCCGCTTTGCAAGTAAAAATGAGAGAATCGAATATTAAAAGGTGAGTCAACAGCGGTTTAGATGTTGGCTTACTGTCATTAACTGAATTCAATATGAATTCCTTCTTTTGACACATGGCCAGCATAGTTTTTGGCAATTCACGCGACAACGGATTTTAGTTGATCAAATCTATTAGGAAAATGGAAAACTGTAGTGAATGAATGAATGGGTGGATGAATGTGTGAGTGAATAATTGGATGAATGAGTGAATGAGTGAATGAATGAACGAGTGAAGGAATGAATAAACGATTGCGTGAATAAATGGATGAATGAAGAATGAATGAATGAGTGAGTGAATAAATTAATGAATTAATCAATAAATGAAAGAATGAGTGAATGAATGAAAGAGTTAATGAATGAACGATTGAGTGAAAAAGTGAATGAATGCATTTTTATTGTACTCGATCATTGTATTTTACCAGCAAAAACTGTATGGGTTTGTCTGCAGAAGATTAGTCGGGTTGATGCTTACCGAATTCTTATTTGAGTCAAAATAGCTGGAACTATTTTGTGGAAGGTTTTACTATGTGTGTGGTGAAATTGAGAATGATATATATACTACAAGCAATTATGACCTTAAGGCAAAATTCTTAAGGAACCTTAAGCACATGTGCTGTCAATAATTGGACCGTTTGAAGGCAGCAATCGCCTAGCCAGCCAAGCCAGCCTTGGCCAATAGGAGGGGAATTGTATTTCATCAGAACAACGCCAGAGACTCTAGGAGCTCGGTTTTGAAGTTCGAATGCATTCACTTTATGGTCCGACACTTGTTCCATAGCGAACAGTGCTAACAGATAGCATAGAACACTGCGACCAGAGTAGGTCCATTGTGCCTTCTAGCCAATTAAACGAGGAGTTCCTCTATTTCTCGTAGGGGCTGAGCTGATCCCTTCAGGAGTCATTATTTCTCTGAGGAGGATACGGTTCCTAAGATGATAGAGGGCTCGCATAGTATGTGCTTTGCGACACTCGGTTTCAGACTAGAGGTTAATTTTGTTAATAAGAAAATATTTCATCAGTCCCGAAAGGCAACTGACCAGTCTTCTGATATCGACTCTATTATATTTGAGAGTTCAGGGGTCGTATGAATCGATTGTCGGAATCCTTGAACGCTGTTTCAAAAGCGCCGATTTTGCGATTTTTCCCACTTGTCTAAGAGAAAATTAATCTTTGACTTGGGGATTCCACAGAATGATCCACTAGCGAGTTGGTCGATAATTTCGTTGCCTTTAATGCTCTCGTGACCTGCCACCCATCAGAGATTGACCTTATTTTTTTTGCCTAGATCTTGCAGGGCTCGTGGCATTCCTTGACGGATTTTGAGTTTCAATCTTAGGGATTAAGACAAGGTTGACTTTCCTCCAGATTTGAGGAATTTATCCCAAGTTGAAACTTGACTTAAAGAGACTTTCAATGGTGCTAGAATGATGTCTAGGCCTTTCTGGAGGAAAGCAGAAAAGACGGCGTCTTTATCTGTAGCTTTGTGGGGTTTAAATGAGCCAGTTGTCCATTTAACTCTATCAGGCCTGAAGAGTCTACCAAAAAGGCTATTTGTTCAACTATCGATGTAATTTGTAACACTCATCGAGAGGTATTAGCTGGGTAGTAGAACCAGGAAAATGTACCTGAAGCAAAGTCTCCAATGTTTCCCTGCGATTGACAATGAAATTGCGGTCTGATTTGCGAAGCGATCCAAGTCCATTTGTGTGCCCCTTGGATATGACTTTAAAGAGTCGGACGACGATTGATAGTGAAAGTGAATAAATTTGCAATGTTTCCTCCAAGATTTTCTCTTAGATTTCCTCCATTCGAGGTTGTATTTTGTTAGAACGGATCTACGAGTATAATCAGTCCAGCTCTTCGTTCTTTTAGCTCTGACTTAGTTAGTGGAAAATTCGCCTCACACTTATGAGAAACGGCTGTCCCAATTTTTGCTATAGGACGTGGGATTCTATTTTGGACGTTAGATGCTAAAAACATATTTTTACAATTTTTCTGAAGATAGGGGTAGGAAGATTTATATTATCTCCTAATTTTTATATCTGGGGATCATGAACTGCTTTTGGAGTCGCCACGTTGTGATGATTTTCTGCTGAATCGATAGCTTTAGTTAGTTGGTCATCTTTAAATGTTAATTCTATCTCCATCTTGTACAAAAAAGAAAGAAAAACCTCGAAAATCGAATATACAATATTTAATCGCGAAATTCAAAAAGACACCTTATTTTTTGAACAAACACTATTCTCATCAGAAACATAGCAGACGGACAGAAAACAATGGACAATCTTCGACCCTGCGTTGCTCCTTTCAAGAGCAATGGAACGAAGATTATAAATTATAATGGGTTCGAATCCGGGGAGTAAACATAATCCATGAATCCGTAGAGATTGTCCTCAAGATATTCGAGCACCTCTTTTCCAATGATTTGAGCTGTCATACCGCGATCTTTGTGGCACTAGAAGTTGATCCGGCTTTTAAACCAATCTGCTGACCTCCACGCCAGATTCCGTTGCCAATTCGAGTACTAATCGAATGTGAACTGATCGATCCTGTGTAGAGGGAATCTTGGACTCTATTCACTATTCAGATTCGGCTACTTCTATCGCGTTAACATAGCCCTCAATACCGTGCCATCAGCACTTTACTTTCGTCAATTGAGGGTTGTAATATCTTTCTACAACATACTGGCAACTTGAAGGCAAATTGATAAGGATTCATCTTTAAAATCTTCCAAAAATCTTCGCAGGGCGCGTTGAGACTTCAAATGGGATTTTATTAGCTCTTGTCATTTTTCAATGGCTTCTTGTTAGTCAGTATAGTAAAAAAATCATACAAAGTTCAAGCTCCTCACAGACTACTGACTTCTTGTGGGTAAAATCAACACATCAAAGCCAACGCCAGCAGTCACCTCTTATCAAATGCTTATTCCAATATTGCACCATCATACCATCCCGGCATCTCCTCGTGCAGGGACGGGTTAAGAATATCCCTGCAGCGATACCTATCGCTTGTCGTAAAAGGCGACTAAACAAAGGTAAACAAAACTCACATCTAGGCAATTTAGAAAACACCAAGGTGAGCCTAGGGACACATATACCACCATTAAACTGCCCCACAAGTGTGCATGCAAATCAGTGGGTTGACACGACTGGAGATCACCGGTGTTGTAAGAGTAAGATCAATCAAAAAAAAAATAAAAAATCTGGAGCATGCCCGTGTCAAAAAGGAAGGGAAGAATGAAAACGGTCAAACCGTAGCATTATGGAAAAGAACGCTAAAAGGAAAAGCACTACCCCGCCAGGCACTACTAATGGTCGTGATCCTGGGACGAGCAGAAATGCTCGGGTCAGAGCTATAGGATTTCCGGGGGATAGCAAAGTAATGCAACGGCGTAAGCCACATTTAAGAGTCGCGAGTTGGAACGTTGGAAGCATGAGTGGGCGCAGCTATGAGCTTGAAGAAATGATGGTTAGAAGGCGAGTAGACATCCTGTGCGTACAAGAGACGAAATGGCGAAACACCGGTAATCGGGCACGTTTCTTGGACGTTAAAACAAAAGCCTACAAGATGTTTTACTATGGATTGGAACAAGGAAAAAACGGAATCGCCATCATCCTTGCGGCAGAGTTACTTGGCAACGTCTTAACCATTTCAAAGTCCAGTGACCGTTTGATGGCTCTCAAATTGGTGATGCATGGTGAGGTGTGGAACATCGTAAGCGCATATGCCCCTCAAGTAGGATGCGAACAAAAAGAAAAAGATGCATTCTGGCTAGATTTCCACAACCTTGTCAAAATCATCCCAAAGGAAGAGCTTTTGTTTGTTGGGGGAGATTTAAACGGACATGTCGGGAAGACAAGCGAAGACTATGAAGGCTACCACGGAGGGCTGGGATACGGCACCAGGAACTCTTCAGGTGAAGATATCCTAAACATGTGCAAGTCGTACGGTCTTATAGTGCTAAATACCATGTTCGTCAAACAAAGCCGGCACCTGATCACTTATAGCAGCGGCGGAAATGAAACTCAAATAGACTATCATTTGGTATCCAGTTTCATGAAGCCACGAGCTAAAGATTGCAAAGTGATCCTGGGAGACGCGATCGCCCCTCAACACCGTCTCCTCCTGACTGATTTTTTTCTGGATGCGAGAAAGAAGTCAAAGCAGCAAACGAAGGTGTCTGAGAGAATCAAGTGGTATAAGCTGGATAAAGGAAAAGGCGAAGCTTTTATTACCATCATGGAAAACTACCTCTCTTCCATTATCGATGAGGTCGGTAATGAGGAGTGCAGAGCACAAGACATGTGGGATTCCCTACAACAATCTGGCCTGGAGAAAGCCAAATCACTGCTCGGAACATCTAAAGGCCCCTGCCAACACGCAAAAGAAACCTGGTGGTGGACAGACGAAGCCAAAGCAGTGATACACGAAAAGAAAATGGCTTTCCAAGCTTGGTCAAAGTGCTCTTCTACTAATAGAGAGGAAAAAGCTCGCCGTGAAAAGGTATATAGATGTTGCAAAGGTATCGCGAAGAAAAAATGCGCCGAATTCAAAGCGAAAAGCATGGAAGGCCTCTATCAGGAGTTGGAAGAAATATCGTCTTCCGCGTCTGACAGGAACCAGGCTACCCAGGAGCTTCGACAAAACAATTTGAACAAAGGAGCAAATATCTTTAAGATAGCCGCCCAGAGAAGAAGAAATGCTCAGGAGATTCGTTTCCCAAAGTTTATTAACAATGCTGAAGGCCAACTCCTTGTGGAAGACGAAAAAATTCTCCACAAATGGCGACAGTATTGCGAGGAACTTCTGAACGAACAGTTTCCCCGAGTGTACTTTCCAAGAGCCGCCCCGAATCATGCCGAAATACCCGACATCACAGTCGAAGAAGTTCGGTACGCGGTTAAAAACTCCAAGAAAAGAAAAGCTGTTGGGCCGGACGGGATACCCTCTGAGTTCTGGAAATAGATGGGAGACATCGGGTCTAGATGGCTCATGGTTCTTATCTCCAAACTTATGAGAGGCGACACTATGCCTAATCAATGGAGGGAAAGCTATCTTCTTCCATTGCACAAAGGAAAGGGTGATACGCGAAATTGTGATAACTACCGTTCTGTCAAGCTGATGTCGCACACCATGAAGATCGTTGAACGGGTATTAGATAGCCGACTGCGGAAAATAATACGACTATCTGATGACCAGTGCGGGTTTGTCTCGGGTAAATCAACAACAGATGCAATCCAAAGTATAAGGATCATGATGGAAAAGCATCGTGATTCTTCAAAGGACTTGCATATGGTGTTGGTTGATTTCGAGAAGGCATTTGACCGGCAACCAAGAGATCTTTTATGGGTAGCGCTAAGACAAAAAGGAGTTCCAGAAACCTACGTGCGGGTGATTATGGACATGTACGAGAGAGCAACGACAAGAGTAAGATGCACCGCAGGAGTCACCGAAGAGTTCGCAATCAAAGTCGGTGTACACCAAGGGAGCGTCCTCAGCCCACTGCTTTTTATAGCAGTCCTTGATTGCTTGCTTGAAGGAAAAGTGACGGACCCCAATGTGCACCAGCTATTCTTTGCTGACGATGGGGCCATTATAAGTGATGATCAGGCGTCCCTACAACGAGCACTTGATGTGTGGGTGGACATTTTTGAGGGACACGGGTATCGTATTAGTTCAAAGAAGACAGAGTATCTGTGCTGCCCGTTCTCTGACCCTCATCAGCCTATTCCAGACATTTACTTGAATGGAAGAGTGCTTCCCAAGTGTGAAAAGTTTAAATATCTGGGATCTATGATTAATAGAGAAGCAACTTGTGATGACGACATCAAACATCGCGTAAGCGTAGGGTGGATGAAGTGGCGGGAAAACTCCGCCATCTTCTGTGATCGAAAAATGCCCCCTAAGCTGAAAGGAAGGCTTTACACTTCAGTTGTACGTCCGGCGCTCACATACGGTTCACAATGCTGGACAATGCACAAAAAGTATGAGAGCAAATTAACGGCAACTGAGATGAAGATGCTTCGCATGACAGCGGGAGTAACAAAGCGTGACAGAATTAGAAGTTCAAAGATCCGAGGAAGCCTCCACGTAAAAGAAACCATCACAAGAAAGATAGAGCGCGACCGACTCAGTTGGTATTGCCATGTTCAAAGGAGAGATCCTTTGAACCCCGTCCAAAAGGCGTTATCAATCAACATTCCAATTTCAACACGCAAAAAAGGCAGGCCGAAAAACAATTGGTGCAAACAAATGCAAAACCACCAGCATTTGATTGGCCTCAGCGATGAAGTAATCCCAAACCGGGAAGCCTGCCGCTACTTTCTGAGGTCAAACCGGCGGACCCCACAAGCGGACCAGTAGGAATGCAGTTAAGTGGGAAGGTTATGGTCCTACACTTCTGACCATAACGACGCCGGGATAAAAAGGAAAAGAAGAAGAAGAAGAAGATACCATCCCGGCATCAAAGTGGCCAGTGCCGACTTTCTCGGACGCTTCTGCAGCACAATCTAAGAGGTAGAGGATGATCAGAAGAAGGAGATCCTAATCGGCGAGATGATCGAGTTGTTGCCGCTAGGCCGAGGGTCGTCACAGACAGCATAGAATCCTGAGCTAAGGTACTTAGTTGGACGGACGAATTAATTCTCTATCCTTACTATCCAGTGTTGAATTCACAGCATTGAAGGGTGCTCTGCTATGAGAAAAACCGAACAATCATTCCTCCCACGAGTCGCCCGATCATATTAGAGGCTCTACCTACGGGATATTCAGGAACTGTAGAGATGAAAGCGTTAGCAAGAAGTTACATCTAGTGGCCTGACGTCGGCTCCGACATTGAAAATGTCGTTAAGCGGTGTGGACGAAACGTGGCACGAAGCCAGTAAGAAACTGTTTATCAAGAAACGAAAAGTCGGTGTTCCTGTCTGCACAGCGATTTTATCGGGCCTTTTTCAGGTCCATGACTCGAGGTATTTCTGTTCTTCTATTTCTGCTCTTCAACCGCTTCGATGAGTGTTTGCTCCCCATTAGTTGCCGGAAGCAATTATATCAGACAATAGACCACCTTTCATGCCCAACGGATTTGAAGTTTTTTTACTCAATAACTTAGCTTGTCACATCTGATACGTGCCTTTTCATCCGGCTTTTTGAAATTTCCTATTCCATCAGCAGCTCACACTACATGCCACAACTGGGTGTTCTCCAGCCGAGCTTACCACAACATTCATCCTCATGAGCCATCGTCCAGTTTGGACCAGTCATTAGCATCCAGAGGGTTCCGAACCTTGGAATCCGAAACTAGTCTACAGGACTAAAGTGGATTGAAGCACAAACATATGATATGCCTACGCTAAGTTAAAGAATGCGGCGACCAACCGCGTAGTCGAGTTGTTCCTTGGATGTCAGGTCATCGGTCAAAAACGATAATCCGTCTGTTCCTGATGCCACCGACAAGCTAAACATCCACCAGTCGAACTGATACAGAAGTCCAAATCATCACCTACGTCGACATAACCCACTCTGACAACGATTTTACCAGGATAGGGAGATTGCCATTACTAATCAGACCTGAAAGACGCCACAAATCTTCACTGGGCGTTTAGTGGTATTATGTCCTCTAATGACATCCCTGTGGTAGGCTTCAATTAGATCCCTGTAATAAAAGGTTACGTTAAAAATGGGGTTGCCCGCCGCTCTGATTGCCACTGCCATACGGAACAAAATAAGTTATGTTGCACGTCAAATCTACGAGTTCTAATTACGCTCCCATAATACTTTTCAAATTGTATACTTATGAATACAAGCTAATCCCACTCAAGCATATCACCTCACTGCTTAATGAACATCGCAAAAAGGTCTAAAGCCATATCAAACTGCTTGAGTCACCTCGCATGCTTCACATACGCCATACGTCACCCACACGCCGATTAATTGAAGATTACAGCCCCGCCAAAAGCAACTCCTTATCCCATAACTGCCAGAAGACATTTCAAGTCCGCAAACTTCACCTCCTTCTATACCTCCATAGAACCTTTTGAGTAGAGCACCCAATCAAGCCAAACGGGGTAATTAAGTGTCACTCGAAATCACTGTCACATAAATCAATGCTTTTTGCCCCACTGATGTGGTTGGCAATGAAGTAGCAACCATCAAGGACGAACCATCTTAATTGCCAAGACAAACAACAATGAAGTTGTCAGGAATGAAAATGCAAATAAAACAACAAAAAGACGAAAAAAAAAAAAACACATCAAAGAAAGGATAAGTTTGCAAGATAAACAAAACACCGTTAATCAACATTTTCCAAAACATCCCAGAAATTTCGAAAGCATCACTAAGAAAGCACAACATTGAAAGCATCTTCATAGATTCGGCCAATAAATTTCCATCTCTCCGAGTAATTAACGTTCAACTGTGATAAGTCCTTGTGGGCAATGGAGTGGTTGATGAGGCGACAAGCTCAGGTATAAATATGTATGCGTAGGCCTGTTGGAATCTGTCCAATTAAAAGGACGTTTTGATTTATTATTTCACCTCAAAACAGAACTCCGCTCTGATGCTTGAGTTTTCCCAAATCCCTATCGCAGCTAGATTTATAGCTCTCCCGGCAGTCATCGGTGGATACACAATCGTCCTCGCTATATGTGTGGGTGTTTATATTAGATTTCCCATCACTACACAAAGAAAGAAACTGCCCACCGACAGGGAACTTAAGGACTTACAAGTTGAATTAAATGAAAAACAAGGCGACGACTCCCTGAAGTCCAACGACCAAGAGTCGTGTGACTTGTTTGGTTCCCTATCACAGCGAAAACATACAAGATGGATGGACGCGGTACATCACGGGCATAACAGACAGGCGGAGGCGAGACAGATCACAATGGGTTCAAAGGGATGGATATGGAGCGAAAGAGTGGCAATTGTTCCCGTTAAATTGATCGCAAGGACAATTTGCGATACGTCCTCGGATCGTTGCTATGGTATAACGCGAAATAACTTTATAAATGCGATTTACGAAGATTGCTTCGAGTTTTGATGGATGCTGACCTGAATTCCGAGGATTCAGTGTTGAGTTTATTAAAAAGGAAAATGCTTTCTCCCATATCATCATATTCGCATGTGTATGTGTGTGGGAGGAATGCTACGAGCTGCTGTCCTGGATGAGGGCGATTACATAGAGTGATTCACTTCGTGATAGGGAATATGCGCGCTCTCTCCTCCGCTGCTTCAATATGCTTTTTTCTTTTCTCAAGGATCATCTGGCAAGTGTTCTTGAATGTGTCATTTTGTCATCGTGTCATGGTACCAACGTGCCATCATGCTATCATGTTATCCCTTCACGGGTACATAACCAATTGACATATGCAAAGGCGAGTGTGGAAATGTGAAAATATGTCGGGACGTGGGAGTGTCGTCGGTCTAGATATCTATTAGCTACCAATGAAGATACCATGGTGAGCAACTGATTTTGATTTAGTTGCTGTTCCGGGCATTGTTGGTTTTAGGCAATTTCTTCCCTCTTTACGGCTTGATTGATGATATTGCATGGGCTTGTAGCAGCTCGGGGCTTTGAATATCCTTTATTTTATCCTCCGACAAAGAAGTACGAGAGGGGCTGTGCTATGCACAATTTATTTTGTGTTGTGTGTAACCTGCCGGATGATTTGGTTTGAATAGAAGGTAAACAATCGTTCGGCAACCAAGATTGATGGCTAAATGGATTCTTCCGGATTCGGTTGAATCCGACGGAATCCTTGCTCGTTTCCCATGATTTTCAGCTAATGTGCGTTATGTGTTATGTGTGTGCTTTCTTCCATGCCGCTGATATTTCCACTCTGCTGTGTGTTAAGGAAGAAGCCTTTGGAAATAATAATGGATTCCTTTTGACTACTGGCATTTGTCCTCCAAGCTCGTGTTTTATGCATGGATAAACGTTGAAGAGGAACTGGTACTACACTACAATACCAGCGGAAGGAGGGCGATCAAATATTTATCGAGATTCAGTCGGGATCGAGCGTGATCTTGGCGCCTTCTTTCCGCAAATTCTAATAAATAACAAATTGTAGAACAAACTCGAAAAATGCAATAACGAAAAGGACATACTCAAACAAGTAACTTTTCCAATTACACTTCTATCCAAATCGGAGAATACGTAAAAGCGCTTCGAAGGACAAGGACATACACCCTCAAGGTACTCAAACCAAGGACATCGAATCAAGGTTTTGCATTTCAAACAGTTTAAAGTGACTTTTTCAATCACCCACCGGGACTCTAATTTATTAAGGAATCGATTAGATCCTCTTGACCATGTCAACAAGTCCTACTTTTTTTTCTTCCTTTTTTCCCTGCTGTTACCTGATATAGAAAAACCTATTTCAGTCCGCAAATCACTTGTGTTTTTTAATTGAATTCGGTTTGTTGCTTTTTTTTATCCTTGTGTTGTCCCATGCCAATCGAATCAATTGATTGCATCCCACTGTGATTGTTTCCTGACTATGTTGTGACATGTTTGAACATTTTTTTTACACTTAATTCAAATTGTTTTCATGGAAAAAATGGAATATTTTCAGTTAAGCTTTTTTAATCAAGGATTTGACTTTCTTTTATTTTTTGAATTCGTGGGCTTATCATGTCTGTCATCATCGATGGCATGGGAAATTCATAAATAGCAAATGACAGGAGCATAATGATGAAATGTAAATGTGGTTTTTAGGGAATCTTGAAATTCCTGTCATAAACCATTAGTGGAAAGCAATTTGTAAGCCAACGGATCAATACGCTTCCAGAGAGAATAAAAACGAGGTGGAGAGGGGGACCTTCACTATCCCAGCTAGAAGATTTTAATGATTCAAATTTGAACCACATCCATCACATTTCAATAGACGCTACACTCTCGCCCAAGGTTTTCAAAGGTATGTTCAAAAAGTAAAAGCAATTTTCTAATTACGAGGGTTGTACTAGTCCGAATCGGCCAATATCTTTTAATTAAATTGGTTAATTTGTCTAGCATCTGTTCGCTGGTAGTGAGATTGGTTAGTTAGTCTACCCTTGTCAAGAAGAGAGATACCCCTGAGGGGCAATAATCCACATGTATGCCAAAAATTTTACAATTGTAGTTAACATTACAGGTGAAAGCTAAATTTCTGCAAAATTTTAACTCTGACTGGTGCAGCAAAGAGGATTTATTGATACCCAAATAAGACAACCCGTTTACAAAAAGGAGGAAAATACAACCAGCTTCGTCTCCCTAAACGGTAGCAATATTTGATTTTCAAAAGAAGTCTAATATCTACGAGGGTGGTATGATAAGTACTTAGCCTTGGCCGCCACATGGCGCCAGTATCGCAAGAGCAACTTGCTATCGTGTAGTACATTCTAGTAGACGGCTACTGTCGGATCGGACTCTTAGTTTTCTTTTGACCACGTGTGGAAGCGGGAGTGTCCGCGGATTTCAGAAAAATGGAAAAAGAGCAATATCGGTCGGTGATTCGATTCTTGTTTTTCGAAATCAAAGAGCATTTGGATACTGTGTACGGTGACTCTTCTCCTTCGATGGCGACCATCAAAAATTGGTTAAACAAGTTTCAACGTGGTCGCACGTCGGTTTTTCATGAGCCACGTCCAGGTGCCCCAAAACCA
Organism: Merodon equestris; assembly: GCA_958301585.1. Taxonomy (NCBI): domain Eukaryota; kingdom Metazoa; phylum Arthropoda; class Insecta; order Diptera; family Syrphidae; genus Merodon; species Merodon equestris. The sequence goes on from OY284414.1 coordinate 105,049,229, forward strand.
GCTACCACGGAGGATAACGTGACAAAAATCCACGATCTCGTATTGGCAGACCGCCGATTGAAGGTGCGCGAGATAGCTGAGACAGTAGGCATTTCAAAAGATTGCGTGGAATTTGCATGAAATTTTGGGCATAGTAAAGCTGTCGGCACGATGGGTGCCGCGTTTGCTCACTCCGGACAACAAGCGCAACCGTGAGTACATTTCAGAGCAGTGTTTGACGCTGTTTAAGCGCAATCCGAAGGAGTTTCTTCGTCGTTTCGTGATAGTCGACGAACGATCTACTGGTACACACCAGAGACCAAGGAACAGTCGAAACAGTGGACTTCACCCGGCGAACGTGCTCCGAAGAAGGCGAAGACTGTCCCATCGGCCGGAAAGATGATGGCCAACGTTTTCTGGGATTCACAAGGTGTGATACCTGGAGAAGGGCAAAACGGTCACAGGAGTGTACTATGCCAAATTATTGGGCCGATTCGACGCCGAATTGAAGAAAAAACGGCCCCACTTGGCGAAGCAAAAAGTGCTCTTCCACCATGATAACGCACCGGCTCACATCTGCGCCCTCGCCACGGCCAAATTGGTCGAATTGGGAGGTCATCGCCGCCACGGAGGCCTACTCTGCAGACCTCGGGAAAACGTATTTTTCAGACGGGTTAAAGAAGTTGGAGCATCGCTGGGTCAAATGCATCGAGCTAAAAGGAGACTATATTGAAAAATAAATCGCCATTTCTTCAAATTTTTTGTTTTTCTTTTGTAGGCTAAGTACTTATCGCTACTTTTCGGGACACTGTCGACTTAGTCTAGAGGACGAGGAAACTGCAGAGCACATACTATGCGAGTGTGCTGCGCCCTGCCGTCTTAGGAACCGTATCCTCCTCAGAGAAATCGTGACTCCTGAAAGGATCAGCTAAGCCACTACGAGGGACATTCTCAAGAAAGTAGAGGAACCTACTCTACTAGAGAAGACCTACTCTACTAGAGAAGACCTACTCTACTAGAGAAGACCTACTCTACTAGAGAAGACCTACTCTAGCGACAGTGCTCTATGCTTTTTGTTAGTACATGGTGAACAGCTCTGCTCACCGCAAAAATGCGGGTTTTTTAAACCATTTACAATTGCAAGCACAAATAGAGAATTTGCGACCTGATGCGAATGGTTTTGCCAAGACCGAATTTCTGCCGTTTTAGTTTTTTTTGTGGAAGGGTATGAATTTTGTGCATCTTAGATTCGCTTAAAAATAAAAAGTTGTCGGGTATAAATGATATCCCAAACATCGGTTTAAGACACCTGCCAATAGAAGCAGTAGATATTCTCACCACGCTGTTCAACAACACTCTGAATAATATCCGGTGATCCACCCCGCTTATCTCGGATCCTTGAAAAAATAATAAGCAGCCCTCTGATAAAATGGGCTAAAGAAATACCGCGCAATGAGTTTGGTTTTAAGGCGAGGCATGATACTATACACGCTGCATCAAAACTGGTTTCCGATATTCAGGTGAAAAAGGCAAAAAACCCAAGGTGTCGGCCCCAAGGGTGCGCCACCGTGCACGAGCGAAGGCGGGACAGTCGCAGAGAAAGTGTTCCGCTGTGTCGTCCTCCTCGCAACAAGCAGCACAGGTAGGCGTCTCACTGATGCCAAGCACGTAAAGATGCCTGGCAAAAGTGTAATGGCCCGTAATGACGCCCGTTAGCCTTCTGCAGTCATTTCTTCTTAAGGATAAGAAGAATGTTGCGGACTTTTTACAGACGTCAGGGCGTACGCGCTTAGTCATCCTGCATCCTGGATATTCCTTCCATCTGCGACTGTGTACGTTAAAGACCCAGTCATTGATGTCAGATTTAACCGTTGAAGCTGGTAGACCTAAGGCGGGTTCAGGCCCTGAGAAACTCTCCTCTGAGCCTTTTCTAGCGAGTTCATCGGAGATCTCGTTTCCTGGGATTCCAGAGTGACCTGGAACCCATACAAGCCTAAGTGAATTAAGTCTTCCGACTTTGTTCAAGAAGGTCTTGAGTTCATGCACTAGTTTGGAGTTGGACAGAGGATTGGATACAGCTTTGAGTGCAGCTTGGCTGTCACTGCAGACACATATGCTCTTTCCCCTCCATCTGTGTTTCACAACATAGTGCATGGCCATTAGGATTGCGTAAATCTCCGCCTGGAAGACAGACGCATATTTTCCTAACGAGAAGTGCAGTCGAATGTTTTCGCGCTCGAAGAAAACTCCGGCGCCGGATCCCTGATCAGTCCTGGAGCCATCTGTGAAGATGCGAAGACATTCTATTCCAGGTTCAGTGTCTGGCCAAAGCCAGTCCACTGCGAGAGTGGTACTATAGGACGATAATTGGTGACATCACGTTTTGGGCCTTTTTTGTACACAGGCATTATATAGGAGGTTTTCCATATTTGGGGAATTTACAAGAGAAAATTTCAAGAGAGCAAAGGAAAGGGTGCCGGGACATTCTTTTTTAGGTATATGGCAGGAAGATCATGAATGATAATGAATGCATTCCTGGCCCCAAAACATGTACTGATTAGATAGAATCCTTCTGTTGTGCAGCCGATCTTTTAATTTCTTTTTGAAGTCTTTTGATCTCAAACGAGGTTTGTATGACTCTCGCAAAACATCACCATTACTAGTTAAAGTTTCGAGAAAGTCAAGACTTTGGAGTCATAAGTTACAACAATGTTTGTGCAGAAATCAGACGCCGAAAAAGGTCAAGGCACAGCCTATAGAAGACAAGTACCGAAGCTTCTCTCAATCTTCTTCTTCCTTTCCTTTTTTTTCCGGCGTCGTTATGGTCAGAAGAGACCTGCATTCCTACTGGTCCGCTTGTGGGGTCCACCGGTTTGACCTCAGAAAGTTGCGGCAGGCTTCCCGGTTTGGGATTACTTCATCGCTGATGTTTTGCATTTGTTTGCACCAATTGTTTTTCGGCCTGCCTTTTTTGCGTGTTGAAATTGGAACGTTGATTGATAACGCCTTTTGGACGGGGTTCAAAGGATCTCGATCTTGTGATGGTTTCTTTTACGTGGTGGCTTCCTCGGATCTTTGAACTTCTAATTCTGTCACGCTTTGTTACTCCCGCTGTCATGTGAAGCATCTTCATCTCAGCTGCCGTTAATTTGCTCTCATACTTTTTGTGCATTGTCCAGCATTGTGAACCGTATGTGAGCGCCGGACGTACAACTGAAGTGTAGAGCCTTCCTTTTAGCTTAGGGGGCATTTTTCGATCACAGAAGATGGCGGAGTTTTCCCGCCACTTCATCCACCCTACGCTTACGCGATGGTTGATGTCGTCATCACAAGTTGCTTCTTTATTAATCATAGATCCCAGATATTTAAACTTTTCACACTTGGGAAGCACTCTTCCATTCAAGTAAATGTCTGGAATAGGCTGATGAGGGTCAGAGAACGGGCAGCACAGATACTCTGTACTGAAGCTTCTCTCAATCACTTATGTTATATATAATTTCTTCCCGTCCTTAGAAGAGAATCACTGTTAATTGCCGACTCTGATTGACTAATTTGAGAACCGTCACAAAATACGATTTCGATGACTTGGCTGTTGCGGGATTTGAACCCCGAATCATCGGCATCAGAAGCCAAAACCTCAACATCTGTGGCATGGTGTTGAAGCTAATCGCTATTGAGCTGGGCACTGCTGATCAAGAGAAATTAGGCTACGGGTTTTTTCCATCGAGTTAAGGAATCCGATTTCGAGTTAAGAAATGTCCCTTTCAGCACAAGCATTACCATAGTGACTTCAGACTCATATCACACATTTAGCTCATTACCCAAACATAAAGTAAAAAGTCAAGCCTCAGCAAATCGCAATCTCCAATCTTTACATCGGTTAATGTCCCATGTGAGGTATATGATGTGCAAAACCGTCTAGATTCCATTACTCTTCCGATGACAAAAATGCTCTGCCGGTAGGTTCAAATACCCCATTAATAGGGTACAAGGGCTTCTCAGCAACACGCTAACGTGCTTAAGTGCATGATTAATGGCACGCAATTTACCTATCCCACCCACCAAAAAAAAAGAACAGAATGTCCTTTCACCCCATGTTTTTTCTTCTCTCCTTCCGTTCGGTTTAATCTTTCCCTGCACTTATATCCGACACAAGGGGTTCTATACACATTCCGGACAAAAGCTTATTGAAAAATAGGTCAGAGAATGAAAAATAATTGCACCCTCCGGACAACAGACATCATCGATTCACAAATTCACTCATGCCATTTCGAGTCGAAATCCACAGAATGTGCTACAACGTAGCCCCCGTTCATTAAGCTAGTAAGCTATGGATCATTTTTATTGCGCAAAACTTATATGGCGTGGTGCTCCAGTCATGGTCTCAATCTCACACGAACACAGAAACCTCTGCGACTGTGACTGTCATGGCTATGACGATGAAACATGCCCGAATCGAGGTCGCTATCCAATCAATCCTTGAAATCCACCTCGAAATATAAATTTCACTTTGACTCCACGTACGAGACGTACATATCCAATACATACAGGCACGTTGTGTGGCAGGTCCTGATGCTGATTCTCGAATTGGCGACTGCAATCCCACTGCACTCAGCAGAAAGTGGAGGGAAAAAAAACAAATCGATTTTCCCATCCCACTGCCGGGTTCCTTGATGTTCCTGCTCCAGGTCATGTGTATGACCTTAAAGGAGGAAGGACAAGCGTTCGATTTGAGCTATTTTTAAAACATTGATACTCGTATCTCTGACCGCATTTTCGAGTGGGTTGCCACGCCGCGGGGGAATGCCAGGATCGGCTACGCTGATTGCAACGTCGTTCGTGGAGCGTCCCAGCTCTAATCACAGGATGAACATAAAATACATGTGAGTGAGGCAATTCTTGCTTACCTAGCCCCGTCGATAGCGCAGGAAGCTTCAAATGACACCGCAAACAATCGCCATGTTGTTTTAACACCAGCGAACCATGTAAGTGACGCTTCCAGCTGTATTCTAAATCCTCCATCCGGTACATTCTCTACTACCCTTTACGTCCTTCAGCCTTTAACAGCCGTTCGACTGACTGGGTTCTATGGCATGCATGCCGTCGGGACTTGTGTAATTTTCTATGTCACGGATATATAACTAAACGCGCCATGGATATGGGCTACAGATACGAGATATAGATACGATGGAGCAAAAATAAAAAAAAAGGATTTTGAAGAAACAAAAAAAACAAAACGGAAAAGGGTACACCGAGAGTGCAGTGGGACGCAATGGTGTGAGAATGGAAATGAGAGTAGGATCGGTGAAACGAACAACGTAAGCAGACGCTGACTTGGGCTAGGAGACGTAGACCAGAGGGAATTACATCTAAATTGGCTTATTGAAATCTAGAGATACCTGATATTAGTTTTTAAAGGATGACAGACAGCAAGCGACAAGCTGGAGTGCGAGCAATGGTGGGAGTTGGCCTCTTTCCATTGTGCCCGCGTGATTGGAATACAAAATGGAAATCGAGTGTTTTCCCTTTTGCTCGTCCCTTGCTCACGTCCCAGACAATGTTTTGTCACTGCTGTCAGTTTAACATATTCATTGGGATTCTTATGATTCGAAATTACTTTCCGTATTGTGACAGATTGAATCTTATTTACGATTCATGAGCTGGCTATCGTCGTACACTTGACCTCGAAGGCAAGAACATGGCAAAAGGATTCAAATGCCATAGATAATGGCTTCATCAAAAGTTTTTACTCGCCAGAAGGCATTCAGAGACGATTTGGAAACGAGGCTTTACGGTAATTGGGTTATCGCCAGTTATTGGTTCGGGGTTCTGTATATACATATAATAGACATTCAGGGGGAGTAAGCGAATTTCTCAAAGTGGATATACCCCCGCAGACTTGAAGTGAAAAAACTTGTTTCGAACTCATTAGCACATTTAAACGTTTCACATACTCCTAAGGCCCATCCCGTGACGATTACCATATCTTGTTTTATTACTGTTTGCATCTCACTAGATAAGTCCGTCGGGTGGCTTATGAATGTTACACTAATGCCTCGGCTTTTGTTACTTTCAAAAGTCGTTAAAGCAGCCGAAACGAAATTGAAGAAACAAATACATAAATAAATGAAGAAAAATTTCGAACGAATGGTTGTTGACGGGTGTTCGTAATCCAGTCCGAGATGATGTTAGGCAATAAAAAAGTTGAAGCCTTAAAGGTTTTTTCCGAGGGAGTAAAGTCATGAAAATCCTATTATTCTGTGCCGATTGTTTGTCGGATTGTCTTGAAGGGATTCGAAAAGGACGATGAAAAGTTTCTTAAGTTAAACATTTAATGGAAGGTCGGATGGGTCCGATGGGACGAGCTGATGTTTTCTTATTGATAGTTTTATTATGACTTATTATAAGTTTTGCATATTTTTTTAGGTCGAGCTGTAAGGCATGTTTTCAAATATTTGGGGAGCTTTACAAGGAGACACGTTCCATATCTTAAAAATTGTTGTAAAATATCCTTCGTTTTTCATAAAAATAATGGGAAGTTGTTTGGGTAGACCAGTTGTACCCATGAATCTCCCTTTCGATTTAAAATAGCAAGCGGGCAACGTAAGAAAGCGATGAGAGTAATTACTTCAGGCGTTTACAAAACATGAATTTAAATGATATTTCGAGTAAAAGTAGTAAAAGTGGGAGTGGCATCCAATGTGTGCTTGGTGCCTGGCACTTACACACGCTCTGAGCGGGTGATATCTTAAATTAAAATGTTCGTATACGCTGGATGTTATCCTGAATTTTTTTTCAGAGGGTGGCATTAAGCTTCAAATTCTGAGAATAGGAAAGGACTGTAGGTTACTTCTTTTTAATGATATTTAGTAGCTGAACTCACGCTTTGCTCTATTTTCCTAAGCTGCTTCAAGCTCGCGCGAAAATACCTCGAAAGAAAAACGCCCCGCAATGAAAATTTTATGAGTTTGGGTTTCATCACGCGAAATACAAAATGACAAACTTTGGCTGAAGACAAAAAAAAAACGATAATGCGGGACGATCGGATTTTGGAGCGCGTGTCTCCTTATTTTTATAACTGTTCTTCCATTTATTATACATATCCTGCTCAACGCTTGATATGCGACTGGTTTTAAAGTCAAACATGATCAATTAGCAAAATCCATACTCTCTGTGTGTATTTCCAATATACGAGTAACACCTTAATCACATGAGAACAAAAAAAAGGTACTGTGAACTATAACCAATGCGACAAATTCAGTGGAATCTCTCGAATCTTATCTAAGACAACCACCCCTGTAGAGTAGTGAATATATTGCAGCTCAATCCGCCAGTGTTAATGGAGACCGTGATTTGTGCATTCCCGCCACAGTTGGGATTATGTTACTCGACTACGTGGAAGATTTTACGCATGGATCTTGGTCTAAGACCTTACAGAATGCAACTTATACAAGAACTGAAGCCGAACGACCTGCAACAGCGTCGATGAGTGGACCTAGTCTAATGGTTTATGTTAATAAGCAAAACTGCATTTTGTCCTATGAGTAGCGTTGGACAATACATGAACCACCAAAGCATCCGAAAAAATACACTGCTTCTTGCGGTTTATGGTCCAGCGGAAGATTGACCCATCAGTGATTTCGAACTTTTTTTGGGCCAAAACGAACGAGCTGAACCTGGTCGAAATATGGTTCCAGCCAAACTGCATTACATGTCAGACAGCACATGAATCGGATGACCAATTGAGGCTATATAGTACGATTTAATGCCTTTAGATAATTTTTAAGGGGATACGTCAAATCACTTATCTATGCTAGCGTCAAGTCTTGGAAATCTTGGAACACAATAATACACATTTATTAGCTATGAGGCAACCAATACGCTCGAAGAAGTGACTCAAAATTTAACTCTACACATGAGCTACTTAAAACCTAATGGTGGTCAACATTTAGAGGAAATAGTCTTTAAAAAATCTTAATTAAAAACCAAACGCTTAAAAAATCATATATTGTTACTAGAACAATGCTTGAGCTGAATTAAGTTCCTTAAATTCTTGATTGTGTAGTTTTCTCCGTTCGCCTGTTTCTTCGTTCTGTTTTCCATCAATGATTATCCATAAGCTCTCATTTTCAAAGACCCGATATCTATCGTACATTTCTTTGGCATTATATTTCTTCGTCGCGAAGAAGCATTTGTTGCCCATTTATAGTGTTCTGTTTATTTCCATCTTTACTTCGTTTTTCGCAGTGAACATCGTTCCCAGATATTTGAACTCGTCCCCTTTCTCATAGCGTTAATTAAGCACAATTAGGTGCGAGGTTTGGATGGATTAAGTCGGTCAGGGACTATAAGTAACTTCTTCTCAAATTTGAACGAGGGAGCCAGAAAATCCATTTCAATTTTTCAATTTTCTCAGTTATGGTTCCAAAATTATGGAGTTTCCCTAGTCAACTCTTAGGCTCCGGTAGATAAAGCGAATAACCCGATTCTATCTTACTTATTTACTTACTTAGATGGCGCTAAAGTTCGGGATGAACCAAGGCCTCAACCAACAAGCCTCCCAGCCGGCACCATCTTTGGCCAGATGGTTCCAGTGCCGCACGCTCAGTTGGTTCAGGTCCTTTCCCACTTGTGCGTGCCACCTTAGATGCAGTCGTCCTCTGCTGCGTCGTCCCTCGGGATTGGAGACGAAGACTCTTCGAGCCGGAGCGGTGATGTCCATTCGCTCTATATAGCCCAACCATCTTAGACGTTGGATCCGTAGACGTCTAACTAGGCCGATGTCGCTGTACAGCCCGTACAGTTCTTGGTTGAATCTTCTCCTCCACTCTCCGCTTACACAAACGGGACCGAAGAATGCATGCAGAACTTTCCTCTCGAAGCGCCCAAGAGTCTCTGCGTCCGCTTTTGATAACTTTCAAGCCTCAGCGCCGTAGAGGAGGACCAGTATGATTAAGGTTTTGTAGAGGCATACCTTAGTTTTTCGAGAGAGGGCTCTACTACTCAATCGCCTCTTGAGGCCAAAGAAGCATTGTTTGGCAAGAGTTATTCGTTTTATTTCAGGGTTGGTGTCGTTGCTGCTTGTCACTATCGAGCCAAGGTAGACGAGGTCCTTGACCATTTCAAAAATATAGCTACCGAATTTGACGGTCTGACCAAGACGTCGGTTTTGCGCGTCTTCTCCCCATTCACCCTTATGCCCACTTTAGCCACTTCTTCTTCAATGCTTATAAACGCCTCATTGACGTCTCGCTTAGTCCGTCCGTCAATGTCATCTCCGTAGGCAAGCGATTGTGTAGACTTGAAGTAGATCGTACCTCTTGTATTTGCCGCAGAGTCCCGGACGATCTTTTCAAGATATTAAAGATATTAAAGAAGATATTAAAGAAATCACATGAAAATTCGTCACCCTGTCTAAATCCTTTTTTAACATCGAAGGTTTCGGTTAGTTCACATCCATCCTTAATGAAGCAGCGAGAATTCTCCATAGTCATCCTGCACAGTCTGACGAGTTGGGCAGGGATATTAAAACATGACATGGCTCTAAACATGACATGGCACGTCTCTATAAACACTGTCATATGTGGCTTTAAAGGGATAGTGCGTCGACCTGAAATTCATGAGTCTTTTCCAAGATCTTCCGTAGTGTAAATATTTGGTCTATCGTGGATTTTCCTGGCCTGAAACCACACTGGTAGGAACCCACCAGATTGTCCACGAACAGTTTCAGGCGCTTACACAGTACGGCATAGAGGATCTTGTACGCAATGTTCAGGAGACTTATCCCTCTGTAATTGGCGCGGTCATAGGGATCTTCTTTCTAATGGACCGGACAAACGATGCTCAGATTCCATTCATCGGGCATGCTTTCTTCCGACCATATCTTGCAGATGAGTTGGTGCATGTTTCTAACCAGCTCATCGCCAGCTGCTTTAAATAGTTGAGCGGGGAGTCCGTCTGCTCCAGCAGCTTTATAAGACTTAAGTTTCGATATCGCTATCTTTACATCGCCTAGGTCGGGTGGATGGGATTCTCTTGCATCTTCGTCCTTTGTGAATGGTTCGTTCTGCCTAACGGCGGCACTTTGACTATCATTGCGTTATATATTCTGCAGAAGTGGTTTTCACCGTCTCAGCGTCGACTGTGACTCCACTATTAGTAATACGTGGTCATATCTGCAGGCTTCTGCTTTGGGTTTATAGCATTGGCATGTTCGTTTTACATTTTGGTAAAACTTTCGAACGTCGTTCCTACAATAGTTTCTCGTCCTCCTTTTTTTTTTTCTCAGAAGCGCATGCTCCTTCCTCCTCTTCTGTTTATAGAGCTCGCGGAAAGCTCTCGTTCGTCAATGCAGTGTAGCCATGTATGCATTCTGTTTTTCTACATGGGCCTTTCTGCACCCGTCATCAAACCAGGGGTTTCTTGAAGGTGGTGGCTTGAAACCGAGTACATCTGAGGCGGCCTCTCTGATGGCGTTCTGACAACGTCTCCATTGCTGTTCTATGGTTTGTGCAGATTGCATCGGGTCTTGAGAGAGCTTGAGGGAGACTTGATCGGCGAAGGTCCTGGCGGTCTCTTGCTCCTCGAAAGGTTCGAACATCTGATGCTAGAGTGTCGGCGCTTGTGCCTTCATATATTCGCCTAGTCCACCTCTGTAGTGACCCCAACTCTCACTTAGTCACGGCATAATTGTCGCTAAAGCGCTATTTCAATACTTATTTCATTCCATATGGGCCATCACCCTCACACATTCTTTACACAGATCCAGAAGTATGTATGTTACTGGCTAGTCTCTAGCCAGAGCTTTTCATGCTATTGGAAAATATTTCAGGAAGCTGCTGTCTATTAGGCAAAGGAGTCTGGGTACTCAAAGTGTGCGTCCCAGCTGCCAGTTTTACGAGGATGGTCCGACAAGTACTTAGCCTACAAAACAAAAACAAAAATTTTGGAGAAATGTCGATTTATTTTTCAATAAATCTCTCCTTTTGGCTCGATACACTTGACCCAGCGATGCTCCAACTTCTTTAACCCATCTGAAAAATACGTTTTCTCGAAGTCTGCAAAATAGGCCTCCGTGGCGGCGGTGACCTCCTCATTTGACTGAAATTTCTGCCCGGCGAGTGACTTTTTTAAGTTTGGAAACAAAAAGAAGTCGCACGGGGCCAAATCTGGAGAATACGGTGGATGGGGCTGCAGTTCGTAGCCCAATTAGACTAAGCGTTATCATGGTGGAAGAGCACTTTTTTCTTCGCCAAGTGGGGCCGTTTTTTCTTCAATTCGGCGTCAAATCGGCCCAATAATTTGGCATAGTACAGCCCTGTGACCGTTTTGCCCTTCTCCAGGTAGTCGATGTGGATCACACCTTGTGAATCCCAGAAAACGGTGGCCATCACCTTTCCGGCCGATGGGACAGTCTTCGCTTTCTACGGAGCACGTTCGCCGGGTGAAGTCCACTATTTCGACTGTTCCTTGGCCTCTGGTGTGTACCAGTGGATCCATGTTTCGTCGACTGTCACGAAACGATGCAGAAACTCGTTCGGATTGCGCTTAAACAGCGTCAAACACTGCTCTGAAGTGGTCTCACGGTTGCGCTTGTTGTCCGGAATGAGCAAACGAGGCACCCATCGCACCGACAGCTTTCTCATGCCCAAAATTTCATGCAGGATATAACCCACGCGATCTTTTGAAATGCATACTGTCTCAGCTATCTCGCGCACCTTCAATCGGCGGTCTGCCAATACGAGATCGTGGATTTTTGTCACGTTATCCTCCGTGGTAGTCGTTTTCGGGGCACCTGGACGTAGCTCATCAAAAACCGACATGCGACCACGTTGAAACCCGTTAAACCAATTTTTGATGGTCGCCATCGAAGGAGAAGAGTCACCGTACACAGCATCCAAACGCTCTTTGATTTCGCTGCGCGATTTCCCTTCCAAAAACAAGAATCGAACAGTCGAATCGGCAGTAGCCGTCTACTAGAATGTACTACACGATAGTAAGCTGCTCTTGCGATACTGGCGCCATCTGGCGGTGAGGCTAAGTACTTATCGGGCCACCCTCGTATATTGACTTCATCCCAGTCCTTACAAGCGGACTGCTCTTAAATAAAAGAACAATCTGAATAGGAATTGGTTAAAGTGTGTTTTAAAATAACTTTCCTTTCTTAGATCTGGAAGTGTTTGGCTTTTGTTCATTTGGCAAATTCAGCTTGTCTACTTCACATTGGATAATTCTACTGAAAGATTCGAAAACACTCCTTGTGATATAGATTTCTAGGAAGACGAACTCCTTCCTTTACCTCTCTTGCGCCGTAGATTCGTTCTCGTGAAACGGCAACACAACCTGGCATGGAATCAACAGAACGAATGGTTTCCTCGAAGGAAGTCAGAATAACTTAGTTTCTACTTCCAAATACCTGGGGTAATTGAATTTACGACGTTGTAAGCATATGTGACTGACAGCCCGACGTAGATTTGATTCGCACGATGAAGGTTGGTTGCCATGTCTCCGTTCCAACTACATTAAGGCGAATATTACGAACTTACATCTTCGCTACTCGAAAGAGTTGTGAAAAGTTAATCCCGAAAATAGACTACAAAGTAAGTGTAACTTGACTGATTATGTCGACAAGTCACCACTCCAAGCTGTCTTCTCGATCTCGTCTTGGATCCTGAATTCGCACCCTGTTATATAGCTAAAGACGAGCAGAGGGTCCTTATTTATAACATAATAAACAAAACAAATTAAAAAATAATCAGCTTCCTTCCTCATACCTGACGCATAATTCCAAATTTCAAACAACAACGTTCTACAAAGGATCCACGAGCAACAGAGGCAGAAAAAAAAATTGAAAAACACACATAGCTTACAAGGAATTCCACGCTTAGCTGAGTTTAACTGAATTACGCTCGGAAATTACCAGAACAAGTGGTAAGTGGTAAAAACCGATTTCCCCAGGGCCTAATTTCTCACGAATGAAATTTTCAAATGACTTCCCGCACCCTCCACCTCCTCCACCGAAGCTAGAATCATTTGTCTCGCCATTCCCCCCAGATACACCAATCTCCCAAACATAAACACACACTGATTCATACGCTTGTTTGCAACCACCCCTTGGAACGTGGATCCCATATAATCCTTTCGAACACACGAGCCAGGCGTCATGACGGCACTCCCCCCAGCAGCACTCTGTACCGAGGATAAGAAACCGAGAACGTGTGTTCCCTCTAATTTCATTTGAATGTTAATGAACCACTCAGTTTTTATTAGGCTACACTTTTGATGACGGTTGCAAAATTAAATTGGTAAACATGTGTGCGTATCGCTCCTGTGAAGCACAGACCTTCTAATTCAGCATTTGTTATTTATTCATTTTATTTTTTCACTCCCACCGAGCGTGGGTCTTTTTCGATTCCTTGTCCCTCCGCCACTTGTTAGATCATGTTACGAGTCATCGAATGACTCCAGTTGCCGGGACTATTTCGATTTTTCATAAGTTAATTACGTATTCCTAGCTCGACTTCCCCGACATTGCTTTGCCTTCAGATGTCCCTCTAATTGACGTGCACATACGAATAAATATTTCAAAAGGACTCAATTGAAATTGATCCTATACCAACGGTGACATACGAACTTAGATTGATTGGCGGCAGGACCACTGGTATCTGTTTACCTTATTGTCAGTCATTCATTAATTTGCCCGACATTGTCTCGGTAGTAGTTGTTTCAATTGTTGATGCTAATGAAGACATTTGGTAATTTATCCTAGCCACCTACCCCCCCTTGCATCGCCCGTAACATGTAGCAAGAAACAACAACGATCTACGGATTACGTGACCCCAAAGGGAAATAAAAAGAAAATCCTTGGAAAGAAATCCTTGTACCTATACACTTTATTCTATTTTTTCGTGTTTCCTCAAGGATGTTAATGGCACGCGAAATCCTTCGGAATGCACGCTATTTGTTGTGTTCATAGTCGCGCCGCGATTTTATTATTTCCCAGATACCGAATGCCAACATTGCGCCAAAGGACGAACCAAGCAACACCCGACCCAAACCACAACAACATGCCATAAGAAGCACGAAAAAGTGCCCCACATGAAAAAAAAAAAGAGAGAGAGATAGAGTGCGAAAGAGATGGGGAAACTAAAGGACTGCCGGGCAATTTTTAATGTAGGATAAGGACGGATCAATGTTACGGTTACACAGATTATGTTGTTCTAAGCGTGACAAGCAGACAAAGTATTTTAGAGCCTCTCTCATTCAATTCCCCCGGCATAAGGAGTAAAGCAAGGACTGAAATTTGCCGCAAGACGAAAATAGAAGCAGATTATCTACGGGCTTAGTTTGGTAGAGCATAAGCATCGCATTAGTCGAAGGAGAGACGGTGGAGATCGAGAGAGGCACTCGAATATGGTAGAAGAAATCTGGCAAATTGAAGTGACAACTCCAAGTGCTTGGTCGTGAGTTTTCATTCTGTTTCATCACTTTCACCGCCTATTTAGGCATAATTTTGCATGAGAACGCGTGTGATGGTATGGATTAGGTGAAAATTATGTTTAAAGCGCTACGGATTATTAGTGAAACGGCATGCGGATGTGGACTTGAGCACCCGGAAACCTTCGAGATATTTGAATTGTCGCCTTAAGCCTGCCTATTGTTCTCTGTTCGAATGGATGTGTCTGTTACTTTTAATTGAAAGCTTGGAATGGGGGGGATGCCATCAGCCAGATGAAATGTCGTGCCTAATTGGTTTGGTGTTTAGAATATACATATGTTAAAGGGGTTCTGCTTAGCGCGGTAACTTCATACAATCTGAGTCTCACATGGGCTGTAACGCCGTTGTTTTTCTTTTTTCACCACGAACCCGATCTGTATCTACAAAAAATGTTTTCAGTTTCCTTGACATTGAAAGCCTTTAACGGCGTCAACTCAATTCGCATTTCAAGTCATTTACTACAAACGAGAGTTGTTCAAAAAATAAGGTGACTTTTTTGAATATTTTAGTTTTTTTGTTTGTTTTTCTGAAGAAAATTGTTGTGGAGAATTATCGAGTGGTCAACAGAGAAGTTATTGAGGACATAGGCATATCGGTTGACTCCTGCTATCAATTTTTTTCAGATAATTTGGATATGAAACGTGTGCCAGCGAAATTACTTTCGAAATTGCTAATTTTTTACCAAAAAGAACCGTCGCAAGAGCATCGCTCAGATGCTGTGAATGACGTGGATGTCGATCCAGATTTACTTAAAAGGATCATCATTGGTGTCGGAACATGGGTATATGGTTTAAGAAGTCGAATTCAAAGCCCAATAATTCTAATGGAACCGACCAGAAGAGCCAAGATCGGAAAAACAACGCCAAGTTCGCTCAAGTATGAAAGTTTTGCTCACTGTTTTGTTTTTTTTTTACACTGAATTCTTGTTGGAAAGTCCTACGGTCAATGAGGTAGTTGAAGTTATGCGCCGTTAGCGTGAAGCAAAATTAAGAAAACGCGTTGTACTACTCCGCCTACGTGCCGTCATCCGCTGTCGCAACACCATCAGCTAATAATAGTGACAACAATTCGATTGATACATAAATGTCCGCAAAATATGGATCCAGTAGAGGAGGCAGTCGCAGCTTGCGTATCAGCCTTTTCGGCGCCTACGCCATCGCTGGCCGACAAAGTTCCGACGTATGAAAAGGTTGACGAATTGAAGAAAATCCCAAGGATATATGTATCTCCGCCACAGCCCAAAGAAATTGACATTCATTTTATCGATCTAGAACTGTACGATCAGCCACCATCACCAACAGAGAGTGAGAAGAATCGCCGTCAAAAGGAGCTGGACGACGCAAGGTTGGGAATCGATGCAGACGACATGGCAGCACAATGTATAGGGATCATCGTAAGCGAAGGATATGCCTCGTTTTTACTTGGAGAAACGATTTTTAAACATCAGGGACAGTAAGAGACGAAACGTATCTTGATGAATAAATAAATATTTTTCGAGAAAAGTTAATTTTTTTTTAACACATCTCATAGGCAAGATAGAGTTCCTCCCACCCGACTTAGACTTATGTTAGGACAGCGACAGGGAAAAGCAAATGAAGTGGTTTTGAACTTGAACCCACTTATTTGTAAGATATAGGGGAAGGGACCATGCCCGATGAATAGAATCTCAGATTCGTTTGCCTATCTCATCTACAAGGTGGCGCAAAGTTAATCATCCAAATTTGTTTTTGAATTACTTTTTTACTAAATAAAAAAAAAAAAGATTTTGACTAATATAAATCTTTATTTGGACCTTTACAATTTTTTTCTCTTCAGTGAAAAAGATGATATCCGTCAAGTGACTACCGCCAGTGTTGATGCATATTTGCACCCATTTTATCCCATATTCCATGACTTTCCGCAAGATTTCCGGTGATCACTGTTCGCATTCCTGTCGAATATTCTCCTTAAGGACTACGATTGTTTGAAGTTTGTTGGCATAAGCTCGCAACTTCAAGTAGCCCCCAAGAAGTCTGGGATGGTTAAATCGGACGATCTTGTTGGTCATGCCAAATCGCCAAAACGGGAGATTACGCGACCACGAAACGCTTCCTTCACAATATCCATTGACGCTCGTGATATGTATGCGGTTGCACCGCCTTGTTGAAACCATATATTCCCCAATCCCCGCTTAGCCAATTTCGGCAGTAAGAAGTCGTTGAGCATGGTTCTGTAGCGTTCGCCAGTAACAGTGACCGTATTGCCGATATTGCCGATGGCGTCCCCAAAAAATACGGCCCAACCACTCTTCCCGCGTGTACGCCGCACCACACAGCGGCTTTGAGTAGAAGCAATGGCTCTTCATGCATCACACGTGGATTTTCAGTCCCCAGAAATGAAAATTTTGCTTATTGACGTAACCCCTTAAATGTGCCTCGTCGCTCATGATGATTTTCGACATAAAATCGTCCTCTTCGTGGTAGAGATTAAGGATGGCTTGAGAGTAATTCACACGCGACTGACGGTCAGCAGGCATTAACTAATACACTGTTTGCACTTTGTACGGAAACATGTGTTAGTCTCTCATTAAAATTCGCTATAGGGTCCGTCTAGTGATGCCCAATTGCGTGGCCCGTAGTCTGGTTGAAATTTCTTGGTTCTCAGTGACATCGGCAGCCACAGCCGCGATATTCTCGTCCGAACGACCAGTCCGGTGGCGGCCGCGCCCTGCATGTTCTCCTGTGGTTCTACTCTGTTTGAGTCGAGTAGCTAAGCGCCGGAATGTTTTTCCAGTTAGCGCGACACGATTAGGATTTATGTCGAAATTTATTGGTCAATTATTGGTCAAAAAAATCGACACAATTATTCCACGCTCTTGCGGAGTATGGCGCTCCATTGGTTGTTTGTATATTGCAGCTGTCTAGTTCACAAATGTACAAATATCATGACTGACATACGACGACAAAATTAAAACATCTTCCGAATTTTGCGCAACATTGTATCATAAATCTCCTCAGTAACACTTGTAAGACCTTCTCTACCGTGCTGTGTTAATGTCTGAAATTTAATGGGTTTTTATCAGTGTAGTTCCAGGCCCGGAAAGTCCGCGTTGGACAGATATAAAAATATAGCCCGCATTGCAGCCCTTGGAAGACCATCACTTATATTGTGACTTATTCATTTCTTCCACAGGTGAAGAGGTCCTATTGTTTATGGCCGGCCTCGAACGGAGAATAAGGAGAAACTTCTTCCTGATAGAAATACGTGTAATTTTGTCAGGACTCCGCTGAGGAAAAACTTAGTAAAATATGATTTCACTGGCTTGGCTGTGACGGGAGTGGAACACCTTGTTACCAGCGCCGTAAGCTAAAGCACTAATCACTAAGTCACTATGCTGATTTTGGAGAAGACCACCTATTTGTGGTGTGTTTTGCCATCCCTGCCACGTTAGTAGGCCTGAGAAGACGGAGAATTTTTCGCTGGTCGGGTGCGTTCTAACAACTCCTTTAATGTTCAAAAATTAAATTAAAAAATTGCGACGCCTTGTGATATGATATCTTCACAATCATCCTTGAAAAAATGGAGCGCAATATTGTCTACGCAAAAGACATTGATTTGATTAGATAAATGAGCACAGCAAAACGTTAGTAAAGCAAGTTCATTTGAGTGGATATGAGTATATACAATATATAGAAACACTTAAAATATTCTGTCATCAAAGAAAGACATACAACAACGACGTCTTGGTTAGAACGTCATTCTCTGCAATTTTGAAGTAGTCAAAAAGTTCATCTTCACAAGGGACAACGTAGCAGAGGATGACCACCTGGTACACGAACATGGGAAGGGTTCTCAACTAGTTGAACGTGTGGCATTGGAAGCTCTGGCTAAAGGTCGAGATGCCATGAAAAGTCTTATTTGTTGAGAAGTAGATTCGTACGTTGATTCTTAAATACTCAGAAAATGTCTACATAAATCGAATAGCTGGTGGCATTTCTTAGGGCAGTAAATACATATGTGTAACACATTTTTACTGAGCTTTGAGCTTAGGATTTGGTTAGGAATTTAACGAAAAAAATATTAACTGTCTCTTGAGCGATAAATGACTATGCCATCGAGTCATGTGATAGCCTATTACTTGCTTTAACTAATTTTCTTCTAAAAGAACCGTGTAACTTGAATTTCCATAAAATAAAAAAAAGTCAAGACAGGAATCTATGAATATCACGGCTGAAATTTCTATACAAGCTGATTGGGTTGAACTACAATACTTCGATCCATTTATGTTAAACTCAAAGAAAAATATATTGAAAATGTACTCAAACTCAGAACCTTATTAATATTTTCAAAATAGCTGCATTTGGCACAACATTTCCTTGAGACAGTCAATAACCTTATTGCGACACAAGTTTGTCTATGGAAAGCACTTCCTCCTAACTTGAGCGCGTCTGTTGTATTAAACATGCTTGTCAACAATGAAGTGAAAATCAACTGCCAAAATTACAGCACGCTGTCATTGGTAGTTTGGCAGACACAGTGATGAGAACTTGGCAACAGTTGATGGCGGGCATGTTGTGTATCATGAGAAAGCTGGCATAGTGAAAACTAACTTGACGACCTCTAAAACCCCATCTATTATTCTCTGACACAAGGTATTCAGAAAATGTCGAAACTTTTATATTTTATTCAAAAATTATGGATATTTAATTAAAAATTTCCGATGCTATCAAAATTTTCATCCTGTTCGAAATTTTTTAATTCGGTTCCAATTTTCAAAACTTCACGACATTTACAGCTTTTTCTTTATAGAAGAATTTAAATTCGGAATTGAATAAGTTAAAAAAAAAATCTTAGCCGAAATTTGAGAGTCTCTGGCCGAAATTTGCCCAAAATCACTTTTTTATTTATTTTTTTTTTTTAATTTTAGACGATGAATTTACAAAAAAGTAACAACAGAATTAGCTTAAAATTTATTCAGAATTTCAAACGACTTTACATTCCGTCCAATTTTTTAAAAGTTCAAAATGCTGCCCAAAGTTAAGGTAAATTTGGTTTATTGAAAATTTAGTCCACACTTTCATTTATTTTAACATGTTCCTGCTTGGTAACATTCAGACCCTTATCAAAAAACCAAAGAGTTTTCCAAATTCAGATTGGATTTTATTTTTATTAAAGTTGAAACTCTCTTCCAGTATAGCCAGTAGGCACATTGCAGCACAAGCGAACTCATGATTTAACACCACAATTCACTGAATTATGAATTGAGTTCACTCTTTTGAACATTCTCGAGCTGTTTGCCCATTATTCTGACTTCAAAACAAAAAGTTTAATTTCCCCGGTGACCACTGTGGCAGAATTTCTAACATGAGCATTCCATCAAGAACAGGTGAAATCTCTTGGTAGACGAGTATATTTGTTACCTTGTCCCGGAAGGCTAATAAAGCTGACATGAAAATGATGAACAAATTGAAATAGATTCTTTCATATTTAATTCCAAATTCTTAGCACGGGTATCAAGTCACCCGTAAGTGGTTTGGGGCATTTAAATAGGCTTGATGGCTTTAATTTTCAAATACTGGGTAGTAAAATATCCTTTATATCATGAAGGATCGACATGAACTAGAAAATGGTTACGATGCGACGTAGTGCTGTCACTCTACCATTTGCTTTATAATGCCTTCTTACATCATGACATAAACAGAGTTTGTTGATTCTTCTTTTTAATCACATCATCTTATAACGAGAAACAGATAAGAAAATCAAAATGCTTCTGCTTGATCCGAATAGGGCTCTAAGAATTTTTTTCTTACACCAGGAATAGAGACATGCCATAATGTGAGATGTTTTAGTACCCTCTTCCCCTATAACTTAGGCTTTAACACAAATACGTGCGAAAAAAAAATTCTTTCCAAAAATCAACATCTAAAAATACCATCAAAACCTAATGCAATAAGACAAGTCCACGATCAGCTTCAGCTCACACCCACTCAAGAAACCCGAAAAGAAATTGAATTCGCACTTAATTCACATCATCTGCCATCAGAAGCAACGAACCAATGTCACCTCTACTAACCACCCGCTCTCCATGACCTGCAGGTTACATGGTAAATAATTCCATTTCCAACCACCACACCCTCGCCTCCAACCCTCTTTGAATAGATTAAGATTAGGTGCTTGTATATCTTATAAAAATGAAATCAAACGAAAAAATCATTTTTACCATGCTCATTATCCAATTACCAATTCCACGATTCGGTTACTACCTCCTCGCGTCTGTTCGAGGGCAAGGAAAAATAAAAGGAGAAAAATGAAATGAAGTACAAGCCAACACTTTATGTAAACAATTTAATAACTTGTAAGTCCTATGCTCTAAGGATTTTCCCTCGGTGTAATGTTCCCTTCCTGTCCCGTTTTTTCGTCATTCAGCCCCTGTCAATCCGGAGACAGGGACTTTACCCTCTAAATGACGTATTAATATCCGCCTAGGAACAGTTAAAAGGCAAATCGTGATTTCGAATGAACAGAAACCGAAACCGAAATTAAAAAAAAAAGAACGAACCAGACGAAAAAGGACGAAAACTCTCATTTGATGTTGCAGCCTAGTGCCATTCATATCCGTAAGCCTCCACTCCCTCTCTACCAAACGAGGGAAACAAGAAAAACGAGTGGAAAAAAAACAGCAAGGATTTCGGGATTCAAAAGGATCTACCTACATATATATAGACACAGGCTGCTTCAAGATAACTTTTTTATTCCACCTCGTTGTCTTGAAGTCTATGTGGTATCACGAGAAAAATGAAACATTCATACCAAGGCAACGGGCTCTAGGTGCACCTTTGTACTCGTATCCAAGCTCGTTTCTTTTTCTCTCCCCCCCCCCCCCCCCCTGCATACCGTCACCCGCGTCCTTGCGAACAGTATCCACCCTAATCCTGGGGACAATTTTTCAGTTTCTTTTCACTGTGCCTCCATCAATTTTCTCCCGCTTGAAGAGAGTCGTCTTAGTATGCCGCCACATACCCAAGGGAGTTGTCAATAAAGGCAAAGGAAAAAAAAATTCACCGAGAAAGACTATGAATAGATGAGGATTCATGCAGCCCACGGACGGAACGTGGGAGGAACAGATATGTATCCTTTTTATTCTTATTTTCATTCTGATATTTGTTTGGAAAATATTTTAATTCCGTGTAGAATCGCCGCTAACAGTCCATTTAGGTTGTTTCTGGGGCAAGAACTCGACTAAAGCGAGCGGAAAGCAAATGAAAAGTTGTCGGCCTACCCAGGGAGTTGAAGGCAAGTTGAATGAAGATGGGAATGGATTTTTATTTAGGTTAGTCTCCTTTTGATGCGAACCGATTCTATTCAGGGGCTGGGGCAATGAGAGAACTGTACAACAATGGACTGATGGCGGTTCTTTAAATTTGATTAGGCGCCGTTAAAGTTGGACAGTGATGTAAATGGAGGATGAAGGAAGATGGAAGAAAGCAGTGGCTCGATGAATGCTCCCAGAGTGGATCAAAGTAGCAGACGAGTGTAACCGCCGACCACAAACTTGAAGTGTTGTTTCTCCTTTTTTTCTATTTTTCTTGCTTTACCATTGTCCGGTCATGATATTAGCATAGACCTTGGGTTCAAGGAAATTTTGAAATTTTATTTGTTGAAAAGTTATTAATGGAGCTTGCTAAACATTACTGAATAAATTGGGGTATTCTATCTAATGCTCTTTGGAAACTGAGAACTACCATTAGAGGCATAAAAGCCAGATTTCATATGCTCTGATGAAGTAACTTTTTTGATCGGAAAATGCGTAATGTCACGTAATGTGATCGAAGACTCGTGCACGAGAAAGGGGCTGTCGGTTAATCCTCTTAAGACTGAGGTCGAGGAAAAATACTGGCGTGACTCAGCTGGTGCTTAAAGGCATTCCCATCCCGATATCCAAGGAAGCTAAGTACCTGGGAGTCATCCTGGATAGCAAGCTTCTTTGGTCAAAGCATGTTGAGTCCAAAACCACCAAAGCGCTTTCAGCTTTTTGGCAATGCAAAGGTGCCTTTGGCAAAACATGGGGCCTTTCGTCGAAAAAGGTCCTTTGGATCTACACGGCAATGATAAGACCGATAATCTCATATGCATCGATTGTTTGGCAGAGCAGGCTTACACGCAAATATGCTGTGGCTTCACTCACCAAACTCCAAAGAGCGGTCTGTCTCAGCTGCTGCCTTCTGACGCAATGACACCTGCCATCCTACTGCGCTGTAATTTCACAGTCACATTTCCATGGCGTCAGGACTGGCTTTGGCCAGACACTGAACCTGGAATGAAATGTCTTTGCATTTTCACAAATGGCTCCAGGACTGGGCAGGAATCCGGCGCTGGAGTTTTCTTTGAGCGCGGAAATATTCAACTGCACTTCTCGTTAGAAAAATATGCGCCAGTCTTTCGATCGGAGATTTACGCAATCATAATGGCCATGCACTATGTTGTGAAACACAGGCGGAGGGGAAAAGCATATGCGTCTGCAGTGACAGCCAAGCTGCACTCAAAGCCGTGTCCAACCCTGTATCCAACTCCAAATTAGTGCATAAACTGAAGACCTTTTTGAACAAAGTCGGAAAACTAAATTCACTTAGGCTTGTATGGGTCCCAGGTCACGCAGGAAACGAGATCTCCGATGAACTCGCTATATAGGGCTCAGTGGAAAGTTTCACAGGACCTGAGCCCGCCTACCTATTTCCACGGTCAAATCTGACTTCAATGACTGGGTCTTTAATGTACACAGTCGTAGATAGAGGGAATATCGAGGATGCAGGATGACTAAGCGCATACGCCCCGATGTCTGCAAGAAGTCCGCAACATTTTTCTTATCCTTAAGGAGAAATAACTGCAGAAGGCTTACGGGCGTCATTATGGGCCATTATACTTTTGTCAAGCATCTCTACGTGCTGGGCAGCTGGGCATCTGTGAGACGCCTACCTGTGCTGCATGTTCCGAGGAGGATGACACACCAGAACACTTTCTCTGTGACTGTCCCGCCTTCGCTCGCGCACGGTGACGCACCCTTGGAGCCGACGTGGTGGGTGCCGAATCTCTTAGCTCTACATCACTGAAGCCAATTTTCTCAATTTTCTCCGGAAAACGGGAAAAATACAATAAAGGCAAGTTGTCTGTCTGGTAGTACAACGGACCAGTATTTGTGTCTGAGTGCTCCAACAGATAATAGAAGCCTCCAACAAAAAAAAATAAATAAATGGCACGATTAAATTTACTTTAAGACTAACTCACAATCAGATTGCAATTACAACAATGTCGAATATACTCCAACAGGATGAACGTCAATAAAGGCTAACAAGTTGACAGGATGCCACTCAAAATGTATTTTTTTAAGAACGATTCTCGCCAATGGAGACTGCCACCTAATAGCAAATTTGATATTCGAATCTTGCCATTTTGTTTTCAGGGAAACAGGTCTG
This sequence comes from Merodon equestris, assembly GCA_958301585.1. NCBI lineage: Eukaryota > Metazoa > Arthropoda > Insecta > Diptera > Syrphidae > Merodon > Merodon equestris. Next base: position 105,073,154 of record OY284414.1, read on the forward strand.
GGTGGTGAGGACCAGAAATTGGGTCTGGGTGGTCCAGCCTTTCTTAAATGCCTTTTAAATGAGGAGCTTGATTAAAGTTCATATTCTATTCTATACTCAGATGTCTCCAGAGATTCATTCCTTTTTTTTTTTGTTCATAACAGATTACTGAATTGAAGAACATTGAGCCTACTCTGAACGTGCTCAGAGCAGCCTGATTTGTTTATGAAACACACCTGAGCACATAGCCATCACGTAGGTAGCACAAAAAAGTTACAAAGGCGTACAAAATTTTAGTTGATAAACCGATGCTTGCAATGGATCACCACGACTACAATTTAAGTGGTCCATGCGGAGAATCTATTTTTGAATCACTTTTTCGATTATATTAGCTGATAACTCACTAATAGTAGGTGTGATCTCGTCTTTCACGGCAGGCTTATCGGCATTTTTATTACTATTAATATTTGAAGCTCGGAAGTTTAGAACCTCGTTGATCACCCTTCGCCTAGGCTCTCTGACATGAGTGTGTTCCTTCAATGTTTCCCTGTTCTGTTCCATCTCTTCTAGGACCATCCTTTTATTATCCTCCCATCTTCGACGCGCCCTTCCTGGCAGTCTTTTTCCTATGGGTTTTCCACTCATTATTTGTTTGACTGTTCTTCAACTGACAATTCGTTCTACGTGTCCTGCCCATCTAGGTCTTCGCGATTTAATTACTGAGACAGCTTGGGGCTGAATAGAGTCTTGACTTCTTGATTCTGTAGTTTTGTTCGTTCGCCTATTTCTTCGTCCTATTTTCCATAATAGATTCGCTTTAAGATATTGTTCTCAAAAACCCGAAATCTATTTTTTTTTCTTTAGTCAGGTTTCACTACCATTATTATGGTTTTATAAATGCGGATTTTAACACTGCGAGACAAGCGAGTTTTTTTGAATAATTCCTTTCCTGCCATTATTACAAGCTGCATACGTTCCATTAGCCTATCCTTAACTTTTGTGCATTTCTTTTCATGGATTCTCTCCCTTAGATAGTCATATTTAACACCTAGGTGGGTCAAGCGTTTTTTAATCTGCGTCTACCTCTGTCAGTCGCCTCTAACCGAACCGCAGCTTTATTGTAACCCCTGTCCGGTAAGCGCAATTTGGCGTATCTCCATAAAACATCGTTAAAAAGCGTAAAATCGCGATCTAGCCGGCCACTTCACCGGTCCAAAGTGGGAGATAAATTGCTAAACGAATTCATCTCTGAATTGGTCTATCGAGTCGCGTGTTATGTCGGATATAGCGCCCGACGTCCGGCTGGAATAACATGTCGACCGGGTTGAGCTCGTGCATTTTGAGCAAAAAAAAGTTCAAAATCATTGATCGATAGAAGGAGCCATTGACCGTAACATGGTGTTTACGGTTCTTTATACAGCTTTTCTAAGGCCCACTCACCGAAAATTCGACGCCGCAGGTCGTTCGGCTCCAGTTTTTGGACGGGCTGTAAGATTTTAGACCAGGAGTCTTGTCTAAAATCCAAGTAAGCGAGCCCAATTAACAACTAACAATGGCGGATACACCGGCAATATTCTCATCTATAAGGTAGGTAAGTAGCTTGATGCCCAATATCGTCACATTGATGTAAAATGTTGTTACTTTGTCTTAAATGTCTTGTCTTGCTCAGTAGATCGAAATGTGCGAAATGAATTTTTCACAGAGCACGAATTTTGATACCGAAAGTCAATAATTCGTAAGCGTTTTTAGGGTATAGGTCTTTTCGAAACGAATGGGCAATGCCAACTGAATATTTCGGATTTTAATACATGTCACAAATCATGTGCGAGCTATCAAAAATAGAAGACTAAAAAACCGGACAGCAAAAATATCACCCTTTATGATTACAAAAACCATCCAGGAAATATCACCTTCGAGACTAGTAAAACAACTTGCCCTAACACTCGAACGCCACATTGTGGTACGGCCATTACTCTAAATCATTTTATTCTGAACTCATAAAGTGAGCTCTGAGCGTGCTCCGAATGAAAAAGGGACAACGAGTTAGAAGCTCTGAGGTGTCTAAGCTAAAAAAGAAGCACGAACTCGACAACTCACACTTAAAAGTAAAGCACCAGATGGTGAATTACTTTTGACAGTAATGAGAGATGACAAAAGGATTGAGACCCTTTCACAATGGGATTTTGATTGGTCGAAAAATTATTTTTTAACAATTATCGTTATATTCGATTTTCGAAATGGCCTTCAATTCACCCAGCGATTGAATCTCTTCTGAAGACTCGAAACGGTGCCCCCGAAGTAGTTTTTTTAAGTTTATCGAAGAGCCAGAAGTCCTGGCTTGGTCCGGAGCTATATCTAAATTTCGTTTTCAGTTACGATACGTTTCATTACTGCTTCGAAGAATATACGATTCTTTATGTTTTTCCAAAAAATTGAGTATTTTTGGAACCAAATGAGGTGAGACGCGTCTTATGCCCAAGTGATTTTCCAAAATTGTTTGAATTAATCCATACGACAGGCCAGCAATGTCGAAAGGGCTTCTAATTGTCAATCTACCATTTTTAAGAACCTAGACCAGCTCTTCATCATTTGATGTTTTTGGCCGATTGGAAATCGGCACGTGGTGTTTCCCAGCACGTAAATGTGAGCTTTACATCACACAATACCAGAATTCCACTCAACATCTGATGCACTACGTACCATTACCCCCCTTCTCCATTGATTCGTTCTAGTTATAGACATAACCAATCATTATTCATGCACAATGGCTTCGATGGCAAATTTCCAGAAGATATATGTTACGTCCTCACAACCTTAAATTCTAATCACGTACATAACAGATTCATTTATTCGAATGACAACATTATCAGGCTATAATTACATCTTCCTCGTCCATCGACAGCAGTGCCCATAAACACATATGTCTAGAAATATATCCAGGACAACGAAGACCCACATGACCTTTACCTTCCACAGGAATGCCCACCATCCATTGCCAAATATAAACCAATTTCAAAGAAAACTATCTAATCAATTAGCGACAACACATTACACAGAACGAACTCGAATCTCTGAAAAAGACACTCCTATAACCTCCTTGCTCAAGCCGAGTGTAAGGATCATAACCTCTTTCTTCCATTAATACATACTCGCACTCGTACACCATATACTCAAGCCGTGGTCCCTCAGAAACTATTCCGTGCCATTAGTTCCGATTAACATGAACGGCATTCAATCGTTTCGGGATAAAATTATTATCTCAACTAAGTATTATAGTGGGCAATTTCCTCTCGATAGATAAAAAGGACTTGGCATCCGGTCGAAGGACGACACGCATTTAATACACACTGAATGGTTTTCATTCGAACTGAGCCCGAGTCCAGAGTGTCGGTCCGAAACAATTGCCGCCTCCATTCGGAAAGTAATCCTTTCGTCCTCTGTCTATGGTTCCCCATCAAGTTAGGCTCTCTGTATAGCCCCTTCGTAGTTGGGTTGTAGTTAATAATGGTATACACACAATGTTAATGCGTTAACATTCAGCGTCGGGTAATTCTCTTAAGGGATTTATGGAACTTACATGCTACAATCGCAATTCAACGCTCACTAACTGCTAGCGAAGCAAAGGGATTGCAATGACTGTTGAGGGCCCAGAGAAAAAAAAAGGGAAAAAATGAAAGCGGAAATGCTTTGTCTGTCGCAATGTCGTAACAAGTATCTATGAGAATAGCAACGAGCAAAAGGACGACAGTCATGGAATAATGTACCAAGGAATAGCAAGGATCCATAGTCATTGCGTGCTGTCGGGTCTATCGAATGAAAGGACAATAGCATTGTGACTGCTGCCGACTGTGAGGGAGATGCTCTTAGTATTATATTTCTCGAGGACGATGAAGACGGCAAGGCTGAGGACGACTAATACCTTTTGCATTAGTCGCTGTTCGGGTATTTTTCTTAACAGAATTCATAACCATAGATTTCACAAAAGAAAACAAAAAAAATACCGACTAAAAAGGAAAAGCACATGGAGGAAGCTATTTTTTAAGGATTTGCCTCTGTTTTACGCTCCGGCTAAGTTTATTAAAGGCACGCCCGCAACCGCGCTGTGCCCGACGCCAAACCACACACAACACACTTAGATGAAAAGGAGCAAACGGAGGAAAAGGAAATGTATTGTATATGTCTGTACGCTCCACAGGGATAATGGAATTTTCCGCTTATTTGTGTATTAATGTCCTTTTTCTCGGCCTCACTCGCATTCATTCCTCGTCCTCCAAATGCTACTACATAAATTTTGATGTGTATAAATATTTAAAATTATTTCGTTCCCAAAAAAATTAAATTTTCGAGAAATAAATCACATTTTAAGCTTTCTAATGGATTTATAGCAGAATGAATGATAATATATCAGATTGGCAATTTGAATAACAAATGGTCGTATCCTACAAAAAAGTTATTAGACACGGACGCGCCCATAGAATGAAGACGCCGTGAGGTTGTGGTTTGGTCCTCCGTTTCTCCTGTCGGCCTTGCTATCATGAGGAAGAAAAAAATATGATTCGAGTACACAAACAAGAAAACTTTTTTGTCTTCCGTTGTTTCCTGCTTTATGAAAACATTTGTTGAATGGTGAAGAGAATTAGGACCAGTCGCACATATATTTCAAATTGTGCAAATAATGACACTTTATGACTGCTAGGCAGGACGAGTTCCTTAAACGAAATACGAATAGCACTGAGGATGTGGGAATGTCTCTATACCTACAGGCTTTTGGTACGAAATTGCTTTGTGCCGTTCGTCAGAGCCTTATTTTACTATTCCTATGTTGAATGTTGATAGGATGGGTAGCAGTTGGACACGACGGAGCAGATGGACTACGGGCGATTGTTGCTGTTTAAGTGTTTTGTGTTCAAGAAGATGAGAGATGATGGTTGTCTTGAATGTACTCCGAAGCGAAAGGAGCAGACAGACTTCCGGGTTTTATTTGTCTTTGTTTTAATTAGTACAACCTACCTGCAATAAAAAGCATTAGAACAGGAACTCTTTGTTGGAGTAAATGTTTTCAAAGTACTTTTGAAAGTAAGTTGTTTAAATTTAGCACAGAAGTATTTATAAAGGGGGGGCAAAATGTTTTAGGAAGACTGTTTGGGTACGGGTCTTCATAATAAGATGTTGAAACAATTTAAGGACGTTTTAAACATTTTTCTAGCAAGCAAAGTGTTGGCCAGTAAAAAGGTGTGTACATATCGTAGTTGTAATTCAAATGTATGGTATAATTTCCCGCGTCAAAATAAACTATTTTCATTTAACTATTGTGAATCAAACTATCGTGAACAGCTTTATGTCGAATTTTGATGATTACTGCATGCTGAAGCAAACCCGTGAAGGGACGGGTTAAGAATATCCCTGCAGCGATACCTCTCGCTTGTCGTAAAAGGCGATTAAAACAAAGGTAAACAAAAATCACTTCTAGGCAATTTAGAAAACACGAAGGTGAGCCTACCATTAAACTGCCCCACAAGTGTGCATGCAAATCAGTGGGTTGACACGACTGGAGATCACCGGTGTTGTAAGAGTAAGATCAAACAAAAAAAAAAGAATATAGAGCATGCCCGTGTCAAAAAAAAAAAATGGTCAAACCGTAGCATTATGGAAAAGAACGCTAAAAGGAAAAGCACTACCCCGCCAGGCACTACTAATGGTCGTGATCCTGGGACGAGCAGCAATGCTCGGGTCAGAGCTGTAGGATGTCCGGGGGATAGCAAAGTAATGCAACGGCGTAAACCACAGTTAAGAGTCGCGAGTTGGAACGTTGGAAGCATGAGTGGTCGCAGCTATGAGCTTGAAGAAATGATGGTTAGAAGGCGAGTAGACATCCTGTGCGTACAAGAGACGAAATGGCGAAACACCGGTAATCGGGCACGTTTCTTGGACGTTAAAACAAAAGCCTACAAGATGTTTTACTATGGATTGGAACAAGGAAAAAACGGAATCGCCATCATCCTTGCGGCAGAGTTACTTGGCAACGTATTAACCATTTCAAAGTCCAGTGACCGTTTGATGGCTCTCAAATTGGTGATGCATGGTGACGTGTGGAACATCGTAAGCGCATATGCCCCTCAAGTAGGATGCGAACAAAAAGAAAAAGATACATTCTGGCTAGATTTCCACAACCTTGTCAAAATCATCCCAAAGAGCTTTTGTTTGTTGGCGGAGATTTAAACGGACATGTCGGGAAGACGAGCGAAGACTATGAAGGCTACCACGGAGGGCTGGGATACGGCACCAGGAACTCTTCAGGTGAAGATATCCTAAACATGTGCAAGTCGTACGGTCTTATAGTGCTAAATACCATGTTCGTCAAACAAAGCCGGCACCTGATCACTTATAGCAGCGGCGGAAATGAAACTCAAATAGACTATCATTTGGTATCCAGTTTCATGAAGCCACGAGTTAAGTTATCCTGGGAGACGCGATCGCCCCTCAACACCGTTTCCTCCTGACTGAATTTTTTATGGATGCGAGAAAGAAGTCAAAGCAGCAAACGAAGGTGTCTGAGAGAATCAAGTGGTATAAGCTGGATAAAGGAAAAGGCGAAGCTTTTATTACCATCATGGAAAACTACCTCTCTTCCATTATCGATAAGGTCGGTAATGAGGAATGCAGAGCACAAGACATGTGGGATTCCCTACAACAATCTGGCCTGGAGAAAGCCAAATCACTGCTCGGAACATCTAAAGGCCCCTGCCAACACGCAAGGAAACCTGGTGATGGACAGACGAAGCCAAAGCAGTGATACACGAAATGAAAATGGTTTTCCAAGCTTGGTCAAAGTGCTCTTCTACTAATAGAGTGGAAAAAGCTCGCCGTGAAAAGGTATATAGATGTTGCAAAGGTTTCGCGAAGAAAAAGTGCGCCCAATTCAAAGCGAAAAGCATGGAAGGCCTCTATCAGGAGTTGGAAGAAATATCGTCTTCCGCGTCTGACAGGAACCAGGCTACCCAGGAGCTTCGACAAAACAATTTGAACAAAGGAGCAAATATCTTTAAGATAGCCGCCCAGAGAAGAAGAAATGCTCAGGAGATTCGTTTCCCAAAGTTTATTAACAATGCTGAAGGCCAACTCCTTGTGGAAGACGAAAAAATTCTCCACAGATGGCGACAGTATTGCGAGGAACTTCTGAACGAACAGTTTTCCCGAGTGTACTTTCCAAGAGCCGCCCCGAATCATGCCGAAATATCCGACATCACAGTCGAAGAAGTTCGGTACGCGGTTAAAAACTCCAAGAAAAGAAAAGCTGTTGGGCCGGACGGGATACCATCTGAGTTCTGGAAAAAATGGGAGACATCGGGTCTAGATGGCTCATGGTTCTTATCTCCAAACTTATGAGAGGCGACACTATGCCTAATCAATGGAGGGAAAGCTATCTTCTTCCTTTGCACAAAGGAAAGGGTGATACGCGAAATTGTGATAACTACCGTTCTGTCAAGCTGATGTCGCACACCATGAAGATCGTTGAACGGGTATTAGATAGCCGACTGCGGAAAATAATACGACTATCTGATGACCAGTGCGGGTTTGTCTCGGGTAAATCAACGACAGATGCAATCCAAAGTATAAGGGTGATTGAAAAGCATCGTGATTCGTCAAAGGACTTGCATATGGTGTTGGTTGATTTCGAGAAGGTCTTTGACCGGCAACCAAGAGATCTTTTATGGGTAGCGCTAAGACAAAAAGTAGTTCCAGAAACCTACGTGCGAGTGATCATGGACATGTACAATAGAGCAACGACAAGAGTAAGATGCATGGCAGGAGTCACCGAAGAGTTCGCAATCAAAGTCGGTGTACACCAAGGGAGCGTCCTCAGTCCACTGCTCTTTATAGCAGTCCTTGATTGCTTGCTTGAAGGAAAAATGACGGACCCCAATGTGCACCAGCTATTCTTTGCTGACGATGGAGCCATTATAAGTGATGATCAGGCGTCCCTACAACGTGCACTTGATGTGTGGGTGGACATTTTTGAGGGACACGGGTATCGTATTAGTTCAAAGAAGACAGAGTATCTGTGCTGCCCGTTCTCTGACCCTCATCAGCCTATTCCAGACATTTACTTGAATAGAAGAGTGCTTCCCAAGTGTGAAAAGTTTAAATATCTGGGATCTATGATTAATAGAGAAGCAACTTGTGATGACGACATCAAACATCGCGTAAGCGTAGGGTGGATGAAGTGGCGGGAAAACTCCGCCATCTTCTGTGATCGAAAAATGCCCCCTAAGCTGAAAGGAAGGCTCTACACTTCAGTTTAACGTCCAGCGCTCACATACGGTTCACAATGCTGGACAATGCACAAAAAGTATGAGAGCAAATTAACGGCCGCTGAGATGAAGATGCTTCGCATGACAGCGGGACTAACAAAGCGTGACAGAATTAGAAGTTCAAAGATCCGAGGAAGCCTCCACGTAAAAGAAACCATCACAAGAAAGATAGAGCGCGACCGACTCAGCTGGTATTGCCATGTTCAAAGGAGAGATCCTTTGAACCCCGTCCAAAAGGCGATATCAATCAACGTTCCAATTTCAACACGCAAAAAAAGCAGGCCGAAAAACAATTGGTGCAAACAAATGCAAAAACACCATCATTTGATTGGCCTCAGCGATTAAGTAATCCCAAACCGGGAAGCCTGCCGCTACTTTCTGAGGTCAAACCGGCGGACCCCACAAGCGGACCAGTAGGAATGCAGTTAAGTTGGAAGGTTATGGTCCTACACTTCTGACCATAACAAAGATGTCAGATTGACGCTACAGAGACCGTAGATTGTATCAAGGGCTCATCTACACTTTTGAGAGAGTTGCAGATAAAGTTCTTTTTTGAAGATTTGAAACGAATTAGTTTTGTCTCTTCTGATACACTATGTGGCTAAGCTGAGACTCACAGAACAAAAACAGTGTTATTGGTGTCCAACCATTGGTGTCAAACCAAGGGCCAGAAATTACTGCAATGCATTAATTAGACGGGTAAAATTCTTCCACGAACAAAAGTTGAGGCAGAAAGTGCTACAATGTGCCAAGGGTAGCAAACACTTTTGGTCGTTCGTGAGAAACGTAAAGAATTCAGCCTCGTCTTCAATTCCCACGCTCATTTACAATGACATTCCAGCTGTCAGTTCTTTAGACAAAGCCAATCTGCTTGCTGCGCATTTCGCGTATAGCTCAACGTTGCCAGATTCCACATGAAGAGATGTTCTTCTGCCCTGGCAAAACCCCTGCGTAAGCTTTTGATCTGTCCTACTCTTCGGGTCTCTTTCCGACTAGATGGAAAACAGCATTTGTCCAGCCTGTCCCTAAAAAGGGCAAATCTTTTTCCACCTCCTCCTACCGACCCATAGCACTAACATCCGTCAGCTTATGAAATATCCAATCTTTGCACAATTTAGGTGAAAGCAAGATCGTTGCGCTTAATATTTCTAAAGGATTTGACAGAGTTTGGCTCTTTTGTCGAAAATGCGTGTTTATGGCATCGATAAATCTCTGCTTCTATGGATTAGAAATTATTTTTCGAACCGTTCAATTCAAGTTTTTTTGGATGGGTTCAAGTCTGATATTCAACAAATAAAGGCTCTGTTTTGTCTCCGACTCTCTTTCTCATTTTTATAAATGATCTATTGTCTGTTACTTCTAATCCAATCCCCTCCTTCGCTGATGACAGCTTTTCATATTCGTTCAAGGACTCACGTCCCTGCCCTTCGGCCGGCAGCGTATGTTAAGTACATTGAATGCCGATCTTGACAGCATAATCGATTGGGGTAAAAATAATAGAGTGGAATTCAATGCTTCTAAAACTCAATGCTGTCTACAATCGTTAAAGCGGACCCGTAATAATCAGTCGTTATCCATGAATGGCGCTTGAGTCGACGAAACCGAAAAACTTTCCATCCTTGGTATGTGTATCAATACCAAACTTAATTGGAATGATCACATATTTGAAGTCGCCAAAAACACGGCAAAATGTCTAGGCTTCCTTAAACGATGCAAGAAATATTTCATCCCCTCCGATTTGGCTTCAATTTATAAGGCCTACATCCGCCCCAAGCTTGAGTATAACGCTCATATCTGGCCTGGCGCCCCTAGGACCTCACTGCACCTACTAGATAGAATACAAGAGCGACCGATAAAACTTATTGGAGATAGTAATATCACAAAGTCAATTGACTCGCTCAAACACTAACGTAATGTGTCTTCCTTGTCACTGTTTTATCGCTAATGCTGGAATGCTATTCCCAGCCCAATTTTTCCTACTCACTACAATCCACAGACATTTAGGACCGATGTGCACCTCCTCTTCCTTTCTCCCTCTATATCTCGGCCCGTGCTGTGTCTTGATTCCGGACACATAACACCTTTTGCGCGCGCAAATTATAAAAAAAAAAAAAACGAGCATCTACGAGAAATCCATTTAAAATACTTACGATTAACTGCATTTTAATGTTAGCAACACTGCAGAAAAAAATTTCTGGTCACAACGGTACGAGTCCTCGAATGCAACCAAGACGAGGTTAAAACTTCGATATTGAAGTTTGATAGGCTTCTAAAGCTGTTAGGTTTCTTGTCAAACTTCGGACAAAGGAGATGCTTTTATTTAACTGACCAAATTACTATTGAATATTTCTTGAATTTCATTTCGAGATATCCTCTGATATGGTATCCAACAAGAAGTGTCATTAGAAATCAAGGGAAAAATAAGTGTTATTTGTCTTAAGTCTTAATATTTTCATTTTAGTCTATTCTTCTGCATAGTGAAGTCTTTTTTCCCAAGGCTGAGAAAAGGTGTCACGCTTCAGCCACGTATTTCTTCGTAAGACGCCTAACGTGCACATTCGCAAAGTCCTAAAATTATTTCTCTTTTGAACTCACAATACGTCTACCCCAAGCCCAAATCCTCGGAGATGGCTCTACACGTTCTCATACATATCTATCCCCTTCACCCAATATACGAGTTTTTTTTCAAAAAATAAGGTGATTTCTTATTTTCATGTTTAAAATATAATAAAAAAAATTCATCAATTTATTTTTTGTTCTCACTCGTGCCAACGCTTTTTTCAAACCTCTCGAAATATTTTCGATATGCGCTTTTTAGTATACCTACAATACCTTGAACTCTTTCAGCGATGCGGTCTTTTCAGCTTTGGGAAAAGAAAGAAGTCGCAGGGGTCAAGTTTGCGGAATACAGTGGCCGAGGCATTATTTCGGTATAGTTTTTGGCCAAAAAATTAGCCACAAGTAACGATGAGTGAGCAGGTGCACTACCGTGGTGCAACAGCTATGATATTTTTTTCCCACCTCCTTTATTTTTCTTCGCTTGTACACTAACGGCTCGTAACTTCAAGATAATATTTCTTATTGACTGAACGACCTTCCGGCAAGAATTCGTGATGAGCCACGCTATTGTTATCGAAGAAAACAGTCAGCAAAGCTTACACATTTCACCGAACTTTTCGAACCTTTTTTGGTCTTTGCTCTTCTGGCTTCCATTGGGACAAATCGGCTTTAGTTCGGGCTTTATTTCAACGTCATAACCCTCTACCCATGCTTCGTGACCCTTTTCAGCAAATCTGGGTCATCATTCACGTCATAGACAGTTCTTAAGTGATGCTATGTGACGGCTCTTTCGGTCAAAATTTAGCAATTTCCCAACAAATTTTATGGTATTAACCAACGGAAATGCCAATTTCCGCCATAACTTCTCTGATACTGATTTCACAATTCTACATAAAATGATCTTCACTGCTTCAACGTTTTAATTCATTGTTGACGTGCTGGAGATTCCTGGGCGAGCAACTTCGTGTACTTGGTGAGTTTTTTGGTGAGGGTAGACTCGCCAAATCCACATTTCAATTATTTACGTTGGAGCAGTTTTTTGATCAATTTTTTTTCATTAACAAAAAATTACCAAGCACACCAAAACTTATCTGCGAAAAACAAATTAAATATCCCAAATTGCTGACAATATCAAGATATGGGAAAGGACATGTGTATCAATATAAAAAATTATAGTTTAAAAAAACTAAAAAACACGCTTTTAGAGATGATCAACTAAAAAGTAACAAATAATTCTTAGCATAGGAATAAAATTACTGCCGAGGAAAGTAATGTCACCGTTCTAAAAGCGTGGGGTGCTTTGTATTACATTTTTAAACTAACTCTGCATTTCGGAATAAAACTAGTGAAAAATTATAACGATTGATATTGAGCAGGTAATTATATAGATATAAATCGTTTGAAAATCATGGTAATGTTGCAGAATGTGTGCGAAAATTGCGTACGGATTTTGGAAGAAGAGAAGCACCGTCAGCTCCGTATGTTCATTATCTTGTGAAAAAAAGTGAAAGAAACTGGCATCCTCATCGATAAACTAAAGCGTGAAAAGCCAAAAACAGTGCGTACACCCGAGAATATTGCTGCTGCGGCAGAAAGTGTGCGTGAAGCGCCATCAACATCAATTCACCGTCGTTCTCAACAATTGAACATTTCGGAGACATCATTGAGACGAATTTTGCATAAAGACCTTGGTATGACGCCATACAAAGTCCAATTGGTTCAGGAGTTGAAGCCAACTGACCATCCAATGCGTTTTCGCTTCGCTAAGTGGGCCTGCGATCGACTTACAGAAAATGCCGATTTTGCCAAAAAAAATCATCTTTTCAGATGAAGCTCATTTTGATCTTGGCGGGTATGTAAACAAGCAAAATTGTCGCATTTGGGGCACAGAAAACCCGCACGCATACATTGAAAAGCCGGAGCACCCAAAACGAGCCACTGTTTGGTGGGGATTTTGGTCCAGAGGCATAATTGGACCATTTTTCTTCGAAAATGAGAAAGGAGTGGCCGTTACAGTCAATGGCGATCGTTATCGGGCCATGTTGAACGAATTTTTGTTCACAAAAATTGAAGAGGAGGATATTGGCAACATTTGGTTTCAACAGGACGGCGCTACGTGCCACACAGCCGAAGCTACACTCGATGTTTTGCACCCTGTTTTTGAAGATCGCATTATCAGCCGCAGAGCTGATGTCGTTTGGCCACTTCGGAGCTGCGATTTGACACCGTTGGACTATTATTTGTGGGGTGCCGTCAAAGATAAGTGTTACGCCGACAAGCCAGAGACAATTGACGCTTTAAAGGACAATATTCGTGAAGCCATTGGTGAAATACAGCTGCACACAATCGATAATGTGCTTACAAATTCGACCGATCGTGTAGGCTACTGCATGGCCAGCCGAGGCAGCCATTTGAATGAAATTATTTTCCATTATTAACCGGAAGGATTGTACTTTCAAATAAAAAAAGAAATTTGAGAAAATATTCAGTAGTTTTTTTTATAGCATTTTCAAAAAAAAAAAATTATTTGGCGGACCCTTTATAAGCAACGAGACATAGTGGTTTAACCGTCTTTGTGAACAAGTCTTATGGATTGTTTCGTAATCGAACCATTTCATCTAATGCTTCACTATTACATGGGGTTCTTCCAGTTAATTTTGAGCAATCAAGTTCTTCAATTCGAATACCGTCCAAGGATCTTCCACGACTAAGTGCTACATAAGCTTGTTCAGCAGCAAACAGCCGTGAGCCTAAATAAATTACTGCATGATCAACTGTACAACCTTGCATCTTGTGGACGGCCGATGCCCAACTCAAGATTAATGGCAACATTCGTCTCTCAACAGTTCCATGACTGTATTTTGCTGGGAACTGTATCGATATTGGTTTAATTAGGTGAACACCATCTGAACCGAAATCGATACGGACTGACGGAATGTCTTCGGCATATACTTGATCCCGGTGAAAAATTGGCCAGGTAATTTCTGTAATTAAACCCATATTACCATTTACTAAACCTTTCGACACGTCAATATTAGACCTTAACATCACTTTAGCTCCTACGAATATTTTCAATACTTAAGGGAGACCTCCTGTTTTATTGATATCATTTGGTACCAGAGAATCTAAGTCTTTATTACCTAAATTTCGTGTAGCATCAATGAGTTGGTCTTGCGCTTTTATTGTATAAATAACTATCCCTTTATCCTCAAAACTCTGAAGAACCTTTTCGTTATGTCTAGCAACTTGGTCATTTGTTGGATAGATCCTTAACGCTTTTTCAATCGAGAACTTATTATATGTATCTGTTGACACTTTTCTGAGAAGAATTTCAAGATGCTCAGGCGTCAATTTTCCAACTCTTAGGGCGTTTAGCATATCTATAAATGTCGTATCTCCTTGTTGGCGCATGTTTTGTTGGAGTTCAACCAGAACATTTTATAATATTTTTTTCCGAGTATATATGTATACATACATATAATATCATTTTTCGCACACTAAACGACCTTCACCAACCGAATCGTACTTTGAAATGTCAACCGAATTTGAAGTTTCCCTCAGTACGAGAGAGTTCCTAAACATTTTCTCAATGCATCCACCAATGAATGTGTTTACTCTCAATTTGTGAATGCGTGAACCTCAAAATGTACATAAATGTGTAAGCTCCGATATGTGAATGTATGTACTGTCAACAGATCAAAAAGTAGAAAGTAGTTCTACTTTGTTCGTTGAAGTTCATCCATTCGTCGGCTATGGGCCACTTCCCATAAGAATGTGTATAGGTATGTATTCTATTTTGCTCTCAATTGAAATCAACGGAGGATGGATCAACGGATTCTAGCTCTATCTCTCTTACTCTCATGCAAAGGATCCCAAAAGAAATTCATGAATCCTGGCGAACCTAATCAGGATAATTGGATATTTTGTTCGAATAATTGTATTGTCCTCGGTCTTTGACAAGTGTGCAAAGTTTAAACCAAATCTGATCACTTGAAGTAGGGCAAAATCGACCCCAAAGAGTCAGTTACAAACATACAGGTGAAACTAATAAAAGCGTATTAAAAAAAACAAAAACTTAAAAAATCGAATGGAATTCTAAAAGTCGCCTTATTTTTCGAACGAATCTCGTACACTTAAGACCCTCAGGGACGTAAAAGATCAATTGGGGGACAAGGTATCTTAGAAATTGATGTTCCCTTCTGAAATATGCGAAATCACGGAGCTGGCTTTGACTAAAGTATACGCTTGGGCCACTACTATTTAAACGTAAATTCAGAGAAAACTTCAGAGAAATCATGAGTCTGTTTGGTGCTCTTGCTCGAGCCCTCTTGGAATACTGTGACAAAGTATGGTGTCTTTTCTGTCAGGGGCATATTGATAGGGTGGAAAGAGTTCGGGAAACATTTCCTAAATTCGCATTTTTCAAAATGCGCTGGAATTTTTTTACCCGAATATAAAACCAGATGCCGACTACTTCATATAGCTGAGCTTGCAACTAGGAGAAAAACAATGATATAATGGCTAAAAAGACCATGCCTGTTGGCCATGATTCCTATAGATGCAAGGAAAGAAAATAAAAAAGGATATGAGAAGCCCGAGGAGTTTTGTCAGGCTCGGACCCATTTGAAATACACATATCGAAACTGTGAATCTCCTGCAGAAATAGCTCCAAAAAAGTCCTCCAAAACTTCCTACGTTAGCTACGGCTAACTCATTTTTCTTATTCTTATAAGGCGGATAGGAAAAGCCCTAAGAGCATAACAGACACATTTATTGCTTCATTATACTGCCAGACAGAATCCCACTGACGAGAAACACCGCGAAATATGTATAATACAATTTTAATATTCTAAATGAATGTCTTACTTCATGGCATCAAAAACAGACGTTGATTACGTAAGTAGACCAAATTAATCAGGTGCAAAATATTTAGGGAAATCTATTTCATCTATATGATATTAAAACATAGGACCTTCTAAACAGAATTCGGTAGAATTGTAGAAACCTTCAGTATGCTACTTCGCAACCAGACTCGGCATGTCGTTTAACAGTCACTGCCACAGAAGAAAATCTGCACCTCTTCCTCTAGGAATGATCGTTGCCGGCAGCATGCAAGTTCGGTGTCTTAAGTCGCTTACCCCGGTCTAGCCAATATAGTCAACGTTTTCAACTCCAAAACTCTTTTAGACCCAGGTAAAATTAAGCTCGTCATCAAAACCTCTCTTTAGTGCCAATTGCACTTGGTATGTGATGTAGAGATTGAAGGAGAGGTCCTTCCACTATTTCTGGCAGATAGATACATAGACCGTAACACTTAAAACAATTTTTATTTTTATTTCACGCAAAATGAAGTGGCAATTGTTATGCATAGGCCATATTCCTGTGATCGTCTCGAACAGGCGCACCAGAATTTTGAGTTCATTCGAGCTGACCTAGATGGATGAATACCTTTTTCCTCTTACTTATCAAAAGTTATCGCAATGGTAGTTGGATGGATTACCCTTTATTTTATTGATTTTCTCATAAAACCACAGCACAATCAAAACAGCAAAAGTTCGACTTTTGGTGGAAATTTCCTGACAGCACAATCAGAGAATGCTTTACTCCTTCCAGGAGTCTCCCTACATCACATCATGCACCTAATCGCCACGATTAATAAAACAACCCCTTCGTACGAAGATATGTTTACAAGTCTCCCAAGGGATATCCCTCTAAGCGCATCGATTTGTATCCTGTCACGCTGTTACCCAGCAAACTAACACAAATCTTCAACAATTTAAGACCGTAGCAGACAAGCGTTAATACATTAATTGTTACATAAAACTATAAATATGTATCTGCAACCCCTATTAATACGGATTTACGGAGGTGGTTAACTTTTGTGTTGCCTCTTTGGAACATGTGTTGTATGTTAGTTCTGCTTTAAGGGCTAAGTAATAAAGCGAGAGGTAATTGGTAGCTTTATGGAGTTAAAGGGTGATACATTTCCGACCATAGTCATAGACATTAAAATCGAACAGTTGGTGGTTGTGAGGGATTCTGAATCTTCCATTGATCCAAGACGCAATGCCTATTTTATAGCCCTCGGTTTATTTACCCTGGCAAATACCGGAGGCGCAACTTGTGTTTCTGTGATAATGGAACATTGGATACTCCAGGTGTTGTGCTCTTTGTTTCCTCCACTTCATGTGAGAGAAATGGATTGTGGCATATTTCGTTCTTTGTTTTTAATCCATCTTATCAAAAACGACGAACGACAAAGGTATCTCGATTAAAATGAAAAACCCATACTCTGCATACAATATGTATATTTTGGTCCTAGTGTTCGAAGTGTGGGAAAGGAAGGGAAGTTTCATCACATTTTCAATTAAACGTAACCGAAACCGCAATTATTTAAAAGGAGTGTCGGGGAGTGGAAGCAACGCGACATCTTTTCACAAAGGAATACATTTATTCCTGCATTCATATTTGGGTAAATATGAATCAATAAATATCTTCAAGCGGTTCCTTTTCATCAACGAAAAGTCGTAAATTTGAATGGGACGCTGGATATCACCGTACGACGACTAAAGAGTGGAATTTGCATTTTAAAGGAAAGTAATGAACGCCGAAGCCAATTATCATTTGGAATTCCGTTCGTTTGTTTTGCTTGCCATTAGTACACTATCACCTTAAATCAGGTTGTCTTACCCACTTTAAAGGGCAATACCATTACCAAAGAACCAACCTACATTCCTTGCTATTCATTCGACATACCCACATCGAATAAGCCGAAATCCTTTGAATTCGAACAAGCCAAAAACGATATTGAAATCGAAGAACGAAGTCGTTCTTGTGACAAAGAATTCTCTCCAGCCTTACCTGCCTTAAGTCACGTCGATTTCGAAATTTCCATGCATCCCATCCTCATTACACGAATCCAAACATGCAGGGAATGTTTTCAAAGCAACTTTGTCAGGATTCAATTTATGTCCCATTACTCAATATCGATTTGTACCGATTGCATAAGCGTTTTTGCCTTAAGGCCGATAATATTCATTCATATGAAAAAAAAAATCGACTTATTGACATGACTTAGTCCATTAACTGAATGGGATATTGAAATTCAATACGAATGCCCTGTCAGGACAAATGAAAGGAGTCCAAGCATGTCTCTGGGAAATAATCCATTTCAATTCAATTTAATTAAGTAATTCACGACAGATTAGTTGGATTGGTAGTTTATTGGTATCTACAAAGGAGAGAGATGTGGAAGGCTTAAACTGAGATTTAAGGTCTTGTTGCTAAATCTTGTTGCTAGACTACATGGAACTAATGAGGTCAAAAGGGGTACCTTCGGTGTTCATTTGTAATTTCTCTATAAGTGGAGAAGAAGAAGAAAAACTGTTTTTATTTTATGGGCCTTAAACGTCATGGCCAAAAACTAATTTACTAAATTAAACCTGGCGTGAGATTAAAAAATCTCCACAAAGTCCGTTGATGGTAGGGGAATTCATAAATTCATCAATTGCAATCTGGCTAATCAGGACCTGGTGAAGTATAATGTAAACCTTCGAAAGTACTTCGACAATTTATAGATAAAGTTTAGACGCAGCTTCATAGCTGGGAATAGAACTAAGGACTAGAGATATGGACAGATGAATCCTGTAAGTGAGTAAATCACTCTCCGGAAATGGATCCTTCGTCGCAAGACACGATACGAAGCAAAAAATCAGCAGCAAGGAATGACCACCAGTTCGGTTATAAAAAAACTGTTCGATGTTTCTCGGTCTCAACTTGTATGGCATCTAGTTTTCTTGCTCTTGAGCTATTCCCCAGGTTTTTAAACTTTGAGCACGGGCTTGCACGTAATCAATGAATATACAAGTTGTTGTTACGTTTAACTTATGTCTTTATCCTGTAATGCAAAATCACCACTTTTATAGCTTTGAAATAGATCGCAATACGTTCTTTGCTGACAGAAGCCTAACCATAATATTTATGATCTTTCAACTTGCCCTAGCCACAGATTTCCCAATTGAAAGCGAAAACCATAACTCTCCGCTTGTGACGCTTGACTCGAAGATCATGGTATTCATGCGCAAAAAAAAAATATTTGGCACCGATGAAAATTTGCAAATGTATCGATAAGGAATTGTTGACAGATATCCAAACCTACGTGCCTACATTTCTGACCAGCGTTGACCGTTAGCGCCATCTACTTGACAACGGCGGACTTTCCTTTGTACACCTGCTTGGCTTCATAGCATGTAGAGGGCCAGAGACGACGCTTTTCAATCAGCTAATACAAGGTACAAAATACAATATTCACCCTATCGTTATAATTTTTAATTTTCATTTTTGCAAATGACGTCGTACGTCAATCATATTTGACATCTGTGAACTAGACAGATGCTGTATACAAACAGTCAGGCAAAGGAGCGCTATACACAGTGTTTCCGTACAAAGTGCAAACGGTTACGTCAATAAGCAAACTCTTCTTTTCTAGGGCACTGAAAATCCACGTGTGATGCACAAAGAGCCATTACATCCACTCAAAGCCACTGTGTGATGCGGCGTTCACAGGGACGAGTGATTAGGTCGTATTTTATTAAGGACGACATCGGCCATACGGTTACTGTTATTGGCGAACGCTACAGGGCAATGATGAACGACCAAGTTACGGCAACTGCCGGAATTGGATAAGCGGGGCTTGGTGAACGTGTGGTTTCAACAAGACGGTACAACCGCACACACAGCAAGAGCCACAATGGATATTGTGAAGGAAGCGCTTCCTGGTCGCGTAATCTTGGCGATTTGGCATGGCTAGCAAGATCGCCCGATTTAACCATCCCAGACTTCTCTCTTTGGGGCTACTTCAAGTCGCGGGCTTATGCTAACAAAACTCAGTCAATCCCAGAACTTAAAGAGAATATTCGACCGTAATGTGAAAAGTTAGTTATCACCAGAAATCTTGTGAAAAGTCATGGAAAATGCGATCAAACGGGTACTAATGTGTATCAACACTGACGGCAACCACTTGATATCGGATATAATCGGACATCAACTTTTTCGTTTAACAAAAAAAATTGGAAAGGTCCAAGTGAAAATTTCCATCACTTAAAATAATTTTCTTTTATTTAGTAAAAAAAAAGTAATTCAAAAACAAAATTGGATGATTAATTTTGCGCCACCTACTTTTATTGTCGATTCCAAGTTGCCTCTTAACCACACCCCACTGAAGACATTCATCCAACATCCAACACACCACTCTGACCCATGGTGCACACGTAAGCTATACAAACAGAACAAGGAAGAGGTTACGACTAACAATCGCTGATCTCTGATATCTTAAGACTCTGACTATATAGACTAGAAATACTATCGGATTTGAGCTGCTATCTTTCCATTGATATCACCATTCCTGAATTCTTAAGATTTATTCGACGCCAAAAGGCACACGGACTTATACAGGACGGAAATACAAGGCTTCTTTACTAGGAATCACACACACCATAAGGGTCTTAAATGCAAAAGAAAAAAAGTCTTCTGAAGAAAAAAGGAAGAGCATGATCGAAAAAATGGTGAAATGGTTGCACAGGTATGAAGTTCGTAAATTTTTTTTTCATAGAAAAAAACGGAAATAACAATACTGAAAATATGAGTATGGAAAGACTGCCTTGACTCTTCCATTGACTAGGATTAGCCAACACTAACTACAGCTGGCCAAAGATCGTTCTGATTGGGGGGACTTATTGGTCAAGTCCAGGTCTTCACCAATATTGATATCAAACAAGATAGGATCAGCTCGCCGGGAGCCAAGCTACAATTCCAATCTTCTACCTTCAATTTTGTAAACTTTTACGTGGTCTCAGGAACCTTGGAAGCTAGGGTTCTAATACCGGTCGCCATGAGCTCAGAATCATATATTCTATAACACGGATAGACAGGAAAGCCTTTGCTAAGTCTTCCCTAAAACAGCTTTGAAGGTTGAAGACTAAAACGATTTACAGAAGGGAAGGAAGGACTCTACAATACACAAGAGATCTCATAAGTTTTCTCAGCCACTCAATAGCGTATGCAGATAATTTAGTAAAAAAAAACAAAAATTGAATTCCAAAAGTCGGGGAGAACTGAGGGAAATTCACGATCATTGGACAACAGGGACAACCATTAGGAGGGGTAAACGTGCTTAGATTTCTTAGCAATAGACATAGACGCGGTATAACAAGGAATCTGCTTTACAGTGGGGTAAATACAGGGTGCGCCATCTCATATGGGTCACTGTAAATTTTGAATAACTTCAACAATTCTCAACCGATTATGGAAATTCAAAAACCTTTTTTCAACTTAGACCTTTATAATTTATTTTGATTAATTTCTGAAAACAGTATCAAATTAATGACCGCCTTTATTGCCGATGCAAAAATGGAGTCGTTTTCGCGCATTCTCCATGACATTTTCGAGCATTTCGGTCGAAATTTCTGCGATTTCCGCACGAATGTTTCTTTTGAGCTGTTCTATTGTCTTCGGGCCATTAGCATACACCTTGCTTTTCAAGTATCTCCAAAGAAAAAAGTCTGGAGGAGTTTTGGGACCACATAATGGGCCAACATCCACCGATATCGATCGCCATCCACTGTATCGCTAACTTTGAAGAAATACGGTCCAATGATGGTTTTAGCGCATACACCGGACCAAACAGTAACTTTTTGATCATATAGGGGCTCTTCGTGAATAATGTGAGGATTGTCGGTGATGCGACAATTTTGTTTATTAACTGAGCCAGAGAGCGTAAAATGTGCCTCATCGGTCATCAACATTTGCTACCAGAACTGCGGCTAAGCATTCTTCAATGCATCGATATTTTGTGTGCATGCCAAGCGCCGTGGCTCATCTTGTGGCAAAATTCTTTGAATTATCTGCACTTTGTATGGAAACAAGTAAAGATCATCCTTTAAAATTCTCCGCAAGGTGGTCCCACTGATGCCTAACTGCTGCGAACGGCGCCGATATGATAAACTTGGGTCTTCTTGAAAACTGGCTTTCACAGACTGAATAGATGAGTTTGAACGCCGCGGACGTGGCCTAGGTTGCTCACAAGGACGCAACACGATCACGATATTTTGCACGATACGCACGTTGGGTTAGCACAATCGAGCGTTCATTTTTAATGAACATTGAAACTATTTCCGCACGTTCTTTTGGTGTGAAGCGGTTCATGGTTAAAATTGTACTAAATTGACGTTTCCAAAATGCTATGACATATGAAAATCGGTTGACAATTGTTGAAGTTATTCGAAGTTTACATTGACCCATATGAGATGGCGCACCCTGTATCATATGCTACATGGCCTTAATAACGCCATCTATCGCGTATGGTCCGGTATGGTTTTATGTATGGAAAAGATTTAGGAGTTCGAGAGGCAACCCAAGAATGCAGAGAAGAGTCCCAGTTGACTAATTATTATCCTCATAAGATTCTATATCGGCCTAAATAGAGTCGAACATTTTATCGTCTAAATGACTCGCACATTGCAGGGAACTGACGACAATAACCTGATCTTTGGAGCTTACTACACCAATTATAGATACCATAAGAGCATACTCCGATCGGTCAAAGGCATTTCACCATATTGATTCCGAAAGATTAAAATAGAGTTGGTATACAGATAATATTCCACCACACCGGGACAAATGCCAGGGGAAAACGGCTCATCCGTGACGGGTAGAGGTTTTTGACAATGCTCATGAGTCATACGTTTTAATACCGCATCGGATCTCGCCGATGTTGCTAAGCAATACGCCGAGTTAAAGTGGTTGGCGAGATCCTCCTCACATCTTCCCTCGTAACTTAGTTTAGGGTGAGCTAGCTAAGGGCGTCATCATACTTAGATGAACCTGAGATCTGACTGAGTTCTGCTTGCTTGTGACGTCACAGGTGTGCAGAGTGAGATGGCAGAGCCCAATCGCCGAACGACGCAGTCAGGAAGGTGACCACTCGAAACAAAACACACGAGTTTTAGCCAACTTAATTATATTTAAGATTAGAGTCAAGCAAATTAAGACAGGTTAAGCTTTAGAATAAGAAAAAAAAACGTGAATCTAGGCTTTTTTGCAAAGTTTTCCGAAAAAACCAAATTTTAAAATATAATTATATGAAAACAGAATAGATAACGTTAAGCAGCACTAGTAATATAGAAATTATGAACCAGTGTTCCGCGCTCGGCTTCAATTGCACAAAAGAAACCAAATCTGCAGATACCTTTTGCTTAAAATTAGGTTTATAAAGATGTGGAAGGGCCATATAACAGCCGCCGTAGCTTATCAGTATATAAAACCATAATAAAAATGTTGACGATTTTTAAACGTCATTTTCAAAATTTGTAATACACGAGAAAATTCGAAAAGTCCATTTTATCTTCTATCTAAAACTGTTTGTTTTAAGCAGAGTTGATTTTATACATTTTTTTAAAGTCCTTGGAAACCAATCGGATTTCTATTCTTGAGCACTATTTTTACATTTTAGATGCCCAAAATGGACAAATGGAACATTTGTTGATTTCCTATCAAAAATTTCACAAGAACTGTTCACATGAGGCGAGAACATACGCCCAGGGGATAACGAAAGTTATAGATGGACAGTAAAAAAGTAATTTCTTCGAACTTTCTACATAAGCCAGACTGTGTTATTGTCTCACCTTTACTCCCATTGGATGGCGTACCTTTGGGACCGATGTGGTATATACCGAACACCTTACCTCTACATCTCTGAAGCTTTTCCGTATTCTTCCCAAGAAAACATACAATAAGGCAAGGTGTCTGTCTGACAATACAATAAAAAATAAAATTTTGTAGCCGTCTGTGGCATCTCCACTGAGAAAATGAGATTGACATCATCCTGCCAATCTGCCATCTGGTCAAGCGTCTGCACGAGTAGGAATCCGAAACAACTTGCTTGATTTTTCCTGGAACTGTTGCTCAAACAGGATAATTCCATCGTTCACATAAGTTAAGCTTAGTATCAGAAGCAATAGAGATTGTGGTGCCAAGGGCCACCAATTCATGGATATTACGATTATTGGACAGCACATCCCAGGCATTAACGTAAACCCAATTATCCTGGTACGCAAGGCTTTTACTAAATAGAAAGAAATCATCACCAAATTCAGTTTCACATTCCCTAATCATGTTCACTTGCCACCCATGTACGCTCCGATTGTCATGTCCTGGAATCAAATTACAAATGATCAACATGATGAACGCCTTCCCCTGAGACCATATGTATTTCCTGAATAATTCAGAGAGCTCCTTTCGTTGTGTTTTACGCAAACAATACGCCTCAGACTACTCGTATTCACAGCTCGTCAGCTCGCACCTCCTTTGATACGAATAAACGTGCGAAAAGCTTGCATTCTTCTCCACATTCTAAGGTACCTACAGGTGTAGCTAGTGAAAACGTTCGCTTACATCCTACACCACGTCCTCATTACGCTATATCGCCGATGCTTGATTTTGTGTGAAAATTCCCAAACACTCTAGAGAGTGTACCAATATTTGTATGTGTTCTCGCGCGAAAATCAACAAACTGAAATGGTTAACCATCATGATGGAATGCCACAAGAGCAATACTCGCGTAAATGAATCCCATACTTACGTAAGCAGGGTGGAAAGTGCTCCTTCTTCTTCACATCTCACTGTCGGCTTTATTTTCGAAGGAAATATAAACCTTCTACCGCAGAGACGGACGGCTGTGGCAAGAGTTTGGAACGGAACAAAATAACAACAGCAGACGTACTCGTAAGTTTGCTAATATTTTTACCCCTTACGACTGCCGAGCGAAACCACTCATGCGTTTAATTAAGATGTTTTACCGCTCTCTTTTTTATATCCTAGATACTTATACATATATCTACGTAGTAGGTATGGATGTAGATAAACTTCATTTCATCGTTTCGTAGCAGACCCAGTCGTTATTTATTCAACTTCGAAAGGAGCTGCTTGGTCCCTGTTGTGGTTTAGAGATTTTGAAATTTATTCGACGGACCTATTTAGCAGACACCGTGACTGATGACGATTTGTGCTTCAGCGCTTGACATGGGACATACGCACATAAAGAAAGTCAACAAGATGGAAGTGGTTTCGCAAATGTGTCCTTAGTAAACCGAGGATAAACTAATGCGTAAGTAGAAGCCACGGTTAAGTAAGTCGGTTAGTTGTGCGATGACAACTTATAGAACATGGTATGCCAGAGTATGAGGTGATACAGCGGGAGGTGAAACATCTTAATATACTTAACTCGTTTTACGTTCAAGTAAGGAGTTATTAAAGATCTAACCGCACCAACGGTGGTGCGAAATGCGGAGGCAGACTTAAGCAGTAACGTTATTTGATAGTATAATCTACGAGTGTATATGGATCATAGTTTATTGCATTGGCTTTTGACGCTGAAGGCACGCAGTATTCAACTGCAAGTTCTCGAAATCATATTTCGAGCTGTTTCTCCTCAGCCTGTTATTATAACTTGTCAGAAAAACCTTGCCAAAACCTGTTGTTATAATTTTCTGGGAAAAGCTTTTCTGAATTCACTGTACAGAGTCGACAGTAAACTGAATCGGACACAATATAAGTGGTTGGTAGAAGGTCAGATCGAATAATAAAACAGTAATATGATTCGAAACGCCCTAACTGTTAAATGGAATTTTTTTTTATACGGTTCGTGCAGGTTCAAGAGTGTACGCCCTTATGGTGTTTGTAACACAACCTGGACGGGGTGCAGATGGTTTGTGTCGAAGATGTACAATCGTTACTCTCCGGGGGTGGTTGTCCTAGATAGGATTTTTGAGAGAATTTACTGAATTTGTCGCGTTGTTTGTAGTTCAGAGTAACTCTTTTGTTTCCATGTCGTTTAAGTGTTATATTGAAAATACATACACAAGTATGAAGTTTGAAGTTGAATTACAGGATGGAGGCCTTTCTAAAGCAAAGAGGTGTTAAGTAAACATTTTGACCCCCCAGGCACGGCTTGATTTGAATAAATTCATTGCTGACGTGAATTTGTTATTTTTGGTAACTTTTCTTTAAGACTCCTTTTAATCAATGCGACCTTTTTGGAACTTGTGTATACTTTAGCTCAGAAAGGTTTTAATCAGTTATTTTAACAATTTACGGTTATTACGAAACATGCAACCAACTAAGCTAAAGAAACAATTCTTCGGCTTGAGAATCACAAGGTCGCAAGAATCGACTAATACCATAAGAAGTAATAACAGAGAAGTTAGATCGGTTCATCAAGCGATTATCAGAGGATTATCGCTGACCTCAAGTTTCTTGCAAGATGTTGTTAAATATTTTCTTTAAGGGATTGACATCATATTTCAATAATCGCAGCTTACCAGTGTGACTCCAGGAGCAACCGTTCGACGAGTGAGCAGATTTTCACTATACGACAGATTTCAGGAAAGAAATGGAAATTTCACGAAATTGTGCACCTATTATTCTTAGATTTGAAAAGGGTGTAATGTGTATCAAGTCCATGTATGGTTGGGAATCCGAAAAAGTTGGTGAAGTTAATAAGAGTGTACCTAAAGGGAAACAAAGGACAAGTTAAGGTATGAAATACCTTATTTACATTCGAGATACGTTAAGGATTAAAACAAGGAGACGTCTTATCACCACTTTTTTTATATTTAGTGCTATTATATGGGATGATCCCTTCAGGAAAATTTAGGAAATTACTCCCCCTCGAGCATATATTGACGATCCGGATCTTCTCGAAGATAAAGAGTTAAGAAGATCGCAGAAAGTCAATCGCAGAGACAATTCCTTAAGCCCGCTTCCTGAATAACAGTCATCGCAACTGCGGCTTCGTGGGCCGATGCGTTGTCTTGGTGAAACAGCACTCCAGCTCGCAGTTTGCCGTGCTTTTTTGTTTAATGAACTTTCGCTATCTTCTTATTTGGCCTGCGTAGTAACTTCCCGAAATATTATTCCTTCAGCGTCCCAAAAAACTAATGCCATAATCTTTCCCACCCCAGAGACGTCGAATTTCTTTGGCATCGATAAGGAGGCTTGCAGCCAAGTCATCGCTTGTTGTTTGGTTTCAGAATTAAAATGATGAATCCAGGTCTCGTCTATGGTTACGCAACGTAACAAAAAATTTACCTGATGTGCTTGGAACTTTTCGAGGTTCACCTTCGATATGTCGACTCGTTTTTTCTTTTGCTCGTCGGTTAACATGCTCGGCATCCGACGCGCAGAGACCTTTTTCATGTCCAGTTCGTTCGCAAAGACTCTTTCAACGCTGTCATATGAGACCCAAGCTTTATGCTTCATGAGGGACGTGAATGGGCTTTCTTCACGATGTTCATCTTCAATGGATGTTCTGCCCAACTTAAACTCCTTAGGCCAGCGTGCTACTGTGGAATATAGAGGAGCAGAGTCCTCCAATGTATTCACCAAGTCGCTGTGTATGTCTTCGGTAGACAATTTCTTCTAGCAGAAGTGCTTAATTACAGCTCTACTTTGTTTTTTCTCCATTTTGATGCCCTGGGAATCGTGGTCTATTTATATGATTTTTTGCGCTAACTTAGTGGGTAGATAAGCAAGTAAAAAAAAAACAATGTATGCGGACTGGAAATGACCGATTTTCATTACTTTTGGATCACCCCGGGCGTCTTTTGGTATAACCTTCACCCAACCCTTTCAACCCTTTCTCCTCAATCTTAGCTAATCTCCGTCCTTTCATAGGTTTTTGTAGTTTTGGAAAGAGAAAACAAAAGGACGCAAGGGGCCTAGTCCGGTGAATAGGGCGATTGAGACATGATGACAGTACTGTTTTTGGGCAAAAAATTACTAGGTGCACAACTTTGCTTCCGCCGTTTTCTCCCCAAAATTTGAGGCTTTAATGAAACAAATTGGTTACACATGTATCATTCAAAGTATTTTCCATCGCTGGCCACTACTTTTTTCCCATCTTTCGCGCAGTGTACGAATCACGCTTCGAAAAAATCATCTTTTGAAGCGATCCACGAATCGATACAATTTGTGACTTCTTCATGAGATCGGAAGTTTTGGTCAGCCAGGCCAATTGATCGAAACAGGTTATAGTCAGAGGGAGCAGTGTCTGGAGAATACGGCGGGTGGGGTAGGACTTCCCATTTTAACGTTTCCAGGTACGTTTTGACCTCTTTTGCAACGTGGGGTCGAGCGTTGGCGTGCTGCAAAATCACTTTCTCGTGCCTCTCGCTGTATTGTGGCCTTTTAGTGCTCTGCACAAACGCATTAATTGCGTTCGATAACGAGTACCTGTGATTGTTTCACTTGGTTTTAACACCTCATATTACACGACGCCGAGCTGGTCCCACTCGGGATATTCGGTTTGGCCGTCGACGTGGAGCATGGCCGGGATATCCGGGACACAACGTCTCTTGGTTTCAACTCATACGGAACCCAAGTTCCTTCTTTCTGAGGCCTTGAGACGTTTTGAAAAGGCTTGCTGTGTCACTCCCACTGACCGTGCCAATTCATTTTGAGTTTAACGCGAATCTTCATTCAGCAATGTCTCCAATTCTGCATCTTCGAAAAATTTCTCTCTTCCACCGGTCTTCGACATTAAAATCACCGATCTTGAAGCGTTGAAACCACTCACGACACGTTCCTTCACTAATAGCGTCCTCACCATACGTATCTGAGAGCATTCAATGAGACTCAGTCGTCATTTTCTTCATATTGAAACAAAACAGTAACACCTCCCGCAAATGATGAGAGCTCGTAAACTGACATTTTCAATCGAGAACAGATTTATGATGCAGACACAAATCGACTAATGTTTGAATGGTGTTCTGTTAACCGAGGTCCAAGCCAACTGCCTGACGTCTGCGATCTGTTTTTTTTTTCGACCGCTACTTACCGTTATCGCCATATATCGGCAAACGGCTGAAGCAAAGTTGTACACCTTATACGCCCAAGCAACGATGAGTGAGCAGGTGCATTATCGGGTTGCAACCGCCATGATTTTTTTATCCCACAAATTCTGAAGTATTACTTCAAGCAAAAGACGCAGAGCTTCAAGGTAATATTCCTTAATGAACTTATGACCGTATAAGGCAATAACTCATGACGAACCATGCCACTGTAATTGAGGAAAACAGTGAGCAAAACTTTAATATTTCAATCTCAGCTCAGTCGCTGTCATTGAGATGATTGAGCTTTAATTTCGACGTCATGAGCATGTTTCGTCACCAGTGATGACCCTTTTCTGAAAATCTGGGGTCACATCCACGTCGTTCAACAGCTCCTGAGCGATGCTCATGGGATGGTTCGTTTGTCAACGTTTAGCAATTTCGAAATAAACTTTGCTGACACACTCAAATCATCTGAAAAATTGTTATGGCATGAGTCAGCCGATATTATCAGCAACTTCTTCAATAATGATTTGACAATTCATTGCCTCAACGTTTTGATCCGTTGTTGGCATCGACGTGTTTTGGCGTCCAGAGCAAGAGCTCGCACCACTTACATATGCACATTTTCTCTTTGTTTATTAGGTGTGCAACTAAGTTCTCGCTGTTTTGTTTATCAAAAGATGACTCCAGTAGTAAGGTGACGTATCCAAAACGTCATGAACCAAGCTTAGTCATATGGTAAACAAACCGCTTTGACACATTAGTGATTTTGCTTTTGCGTCATATACTTTTGGTTGTGTGAAAATGTCTGATTTTATGCCAAATAATCGACTTTTGCGGGAAGTATTACTTTTCTTCTTTCATTCTAAGAAAACGGCGGCTGAAGCGCATCGGGAACTCCAAAAAGTTTATGGAGGTGCTGCTCTAAGTGAAACAACGGGCCGTGATTGGTTCCGTCGCTGCAAAGACGGTGATTTCGATGTTGACGAACGTTCGCGTGAAGGAAGGCCAAAAACCTTCGAAGACGCTGAATTGGAGGCATTGCTCGATGAGGATCCATGCCAAACGCAAAAAGACCGTGACGGTATGCGAGCTCTGCCAGAAAAATGGGAAAAAATTATCGCTAGCGATGGGCAATACTTTGAATGATTCATTTGTAACCCTTTTTTCACAATAACGTTGCATTTTCATAAAAAAAAAAACAGTGATAAGTTAGTTGCGCTCATAGACAGTCAGCAGTTCAAGTACGTTGGAGTACTTAATTTTATTTTTCACATACAATTTTATACACATACTATGATCCATTTTTTTCAAGAGCAAAAATTGCCAAGCTCACCTGATACGTCCAACCTCTACAAATGTTAAGAGATATTAGTACCAATATAGCAAAACGAAAAATCAAAAATCGAAGGTACTTATCTCGCAAAATTCATTTAGTAACTTTATTTTTTGGACAAACCATGTACAAGCATTTCTTGTCCTAAAAAAAAATTGAAAATCATAAAAAAATGTTCCCTAAGGCCCTTAAATGTATGTCGGTGAGAGAGTTAAACACTATTCCAAGGATCAAGTGTTTGTAACGTTCCCAGAAGCGTGGGCTTAAATATTTAACATACAGGAAGCAACTTTTTTATAGACATGACTTGTTTTTAACATTAACGTTGATGATTAACAACTAAATTTCTCAAATTCAAAAAAGGTATTTATTTTTTTAACACGCCTCTAATGACGTAGATTCTAATAAGCATGTAACCAATATCGACTTCAATTCTATAGCAACGCCGAGGTTTTTATAAATTATAAAACCATAAATGACAGCTTGACTCAAATTACTATTAAATGATTTCAGGTTAAAATCGGAAAACATCACAAAAGCCTATGGCATATCATTCCAGGGGTAACCATTAAGCAATACATACATAGCATAAACCAAAACATAATCGATTTGCGTTTTACATGTGATACTGTTTTGAACCTACACAGGGTAGTACCATTAAGTACGCTTTATTCCTCTCGTTCTCTACCGAACCGACAAATGAACACAAATACCTTTCAGGTATTCGCCGGATTTAAAAGCATCGAATGTCACTTTATCACATCATAATGCGGATTAAGGGTGGGATTAAAAATGTCAGGTTAATCATAAAAGCATTTTTCTATCCGATACGCTGGGATTGAATTGATTTAAACCACTGCATTAAGAAGAATAATTGGTCACAATCATGATGATGGCGATTGAAGTCCAGAGTGATGGATTGGATGCTGTTTAGCAAATGACCCCTTAATAGACAGGCATATTGAACCCCTATTATGAACAATGAACAAGGCCGCAGTGGACAAGTATTTAATCAATCAACCCTATGTCTATCCACTCGTTATCTTAGAAGTATAATAGAATAATCTAAAAAGGAACAATAAACATCCGTCAAGAATGGAGCCTTAGAATGTAACAAGTTGTACCTAATTATCGCATCGCTTCAGGACTAGCAATCAAGAACACGTGTCACCCACTCAACAACAACAGGGTAAAGAATTCGCCACAAGCACTGTATTAAAATGATGTACTCACATGAAGCCCAATCAACTGTGCAAGGTTTCCATGCCGCTCCGTAGCCATACGTGCCTGAATGAATAAAATCACATAAATACTCGAAGCCCAAATTCGAAGAAAACCATAGAGAAGGCCACGAACTGAGTACGAACTCAACAGTTCAAAGAAAACAGAAAGCAAGACGAAGGATGAGTTATTATCCTGCCGCAAAACCCTGATCTCATTTTTCAGCCAAAACAACAAAAGTTATTCTGTCAAGGAACAACCAACCATCCAAACCAACAACACAAAAGGACAACATGAGCTGAAGGAGCTGAACCCCAGAAATGAAGAAATGAAAAGAAGACAACAAATGTCACAGCACAAAAGCAATCATAATTCATATCCTTGACACTTAAAACTCCACTGTCTCAAAACCATCACACTTGAAAAATCAACCTCCAGCAGCTGACTTTTCTATACTAGATCCTGGATGAACTATACTGTGAAGCACAACAAGAAAAAAACAATTGCCTTGTCGCTACTCAGTACGAGTACCGAGCGTATCCTCCCCGGGGGCGGGCATGTTCGTATATCCGTGCGAACATCCATCTCCACTATCGCATTCGTATTCGCTCTATTATAGTTATTGTTTGCTTTATTCACAACGTATGTACACGTACAACCTCGCGCAAGGATCCCAGACACGAACTACCTCTGCAGATGAAGACGACGATGATGGTGATGACGACTGCTATAGTTGTAGGCGCATTGCACTTATAGTAATACATGCATACACAAGGCCGCAATGGAAGAAGAAAACTTTAAGGACAATGCAGCAAACCCGCACCATAACGTCGTATTGAATAATTCAAAAACCAAACTTTTTCCTGAACCTGATCCTTAAAATGATTCAAAAAAAGAAACTAATCCCATCATCCATTCGCCAACAGTTATAATGACGTGCTTCGACATCGTTACCAATCCCAAGAGTACTTAACTTAAAGCTAGGTACTTACATTAAATTTCTAGTTGTGCTCCTCCACTGGTATCCTTTTTTATGCGCTTGGTTCCGCCGCCGTCGCTGCTGCCAATACGTCGAGTTGAACATTAAATTTCCATAACGTTTCGAATACTTAAGGTTCAACTAATAACTGTCAACATCGACTGAGCCGGAAGGGGAGAGACTATCGTGTATAGTGTCGAAAGGATGGCGCTTTGGCAGGCACTTTCTCCCCGACGCCAGGTAGTAGCTGATGGATAGAACGAAAAGGGCAAATCTATTTTTAAGGCAGCCTATATGAGTAGTATAGACGTATGTCGTAGTAGTAGATTGGCTTTTTTTCCCAAGGACTCTGAATGTCCTTTTTGCCCGTGCTGTCCCTGGTCCTTTCTACCTTGTTGTATTATGCTTCGGTTGGTTTATATTATGTTTTGTGGGCAATTTTGATCGTTTTAATCACTCCAGCGGGTTATGAAGCGAGTACGAATGGCACACATAAAGTAAAAGGATAAACCAAAAAAAAAAACAGTACACAAAAGGGTCTTCGAACACGCGAGGGGGTGGGAATAGGATCGGTGTTAATTATTCACTGTATACATTTAGATTACATTAATGGTAAGTAGAGAAGTGGTAGACCGCATTGGAATATCCTGTCAGGCGATGTGCTTACGTGTTTGTTCGTTTTCTTTCACTATTTCTCAAATGTATCCCTGACGCTAGGAACCTGCCTCGAATGGCTTAATTAGTGTCCTGAAAATTACAACACTCTTAAAAAAAAAACTGATTTTTTTAGTATTAATTTGACACGCACACTGTACACGGGGACATAAAAACTTACAGGACGAAACACCCGCAAAATGTCCTTTCACTAATGTTACCTACAGAAAAAATATATTTCGTAAAGCCGGTCGAGGAAATAGTTTTGTGAAACACGCAGCGGACTCAAGCAACCTCTGCCTTCCGATGAGTTAAGTCGTACAATTTGAACTAACGGTACCTGAAATCCTGTAGTCACTTAAAATAGCAAGTGTCGCTCGAAAGCTTTTCTAAAGGAAATATCCTTTTTATCGAAAAATTTCCCTTAAGGGAAATTACACTCTTTAACTCCGAAAACAGGATGTTCTCTTAAATTCCGGATAAATTGCGAAAAAAGGAATTTTTTTCGAAAGGAAAATTTGTAAATATTCAATCAAGGGATATAGAAGAGAAACATCCTTGGGGTATTATTAGGGGTAACGAGAAATTTCATTTAAGAAAATCGGAAAGGAAAATAATTCTTTGGGGGAAAATCAGATAAATTTTCCGAAATCAGTAACGAGTTGGAAGAGTGGATGATGGCATGTTGGCATTTTGGTAGAGCTTAATTTGTTAATTGTGCTCCCAAGCATAAGCCTGATAAGGATATGTCGATTTTTTTTATCATATTTCGTTCATATTTCAATGTATTTTGCCCAAAAATATGCAATAATGTACGCGATTTTTGACAATTATCTGACATATCTCCTGCACTTCAAACGGTACAACCAGGCTGTGCTGCAGCCGACTGTCATTCTGGGTTTGAAACATTGGTATTAGTCACTATTTTTGGTTGTCATTTAACCACGAACAGACTCAACGCAGAAGGACGCTTATATGTAAATTGTGAAAATCATTTCGAAAATCATGGATCAATGTGTGGGGCACCATTTTTCACTGCGTGGAAATATGTTGTTCGCAGAATCCTCGTGTAGTATATGCGGAAAGGCTTTACATTGTAAGACTGGCGATGTCAATTTACGGAAGTAGAGCACTCAACAAGGACCATCGTGGCTCAATGATTTGTGTCCAGGTCTCTAATGTAGTATTTGTATTTGTATTTTGTATTTTATTTAAAACAACATTTACACAAAAAGATTAAAATCTTATAAATAGCGTAAGGCTTAAAGAAGATTTAAAACATATGTATACGTGATTATGCAAAAGGCAGATGTAAAAGATATACATATATTTATACAAATGAATACTATATTCAGATATCTAAATTCAAAAGGCGATGTTCGGAGGGAGACTAGGGTGATGACAGGTATTTCAAGAGGGAGGTTTTAAAAGTGCGGCGATTTTCAATTCTTCTTATTTCGATTGGCAAAGAGTTCCACTGACGGGTGGTATAAACAAAGAAAGTGCGTTCTGAGGCAGTGCAGGAGTATCTTGGTTGAATAAGCGCATGGGATCGCTGTGAAACTGGAAAGTCCAATTTTCTATAAAGATAGTCTGGTTGGCCAGTTCGCATTACTTGATGAATGCAGCATAATGATTTGAATTTTAAATAGTTTACAAAAGAACAGCCAAAGATTTTTTTAGAATGCTGTGATACGTGGTCATAGCGTCGAAGGTTATAGATGTATCGAGTAATATTGTTAAATATAACATTTAGTTTTCTTAAGGAGTTAGAGTCGGTGTTACAATATACTTCGCAGCAGTACAGCAGAGTAGGCAAAAGAAGAGTTTTAGCCAATAAGGTTTTGGTTTTTATAGAGATGAAGTTTATCGAGGCCCATAGGACGCGAATGGCGGCATAAACTTTACCAGCGATAGTATTTACGTGGTCAGACCAAGTAAGTGTGTCATTGAAAACAAGTCCAAGGTTCTTTAATTTTTCAACGTAGGTGACACTCATTTCACTATCAGTGCCCATCACAACTCTTCCAAAACAATTTTATTGGAATTCATTATACATATACGGCTGTACACAACTAATAAGGGAACAGTAATTTCTTTATATGAAGCTGACAAATCTTTTGATATCGTCTCTCTTGAACCTTAAATGGTTATTAGAGACATAGACCTTACTCTGATCCAGTGGGTCAGATGGGTTTTTTACAACTGTTTAAAAATTAATTTTTGACTATGAAATACCCTAGGAAAGTTCGGTGACTATGTCTTAGAGAAGCTTTGAGGAGCCTCTGTGTCTAAAAACTTACCTTAAGTTGGTCGTGATTAATTGTTTATGCTAGATCGTACCGTATCAATCATGGCAGTCCTGGCGTGTGCTTAACACCTTAAGAGCTGTAGCCGTGTGCACGTAGCGCGGTCCATGAGTTCTTAGCCTAACATAGAAAGAAAGGTCACAAATATAAAAAAAATGCGATTATTTTTCAATATATTCTCCCTTTATTTCCACACACTTTTCAGAACGTCTGAGTAAAGCTTCTATGCCACTGTAAAAATATGATGCATCTTTAGAGTCAAAATGTTTAATTTCATCGTTGTTGTTAGATCTTTTACCCCTTAACTCGGCCTTCAGCTTTTAGAACAAAATGTTCAATCTCTGTGAAGCCACATTCGTGAACAGTAGTCTTGGAAAGCGAAGAAATGTGGACTGGAGCATTGTCATGAAGCAAGTAAGTCAGAGTAATATGCCGCTTTGTATTTGATTCCTTAAAGTCAATCAGAAGGATACCCCGCAGTCCCAAAATATTGTAACCATCACTTTTTGGTGCTTTGAGTGACCTTTGCTTTTTTTGGCACGGACTCTCCTTTCCGATGCCACTTCATGGAATCCATTTTGGATGATCAAAGTTGAAGACCATAGTTTCATCACCCGTTACAATTGATCGGATTACACCTTCTTGTTGTTATCTCATTACAATTTTACTCGACGCTGCTTTTGGTCTGCGCTGAAAATTCGAGGCACCCACCTTGCACTAATTTTTGTCATATTTAAATGCTCATGTACGATCATTAGAACACTTTAGGCGCCGGTTACTTAGAACAATTTCTTCCACTAATTTAATGTTTTCTGGAGTAGTCACCGTCACAGGACCTCCCGCATGTGGGGCATATTCTAAAGATTCTCGTCCTCGGCGAAACAACTTAGACCAATTTTTAATTGTTGAAAATGATGGACACAAGTCACCGTAAACAGCCATCATTCCGTTTTTGATTTGTGTTGGCGTGGTGACTGAGTCGTCGTTCGAGCTCTACTACAATGAAATGGATTGAAGCAGCAAGTTGAAACTTTGTGTAAAGCTTGTTGAGACTTGTCACTGAAGCTTGCATAAAGATTTTTGCGAACGCACTCTATTTACTATATGAGACCAAGGATCTGTTACATAAATTTGTTTTGTGACACCGAGAGACGTGCTAGTGGTTTGCGCACTACGCGGTCCCTCTGGGTTGAGACTTCGTAACTGTCGCGTTGAAAGCACCCGGTCAGTCTCCTCATGGGTGAGAACCCGAGTCCGGATCCCGACTGTCGATCGGTTGTCAGGAACAGTGTGGGCCGAGCCTGTCTGGGTAAGAACCCGAGTCGAGGCCTTAGTTGTTGTCGGCTTGTGCCCTTGAGTGCGGCTATAACTATAACGTCTGGCCAAGCCCTGCCGGGATAAAATCCAAATCGGGGAGCTGACGGAGCCACGGTACTTGCCTCGGGAGTAGATCCTAATAGGGGTTGGTCGGTCTCGTATGGGTTAAAACACGAGTCGGAAAATCGATTTCGTCCTATTAGTCCCCACTTACCGTTTTCCTCGCTGCGCGATCGCCCCAACTAATATCAACCACACGCTCGTCCCTCCCTTGTAGGTGACGTAGTCGAAATTATTATAATAATTATTGTAATAATTTTTATTTATTATTTTTTTTTTTGTTAAAAACTAATTATTTATGGGGTTTCGCGTAATGTGATGCCACTCCAGCATCACATAGCGTCGTCGTCTTGACAAACACTTCTTACCTTATTGGTTATTGTCGTAGTTCCACCTTATTGAAGCTTCGACCGCACTTTTGTCTCCTTCCCTGCACTGTTGTCTTGGTTGCCTCTTTGGTTGTTGTTGTTGTTACGACTGCTTACTGCCTTTTAGTGTTCTCGCTGCTTGTCACTGCTTCTTACTAGTTGCCCTTCTGGCAACTGCCTCGGGCCAGGCCGAACGGCGATGTGAACGGCGCCTTTCCAGTCGTCGCTGACATTTCCTCTGTTTACGGGATCTGTCACCGATGACAGCAGCCGTAGCCGTTGTCTTTGGTGTCTTTGACCTGGCAAATTGAAAACATGGATGTTTTTATGATTTTTTTTCTGTGCTTTTGTTTTGTGTTTAACTTTGTGTTTATTTAATTTGTGTAATTGTTGTTTTCTACCTACGTGATTTATTTGTTTCTGTGTTTTGTTGGGTATGTCCATTTTATCTCTTTGTTTACTTTTGCTTATGTTTGGTTGGACTCGAATAAGGTAAGTAAAACATGAATGTACGTTTGTAAAGAAAAATTTTATTCATTTCATTTGTGTTTTAGGTTGTAAATTTTCCTTTAGAAGCTCAGCCAGTAACGCAATGCAAATACCTGATTCCCGTTTATCATTTAAGATTTTTGACATTTTTTACCAAGGTTACCAATATAAGACAATAACTGAAATTTCTAGTTGTCTGTTAACGGTAGCGTATCCGAAACAATGTTTTGCCTTAAACTCGGAGTGCTCATGAAGAATCGACATATGACTTGAAAGATTTGCAGTGCTTCTTAAGGAGTCTTCATTCATTGCAATTATCGTAGCTGTTTTTTTATGTACACGTGCATATACGAGTATGCAAAAATGAGCAAGTCAGTTGCCAGCTTGGGCAGGTTTTTAAAGTGTCTATTATGCCTTTAGAAGACATTATAGGTTTCAAGATTAAAATTTTCAGCCAGGCAGTATATAACCAAGCATCAAAATAAATGACAGTTGTACCAATATAGGAAAAGAAAGTTAACGCGGATCGTTTAAATGACTCAATAACGGTTATAATTTGACAGAATGAAATTCTTGTTGAGCTTACGGTCAAGATCAGTCCCTAGATTATACAATTAACTTCATTTGAGAATCCAATGTTATCAACATTGATTATGCAGAGACGTTTTCCTCTTCCTAGTGAAAGGTCCTGAGACAATCTTATTTGGGATAACGGATAAATCCTCTCCGCCGCACCAGTAAGAGATAAATTGGAAAAGTCTGCCATTATCATAGGCCATAAGATCGTGGGAATATCCGATGACCTCGTAACTGACATCAGTAGGATCAGCTTAGAAATGGTGAAAGGCACCTAATGGGCCTAATGGACACCTAAGGCTTCTCCGGATATTGTTGTGAAAATGCGGCTCTCGAGCATTATCGATCCAACGGTTAGTGGGATGATCGACGATCCCAAGAGTGATCAAGTCACAGCCAGTATTATCGAAACCCCTTCGACATCAAGAAGTAAAAATTCCTTTGAATATAAGCTGGGATCTGTATGTGCAATTAGTGGATAGAAGTGATAAATTGTCTTATACAAGGATCATCAATAACGACAAAGAAATTTTGTACAACGTTTGTTCAAAAAATAAGGTGCCATTTTAAATTTCGTCGAATCACTATCAGGAAATGCATATTGGCATGTGGTTGGCTCATGCCATGAAACTTTTCCAGACATTTTGGGCATAAAAAGTGTTTCAGCTGAGCGTGTTAAGAAACTATTAAATTGTGACTAAAAGGATCGTCGCATGAGCATCGTTCAAGAGCTGTTGAATATCGTGAATTGCAAACAAATTTTGCTGAAAAGGGTTGAAATATGGGTAAATAGTTAATATGTCGAAAATAATACCGAATTTTTGGAAGAGCTTCTTTGAAGAGGACAAAATAGATATTGATGATAAGTAAATATTTTTCGGGATAAATTAAAAGTCACCTTATTTTTTGAACAAATCTGGCATTTGTTCTTCTTCTTCTTTTCCTTTTTCCGGCGTTGCTATGGTCGGAAGTGTAGGACCACAACCCTCCCACCTAACTGTACTCCCACTGGTCCGCTTGTGGGGTCCGCCGGTTTGACCTCAGAAAGTAGCGGCAGGCTTCCCGGCTTGGGATTACTTCATCGCTGAGGCCAATCATATGCTGGCGCTCTTGCACTTGCCTGCACAAATTGTTTTTCGGCCTGCCTTTTTTTTTTTTTTTTTTGTGACACGGGCATGCTCCAATTTTTTTTTTTTTTTTTATCTTACTCTTACAACACCTGTGATCTCCAGTCGTGTCAACCCACTGATTTGCATGTACACTTGTGGGGCAGTTTAATGGTGGTATATGTGTCCCTAGGCTCACCTTGCTGTTTTCTAAATTGCCTAGATGTGATCTTTGTTTACCTTTGTTTTAGTCGCCTTTTACGACAAGCGAGAGGCATCGCTGCAGGGACATTCTTATCCCGTCCCTGCACGGAATAAAAATCTGGCATTTGTTACAAATTTATTATTATTATTACCGGCCATTTGGAAATCGAAAGTTCAGAGCCTCGTTTACAACCATTTGCCAAGTTTCCAAATCATAAGTTTGTTCCTTTCATATTTCGCTGTTCTATTCCATCTTAATTTTTGCGTTTGTATTACTCGGACAATGCTTGGGGCTGAATAAAGTATTCCGGAGATGAACTGGTTCCACGAATCGAATCTCTGAGTGCGAAATATTCAAAAGGCAGCATCGATGACACCGAATGCAAAAAAATTAAGTATAGTTTCGTGGAATATACGAAACGTGGTCTGTACGAGTGCTTTCCAAACAGTACTCAATGAAATTAGTAAATACGAGGGTGGTCCGATAAGTACTTAGCCTCACCGCCAGATGGCGCTGTATCGCAAGGGAACTTACTATCGTCGAAATTTCAGCCGGATCGGACTCGTAGTTTTGTTTTGACCGC
The DNA here is from genome assembly GCA_958301585.1 of Merodon equestris. NCBI lineage: Eukaryota > Metazoa > Arthropoda > Insecta > Diptera > Syrphidae > Merodon > Merodon equestris. Next base: position 105,113,092 of record OY284414.1, read on the forward strand.
GTGTGGAAGCGGGAGTGTCCGCGGATTTTAGACAAATGGAAAAAGAGCAATATCGGTTGGTGATTCGATTCTTGTTTTTGGAAGGAAAATCGCGCAGCGAAATCAAAGAGCGTTTGGATGCTGGGTACGGTGACTCTTCTCCTTTGATGGCGACCATCGAAAATTGGTTTAACGAGTTTCAACGTGGTCGCACGTCGGTTTTTTATGAGCTACGTCCAGGAGCCCCGAAAACGGCTACCACGGAGGATAACGTGACTAAAAATCCACGATATCGTATTGGCATACCGATTGAAGGTGCGCGAGATAGCTGAGACAATAGGCATTTCAAAAGATCGCGTGGGTCATATCATGCATGAAATTTTGGGCATGAGAAAGTTGTCGGCACGATGGGTGCCACGTTTGCTCACTCTGGATAACAAGCGCAACCGTGAGAGCACTTTAGAGCAGTGTTTGACGCTGTTTAAGCGAAATCCGAAGGAGTTTCTGCGTCGTTTCGTGACAGTCGACGAAACATGGATCCACTAGTACACACCAGAGACCAAGGAACAGTCGAAACAGTGGACTTCACCCGGTGAACGTGCTCCGAAGAAAGTGAAGACTGTTCCATCGGCCGGAAAGGTGATGGCCACCGTTTTCTGGGATTCACAAGGTGTGATACCTGGAGAAGGGCAAAACGGTCACAGGGGTGTACTATGCCAAATTATTGGGCCGATTCGACGCCGAATTGAAGAAAAAACGGCCCCACTTGGCGAAGAAAAAAGTGCTTTTCCACCATGATAACGAACCGGCTCACACCTCCGCCCTCGTCACGGCCAAATTGGTCGAATTGGGCTACGAACTGCTACCCCATCCACCGTATTTTCCAGCCTACCAATCTCTAGATAAAAAAAATATTTAAAGAAATACGAATCAATCAAAAGCTTTAGGTAAAGAATACCCTCACTTGCGAGCATATTATTCGACGTCTTCTGCATGGTTGAATCTACCCACATTGGTCACAAGTGACTCCTTACTCACTTCCCCCTGATTCTCATTCCACAAAGACCATAAAATGGAATGTCTTCATTCGATTTACTATAATTCAGCAGAACCTTAACATCCTCACAACAGTCTTATTCATTTTATAAGAAAGAGCAATCCCCTCTCGGCACATTAATCAAGCATTGTGTCCTTTGCAGGAGTTGCTTTCTCCTCAATCGTACAACATCACCGTGTGACACCACAAATGAAAGTCTACACTTTGCCGTTTGTATGTCAAATCGATTACGCATTTGAACGAAAGAAGGACAAAGTATCTTCAGATCTTGATTCCGCTCAAGGTAGCTCGTTGAAAGCATAGCTCTATTGGTATCATACAATGCGGGGCATCAATGCCACATCAAAGGTAACTTGAGATACCAACAACAGCAACAACAAGTAGGAAAAGGGCAACAGTGTAGAAGTTAGAACTAATGTAATTCGATAACCAATTCGACGAGAACTAGAGAGTCCTTTTCCTCTATGCCAAGAAGAATATATATGAACATCACTTCACTCTAACGTTAGGAAGTAGTAGTTTAAGGATAATGATGTGTCGGCAACCATGCTCGGGGGAATCTATCTAAAGCACACGAAGTAATCCACCTTCCGTTCGAGTATGGGTTGGTAAAAGGACATCGAACTCTTATTTTTCTTCACTTAAGCAGGATCTAAAAAAAAAAAACAAAAGGAAAAGATTTGAAAAGGAAGAAAAGACTCTTTTTGGCGTCGTCAACAAGTTTAGTCGTGGTGACGAAGGATCATATAACAATGTGTCCTTATTGACGTTGAGACAATATAATTACAAAAAGCACTCGAGCACGAGGTGTCATGCTCGTGATTTTCTGAGTTTGATTTTAAGAATGAATATATGGATGGGACAGGATACGGCGTCTGGATGCAAAGGATATGTTTTTGTTTTTAGGTTCCATGCCACCATTGCATAATTCAATTTCACTCTTGACTTCGTCAAGAACCTAGAGAAGAATTACTCATTTCTGGATGAAGAGGCACCACGAAGAAGTCGTAGTATCAAAAAGGACACTCTGACGTTCTTCATCAGCCACTAAAATTCGCCACTAAGAAGAAAATGGTAGGTAAACGAAAAGAAGAATTAGAGGTATGCAGTTTGTCGTAGGCACTGACTGTATGGTATCCTTGTCAGCGAGTTCATGGTCACTATAGCCCGCCGAGACTTGGATAATGATGATGGAGCAAGAAGAATGAACTGATAATATTTCTTCGCCATGATGTCCTATCGGTTGGATCCTCATCCTTATGCTAAATAAGGGCACATTCAACTGGGCCGTAAAATTACATATATTCTTCTATCCTTCTCGGCCACCGAAAAGTAGTAGGAAAAGAAAGTACGATAAAAAAAAAAAAAAAAAAAAAACACAAAGGACAAGGAAAACAGGTGAGAAAAGTTCCACCTCACGCCCCGTTTTCAAGTCTCCTGACGGTGTTGTTGCCGGGCCCTGTCGGTCGTTGGAGTATTATGGCTGGCAAAGGATAACCCCTAACAAACCACTTGGCGGTAATTCAAAGTGGCAATTCTTAACTACAATAGGCCAACGGAGTAGAAAGGACGATATTGTGGAAAATAGAATGAGCATTGGACGATGGTGGGTTAGAGAGGTTATTGTTGCTGTTACTTGAGTGTTGCTTTGGGAACATAACGACATGGAAAGGTGTTAGGTGAGATTACGAACATAACGTAACGAACGAGTGTAAGTGAGAGGGGTTGGCCAGCATAGACAGAGCGAAAGTGCCACTCCACGGATGAGTTCATCCATTCGACCAATGGACATGAAAGGTGGCAAAATGGAGTGGAAGCGAGTGGAGGCGAAAAGTTTAGCAAATAAATGAATCATAGAGTTTAAGGGTATTGTTTAGCAATCCTCAAGTGGGTAATGAATGAACAGTAGCTGGTGCTTCGTTGCTGTTGGTCTGTACTTTTTTTTTCAGAAAGGTATAGAAGAACTAACTCCCTCCAGGGGACCTACCATCAATGGGGGATCTACTTATTTTTGTTAATTTTAAAATGGATTATGAATTATTTGAGCTATACCCTCGCCCTGTTGAACTACCTATCTATGAAATGAAAATTAAGGTACAATAGAAGAGGAAGAAGCAAATTACTCGATTTTGAAGGCAAGGTTAATGGACCGTTGAATTGCCGAATGGGGAATGAAGCTTTGGCTTTTTCTACCTCGTTCTGCTTATTTTTTGAATAATGGTCTGTAATGATTTATGAATTTCGTAGAAATCAATTATGATATGGGTTGATCGCAATTATCTGAGTTTGTTTTAAGTCAACAGACGTGACTGTCAGTTTGCTTTATTTTGGAAACTGTCACGGCTTCCGGAGATTAAATGGACCACTGGCCGGTGGAATGTGATTCGACGTTTCTGTTTACGACGTTAAGCTGGACGTTGCAGGTAGAGAATTCCGAGAAGAAAGTGGAAGAAAGTAGTTTGTTATTGATTTTTCGTTCTTTCAATGCAGAAGGTAAATAAAAAGTTCGAATTCCCATAAAATCGAATATATAGGTATATTGCCCTATCACTGGAAAATAATTTCCAACTCTGTTTACTGTGCTTAAGTATACTGCCAGTTCGATAGGAATACTTTTGTTTTTGTTTGTTTGGGTGAACCAGTCACTTCCACGTACCTTGAAGAGGTGACCTGTCGCGTCTACTATTGCAGATATCCTCAGGTAAAAATAGAAGCTTCTTATGGTATAGCCTGTATACTGTGTACAAACTCTGTTTAAAAAAAAGTAGATTTTTGAAAAGGAGATTATGTATTCGTCTATATCAATATAGTCACTTATGTCCCTTCTTTCAACTCACGAAACACCTTTAAAACTCAACCTTCATTAAGCTCCCTCAGTGATGGGTTTTTAACGTATGCCAACGGATCCGGACTTTGGAGCCTCTTTACAATTTTGTTTTTGAAAAAAAATATTTACGAACAAGCGATGAATTGTAGATATGTGCATGATGGTGATGTGCCATAAAGTCCAGCCATTTTCAACTTTCTATTTGGATTTTTCGATTTTTCTCCATTGGTTTGCGTGAGCATGTGTACAATACAATATGTTCGATCATATTGTTTTTCGCCTCGTGCAGTAATGTTAACCTAAAGGGCACGCCCTCATTCAAATGTAAATTTTTCTACAATACGTACTGTATTAGCCAAGGAACACATACGGTTTGTGTTAGCCTTAACAAAGAACAAAGTACATATTTTAAAACATTTTAATCTTAATAAACTAAAGGGGTTTGGTGGGATGTAATTCGAAAAGAACGAAGCTTGCTTCACACAGCATTCTCGGCTTTTCAATAAAGACGGGTAGATGTTCAAATGGAATAAAACAAGCTGTCTATAAGGTATTAACAATTTTTTTTTTATTGGAAATATATTTAACATTATTTTATATTTAACGTTCACCTCTGCTTTTTACGGTGGCAAGGATTCCAGTGGTCCAATTTTCAATGACTCTTCCGCATCGATCTGGCTGAATTTGAGCCATAGCCATAGGCATCAGTCGATTGTGGTTTATTCACGTAGTCCTGCGAGTTTAGGAAACCCCACAAGAAGAAGTCCAACGGGATCAAATCGCATGACCTAGGTGGCCAATTCACGTTGCCTCTGTGAGAGATAACCATATCAAATCGAGTGTCAATCGTGGCATTCGCTATGTGGCATGTAACGCTGTCCTGCTGGGACAACATGTCGTCTACGCTTTTATGGTCCAATTTGAAATTGGTTATCATCGTTCTGTAGCGCTCGCCATTGACCAACGTCGTTTACGAAGTACGGACCAATGCATCATACAAGATGCACTACAAACGTCCCACACATCACTACAAAAATGTCCCAACACCCCAAAAAAAATTTTTTCCCACTTTAATTCTTGTCATACTCAGAGGCACCTCAGGACTTTTGCATTAGTATTCCAAGCTATTAATGGGAAATGTGACAAGATGTACCTCAAATGAGGCGGGACTCCTCACTCCCCCAAATGAGTACCTCCTACAAACTCAATAAATATGCGTGTCCTACTCAACACTACTATAGCCCGGTTTTGGCTTATCCACTAAGAGTCCCATACGAATTTTAGAAAGGTCTTGAATTTTTTTTTTATTTTGCGCGAATATAGCTTTATTTTCAGCTCCTCTTACTTGCCACATTTTTAACGGCAAACGATAAGAAATATGATGAAGGCATTCAAAAAATGTGTGCAGAGTGGATAAGCCAAAACGGTAATGATCGGTATTAGGAAGCCTTTCAGAAACCACAGTCAAATTAATTTCTTTTGGGCACGCTCCACATACAGCACTAAGCAGAACAATTAGTTTCTGATAGAATGTTACATATGTATATGTACTTCCATCTAACATTGTAAAATGTATTTCTTACTTAGCTAGCACAGACCTACCATTGATACGGAGATAATTTACGTATATAATTTTTCATTAAGGACTCTTGCTCCCTTACTAAATGCTGATTTTCTTTCATAAAAATGAACTTAATAGGTCTGCAAAACAATGTGGAAGAGGAACGTGGTTCACTTACAGATACATTTGGTAAAAAAAAGTTTTCAAGCTTGCCTCAGAGTCTTGACGGAACTTGAAAATAGTTCTTTGATTGATTATTCATAAAACTGCGCAGAATATTATACTTTCTTTCAGAAAGGTCAAGCTCAAAATATAAAGCAAGAACTTGATGAGTATTTAAAGTCAGCTGTAGTTGGCTTGTTGATGTTGATCCTCTTGAAACATCGCATGCAAAACTAAGTTTTTCAGCGGAGCGGAGGAGATCTTGAACTCTACGTTTTTTTTTGTGTTTATAGATGCTTCCTCAAATCTTACTAAAGGTTTCCCGCGACGAGTTTCTTCCTGCAGCTCTCCAGTGGATTTTGATGATGTTGGTTGCAGATCGATTTCTGTCTCTGTTGGTATCAACAGTTCTTTTGTAACCACTTTGAATGTCGGTTTTGTAAATATTTGCGTTTTCGAGAGTAATCTTTCCACTTTCTGCTCATCGCTAAACAATAAGCTTCACCTTCGTGTCTAATTTTGGCATTTAAATTTAAAAGAAATTTCAGTTTATGGATAACTTTATACAGTTTCTCTGAATTTGGATTTGAAATCCAATCGTCGGCCAAATCACAATTTCGAATCGTTGGGTATTGTACTGGGAAAAAATTCACTGTTATTAGGGTAGCAATTTGTAGCAAAAAAAAATAATAATACAAGAACAAAGTCCGATATATGACTTATGCATAGCAACTGAATGCACAGAATGTTTTGCGCCGAATTTTTTTAAAGCTTATTTAAAAGAAATTTCAGTTTATGGATAACTTTATACAGTTTCTCTGAATTTGGATTTGAAATCCAATCGTCGGCCAAATCACAATTTCGAATCGTTGGGTATTGTACTGGGAAAAAATTCACTGTTATTAGGGTAGCAATTTGTAGCAAAAAAAAAATAATAATACAAGAACAAAGTCCGATATATGACTTATGCATAGCAACTGAATGCACAGAATGTTTTGCGCCGAATTTTTTTAAAGGTTATTAAAAATAAAGAAATTTGTTTTTTCTTTATTTTTTTAACAATTCGTTTTATCACGCTATATATTTTAATATATCTACAAAAATGGGTAGGTACTAATACTAAAAGGACAAACCTTCTTCCAAGTTCGACATAATTTTAGTTCCAAATTTTACACGCACTAGAACAAAACAACACTTCTTCATAGCAAGCAAAATGGAAACTAATAAAATTGCAACATCATCGTTCTACTCAAAGCAGTGTTACCGCAAGTTCCGTTATGTTTTGAGAGCAAACGTTTTTGTTTTGGTTTGATTGAGTAATTTTTCTACAATAATACACCGTTGATTGAGTTTAAAGCTAACATATTTTTTTTGATTTTTGTCCAACGGTTGCCGCACTGTGGCCGGCCTACAGTATCGGACAAAATATTTGCAACGCACAGATATAAGGGGATCGATTTTAACTTTTCGTGCCAACAAAGCGTCCGTTCGGGATTTGGTTTGAAGTGGTCGGCCGCGGCGATGCACAACAGGTACATCTTTTGTTTTTTTATATCGACCTATAATTCGGGAAATTGACAGTTTATTAACTTCCCAGTGGGAGCGGTTCAAGGTCACCAGAATCCAAATCCAACGTTTTTATAGAGATGTCTGTGTGTGTATGTACGAATGTGTGTATGTGTGTATGTGTGTTCGTAATCATTTTTCGTCTCGATTATCTTGAGAACCAAAGATGATATTAACATGGGACTAGATACATTAGACGCGTAATTACATAACATAGAACTGAATGAATTTTCAGCGAAATCGGTCCAGCCGTTTTGTTTTTTTTAAACGAGAAAACCAAGAAAAAAGGCAAACAAGCTGAATTTTAAAATGAATGAAGTGCACAATTTATTCATGCAAATTTTAGATACCTTCATATTCACATTGTTATGATTGAGTATTTTAGCAAAAATGCAATCGGACTTGTGAAAAATGTCATTAAAGAAAGTTATAAAAAAAACAACACTTTTCTTCTACAACAACTCTAACCTTATATCAGGTTTGGAAGTATAGCTTCGGTAAGGCTACAGCAATTAATAATATATGTGGGTATGTTCCATTCCCAATGAGTAATACGCGCGTTAGTTCTTTTGAGCCGAATTCAGTTTTCTTTATTACTTATAAATTTACAATAAGATAACAGGAATAGACTGTATCTTTGTATTCTAAATATTACATAAAATTAAATCGCGTGACAATCGTAACAAAATCGCATGACAAACGTATCTTACTTCTTCACTGCCTGGCGTATATATCAAGAATAAGTCTAAATGTGTCTTAACAGTTTGAAGAGCGTACATAACGAGAGTAAGTCCGTTTATGATGATCTGTAGCAACTTCACTTTTCAGTTGGGTTTTGTCCCTACATATAATATTGCTATTAATAATTAAATATTATTAATAACAATTGAATATTGTTAATAAGAATTGAATATTGTTAATAACAATTGTTATTAACAATGTTTACAATTAACAATCATCAAACATGTCTTATTATTATTATTGTTTCAGAACGGGGTAGAAATGGTGGCTCCCACCACTCCCGAGGGAAAAAAAATTACAACAAAGAAAAAAAGGAAAAAGATGAGGACAGAAAAGGAAGGGGTCAAAACAAAGGTTACCGGGGACACGGTGGCCACGTCCGAAAACAGGGACGAGGTGGCGGCCGTGATGGATTTCGGGGCAGAGGTGGAGGAAGCCGAGGAAGGAGTGGAGGAAGCCGAGGAAGAGGTGGAGGCAATCACAGTATGGCAAGGAGGTCGGTGCTTTGGTAAAGGACGACCAGGTGGCGGAGGTGTTTACCTTTACCAAAGCTTCCACTGTTAAAATTATAAAAAAAAAATATATTAAATAAATTTAAGATTATAATAATAATAAATAATACATTAATAAAAAAAAAAATTGTTCTTTCATTCTTCTCACTGGGAAGTTAGTCGTGTGGACCTTACGGTTCACAACTTGACCACTTTTTTATTTTGTATTTCATAGCTATTTCCTTTTGTGAAATGCCTAATGAAAAATCGTCCACAATACGCTGCCCTAACGCATCACCAAATTTATTAGGTTCCATTATTACCCTTTTTCAAGATCACTCGAAGTCTGCTCTGTGTAAAGAATATTTACGCAAATGAGCCTTCAGGCAACGAACCTCAGACATGTGCTCAATACTCAATACTTAGAAATAATAGAAAACAACTGCGATGTAACGGTAAATATACTGTTGAGCGTTGCAGTCACTTCAGTTGCAATTGTTTTGTAGCGAGAAAATTTTAAGCTCCTTATCATAATTTATCGTAACTTAAGAAATATTTATTGGATCTGTAAGAATTATAAATTTTTATTTTCCTTAAATATAGAGCTTTAAAAATATGTGAAGACTGTTATGTTTTAGAATAAAAATTTTATGAATTTTATGCAATGTCCCAGCTTCGGTTCGAGCTGCAAATTTTTGTCCGATACTGTATATTCCACTCCAAATGGTAACTTTTAGAGGATGCATCGTCGCCTGCTGAATGTCTTGTGAGTTGATGTCATTCCATACACAGCAATTTTGCTTGTTAACATGTTCGAGAACTAACGTCCAATTGCTATATTACCAGCAATAAGAAAAATTATGGTACAGATTGTATTAGAGCGAATATGGAACTTTATACACAAACATAATCTACAAGGCAAGTACCAATGTGGTTTCCAAAAGCCCAGAAGCCCAGAAGCACCAATCGCTTTCTTGGTGATTTTGCGAGTGTCATCAACGGCAGTCTCAACAAACGTCATCATACCCTAGTTCTGTTTCTAGACTTCAGTAAAACATTTGATACTTTTGATCACCACAAACTTATTGAAGCTGTTCAGTGTTGGAATAAGAGGAAAACTGGCATTATGGATAGCAGGTTACTTGACTTTTCAAGTGAAAGTGAACGACTTTTGCAGTATAACTTTTAGAGTATAGTATGGAGTTCCACAAGGCAGTAAACTTGGTCCTCTTCTCTTAATCTTTTATACTAATGAACTGCGTAAATGCTTTAAAAAATGTTCGCTTACGCAGTTGATGCAGCAATTGTTGTACGAGTATGTCATCAATCCTTAGACCAGGCAGCAAAGATAATGCAAAGCTAATTCGACGAAGCTAGTTATCAATACCACACAAACAAAACTAATGTACATCCGAAGTCCTAGTTATCAAGCGTCTCAAGTTTTGCTGAAAAGTTACAGATGTATTAATTCATCCTCTTGTGAGGAATTTGAAATGGTGGGCACATGCAAGTTCTTATTGACTGTCATTTCCATTGATTTGATTTGACGCCCCCACAGGGGCACTTTATTAGCTTAATGTAAGCCTTAACAAAAAACTATAACTTAACTATAACTTATTAACTAGGTGACAGGGTGGAAACGATTAAGGAGAGTGTGAAGGGTTGTGGTATAGGGCAATTCTAAGGCTGGACTTTTTGAGGTGAAGGTCGAAAAGATTGGTGTTAGCTTTGCGAAGCATTCTGGACATTGGTTCGTTGTAGCCATAATTTGTGGCGGTGAGTGCTTACGCGGAAAAGGGGCGTGGACCGAAGGTTACGTGGGTTGGTGTTAAGGGGAATCATGTGCAATAATGAAGGGCTGTCAATGTTACCGCTGAGAAGGTCATGAATAAATAGAATGTCTGCAACACACGTCGTTCTTTAAGATGTTGGAGGTTGATTCATTTTAGGCGATCCGTATAAGGTGGTAAATTAAGGGCGTCGGCCCAGGGAAGCCACGACGGGCAAAACAGATAAACCTGCGTTAAATGGCTTCAATACGTGTAGTCTGGGATTCGTAAGAGGAGGACCAGACTTGGCTAGCATATTCAAGAAGCGGCCTAACGAAAGTGACGTATAATGATTTCGTAACGTAAGGATTCGAGAATTCTTTGAACCAACGTTTCACGAAACCGAGGGCAGAGTTAGCACGTTTGATAATGTTGTCGATGGAGGCGAAAATTGAGTTCACGGTCACAAATAACCCCTAGGTCAACCAAGAAGTTGACAGGGGGAACGGTTTCATTACGAATAATGTAGGTTCTGGGTGGTGAGGAAGAGCGCTTGCGGGAGTAAGTGATGGTTTGGCATTTACTGTCATTGAGGTCGAGATGGTTTTTTTGACACTAAGTAGTGAACCTGTTATGGTCCAATTGGAGAGAGCAGGAGTCGACAGGGGAAGATATGTGTTTAAATATTTTCATATCATCAGCATATATGGAGAGCTGAGAATTCAAAATAACGATGTCAACATCATTAATAGTTAGAATAAATATCAGTGGGCCGAGATGACTACCTTGTGGGACACCGGAGGTAGCATTAATTGGATCAGAAATAGATGATATGAAGATAACTTTATATTGACGATCTTCAAGATAAGATTTGATCCATGAGATAAAACCGGGAGAGAAACCGAGGGCAGTGAGCTATAATTTGGTGAGACATTTTGTCAAAGGCGACAACGTCTACTTCTTTGCCAGCTTCGAGTGCACACAAACATTGTGAAACAAACTCGACTAGATTAGTGGTTGTCGATCAACCTTTTAGGAACCCATGTTGGTTAGGAGAAAATATGGGTTTGCAGTGAAAGAATAGTGCATCATAAACGATGCTCTCGAAAGTTTGGGTATGCATGAGAGCTTGGCAATGGGACGATAGTTGGACACGTCATTTTTCAGTCCTTTTTTGTGGACTGGAATGATATAAGCATATTTCCAATGGTTAGGAAAGAGTCCTTGAGAGATAGAGCTTTGAAATTGAGCGGTTAGGGGTAAAATAAGTTGGTTCGCGCACTTTTTTAATACTGTGGCAGGCAGACAGTCGGGACGGGGAAAGTAGTCGTCCTTTAAGTTGCGTATTTTTTCGGCGATTAGGTCGGGAGTTATGTTCAGTGAAACAAGGGACGTCTGGGGACAGTCTTTCAAATATCGAAAATAGTCGTAATCGGGTTGAAGATCCTGGTCAGTGAATGATTGGCTGAAGAAATGAGCAAAGAAATCGGCGATTACTTCAGGTTCGTTGGAAGAGTTATTGGGAAAGTTAAATGTAGCGGGGTAGCTATCGGTTTTTCTTTTTGTATTAATGAAGTGGAAGAAGCAATTGGCCTCAGAGATAACGGAAGATTGCATTCCGTTCAGGTATCGGAGGTAGAGTGATTCACATAGCTGTGCAAATTTAGTGTAGGACTGCATGTAATTAGAAAGGTCAGATGCAGAGGAGGATCTAAGACAGGCGTGCCAATTTTTGTTTCTTTTATTGCGCAAAGAGCGTAGTTCTTTGGTATACCAGGGCGGAGATGAAGTGTAGTTCTTTTTTTGTGAGTATGGGACTGAAAGAATGAAGCAGCTGAGGATTTTGGTGTAAAATAGCGCAAGGGTTTTCTTGAAGGATATGTGTGAGTTAGGGTTTAGGAGGAAGTTAAAATTAACATTATTGAGCAGACTATTTAATTTCGCGAAGTCAGCTTTCCGGAATTTGAAACAGTACGTATTTTCGGAGGGAAGAATAGTGAATCGGGTCTCGAGTGAAAGAGTTACCGATTGAGTTGCTCATATTAACGATTTACAAAACAAATCAAAGAGGTAATTATCATTGCTCGCTTGTTGTCAACACAAATCTACCACATCAGTATGGAAACAAGAGTGCCACGCTCTTGAAGAGTCCAGCACGTCTATCGTAAAATGCGTGTTTGTTTTATCATTTGGACTTGCTGTTTAATCGTGTACCTTTTCATGGTGATTTGGCATCAATAACTGAACTAAACGACAGACTTGACAGATGTGACCAAATCAACATGACCGCCAAAGGCCCCCAAAATCTACCTGCGCCAATTGAAAAACTCTTTTTGTCGGTGTTGGTGATCCAAAATGCCGCCGAAACTTTAGTTTCGACGTCTGTGTAGCCCGTAATGGACTAAAGCCGAAGCCCTCAACCCCACAGGAGAAAAGGACCAACTCTGAACGGTGAATTTAGAGAAGCTTGACAAGTATACTATAAGGTCATTTCCCTGTTGAGAGAAAAGCGCCGAAATTCGACTTCATCGGCATGTCTGCTTTGGGATTCAAAACCCAACACCAACTCTGAGCAATCGGTCACTTTTTTCAATTTTAAATTCATTTTTAATAAACTTTGTTTACAACAATCTAACGCCAGACAAAAATGCTTAAAATTTGCTTACGAATCGAAATATCTTACTGGCACTAGGCGAACACTCTAAAGCAAACAGTAGAACTTAAACCTATATATGTATGTCTTTCGACAACTACAATATATAAACTGATCATATCTTAAGCTAAAAAAAATTAGTTAAAGTATGATAAGATCCGTCTGAGCAATCGGTTTTTCTATCAATATGTAATCACTTTTCAGATATGCTTGCAATGAGCACACTGAAAATAGCGTTAAATTCAATACAAATTAGTAAATTCTTGATATTTTTTGAACACTCCTTCATATCAAGAGAAAAACTGTTCAGTTAACGATTTTCATAATCGCCACGTTAATGTATGGCCTGCTGTTTATTAATACCATCCAACGGGAGGAAATAATTCATTAATTAAATCAAACAAACAGAAGAATTCAACATAATTCCAAGGGAGAAAACAGATGTCCATTCATTCACATTGGCATAGAAAAATATTAATCTTTCGCGCTTAACTATTCCGGCAAGCAAACAAAACAAAAATACAGCACACAATAATAAAAACAAAAGAACTGAGAACAAAACATTCGCAGAAATGTAAACAAAGCTTTTTATCTCATTGCCCTCCAGCAAGGCATGCAGAACTAGCCAGCAGACCGAAGTTTCCCTCAAACAACATCTAATATAAGAGAAACGAATGCATGAATGGAGCGAATGGGAGTAGTCTGCTGTGCCATTCAGTATCCGGCGCTAGTGCGCCAGATGACAACTAAATTTATATCTCCTTCAAACTGGTTTTGCAATTTGCCATTTTTCCTGTACAACAATAGCATGGAATTAGTTGGAGATAGGAAGGACATGGATCCTTGGACGGAGTGCGGTCGCAGCTCGGATGCGACATGCCAAAAGCAATTGTACGACTGGCCTAGACCATTTTCAGACGCCGTCGGATGAAAGTGGCTAGGAATAAATGTGAGAAGTTCCCATGTAATGCAGGCCATTACGATTAAACACCTTTGTCCGTCTACCACCAAACAGGATACGTAAATAGAAACAGAACCCGAAGCCTTTGCAACACCCAGAGTGCGAACAACACATGCTTGTGGTCTTAAGCCCATTGTGGCAAGTAGGTGTTCATCCGCGAGGTGTACACCTCACCACTTGAATTCTCTCGAAAGCAGCTTTAACGATTCCCACGAACAATGGACCACGACCATGAAGAAAGAAGAAATTAATTCTTTCCCAATGAAGAAATGCTTTTCCACTCATCTGCACTTCCCTCTCTTGGGCTGCTCCTGTGGGCATGAGGATAACTTTTCGTTTCGGAAAAGAAAAACTTTTTCTTTCCGTTTTTTTCCTGGTTTACCACTCCCCGTCGAATGGGTTTCCATGAATGGACTCTGAATAGAAACATTAAGTAAAACTAATAAAACATATGTCCGGCGATGGAGTGTGGAGGATATTTTGCTTTTGATGATTGTATCTTTAATTAAACAAAGTTTTTTTATTTTTTTTCTGTTTCTTGGTCCACCTATATCGTGTTCGACATAAGCGGCTTATGGTCTTAGTTGTTTTGGTGTGTGGCGGTAATTAAATTGATTCGCACGAAAGAACTTTCCGAAATCAGTGATTTTTGTCCAACTTTGACATGAACGGTGAGAGCACTTGAGTGGGTTTGTAGAAAGTAGCGTCTGTTCCCGTTCACTTGCGGTTGTGGTCATATGATGTAGCTGGCTCCCACAGCGGGGAATATGGTTTCCTCAGAAATACAAAGGACTTTGAGGCACTGCTGTTATTTTCGGAATCAAACACTGAAATATGAATATCGTAAAGGGTCCTTCGATAGGGAGGTCTGAAGTTTATTTACTTCCAGCGGACTTGTTATTAAAGTAATAACTGTCAATTTGTTCTGCATTGTTTAACGGTGTGGCAAGTCAGTATGAAAAGTTATAACGTTGAACAGTATTGGCGGACGATCAAATTTTATTTTCAAATCATTGCTGTGTTCAACAAACGGTCTGCGTTTTGTGTGAGTTTTATAAATTTGGTGGTCAGCCAACACCCCTCAACCACCGAATCTACTAAAGTCATCGCTACGCATGAGAGTGTGCTGGAAAACCCGAAGAAGTCAATTTGTTCTTGTTCACAAGAACTTGACCCTTCTACGACTTGAACTCAGCAAACTTTGTTTCAAGACTTATACGAGGGTGGTCCGATATGTACTTAGCCTAAAAAAGAAAAACAAAAATTTTGGAGAAATGGCGATTTATTTTTCAATATAGTCTCCTTTTAGCTCGCTACACTTGACCCAGCGATGCTCCAACTTCTTCAACCCGTCTGAAAAATACGTTTTCTCGAGGTCTGCAAAGTATACGTCAGTGGCGGCGATGACCAAAAGATCAAGGCTGTGAAGTAGTTAGGGTTGCTAGGCACCTCGATTTGTCGCCAAAGTTAAAAGTTGGGCCCCACTTTTGACAGATTTTAAGGCTTGATCTTAATCTGTTAGGCTTATAATCTATAAAATCCAAATTGAAGCCATTAGATCATCTACCGCATCGCCAATTCGTTTGATGGATCGCCACGACAATCTGTCAACAAATTTGATATTTTCAGATAAATCACATTTTTGAATGGATGGCTAGGTAAATAAAAAAAAAAATTGTATCTGAGGATAAGAGATTCAACAAAAGTTAATTACCAAATAGTTCCACCAAGATTCGCAACCAGAATCACGATTTTGCATCATTGGCTTGCACTTTTTCAAAGATCAGGTTGAAGGGGTAGTTGTAGTGAATGGAGAACGTTACCGCAAATTGACATTAAGAGCTTTTTCAATTGGCGCGGGTAGATTTTGGCGGCCACGTTGTTTTGGGGACATCCGTCAAAAGTGTTGTTTATTATTCAGTTCTTCTCTCTTCTTAGATGACGTTGCAGCTCACGGAGAGTCAGAGCCAAGCTTCTCTCATTCACTTATGTTGTGTGCGATTTGTTTTTCACACAAGTGAACGGGACCTACAGTTTAATGCCGATTCCGAACTGCGAGCACCGAGGAGCTTTTTCAAGGCAAGTGTACTAAGTAGGGTTTTGCCAGTACACCGCCGAGAAGAGAAGCCACGTAACGAACATTCGATTGCATTGGTGTTATCGGGATCCAAATTATTGTTCAGTTACTGATGCCAAATCACCATGGCACGTTTCCGCGCGTTTTACGGTAGACGTGGTGGGCCTTCATAGTCGACTCTTTAGTTTAGTGGCCAAATTTGAGACGACTGGTTCGGACGTCAAAGGAACGTAAAATCGGCCGAGACAATCATCGCGGTCCATGAAAGTGTACAGCTGAACCCGAGGCATTCGATTCCTCAAATTCATTTCTTCAAACTAACAAATGCCATCGTTATGATGATTTAATAGCCGTCCTTAAATCAATCGACTCATCCCTTATTGCAATATCCTCTTCCCCATATCTCGACTTCGTTTCAATCGAGATTGTATTGCCCCGTAAAGCGCTCTATGTCATCTGCTTTTTTATCTTGCCATCTCAACCTATTGAATCCTATGAACTCGCCACTAATACGATTGATAGCATAAATGATTTACGGGATCCTCATGGTGAAATCCTTCCCTTTGGCGATGAATCAGACGATCAATCATTTTACGTTGCCACTAGTCCCCTTGCTGTCAAAGAATGTCTCTTCTTAGATCGCCTAGCTGATTCAAACCTTAGCCAAGTTAGTGGCATCACAAATTACATGGGTAGACAGCTAGACCTGATCATCACAACAGACCTCCTTAGTTTCTCTGTCTCACTTTGTCTCCTTTCCTTATCAACCATCGACAACTAACATCCTCCCCTTCTTCTTTAATTTTTTCACGACTTTCGCCACTGAAAACTTCCCCTCAGTCCTACGACTTCCACAAAGCAAATTTCAACCTAGTCAATGAATATCTCAATAACGCCTCCTTTATTTTTGACAGCCTTACAATAAACGACGCCATATCTATTTTCTACAGAGAAATATTTACTTCTATTTCTCTTTCCGTTCCCCTAGCCCGATGCAAACATTTATCTACCTCGGTATTGGTATTTATCTGCAATTCACCGAGCTACATAAGTTGCTCTATGAACGCCATTTGATCGAAACGCAAGGCAATCTTATTAACGAACCTAAGTCCTTCTTTCAGTTTGTCAACTACAAAAGGAAATCTGATGGCTACCCAACTTCACTCTCCTTCAATGGCGAAACATCGAATGATCCCAAAACGAACGCCAACTTTTTTGCCAACTTTTCAATCAATCTTTCCCCGATGACTCCTTTGAACCCGATGTCTTCCTTGGACCATTTCTCCTACGTACTATTGACCCCATATCATTGAAAATAAATTGAATCAACTGCATGATGAATTTACTCCTGGGCCCGATGGTCTCCCTCCCATATTACTAAAAAAATGTTCCTCCATTATTTCTGTTCCATTCTCAAAAATATTCAACTTATCCCTATCCCTTGGAGAATTTCCCCAGGATTTATAACTCCTATTCACAAAAAAGTCCGAAAAATTATGTAAACAACTACCGGCCCATCGCCAAACTGTCATACATACCCAAACTTTTTGAAAGTATCTTGTATGACACTCTAAGTTTCCACTGCGAATATCTAATCTCATGGCTTCCTCAGATGCCTACAACCACAAACCTTGTCGAATTTATGTCCTTCACACTCTCAGCGTTAGAGAATGGAAATGAGGTCGACGTCATTTAACTGATTTCAGTAAAGCCTTCGACAAAATCTCCCACAAACTAATACTCTTCAAAAGGTCTTCCCTTGGCTTTGAACCCACTGCGTTGAAGTGGATATCTTCTTTAAAAAAAAAACGTTACAACAGTATTCGTTTTAGATCTGCCTTTTCCGACTCCTTCCTAGCTTCTTCCGGCGTTCCCCAAGGCAGCTACTTAGGTCCACTTCTTTTTATTCTTACCATTAACGACATTGAGTTTGTCATCAGATATTCCCACCTCTCACTGTACGCCGACGACACCAAGTTCTTCAAAAACTTATTCAATCGGATCTCAACATCTTTTCTGTCTGGCGCTCCAAAATTTGATTGAAGCTTAACATTTTCAAATGCCAATCAATCACCTTTTCACATAAACGAATCAAACCTCCTCCTCGTCTCTACTTCCTCAAAAATCAGTCCATCTCCACCGTTCAGGTTATCCGCGATCTTGAGCTAAATTTTCACGAACATGTCGACAATATATTGTAATTCATAAAGCCAACTCTGCACACGATTTTGTGAAACGTTGGTCTAAAGAATTCTCCAATCCCTACGTGACTCGATCCCTCTATATTACCTTTGTTCGAATACTCATCTCAAGTGTGGTCCTTATCAAGAAACCATCATATCTAGAATCGAAAGCATCCAACGTCGGTTCCTACGTTTCGCTCTTCGAGGTGTGCCCTGGAAAAATCATTTGTTCTTACCGCCCAATCAAGACCGTCTTAAACTAATCAATTTGAGTACTTTGGAGGAAAGAAGAAGATTATCTGATATCATCCCCATTCACAGACTTCTTACAGGTACTATTGACTGCGCCACTCTTTATAAGTCCATATCTCTTAACACTAACCGTCGTAATACACGCAATCCTCGTCTCTCCTATCTATCCACCCCCGCACCTCATACGGCTCCAATGAACCCATTTCCCGTATGCTGGAAAATGTTTATTCGAATATTAACTTCGATTTCAACCTCAGCACTGCATGCCTAAAACTCAGTCTTCTCAATAGCCTTCCCTCCTTCCAGTTTTAGTTTCAAGGTTTGCGCCCCTCACCCGTTTTCATTAGTTATTAAGTTAGATTGAGTTTAGCTTGAATTAAGCTCAATAAATGGGGATGTTTGCCCCCACGAAAATTATGATGGCTCTAATTCAGCCTGATCTATGCGGAAGATTCATTGAAAATTGGATCAATCGGAATCGTGACTCTGTAAGAACCGGAGGCGGACATTTGTGCGATGTAATATTTCATACAAGGAGCCTTTCAAACAGAAAAATAATTTGGTTAATATCTTAAACGCAGCTTGGTTTACGAGGGTGGTCCGATAAGTACTTAGCCTCACCGCCAGATGGCGCCAGTATCGCAAGAACAACTTACTATCGTATAGTACAGTTTAGTAGACGGCTACTGTCTAAATTTCAGCCCGATCGGAATCGTAGTTTTGTTTTGACCGCGGGTGGAAGCGGGATTTAGAAAAATGGAAAAAGAGGAATATCGGCTGGTGATTCGATTCTTGTTTTTGGAAGGGAAATCGCGCAGCGAAATCAAAGAGCCTTCGGATGCTGTGTACGGTGACTCTTCTCCTTCGATGGCGACCATCAAAAATTGGTTTAACGAGTTTCAACGTGGTCGCACGTCGGTTTTTGATGAGCCACGTCCAGGTGCCCCGAAAACGGCTACCACGGAGGATAACGTGACAAAAATCGCAGACCGCCGATTGAAGGTGCGCGAGATAGCTGATACAGTAGGCATTTCAAAAGATCGCGTGGGTCATATCCTTTATGAAATTTTGGGCATGAGAAACCTGTCGGCGCGATGGGTGCCGCGTTTGCTCACTCCGGACAACAAGCGCACCCGTGAGACCACTTCAGAGCAGTGTTTAACGCTGTTTAAACGCAATCCGAAGGAGCTTCTGCATCGAGACCAAGTAACAGTCGAAACAGTGGATTTCAGCCGGCGAACATGCTCCGAAGAAGGCGATGACTGTCCCATCGAACGGGATGGCCACCGTTTTCTGGGATTCACAAGGTGTGATCCACATCGACTACCTGGAGAAGGGCAAAACGGTCACAGGGCTGTACTATGTCAAATTATTGGGCCGATTCGACGCCGAATTGAAGAAAAAATGGCCCCACTTGGCGAAGAAAAAAATTGCTCTTCCACCATGAGAACGCACTCAAACCTCCGCTCTCGCCACGGCCAAATTGGTCGAATTGGGCTACGAACTGCTACCCCATCCACCGTATTCTCTAGATTTGGCCCCGTGCAACATCTTTTTGTTTCCAAACTTGAAAAAGTAACTCGCCGGGCAGAAAGAAGAAGAAGAAGTTGGAGCGTCGCTGGGTCAAGTTTATCGAGCTAAAAGGAGACTATATTGAAAAATAAATCGCCATTTCTCTAAAATTTTTGTGTTTCTTTTGTAGGCTAAGTATTTACCTATCGGACCACCCTCGTATTTCATTTCAAAATCTACCCGCCCTTATTGGAAAATTGTTTAGTTAGACTTAAGAATGCCTGCACAGACCTAGTTAGATTTCAATAATTTTGTCTAGTAAATAAGAAGGGAACGAGAACAACAAACGGTGTTTGACTGGTAAACTGAAGATATCTCAGACAACTATGCAAAGAATATTGATAGATGAGCTCAAGCTAAGGCATTATACAAGAAAGTTCCAAAAGGTACAAAATCTTGCCGATGCTCAAGAAAAAGTGGGATTTGATAAAGTAAAGGAGCTATTCCACTTATGCGAACGTGGCAAGTTGTCGAATGTCGTGTTTTCCGTTGAGAAAAATGTTCCTATCCAAAGTTTATTGAACGGAAAGGTCATATAGCATATTTTAATTTTTGTTGTGCCTCAATAAAATCAGTTTTAAATTTAAAAAAAGCAACGTTTTGAAAATTTGCAGTATAATTTGTCCACACAGTATACGTAGGTATGTTCAAAAAGTAAAGAGAATAGTATGGTCGGGCTCACTTGATTTTTTTCTTTGTTATTTTGGCAAACATGTCTAAAACATGTTCGTAAACATGTGTCTATCAGGTTACGCAGTATGCTATCAAAGAGGTAAGAATCAGGCGGTGCTATCGTTTGCCTGTAGTATAAAATGAAACACTTCCAAATCCAAAGCGAATGTACAAATGTACTGAAAAAATTGTTCGAACAAGTTCGTGATCATGACAGTCAATGTCCATGTTAGCGAAATCTAAATACAAAAACTGAAAATGACTTTTCCGCATGCAGATTTTATGAGTCATTTCAGCCATAAGTCCTTTCATCAAGAATCCCGCTTGTAAACAAAATTCAAAACATTTCGCAATCAAGTTTCTATTAAAATCCAATAATTCAAATCGTTTTACCCCGGCACACTCAGTTCCTCCGTCATCGCCAATCCAGCCAATCCACTGCCAACATCATCTTCATCATCATCATTATGGCCGCAGCCAGCTCCAGGAAGGAGAATTGCCGACGAACGAAAGAAATGCTAATTCCCATATCATTTTTCATCGCCAGATGCATCTTCCGCTCGGAAGCAATGCTGCAAATACAAGTACACGTACATCCTCGCCTCAAGTAAGCCATCCTCGCTTAACTATTCCACCGCCAACCACTATATCGTGCACTAGTAACAGGAAAAAGGGAAAAAGTGCATCCTCGTAACTGGTAATGGTACTGATGATGGAAGGATTCCATCTTCCATCCCAAAAACTCGTAATCTGTTGGAAAACTTGTAAATTGCATGATGATTTATTATTAACAAAAAAAAAAAGATAAAAAATAACAGAAAACATGCGGATGCGGTTGGTTCGGATCCCATGCGGAAGAAGGCGAACGCAGGAACATGAGAGATTTCTTGACGCCACTTGCCACCGCTAGGTGTTGTTCGGTTCGGTTATTTGTCAGATTCCATGCGTCTGCACTTCTGCTGGTGAACATTGTAATAAATGGACGTGTGAAATGGCGAAACTCATATACACATGCTCCTCGAGCTTCCTCCTTCGCCTCGAGGTAATGTGAGGTAATTTCATTTTCGGTCGGGTTATTACTTGCCTTTGATTATCTCTGATCCCCTTAAGCCGTCGGTTGGGGTTGTCCTGAAACCCTGGGCCACTTCCACTCGTCCCCCGAATGACGTCATGAAATTTATTGTATCATCTTTCATTTTAATGCTTGAGCTTGGTGCAAAAATGACGCTGATGACGCTCCTTGCTCTCGTTTTTAATTTTCCTTGAAGGGATTCTTATTCCTTGACTCGATATGGTGTGTGCTGTCTCCGGTGTCTGCTGTAGTGTCACGACATAGGGATCAACTGCTTACGGCCGGGTGATGTCGGAGGAGGCGGGGTGCACCATACTATATATTAATTTCTTGAGGTTTGTGTGCAGCGTTACCTGCTGCAGAAGTTTCACGGGTTTTATTCGTTATGATTAACTTTTATGTTTTTTTTGGTTTGATGGGAGGGAGTTGGTTGTTCCTAAAACCCGGTCGCAGATGCTTTTAGTCTTTGCGCTTTGTTCTTCTTGGGTGAGATTTAATTGTCCCGACTTTGGGAAATGACTTAATTTATGTTACGTGCGTGACGGTTGAGGGTGGTGAGCTTGGGGTTCCTGCTCTTGCAGCGGCAAAGGCGTTTAATCAGGATAATTCGGCTAGGACATTGTGATTTCATTCGTTGATTAGAGCACGTAAGTCTCTGAAGGATTTTGTCTGAAAATAGAGTTTTGGGTGGAGAACAGGAAATATAAAAACGGAATTTCAATGAAGGGTCGGGGGTTTGTGTGGTAATTATGTAATGGATCCAGGAACAGTTGAGGGACAATAGCCACAAAGCAAAAAACCGCTTTCGTATGCAAATTAATATCCCTCTTTTGGGTCGTCGACGAAAAGAATAATTTTTTTTATAAGCTTGACCATCAGGAATCAAGCCACGTAGGATAAAAGTCTTATATATCAACATGCCTTCGGCTCTTACTGTAAGATTCCATATTCCTACATATACGAGGGTGGTCCGATAAGTACTTCGCCTACAAAAGAAAAACAAAAATTTTGGAGAAATGGCGATTTATTTTTCAATATAGTCTCCTTTTAGCTCGATAAACTTGACCCAGCGACGCTCCAACTTCTTAAACCCGTCTGAAAAAAAACGTTTTCTCGAGGTCTGCAAAGTAGGCCTCCGTGGCGGCGATGACCTCCTCATTCGACTGAAATTTCTGCCCGGCGAGTGACTTTTGGAAACAAAAAGAAGTCGCGCGACGCCAAATCTGGAGAATACGGTGGATGAGGCAGCAGTTCGTAGCCCAATTCGACAAATTTGGCCATGGCGAGGGCGGAGGTGTGAGCCGGTGCGTTATCATGGTGGAAGAGCACTTTTTTCTTCTCCAAGTGGGGCCGTTTTTTCTTCAATTCGGCGTCAAATCGGCCCAATGATTTGGCATAGTACAGCCCCGTGACCGTTTTGACCTTCTCCAGGTAGTCGATGTGGATCACATCTTGTGAATCGCAGAAACGGTGGCCATCACCTTTCCGGCCGATGGGACAGTCTTCGCCTTCTTCGGAGCACGTTCGCCGGATGAAGTCCACTGTTTCGATTGTTCCTTGGTCTCTGGTGTGTATCAGTGGATCCATGTTTCGTCGACTGTCACGAAATGACGCAGAAACTCCTTCGGATTGCGTTCAAACAGCGTCAAACACTGCTCTGAAATGGTCTCACGGTTGCGTTTGTTGTCCGGAGTGAGCAAACGCGGCACCCATCGCACCGACAGCTTTCTCATGCCCAAAATTTCATGCAGGATATGACCCACGCGATCTTTAGAAATGCCTACTGTCTCAGCTATCTCGCGCACCTTCAATCAGTATGCCAATACGATATCGTGGATTTTTGTCACGTTATCCTCCGTGGTAGCCGTTTTCGGGGCACCTGGACGTGGCTCATCAAAAACCGACGTGCGACCACGTTGAAACTCGTTAAGCCAATTTTTGATGGTCGCCATCGAAGGAGAAGAGTCATTGTACACAGCATCCAAACGCTCTTTGATTTCGCTGCGCGATTTCCCTTCCAAAAACAAGAATGGAATTACCGACCGACATTGCTCTCTTGCCATTTTTCTAAAATCCACGGACACTCCCGCTTCCACACGCGATTAAAACAAAACTATGTGTCCGATCCGGCTGAAATTTCGACAGTAGCTGTCTACTAGAATGTTCTACACAATATCGCTCTTGCGACACTGGCGCCATTTGTCGGTGAGGCTAAGTACTTATCGGAACACCCTCGTATGTATGAGGTGCGTTCTAAAAGTATCGGGAAATTCATAATTCCGCTCATATCAATTTAATATCATTTAAAAAACTACAACAAACGCTAAAATCCTAGAAAAAGGATAGGTGCGCATTTGTTTTTGCAGGTTGATATATCTTCAAATAGCAATTCATATAACCCGAACTTGCATAACCTAAAAACAAAAATTGATTTTTCAAAACTTAGAACGTGTTTATCTCTCTAGTGTTGGGAAGAAGTATTTGCTAAAAATGATCCATTATCATCCCATGACGCTATTATTAAGATTCTTCCGATGAATATACTCGTATCTAGTTGCTCATTCGAAACACGTCATAAGAAGTACAACTTACGTCTGAAACCCTGGATGTGATCTACTAGAAATCAACTAGAGAAAGAACAAATTATGAGTTAAAAGATTGAAGAAACCTAATTATTTACACTTAAAACATATGTTTAAGCTTCTGTGTTTTAATTTGAAAAAATTAATTCCTGCTTGTCGAGATAACTATTACTCCAAAAGAGATAATGCAGCCAAGAGTAACTTAAACGATGAATGGCAGCTGATTAGCAACATCCTTAAGGGCTCATCTCAGTGTGAAATTTTCAAAACATTTTATTTTCTTTTTGCATTATTGGATAGTATATAGTACACTGTTATAAATATTCTATCAAATTTTTAAATCGAAATTCCAATTATTTCGGTCGCTACATCGTTTTTCGTAGAAAGGGAACGGAGCCGGACATCTGTCGCGTCGGTCGTCCCGCCATACCATTATTCCTTTTGTTCTTTTTCTGCGCCTATACCTTTCTAGGGTACTTAGGTCCTATAACTTCGTAAAATAAACTGGCCAATCATTTCGGTTCGTTTTCGACATCCACCATGGATAGATCTACGAAAAACACGCCTAAGAAAAAAATCAGAACTCCAAACTTTGAACGCGTTTTTCTCGGAACGGTGTTTTTCAAAACGGTGGCCACTCTTAAAGGCAGAATTTTCAAGCTTTTCATTTCAAATTTTGGTAAAACATTTTTCACGTCATTCTCTATCGACCTATGGAAGCTTTTTTTTCTGAAATCTTCCTATTTTTTTTTACGAAAAACTGTCGAAAAAAAGGTCAAATTCTATACGTTTTGTTCAAACCGCCGCCATTTTGTTAAATTTCAAAAAAAAAAAGAAAACCTCCATAGGGAGATAGCGACTTTCCTACAGATTAATAATCTTTTTGAACTTTTTGTTTCAGATCAAAATTGAGGTCGCACTCATGGCCACCATATAGGACCTTTTTTTTTACCATACTTTTCAACAATTAATTAAACTATTGTACACTAAATAAATCAACATAAAAAAAATCATTTTGTATTTATCCTGAATATCTTTATTTATTAAAAAAAAACCAGGACGATTAGTTTATTCCAACCATGAGAAAAAGAATCGCGAAAATTAGGGATTCTTCGGAGGGGCACACTGAGATGATCCCTTAATAGAACTCAAGCTGCTAAAAGTATAATTGTAAAGTAGCAAAAGGTTAAAATTGATACAGTTAGGAGTAATCTAAAGTATTTGGATATGGGTGTACCTCAGGGTTCTGTTTTTGGGTCCGTACTTTTCTTAATATATAATTACTCCCTCTTCAGTTGCCCTTTCAAGGGACTGTTGACAGCTATAGCTGATGACGTTGGCTTCAGTTACGGTTCTCTTAGAGTACGGTTCTGAATCTAGTCTCTGATTTAAATTGGAATCTATTTTTATTGAGATCCTCGTTTTCTAAACATAATTTGTCAATTAACTCGAAAACTAAGGTTATGTTTTTTAGTATTTCGACACAATCTATTGTAGAACCTGTACTTTTTTATCATGCGCTTGATTGCCCTAGGTATCCACTGTCAACTTGTCTTTGCTTGTCTTTCAATATGCTTCTCTCTTAGGACTGGTATTCCTTGTAACAATAATTTTTTTCAAATCGAATGTGTTTATGAATCTAAGTGTTTAGGGCTAGTCATTGATGCTAAACTAAATTTCAATACTCATTAGCAGTTTTAGTTTACTTTCGAGGCACTGTGAGAAAGTTCTGTTTTTTGAGGAAAGTATTTCACTCAAGATATGGGATTAGTTGTTGGGAAGGAGGTTATTTTCCAAAATGCAGCCCTTTCTAGCAATCCAAAAGCATTTTTTAAAAATGAATTTAATTAATTATTAATAATTATTAATTATTTGTGGGAAAAATTTTAGTTTTCCTTTGTTGCTAGATTTGATAATTCTTCCACTTCAACATTTATATTGTTATAAGGTCCTAAAAATGTTCGTTTTAAGATCAGGAAACACTTCCTTTAGACAGGTTAACACTTACTCTTTTTGGGGCAAATTCTTATATCAGGTCTCCATACCCAATTTCGGTACAACCACGTTTCGCAACTTTTATATTGTTATTTCGTGTCGGCTCTTTAATAAATTACCTAAATTATTTGCAAAATGCATAAAGGATTGGCTGTACACCTTTCATCTATAACATTACATCTCTCTTTACTATATTTTTAATATTTTGGTGAAATATAACTTTATTTCTCCGTTTAAAAATTCAATGCTAAGTACCTTCTGCACATTCCTTCATTCTTATTATAATTTTTCTTTTCTTCACCTTTTTTTATTTTTTATTATGTTAACTAATTATGGTCATTACTCTGACATTAATTCTTTTCTTCTTTTAAAATACCGATGTAATTATTATTTCTTTTTCGATTTGTTTATATTATATCAATCTTGTTTATATTATTAAGTTTTGGAGAAATAATAAAAACGAACCTGAACTATTCATTTTCACTGCTAGCCTGGCACTTGCCTACATACCTATTCCTTGGCGCGCGGTAAAGTGGTCTTTATTCCCAAAATAGGAAAAGAAGATTACTCACTAGCCAAGAGTTTTAGACCAATAAGTCTAACATCCATCTTGCTGAAAAGCATGGAGAGATTAGTAGAGTTGCACGTGCGCAAAGTTGCCCTTCGAATGCATCCTCTCTCGGACATGCAACATGCTTATCAGTGCAGAAAATCCTGTGAGGCTGCGCTTCAAAACATAGTTGGCAGAATTGAATGCTCTCTCGAAAGGAAAGAGTACGTACTAGACTTTCGTCGCCATAATAACGCTACTCTCGACAGCATGTGTAACGCTGCTAGACGGCATGGGGTAAATGAAGCACTGGTTTTGTGGAGCAAAGCAATACTTGTGCAAAGGTCATTGATCGCTGATGCAGGCCTTCAACAATGTGTCAAGT
This sequence comes from Merodon equestris, assembly GCA_958301585.1. Lineage (NCBI taxonomy): Eukaryota > Metazoa > Arthropoda > Insecta > Diptera > Syrphidae > Merodon > Merodon equestris. The sequence continues at coordinate 105,140,199 of OY284414.1, forward strand.
CTGGAGTCGGCCCGCGCGGTGGCATCTTGTCTCCGTTGTTATGGTGCATGGTGGTCGATTCTCTGCTCTATGCTCTCAATGCCTCTGGAATCTATGCTCAGGCCTATACGGATGATGTTGCTTTTCTCTCTGTTGGCTCATGTTTAGCGACTGTCTGTCTCGTAGCGCAGGCGGCACTAGATGTGATCGAGAACTGGTGCAAGTACCTGGGAGTCATCTCAAATAGCAAGCTTCTTTGGTCAAAGCGCTGTCAGATTTTAATGCAAAGGTGCCTTTGGCAAAACATGGGACCTATCGCCGTAAGAGGTCCTATGGATCTACACGGCTGATAAGACCGAAAATCTCATATGCATCGGTTGTTTGGTGGAACAGGCTAACACGGAAACACCTTGTGAGCTCTTTCATCAAACTCAAAAGAGCGGTCTGCCTCAGCTGCACGGGGAGCTGCTCTAGATGCTATGATGAATCTTCCACCACTTGATATATATATCAGAGGGTGCGCACTGAAAGACATGTCTCGCATAAAGAGAAATGGTCTTTGGTACAACTCGCATTGTAGTGAAAGTGTACTTGCGCGAGAAATACGACCCCTGTCTCATGGATATGCCTTCTGACGCAATGACACCTGCCATCCTACTACGCTGTAATTTCACAGTCACGTTTCCATGGCGTCAGGACTGGCTTTGGCCAGACACTGAACCTGGAATGGAATGTCTTCGCTCCAGGACTGGGCAGCGATCCGGCGCTGGAGTTTTCTTTGAGCGCGAAAACATTCGACTGCACTTCTCGTTAGAAAAATATGCGTCTGTTCTTCAATCAGATATTTACGCAATCCTAATGGCCATTCAGTATGTTGTGAAGCACAGGTGGAAGGGAAAGAGCATATGCGTCTGCAGTGACAACCAAGCTGCACTCAAAGCTGTGTCCTACCCTCTATCCAACTCCAAATTAGTGCATGAACTCAAGACTTTTTTGAATAAAGTGGGAAGATTAAATTCACTTAAGCATGTATGGGTCCCAGGTCACTCTGGGATCCCCGGAAACAAGATCTCGGGAGAACTCGTTAGAAGGGGCTAAGAGGAGAGTTTCTCAGGACCTGAACACGCCTTCAACGGTCAAATCTGACGTCAACGACTGGGTCTTTAATGCACACAGTAGGGAATATCCAGGATGCAGGATGACTAAGCGTGTACGATGGGGCTTAAGGGCGTCATTACGGGCCATTACACTTTTGTCAAGCATCTCTATGTGTCTATCTGTGCTGCATGTTGCGGGGAGGATGACATAGCAGAACACTGTTTCTGCGACTGTGCGCCTTTGCTCGCGCACGGTGGCGTACCTTGGGACCAACGTGGTGTGTGCTGAACCTCTACATCACTGAAGAGAAAAGACAAGGTGTCTGTCTGGTAGTCAAATGGGAAGTCGTAACAAACTCGCGATATTCTCGAAACATTGCTTTTTCTAATTATTCACTTGTTCGATCAACGACTCAGATTACTTCTTATGAGGTTCCAAAAAAAAAAGGATCCATTCGCGGGTCACAACATAAAACATTGGGTTGCGCACGTCAGATAGTCCCGATAAAGGCATTCTGGATCACCAAGATCAGAGCTCGACAAATGAGGTTAAATAAAAAGTAAGGTAAGCCGCTGTTTTGATTTCACACCCTCACAAGGAATGTGGTGCGGATTTTATTCTGATTAGATGTTGAGTCAGAAACTTACCTTTTAACTTTATATCGATTCCGACTTGATGATGATACTGACCCCCACGATTCTGGCGATGTCTGAACGAAATCTATTTGAAATTTTTTTTGGTTTACCTGTGGGCCAGAACCTACAAGATATTCGTTGCCTGATTTGCCCACGTATAGTAGCTGTATTTAGAAAGTTTACTTGATTTAAATCGCTTTAGCAGGAAAGCCAAATTTTCGATATAATTATTGGAGGTAGCTCCGTGCATGGGTAGCTTTCATTTCTCTCAATGTTACCTTGGCCTGGAACCCAAATCTCCATAAACCATAGGCAAGAGGTTCAGACCTCTGCTATACAGTCTAGATGACCAGTAGTTCGACTCCCTGAGAATGATATCAGCATAGGTTGTATTTGATATAAAGGTCTCACGGTCTCCGTGCTACCGATTTCTACCGACGTTTGAACTAACCTTTGTTTAGCCTTTCTACATTATAACTTTTACTTAGGGCGGGGCAACAAACTACCGAGAATGGGGCGAATTGACTTAAGTGCCTACCTTTTACCAAATAATATTGCAATAGGCGTACAACAATGCTAGTTTTTCTAACCCGGTTTTCTATGTTCGACATTTTTGGCACTCGATGAGAGTCTAGTTGTTTGGCTGTAAAAGTTTAAATAATGATACTCTAGCCTCAGTCTGTAACTAAAGCTCTTTGCGTGATTTCACTAACATAGGTAATGTGAAAAATTCTCTGCCTGACACAGCTAAAAATGTATATTTCCGGGCTGAATGCACGTGTCATTAATTCGTATGATAGATTTTAGCTTTTTCTCTCAAGTAGTTGGTTCACACGAATTTTTGCAGAAGACGTCTTGCGGGTTTTTCGTCAAAATCGATGAACTTGATCATAATATTATGCGTTTTGGATGAATTAACTCCTAAAGAAATTCATCCGAAGTTGACAAAAATTTACGGGGACTCTGCTCCTTTGATGTCAAAAGTTAAAAAGTGGGCAGCAGAAGCTAAGCGTGTGCATACATCCCTCGAAGTTGAACCACGTGAAGGACGGGCCAAAAAGCGCAACCGCACCGGAAACCATCGAAAAGTGGCATGATATCGAGTTAGGCAGGAAGAAAAGGTGCGAAACATTTTGAACGGATAATAAGGTATGCGAAAGATGGGTACCGCATTTGTTGACGCTGTAGGGATTCGGCCGATTTTGTGCGCCGATTTGTCAGCATGGATGAGACTTGGTTACACCCCTACATGCCAGCAATGAAACAAGCAGTGAGTGAAAGCCGATTGTTCAGCGCCAAGATACGAAAGAGATCCTATTGGTGACAGACACAGCTCTCTTAATCGGCTGAATCCAAAAATTCGCGAGAAGCCTGGCTTAAAAAAGAAAAACATCATCTTTTACCAGGACAACGACCCTATTCTGTGTTTAGTGACGGTTAAACTGCCGGATATTATCTTTATTTTACATCGTCATTATTTCATCTGTTGCTAAACTTCTTTGTTTCTGGGAAGCGCTTCGCGTCCAATTAGGAAATTGAAGGGGCTTTAGATGAATATTTTCACAGACTTCCTGACTCTCAATTCTCAGAAAGAACACTGATCGTAACACCACGCCTTCCGCATAAGTTATGTCTTTAACTTCTTTGCTTTTACAATAAGTTCAGAGCCTCGTTAACAATCCTTCTCCTAATCTCCCTATCATGAGTATGTTTTTTCCATGTTTCCCTGTTCGGCTTCATCTCTTTTAGATCCATCTTTATATTGTCCTGTCTACCGCAAGGCCTTAGGTCAGGTTAGGTTAAAGAAGGGGAGTGTGATGTTTGACCATCACTTCCACGTGTCCGCTTCGCTGATGTCCATTTCAGACCCTTGCCTGGCCAATTCGTCCGCTCTTTCGTTTCCTGCGATTGAGCTGTGGCCCGGGACCCAGCAGAGTTTGACTTTGTGGTGTCTGACGGACTTCAGTGAGTCGCGACAGTCTTCGATCTTTTTTGTACAGGATCCTATTAATTTACTGCCTGGCTGTCTACAAAGATGGTGATATCCGATGGTGGGATATCGGTTACCTGTAGGTGTTTGGCTGCTTTCTCTATTGCCAGGATTTCTGCTTGAAAAACGCTGCACAGATCAGGGAGTCTGAATGATTCCTGTTTGTGGAGGGTATCAGAGTAGAACCCGGCCCCAGTGCCTGTGTCCATTTTCGATCCGTTGTACAAACAGCGGCTTACCTTTGTACTTTGTTGCGCATGCTCATATAGCTTTTCGTGCTACTAGCTGTCCATCAGACTAGGGCCCCATAAGTTATAATGAGTCTGATGATTGCTGTGTACATCCAATGATGTACGGTTGCAAGCCCCATCTTTTACCGAAGGTCTTTTTGCATGCATAAAAAGCGAGTTCCTTCCAGGAAAGTTTCTTTTCTAGGAAAGTTTAGAGTCAATAATGATGCCTAGCCGCTTTGAGTTTGAGCGGAGTACCCTCTAACTTTGGGGGAGCAAATATGGGGATTTTCCTCGTCCTGGTGAACAAAGCCAGCTCGGTTTTCTGAGGGTTTACTCTCAGACTCTTCTGTCTTGCCCACTAGGAGAGTTCCTTCAACGCAGATTCCATTAGTTCGCTGATTGTTGGTATAAATTTACCTATTATCAATATAATTAGGTCATCCGCGTATGCTATGGTCTTTGTGCCTTTCTCCATGAAGATTTTAAGGATTTTGTTGTAAGAAGCCACAGTAGAGGGGAAGACAACTCCCCCCTGTGGTGTGCCTCTAGTTGTCACCTTCCTTATAGAGCTAGGTCCAATGTCTGCATTGATAATTCTGTTATTTAACATATTTTGAATCCAGATTACAATGGATTTGTCTACTTTTATGTCCTCTAGAGCTGATATTATGGCCTTTGTGTTTACGTTGTTGAAGGTTCCCTCTATATCGAGGAAGGCTGCCATTGTAAATTCTTTTAAATTCAATGAGCTCTCAATTTCACGGACAACACTATGCAGAGCACTTTCCACTGATCTGCCTTTAAGGTAGGCGTGACCTCTGATGTATAGGTCAAGAGTCTTTCCAAGGTTTTTAATAGAAATGACGAGAGACTAATTGGCTATAGTCCTTTGCGGCAGTATGGATTGGTTTACCTGCCTTACCTTTATTTTTCTCCACTGTGTTGGGATGTACCCAGCTCGCAAGCAATTGGAAAAAATGCTTACGAGGTGGGATATAGTGTGGGCTTGTGATTTTGAAGCATCGCTGGCAAGATATCATCCGGCCCCGGAGATTTAAAAGGTTTGAACGAATTTATTGCCTTTATCCATTGTAATAATTTCATTTATTACTTCTTCGGTTGTGTGAACCGTAGGAACCGTCGTCCCGAAGGGGACTGTGATTTCAGGGGTTTTACAACCTGAAAAGTGGGTTTCAGTCAGCAGCTCTAGGGATTCCTGACTGGATTCTGTCCAAGAACCGCAAGGCCTCCCTAACGGTGTTTTTTACTGGCTGTCCACTATCCATTTGCTCTACGTGTCCCTCCCGGACAATGCTTGAGGAATACGTTTCCTCGAGTTCTTGATTCTGTAATTTTCCGCACTCTTTCACGAAGGGCGATAGAGTATAGTGCTTGAATTGGATATATGTATCTCTTCAGTGCCCACGACCTCTTATAAAGCCGTTGTCGTGGATTTACCATTAAGGTTGTCGTGTTATGAGTTCGGAAAGGCATTTTTTCTTAGGAGTTGGCGAATATGCAGGTCAGTGCACGACGAGCGTCGTGGTCCGATAAGTACTAAGCCTACAAAAGAAAAACAAAAATTTTGGAGAAATGGCGATTAATTTTTCAATATAGTCTCCTTTTAGCTCGATAAACTTGACCCAGCGACGCTCCGACTTCTTAAACCCGTCTGAAAAAACACGTTTTCTCGAGGTCTGCAAAGTAGGCCTCCGTGGCGGCGATGAGCTCCTCATTCGACTGAAATTTCTGCCGACGAGTGACTTTTTCAAGTTTGGAAACAAAAAGATGTTGCACGGGGTCAAATCTGGAGAATACGGTGGATGGGGCAGCAATTCGACCAATTTGGCCGTGCCGAGGGTGGAGGTGTGAGCCGGTGCGTTACCATGGTGGAAGAGCACTTTTTTCTTCGCCAAGTGGGGCCGTTTTTTCTTCAATTCGGCGTCGAATCGGCCCAATAATCTGGCATAGTACAGCCCTGTGACCGTTTTGCCCTTTTCCAGGATTCACACCTTGTGGATCCCAGAAAACGGTGGCCATCACCTTCGCCTTCGTCGGCGCACGTCCGGGTGAAGTCCACTGTTTCGACTGTTCCTTGGTCTCTGGTGTGTACCAGTGGATCCTTGTTTCGTCGACTGTCACGAAACGACACAGAAACTCCTTCGGATTGTGCATCAAACACTGCTCTGAAGTGATCTCACGGTTGCGCTTGTTGTCCGGAATGAGCAAACGCGGCACCCATCGCGCCGACAGCTTTCTCATGGCCAAAATTTCATGCAGGATATGACCCACGCGATCTTTTGAAATGCCTACTGTCTCAGCTATCTCGCGCACCTTCAATCGGTGGTCTGCCAATAGGAGATCGTGGATTTTTGTCACGTTATCCTCCGTGGTAGCCGTTTTCGGGGCACCTGGACGTGGCTCATCAAAAACCGACGTGCGACCACGTTAAAACTCGTTAAACCGATTTTTGATGGTCGCCATCGAAGGATAAGAGACACCGTACACAGCATCCAAACGCTCTTTGATGTCGCTGAGCGATTTCCCTTTCAAAAACAAGAATCGAACAGTCGAATCGGCAGTAACCGTCTACTAGAATGAAGTACACGATAGTAAGTTGCTCTTGCGATACTGGCGGTGAGGCTAAGTACTTATCGGACCACCCTTGTAGACTGATGGGTGGAAATCCTTGACTGTTACGCAACCTCGTTCTCCAAACTTGGAAATGAAAAGCACAATGAAATTGCCCCCATCACTCAGGAAGGCAAATGAAGAGCAGACAGCTTCGAAAAATCATCTCGAGGCGGGTACTACCATCTCTTATGGCTCAAGAGACCTTTTCCACAGTGATAATTGTTTTGATTCCTAGGAAGAATGTTCCATGTCGAAGCAGCAAAGGGGGAAAGGCGCCAGGGTCAATGTTCCCAGGAAAGTGAGTGAGACTCAAGAGTTCTGAGAATTCCATTGCTGAGTCTGCCCATGTTCCATCCTCCCTTTAATAAACAGCAGTACTCTGTCCTGGATCGAACTCTGGCCTGCCTGTTGGCATTTTTGTAGGTTTTGAAGCACTGTTTAGAATTTCTAAATAAAACTCAAAATATTCATTCGATTAAACCATTTGTATATTTTATATGATACGCTATTGCTTCCCGGGGATTACTCTTAAAATCAGGATCCTTCAGAAGTTTCTGCAACGAAGTCACTCGGTCTACAAATTGCTTTTTCTTCTTTCGAATCTTCTCTTTAACGTTTAGTTTCCTCGTGTCGTCCAGTTTCTCCTCCAGCCCAGTCTTAATATTATCACGATTCAGCTTAAATAGCTCATCCAACGACGGTAATGCGTCCCTAAGTTTCTGCATATCACCGACGACGGCGGTTTTCTCACGATTCTTTCTTGCGATTTCCTTTTTTCTTTCCTTTTTTTGTTCTATAAATTTGTTTATTAGATTCTTATGCTTAAGACGGAATTTTTCCCTCTTGTTTTTATGTTTTTTTGGTGGTGTGACTGCCGGTGTCTTCGGCAGGAGCAGCTTCTGATCTGAGTTCCTTTCCTTGGCTTTGAATGAAATCTTCGATGATATGGCTGTGACTTCTTTCTTCCCAGCCTCAACACGTTTGGCTATTTTCTGCTTTAACGCCTTTGCTTTATTCACTTTGCCCATTTTCGGTAAGATGAAATATATAATAAGATAATTGAGAAGGAATCTCGATATTACGATTGTTTTCCTCGCCCAATGTGCTACCGCCCGTCAAGTGTCAAACGTTTTCTTGACAATTTGAATTTGTTAGCACGCAACTGACATTCGAGTCTCGACTGCAAAAAGGTCGAAACACAAACTCCGCACTACCTGAAATACCATTCCTTCCTTTATTGAAATACAAAACAAAATATTGTTATCGAATTCACGAGAGAAGCCTCACAATTTGGCTTTCGTTTTCCTTTGACTAAACTCCATCATCGCGTGGAAGAACTCGTCCGTATAAAATCTCTTCATCAATTCGTCGACTTCGTTTTGCAATGCGCTCTCCAACTGCGAACGATTGGCTTTGATCATCAGAGACTTACCGGCCATTAAAGAACCCGGCGGAAGCCGTGAGTATTCCAATACTTTTGGCCAAATCTTAGTATTCAACTCGTCGGGTCTCACCACATCGGACACAAATCCGTAGCGTAAAGCTTCGGCTGCAGTTAGCTTCTCACTGAGCAATAGAACCTCGGAAGCCTTAGATTTGCCCAATAAGATAGGAAACGTAAAGGATGAACAGGCCTCGGCACAGAGGCCAAGCTTCGTAAACGGTGCTAGGAAGTATGTCTGTGAAAAGAACGAAAAATGTCTTGAAAATGTTAAGGCAATGTAATTCAAGGATCACACACATTATCAGTGCAGTAAACAACGTCACACAAAGCCGCGGTGGTCATTCCAATACCAATACACGGTCCGTTCACGACAGCAACGAGTAGTTTGGGAAATTCGAAAAATGCCCGAACCATGTTCTTCAAAATGATGTTTTGCTCTTGCATATATTGGTCCATGTCCACTTGTATCTCCGCCTTGGATAAGTCGTTCCCCGAAGTAAAGAAATCGCCAACGCCTGTGATTGCCACGACCGATACCGAGTCATCTTCACCTGATATACGCAGGATCTTTGTGATATCCACATACGAATCCCGATTCAATGAATTCTTCTTTTTCGGATTGTTTATCTTGACGATAAGCAGTCGCTCAACTTTCTCTATTAAGAGAGTCTTGATTTCCGAGTATAATTCACCTGGATCCGTCATCGTTCTGTATGTTAATGCAAAATGGAAGCAGATATGGTCCAAAGGGTACCACCGATTAGATTAAAAACAATCTATTTGTCGACTTTATGGCAACTTTTTTGGCGAAAGCCATTAGAAATTCTTTTAAAAACAAATTACCAGTCAGTGACAGGTGACAGCGGAGAGATCGAAGCAAACAGCTGATTGCAAAAAAACAACTGTTGATCTACATACATGGAATCTACAGTGGCTGACAGGAGTTTTCAAGCCTTAAAAACCACTGGAAAAGACCACTTTGACTTAATGAAAACAATGCACGTCACACAGTGTCATTTGCAACAGTTTTTGCAACTTGCCAGACTCATTGCCATCCTCCCTTAAAAAAAAAAAGTTTAGACTGTGCGAAAACATTTTGCTCCATCTGTACCACGTTGGAGACTTTTTTTGCTGTCAACAACCAATTTCTTTTTCCGATTTGTTTACAAAATTTATTTTCATTTGAAGAAAAAAACTTGCGTATTCCAACGAGATGACCGAGTTCCTTGCAGAAAACAACCTCTGTGGACAGAATCTCCTCCAGATAGTGTCGATGGGCAACTCAATTATCGCCGAGATCCTCCGATTAAAAGACTACATACCGGACGTGTTCAAGTAGCCTACGGTACCACTCCTCTTTTCCGAAATACATAATTTCTACCGATTTGCAGGCTTGAAACGAAAGCTGACCAACAGAAGTATGGCGACATTATATTGGATTTCAGCTACCTCCGCATAGCGGAAGCCCATGACAAGAAAATTGAGGATAATCCGGTACACAATTCCCTCTCACCGACCACGACCCTGTCTTATTCTTCTCTTATCGCTTGCAGACTCTGCAAGACCTTGACGAGGAATTTCGCGATAACTACATTGAACTGCTGACTCGATTCTACTTGGCGTTTGAGAGTACACATCAATATGCTTCGGATTTGAAAAATTTCATCGACGAATTGAACCGTGGCTACTACATCCAACAGACACTTGAATCCGTGCTGCAGGACGAAGAGGGAAAGCAGCTTATGGTAAAGTCTTCCTCCTAACCCTCTACTCTCTATAACCTTTCCCTGTTTAGTGCGAGTCTCTCTATCTATTTGGTGTAATTCTGCTTGTCCTCGATCTGCACATCCCGGGAATAATACGGGAACGACTGCTTATATCCTACTACCGCTATAGTGCAGCTCGGACCCATGGCGACAGTAATATCGACGATGTGTGTACTCTGTTAAGGTCGACGGGATTCTCAACAGCCCCGAATGCCAAGCCGGTGCCCAACTACCCCGAGAGCTACTTCAGGTAAATGAACACATCCCTTCCAAACGCTATTAGCCGTGATCGAATTTCTTTCCAGTCGTTTTGCGTTCGACCAGACCTTTGTTGACATGGTAATCGGACGTTTGCGGTCCGACGATATTTACAACCAAATGTCCATCTACCCCCATCCAGACCATCGATCCACAGCGCTCTCGAATCAAGCCGGAATGCTTTACGTTTGTCTACACTTCTCACCCAAAATCATTACCAATCAGGTTGCCCAAATGCGCGAGATTACGGACAAGTTCTTCTCCGACAACTGGGTAGTGCCGGTTTACATGGGCATCACGGTTAACCTCGTCGACGCCTGGGATCATTTTAAAGCTGCGAAAGCAGCTCTCAATCCTGTTGTTGAGACGAATTCCGTCAAAGGTTTCTGTCTGCTACACAATGAGAAATTGAAGAAGGTTCTCTCGCAAACGCAAGACATCCTTAAAGAAGGCATTCTTACCGAGAGTTTTGCCCTTCAGGCTATCACGAAGATCATAGCATTGATTCGCGATTGCAACGTCGTCCTGCGATGGTATATCCTTCACACCAGTGCGCCGGTAATGGAAATGGGTCATGGCAAGCGTCACAAACAAATTTGCGAACTCGTCCAGACCGAGAGCGATTTCAAGAAGGCAACCATCTTCCAATTGCTGCTGAACTGCAGTCAACTGGAACTGATCGTGAAGGACATTCTGAAAGACATCATCACGGAGAAAGACAAGCGATGGGATGATTTCAAGAAGGAAGCACTCGATCGTGTGAACGAACTCAGTGAAGCATTCTCGGGAAGTCGCCCGTTGTCCAAGATCGAGAAAAACCCGAATTTAAAGCATTGGTTCGCGGAGATCGCTAAGGAAATCAACAAACTGAAGACCGATAATCCGAACAATTCGGGACGGACGATAATCCAGCTCATCCAAGCTCTCGAGGAGGTGCAGGAGTTTCATAACCTCCAATCGAACATGCAAATCAAGCAATACCTCCAAGAAACACGTGATTACCTGACCAGCATGATTCAGGTGATCAACGTAAAGGAGGACGTGCTGATCAACATTCAGCTGATCAGTGATCTCAGCTATGCATGGCGCACGATCGACTCGAACTACACGAATATCATGCAAGAAAGCATCAAAAAGCAACCAAAGCTGGTGATCAAGCTGAGGGCAACCTTCCTCAAGCTAGCTAGTGCCTTAGAAATCCCACTTCTTCGTATAAACCAAGCTAAGAGCGAGGATTTGGTCTCGGTGTCCAAGTATTACAGCACGGAACTGGCAAACTACATCCGAAAAGTGGTCCAAATCATTCCGCAGACTATTTTCAGCATCCTCGCTGAAATCATTCAATTGCAAACGGAAGTGATCAAGGAAATCCCCACGCGTCTCGAAAAGGATAAGCTGAAGGAATATGCTCAGTACGAGGAGCGATACGCCGTGGCGAAAAAGACTTATTCCATTGCCGTCTTCACCGAAGGCATTCTCATGATGAAGAAAACCTTGGTTGGCGTGATCGAACTCGATCCGAAGCAACTGCTCGAGGACGGAATTCGAAAGGAGCTCGTCAAAAACCTGGCCAATGCTCTGAATGTCGGGCTGATATTTGGGCAAAAGGGGAAGACCAGCGATCTCGAGGATAAACTATTTCAACTCTCGAAAATCATGGATGGCTATCGGCGATCGTTCGAGTACATTCAGGATTATCTGAACATTCATGGTTTAAAGATCCTTCAACAGGAAATGTCGCGCATCATCAACTACAACGTCGAGCGGGAATGTAATGCGTTCCTTCGCAACAAAGTCCTCGACTGGCAGTCATCGTACCAGAGCACCACGATTCCCATTCCCCACTTTCGTCCCGTCACTGGCGACACGGCCTCGAACAACTTCATCGGTCGCCTCGCACGGGAGATTCTACAGTATACCGATCCGAAGTCGACGATCTACCTCGACTTGAAGGCTACCTGGTACGACAGGAAAACCCACAAGGAAATCCTCGACTCGAGATTCTTTATCAAAGTTCGCGAGGCAATCGGACCCGCCGGTCTGGTCGGCCTCGATCGTCTATACTCGTACATGTTCATCTCGGATTTGAAGATAAATCTGGACAAGATGCAGAAGAATATGATCAACGACAAAATGTGGGTTGAAGCTCTGGAGTCGCTCACCCGTGAACTCGAAGAGAATTCGATCATCAAGAGCCCCGTCAAGTTCTTTTCGAATTACACGACGAGATGGGTCAAGGTCTGGCCCACTATACTCGAATGGTTTGTCCGTACGGGGCATAAGCAAATCCTTCGACAGCAGATCGCCTACGAGTTGAATAAGAGCTGCAAATTCAACTCGAAGAACTTGGAAGCGTCTCTCGACGCACTGAACAGGTTTGTACCATCAATTCAAACTCTTTTATCCGGAATGAGGGTTTTCTCCCATAGAGCTCTCCTGATCGACCTGAGGGAAGCACAACAAATCGAGAACAAACCCGAGCCGGGGAAGGAAATTCTCTCCGAACTCAATGCATATCTGGAATTCAGCGGAAACTACGACCCCATGCAGCAGGTCTTCATGCTGACCAAGAACTCGCATCACATATCACTCTTCCTATTCCTCTTCACCATATCGCACATCGGCAAGTTCCATTTCACGAAGAATTTAAATTTGCTCACGTCCAAGAGCACGAAAGAGCACATCGACAGTGTCGCACTCATCATCGGATTGTTGACGATTTTGAATCAATTCCATCGGAAGATTCTGAATTTGTACATCAAATACGTCTGTCAGTACGTGGTTTCGCTGGCCGAGGTGAATCTGAGGTGAGATGTGGTCTCTGGTGCCATGGCCTTCCATTGAACTTGGTTTTCATTGCAGTGCGAAGCAGGAAATCAGCGTGGAATGCAGCACGATTCTGTACTATCTGGAACAGTTCATTCGGATCGGTAAACTACCACGAGCGCTACTGGAGGAGCACATCCCAATGGTCATACTGAACCAATTCGAGTATCTCTCGGGGAAATCGTAACATTTTCTTACTCATGAACGCATGACATAGACCGTTCTAAATCTAAATTAAGAGTTTTATTTGAATTCTCAATCCCTTCCTCGGATTAGGACGAATAACAACAACCAGATCAACATGAAATGCAGAAAAAGAAACAAATTAAATCGAAGAGGAGCGGCAAACAAGGCTGTAATTTTAGTTTTCTTGGCGTGAGGTAGCTTCAACAGACGGTTTAAGGGCTTTATGTGATGACAGTGGGTGCGTTACGGCCGGTAAACTTAGGAAGCTGTGAGATCTCCAACGCAATGTCAATGAGGGGTTTGAGCATTTCACTTGCCATGCCCAGAACGTTGTCCTTCTCATAGGAATCGATGTACAGACTGCAATGGAACGCATTGAATTAATGAAAAAAGAAGGAAAACTTATGGCTCTTACCGAACAGTAGCGCCCGAGCTTCCGGTTCCACTCAGACGCATAACAATACGGCTGCCATCCTCGAAAACAATTCGAAGTCCTTGCTTCGTGGCAATGGACTTGTCAACCGGATCGGTGTAGCTAAAGTTGTCCGCCACCTTCACTTTGTACGTCTTCCCGCCGGCAGAATATGATTTTCCAACAAACGCTGGACTGGTAATGGTCGTCTCCATGGTTGCCATCATTTGATTGCACGCATCCAAGTCGCATTCCTCGTAATCGTAGCGAGTAAAGTAGTTTCGACCATAGATCGACCAGTGGTTTTTCAGAATCTCCTCGATACCTTTGCCAGTGTGTTGCATGACCGAGAGCCAAGCCAGCACAGCCCAGATGCCGTCCTTTTCGCGGATATGATTCGATCCGGTGCCGAAGCTCTCCTCGCCGCAGAGGCATAGACGGCCAGCATCCATTAGATTGCCAAAGTACTTCCAGCCCGTGGGCACTTCAAAGACTTCTTTTCCCAATTTAGCGCCAACAAGGTCGACAGCCGATGCTGTTGGCATGCTACGAGCGAAGCCTTGAATTCCATTCTTCTGGAAATACGGAATCGCTTGCAGATAATGAGCAATGACGGCGAGCGAGTCGCTGGGTGTTACGAAGAACGCCTTGTTGCCGATGATCATGTTTCGATCCTGCAAAGAAAAAACAATGTTATACTTGTCAAACCTTCTATAAACTAGCCATACGCCGTCTCCATCGAAAGCAGCTCCGATATCGTAATCCCCCTTGGCGACGTTATCAACCAAGTCCTTTGCATAAGTCAGATTGGGATCCGGATGGATTCCGCCAAAGTCCTCGAGTGGCGTAGTGTGCACGACACTATCCTCAGAAGCGCCAAGGCTGTCGAGGAAAATCGCACGCACATAGGAACCTGTCACGCCGTTCATTGAATCGATGCGCATCTTCAGCGGCTTACCGGTCGTCTTGCCGCTCACATAGTCGCGCAATTTAGCGAAATCGAAGATCTCCTTCATGTGGTTCACATAATTTGCTACCGAGTCGATGACGTCCACAGTGAATGGCTTGCCGTTGATCTAGAACGGAGAACGGGTAAGCCTGTGTAGCTGTAAGGGCTTTGGATGGATTCTTACATCATATGTGCTGGTGCCGATCTTACTGATGTCGATTTGTAAGTCCTTGACGATTTTGTACTCCTTAATGGCAGTGGTGAGCTCGTAGATCTTATTAGTGACTCCATCCGGTGCCGGGCCGCCGTTTTCACAGTTGAACTTGATACCAAAATCATTTTCCGGACCGCCCGGGTTGTGAGAGGCAGTTAGTACGATCCCACCTTGAAAAACAAGAGAATTTCGTTGGTCATCAAAGAAATTCAATTTGTTGTTCGAGTGCCAAGCCCCCTGAAGCGTGCCCGCATGAATCTAATTTCGCACAACTATTCCAACGTCACCGAAAGAGCTTTCACGCCGCGTATGCCTATACTATCAGTCGTAGCTGAGCTATCAGACTGATTAACCTTCACTTGATCTTTCTAGCTCGCTATTAAGATAACAAAGAGCTAAAGAGCTTCGTTGTTAGTAAACTAGTTCAGCCTGTTACATCAAAACATGGAGTGATTCCAGTGTAAACACCCCACAGCCATAAACTTTAGTGTTGTGCACTCAGTAACTCGACATGCATGCACTTACCGAATGCCTTGTTGTGACGTATCAAACTAGATACGGCTGGTGTGGACAGAATTCCATTCTGGCCGACTAGCAACCTTGACACCTAACCGAAAAGTCAGTGATTATTTTTAGAATCCCAAGAAAATGCTACATCGATTGTCTTACTCCATTGGCAGCAGCCATTCGGACGATTATCTCGACCGCTTGCTTGCCATAGTAACGTCCATCGCCTCCGACGACCAGTAGCGAACCGACTATTGCACTCCCATTGGCATCGAGGATGCTCTGCACAAAGTTCTCAGTGTAATTGGGTTGAATGAAAACTTTTACCTGAAACAGAAGGATCGTATAGAGCACATATAGAGCGAAGGGAGATCTTTACCTTCTTACGGAGACCGCTGGTGCCAGGTTTTTGACCCTCGAACGGGGTAGTCGGAACAGTTGAAACGTTAAGGGCCATTGCTTCTTGTACGACTGGATCAGGTAGAAAATCACAATTACCTCGAAATGAATGTATACAGCCAACCTCTCGCGAGCACTTCTCCAAGCACACTCCCGCTACTGCTGCTTTTACTGATAATTTTTGCTTCAATGTCGCTTAAAGGTCATTGTGCTGATTGTCAACCCAAACGTGGCCGCAGTGTCTTCATTGCAAGGCGAAAATCTTGATGGCCAGTGGAGCGATATATTTTATATGATGCATGCTGGGTGTGTATAAACATTATTTTATCTGACTCAAATTGTATGGAAAAATTTAATTTTTGATAGGTTTTTAAGAGATTTCGCGAAATATAAACAAAACAATCAGCTGTCAAACCGGCGTAGGGAGAGTTCAAACAAAGCTTCTCAAACTGTGATGGAGAGTCGATTTTTTTTTAAACAATTTTCCATATCACTCTTAGATCTTTAATAAAAATTTAATTTCTTTTGATGTATAAACAGAAAAAATACATAAAATATCGAATCAGAATTCAAAAAATTTTAAGAAAATATATTTTCGGCCTCACATATCACCTAGTTGAACGCCTAGATGGAGCTGATGCAAATGTCAACTGAACATGACAGTTTAGATTCACGAAGTTTACACGTCACGTCACAGTCAGCCAAGTAAACGACCATCCGAGTACTTTCTTTTCCGACAAACTTCAACTTCACTTGTCTGGTCTTCAGGTGCGTCTAAAGCCGTCGTCGTGTCGCTGTTATATCTTGGAATTCCTCTCTAAATCTATCGCGTAAACACTTTTTAAGTAAGTAATTCGTCTCATCTACTTGGAATTGTCCGGATTTCTTGTGAATTTCATTGAAATTTTCTCAATTCTCCCGCTAACCTCGATCCACGTCAACAAAGTTGTTCGCTCGCCCGATTTAATCAACTCCAATCTCTTTCTTGTAGATATGTACAAATTTAGCCTGCTCTGCGTGGCCCTTTTGGGCATGATGAACTGCTGCCTGTCGTCTGAGGATGAGACCAGTGCCCGGCTATTAGTCTCGAAACAGATTATGAACAAATTTCTGGTGGAGAAGAGCGACTTGGTGGTTAAGTACACCATCTACAATGTGGGCAATGGGGCTGCTGTCAATGTGAATCTCGTGGACAACGGATTCCATCCCGAAGCTTTCGATATCGTCGGTGGACAGCTTTTCGCGAGCATAGACCGCATCGCTCCTCAAACCAATTACACCCATGTAGTTGTGGTTCGCCCTAAATCCTACGGATATTTCAACTTTACCGCTGCTGAGGTCAGCTACAAGCCAGTCGAGGAAGCCGAAAGGGTGAGGAAAACTCCCGTAAAAACCGAATTCATAACTTTACAATTTTTCTTTACCCACAGGTCCAATTGGCGATCAGTTCCGAGCCAGGCGAGGGCGGTATTGTCAACCTGACTGAATTCAACAAACGTTTCTCCTCTCACTTTTTCGACTGGGTCGCGTTCGCTATCATGACTCTGCCTTCGTTGGCACTGCCATTGATCTTATGGCACTCGTCGAAGAGCAAGTACGAGAAGTACAATAAAAACAAGAAACACTAAAAACAAGTGGTTTCTCGAGCAGTTCCACTAGACACAAGACTCGCGAAAGAAATTAAGCACTTTCCCTCTAGTACACATTTCCCTTATTTTTTCTTCGTATTTGTTTCATTTCTTTAGTGATGAAATATCGACAGATTTGAATCGTTTTAGATTTGTCCTAAGACGCTTAGTCGACGATTGTAATTTGATTTGGTAGACAACTCGAGTCAACATCGAATTTCAGGGTTGTTGAGGATTTTGTATTAAAATAAAAGAACAAATGAGATTCAAATGAAGTTTTCATTACGTGAAAGGAGTCAGCAGGCTGGCTGGTAGATCATAGGTGGAGTAGAGAGATAAGTTTTTCTTCCACATTTGAATAAGGATCTGCAGGAAAAGGTGGCGATCATTTGCACTGTCTATCTGAAAGAGCATAAAGCCAATGGCCGTAGCATACATTCATTGCGCTGTCAAAGGAGAATCGTGTTGTGCACTCATGCCCTTAATATGAAACCGACTATTGATGATACGTTGGTTTCAGTATCCTAACTCTAGCTCCAAAGTTATGAAAGATTCGATAACAAAATAGCTATTCCAATAGCTAAATGCGTTTGTTTGGACCGCACCCAAAAGCTGGTTGTAGATGGAAATTACCGTCTTTCGACCATAAAAGAAATCCATCATCCGTTCACCTTTTGAGCATCAAAATATTGCCTTTACGAGCGTTAGTCGCCGGACAATGCTTGAGGCATTCATTACCCTGGTTAACAGCAAGTACATGTTTAATATCTCCATTCCTCGCTGACCACAATAACGAGCTCTTTGCCCTGTGTCTGGGGATGAAGGCAGATAAAACTTAAATGGTTCTGTTCACTGTATCACAATAGAGAGCTTTATACCTCACTGTCACTATGAATGAATGTCTAGGAATCGCCCTGAATCCCACGGTTAGCTAGAGAGCCAGCAGACTTGTATAACAAGCGGAGGCTTGTATAATCTTTCAGCCGAAAATTACGCCTTCAGCCTGAAATCTACGCTGCCGTTGTGCATCTTATGTTCACCTTGGCGGCCTACCTTTAACAAAAAATACTGCACTGATCGTCTGAAGGAAATCCAGGCAGCGTGTTTAAGAACTAGGGGGCTGTTAGAACATGCACGACAGACGCTTCAAGTGTCATCCTAATCCCTACTTCCGATCGAGATCGAAATCGAGATCGAAAATCCAGTCAAGAAAATAGCTGTGCAAGCGGACAAATATGATCGACAATAAGCACTACAGGACGTATACGTAACATTTACAAATTTTTTGTACCTCCTCTATTACGACCTCGGGCAGCTGAGTTACCATGAAGGAACAAGCCAAGATGTGCCTTAATATGCTAGATCTGAAGTCGCGTCATATACCCTCCAATTTGAAAAATCTCGACCCTCGAATTTTCCCATATAAACCCACTAAGCCTCGAACTCGAAACTTCGGGAGCCCATATCTCCGTTATTTAAGCACTTTTTGCAGATAAGAGCTCGTTATCGTGATCAGCGTCGAATGGAGATGTCAAATATGCCCTCAAATTTGAAAAATCTTGACCCTCGAATTTTCCCATACAAATCCACTAAGAATGGAACTCGAAACTTCGGGAGCCCATATCTCCGTTATTTAAGCACTTTTTGCAGATAAGAGCTCGTTATCGTGATCAGCGTCGAATGGAGATGTCAAATATGCCCTCAAATTTGAAAAATCTCGACCCTCGAATTTTCCCATATAAACCCACTAAGCCTCGAACTCGAAACTTCGGGAGCCCATATCTCCGTTATTTAAGCACTTTTTGCAGATAAGAGCTCGTTATCGTGATCAGCGTCGAATGGAGATGTCAAATATGCCCTCAAATTTGAAAAATCTCGACCCTCGAATTTTCCCATACAAATCCACTAAGCATGGAACTCAAAATTTCGGGAGCCCATATCTCCGTTATTTAAGCACTTTTTGCAGATAAGAGCTCGTTATCGTGATCAGCGTCGAATGGAGATGTCAAATATGCCCTCAAATTTGAAAAATCTCGACCCTCGAATTTTCCCATATAAACCCACTAAGCCTCGAACTCGAAACTTCGGGAGCCCATATCTCCGTTATTTAAGCACTTTTTGCAGATAAGAGCTCGTTATCGTGATCAGCGTCGAATGGAGATGTCAAATATGCCCTCAAATTTGAAAAATCTCGACCCTCGAATTTTCCCATACAAATCCACTAAGAATGGAACTCGAAACTTCGGGAGCCCATATCTCGGTTATTTAAGCACTTTTTGCAGATAAGAGCTCGTTATCGTGATCAGCGTCGAATGGAGATGTCAAATATGCCCTCAAATTTGAAAAATCTCGACCCTCGAATTTTCCCATATAAACCCACTAAGCCTCGAACTCGAAACTTCGGGAGCCCATATCTCCGTTATTTAAGCACTTTTTGCAGATAAGAGCTCGTTATCGTGATCAGCGTCGAATGGAGATGTCAAATATGCCCTCAAATTTGAAAAATCTCGACCCTCGAATTTTCCCATATAAACCCACTAAGCCTCGAACTCGAAACTTCGGGAGCCCATATCTCCGTTATTTAAGCACTTTTTGCAGATAAGAGCTCGTTATCGTGATCAGCGTCGAATGGAGATGTCAAATATGCCCTCAAATTTGAAAAATCTCGACCCTCGAATTTTCCCATACAAATCCACTAAGCATGGAACTCAAAATTTCGGGAGCCCATATCTCCGTTATTTAAGCACTTTTTGCAGATAAGAGCTCGTTATCGTGATCAGCGTCGAATGGAGATGTCAAATATGCCCTCAAATTTGAAAAATCTCGACTCTCGAATTTTCCCATATAAACCCACTAAGCCTCGAACTCGAAACTTCGGGAGCCCATATCTCCGTTATTTAAGCACTTTTTGCAGATAAGAACTCGTTATCGTGATCAGCGTCGAATGGAGATGTCAAATATGCCCTCAAATTTGAAAAATCTCGACCCTCGAATTTTCCCATATAAACCCACTAAGCCTCGAACTCGAAACTTCGGGAGCCCATATCTCCGTTATTTAAGCACTTTTTGCAGATAAGAGCTCGTTATCGTGATCAGCGTCGAATGGAGATGTCAAATATGCCCTCAAATTTGAAAAATCTCGACCCTCGAATTTTCCCATACAAATCCACTAAGAATGGAACTCGAAATTTCGGGAGCCCATATCTCGGTTATTTAAGCACTTTTTGCAGATAAGAGCTCGTTATCGTGATCAGCGTCGAAAGGAGATGTCAAATATGCCCTCAAATTTGAAAAATCTCGACCCTCGAATTTTCCCATACAAATCCACTAAGCATGGAACTCAAAATTTCGGGAGCCCATATCTCCGTTATTTAAGCACTTTTTGCAGATAAGAGCTCGTTATCGTGATCAGCGTCGAATGGAGATGTCAAATATGCCCTCAAATTTGAAAAATCTCGACCCTCGAATTTTCCCATATAAACCCACTAAGCCTCGAACTCGAAACTTCGGGAGCCCATATCTCCGTTATTTAAGCACTTTTTGCAGATAAGAGCTCGTTATCGTGATCAGCGTCGAATGGAGATGTCAAATATGCCCTCAAATTTGAAAAATCTCGACCCTCGAATTTTCCCATACAAATCCACTAAGAATGGAACTCGAAACTTCGGGAGCCCATATCTCGGTTATTTAAGCACTTTTTGCAGATAAGAGCTCGTTATCGTGATCAGCGTCGAATGGAGATGTCAAATATGCCCTCAAATTTGAAAAATCTCGACCCTCGAATTTTCCCATATAAACCCACTAAGCCTCGAACTCGAAACTTCGGGAGCCCATATCTCCGTTATTTAAGCACTTTTTGCAGATAAGAGCTCGTTATCGTGATCAGCGTCGAATGGAGATGTCAAATATGCCCTCAAATTTGAAAAATCTCGACCCTCGAATTTTCCCATATAAACCCACTAAGCCTCGAACTCGAAACTTCGGGAGCCCATATCTCCGTTATTTAAGCACTTTTTGCAGATAAGAGCTCGTTATCGTGATCAGCGTCGAATGGAGATGTCAAATATGCCCTCAAATTTGAAAAATCTCGACCCTCGAATTTTCCCATATAAACCCACTAAGCCTCGAACTCGAAACTTCGGGAGCCCATATCTCCGTTATTTAAGCACTTTTTGCAGATAAGAGCTCGTTATCGTGATCAGCGTCGAATGGAGATGTCAAATATGCCCTCAAATTTGAAAAATCTCGACCCTCGAATTTTCCCATACAAATCCACTAAGAATGGAACTCGAAACTTCGGGAGCCCATATCTCGGTTATTTAAGCACTTTTTGCAGATAAGAGCTCGTTATCGTGATCAGCGTCGAATGGAGATGTCAAATATGCCCTCAAATTTGAAAAATCTCGACCCTCGAATTTTCCCATATAAACCCACTAAGCCTCGAACTCGAAACTTCGGGAGCCCATATCTCCGTTATTTAAGCACTTTTTGCAGATAAGAGCTCGTTATCGTGATCAGCGTCGAATGGAGATGTCAAATATGCCCTCAAATTTGAAAAATCTCGACCCTCGAATTTTCCCATATAAACCCACTAAGCCTCGAACTCGAAACTTCGGGAGCCCATATCTCCGTTATTTAAGCACTTTTTGCAGATAAGAGCTCGTTATCGTGATCAGCGTCGAATGGAGATGTCAAATATGCCCTCAAATTTGAAAAATCTCGACCCTCGAATTTTCCCATACAAATCCACTAAGCATGGAACTCAAAATTTCGGGAGCCCATATCTCCGTTATTTAAGCACTTTTTGCAGATAAGAGCTCGTTATCGTGATCAGCGTCGAATGGAGATGTCAAATATGCCCTCAAATTTGAAAAATCTCGACCCTCGAATTTTCCCATACAAATCCACTAAGCATGGAACTCAAAATTTCGGGAGCCCATATCTCCGTTATTTAAGCACTTTTTGCAGATAAGAGCTCGTTATCGTGATCAGCGTCGAATGGAGATGTCAAATATGCCCTCAAATTTGAAAAATCTCGACTCTCGAATTTTCCCATATAAACCCACTAAGCCTCGAACTCGAAACTTCGGGAGCCCATATCTCCGTTATTTAAGCACTTTTTGCAGATAAGAGCTCGTTATCGTGATCAGCGTCGAATGGAGATGTCAAATATGCCCTCAAATTTGAAAAATCTCGACCCTCGAATTTTCCCATATAAACCCACTAAGCCTCGAACTCGAAACTTCGGGAGCCCATATCTCCGTTATTTAAGCACTTTTTGCAGATAAGAGCTCGTTATCGTGATCAGCGTCGAATGGAGATGTCAAATATGCCCTCAAATTTGAAAAATCTCGACCCTCGAATTTTCCCATACAAATCCACTAAGCATGGAACTCAAAATTTCGGGAGCCCATATCTCCGTTATTTAAGCACTTTTTGCAGATAAGAGCTCGTTATCGTGATCAGCGTCGAATGGAGATGTCAAATATGCCCTCAAATTTGAAAAGTCTCGACCCTCGAATTTTCCCATACAAATCCACTAAGCATGGAACTCAAAATTTCGGGAGCCCATATCTCCGTTATTTAAGCACTTTTCGCAGATAAGAGCTCGTTATCGTGATCAGCGTCGAATGGAGATGTCAAATATGCCCTCAAATTTGAAAAATCTCGACCCTCGAATTTTCCCATATAAACCCACTAAGCCTCGAACTCGAAACTTCGGGAGCCCATATCTCCGTTATTTAAGCACTTTTTGCAGATAAGAGCTCGTTATCGTGATCAGCGTCGAATGGAGATGTCAAATATGCCCTCAAATTTGAAAAATCTCGACCCTCGAATTTTCCCATACAAATCCACTAAGCATGGAACTCAAAATTT
Source organism: Merodon equestris (assembly GCA_958301585.1). Taxonomy (NCBI): domain Eukaryota; kingdom Metazoa; phylum Arthropoda; class Insecta; order Diptera; family Syrphidae; genus Merodon; species Merodon equestris. The sequence goes on from OY284414.1 coordinate 105,163,234, forward strand.
CGGGAGCCCATATCTCCGTTATTTAAGCACTTTTTGCAGATAAGAGCTCGTTATCGTGATCAGCGTCGAATGGAGATGTCAAATATGCCCTCAAATTTGAAAAATCTCGACCCTCGAATTTTCCCATATAAACCCACTAAGCCTCGAACTCGAAACTTCGGGAGCCCATATCTCCGTTATTTAAGCACTTTTTGCAGATAAGAGCTCGTTATCGTGATCAGCGTCGAATGGAGATGTCAAATATGCCCTCAAATTTGAAAAATCTCGACCCTCGAATTTTCCCATATAAACCCACTAAGCCTCGAACTCGAAACTTCGGGAGCCCATATCTCGGTTATTTAAGCACTTTTTGCAGATAAGAGCTCGTTATCGTGATCAGCGTCGAATGGAGATGTCAAATATGCCCTCAAATTTGAAAAATCTCGACCCTCGAATTTTCCCATACAAATCCACTAAGCATGGAACTCAAAATTTCGGGAGCCCATATCTCCGTTATTTAAGCACTTTTTGCAGATAAGAGCTCGTTATCGTGATCAGCGTCGAATGGAGATGTCAAATATGCCCTCAAATTTGAAAAATCTCGACCCTCGAATTTTCCCATATAAACCCACTAAGCCTCGAACTCGAAACTTCGGGAGCCCATATCTCGGTTATTTAAGCACTTTTTGCAGATAAGAGCTCGTTATCGTGATCAGCGTCGAATGGAGATGTCAAATATGCCCTCAAATTTGAAAAATCTCGACCCTCGAATTTTCCCATACAAATCCACTAAGCATGGAACTCAAAATTTCGGGAGCCCATATCTCCGTTATTTAAGCACTTTTTGCAGATAAGAGCTCGTTATCGTGATCAGCGTCGAATGGAGATGTCAAATATGCCCTCAAATTTGAAAAATCTCGACCCTCGAATTTTCCCATACAAATCCACTAAGCATGGAACTCAAAATTTCGGGAGCCCATATCTCCGTTATTTAAGCACTTTTTGCAGATAAGAGCTCGTTATCGTGATCAGCGTCGAATGGAGATGTCAAATATGCCCTCAAATTTGAAAAATCTCGACCCTCGAATTTTCCCATATAAACCCACTAAGCCTCGAACTCGAAACTTCGGGAGCCCATATCTCCGTTATTTAAGCACTTTTTGCAGATAAGAGCTCGTTATCGTGATCAGCGTCGAATGGAGATGTCAAATATGCCCTCAAATTTGAAAAATCTCGACCCTCGAATTTTCCCATATAAACCCACTAAGCCTCGAACTCGAAACTTCGGGAGCCCATATCTCCGTTATTTAAGCACTTTTTGCAGATAAGAGCTCGTTATCGTGATCAGCGTCGAATGGAGATGTCAAATATGCCCTCAAATTTGAAAAATCTCGACCCTCGAATTTTCCCATACATATCCACTAAGCATGGAACTCAAAATTTCGGGAGCCCATATCTCCGTTATTTAAGCACTTTTTGCAGATAAGAGCTCGTTATCGTGATCAGCGTCGAATGGAGATGTCAAATATGCCCTCAAATTTGAAAAATCTCGACCCTCGAATTTTCCCATACAAATCCACTAAGCATGGAACTCAAAATTTCGGGAGCCCATATCTCCGTTATTTAAGCACTTTTTGCAGATAAGAGCTCGTTATCGTGATCAGCGTCGAATGGAGATGTCAAATATGCCCTCAAATTTGAAAAATCTCGACCCTCGAATTTTGCCATATAAACCCACTAAGCCTCGAACTCGAAACTTCGGGAGCCCATATCTCCGTTATTTAAGCACTTTTTGCAGATAAGAGCTCGTTATCGTGATCAGCGTCGAATGGAGATGTCAAATATGCCCTCAAATTTGAAAAATCTCGACCCTCGAATTTTCCCATATAAACCCACTAAGCCTCGAACTCGAAACTTCGGGAGCCCATATCTCCGTTATTTAAGCACTTTTTGCAGATAAGAGCTCGTTATCGTGATCAGCGTCGAATGGAGATGTCAAATATGCCCTCAAATTTGAAAAATCTCGACCCTCGAATTTTCCCATACATATCCACTAAGCATGGAACTCAAAATTTCGGGAGCCCATATCTCCGTTATTTAAGCACTTTTTGCAGATAAGAGCTCGTTATCGTGATCAGCGTCGAATGGAGATGTCAAATATGCCCTCAAATTTGAAAAATCTCGACCCTCGAATTTTCCCATACAAATCCACTAAGCATGGAACTCAAAATTTCGGGAGCCCATATCTCCGTTATTTAAGCACTTTTTGCAGATAAGAGCTCGTTATCGTGATCAGCGTCGAATGGAGATGTCAAATATGCCCTCAAATTTGAAAAATCTCGACCCTCGAATTTTCCCATACAAATCCACTAAGCATGGAACTCAAAATTTCGGGAGCCCATATCTCGGTTATTTAAGCACTTTTTGCAGATAAGAGCTCGTTATCGTGATCAGCGTCGAATGGAGATGTCAAATATGCCCTCAAATTTGAAAAATCTCGACCCTCGAATTTTGCCATATAAACCCACTAAGCCTCGAACTCGAAACTTCGGGAGCCCATATCTCCGTTATTTAAGCACTTTTTGCAGATAAGAGCTCGTTATCGTGATCAGCGTCGAATGGAGATGTCAAATATGCCCTCAAATTTGAAAAATCTCGACCCTCGAATTTTCCCATATAAACCCACTAAGCCTCGAACTCGAAACTTCGGGAGCCCATATCTCCGTTATTTAAGCACTTTTTGCAGATAAGAGCTCGTTATCGTGATCAGCGTCGAATGGAGATGTCAAATATGCCCTCAACTTTGAAAAATCTCGACCCTCGAATTTTCCCATACATATCCACTAAGCATGGAACTCAAAATTTCGGGAGCCCATATCTCCGTTATTTAAGCACTTTTTGCAGATAAGAGCTCGTTATCGTGATCAGCGTCGAATGGAGATGTCAAATATGCCCTCAAATTTGAAAAATCTCGACCCTCGAATTTTCCCATACAAATCCACTAAGCATGGAACTCAAAATTTCGGGAGCCCATATCTCCGTTATTTAAGCACTTTTTGCAGATAAGAGCTCGTTATCGTGATCAGCGTCGAATGGAGATGTCAAATATGCCCTCAAATTTGAAAAATCTCGACCCTCGAATTTTCCCATATAAACCCACTAAGCCTCGAACTCGAAACTTCGGGAGCCCATATCTCCGTTATTTAAGCACTTTTTGCAGATAAGAGCTCGTTATCGTGATCAGCGTCGAATGGAGATGTCAAATATGCCCTCAAATTTGAAAAATCTCGACCCTCGAATTTTCCCATACAAATCCACTAAGCATGGAACTCAAAATTTCGGGAGCCCATATCTCCGTTATTTAAGCACTTTTTGCAGATAAGAGCTCGTTATCGTGATCAGCGTCGAATGGAGATGTCAAATATGCCCTCAAATTTGAAAAATCTCGACCCTCGAATTTTCCCATACAAATCCACTAAGCATGGAACTCAAAATTTCGGGAGCCCATATCTCCGTTATTTAAGCACTTTTTGCAGATAAGAGCTCGTTATCGTGATCAGCGTCGAATGGAGATGTCAAATATGCCCTCAAATTTGAAAAATCTCGACCCTCGAATTTTCCCATACAAATCCACTAAGCATGGAACTCGAAACTTCGGGAGCCCATATCTCCGTTATTTAAGCACTTTTTGCAGATAAGAGCTCGTTATCGTGATCAGCGTCGAATGGAGATGTCAAATATGCCCTCAAATTTGAAAAATCTCGACCCTCGAATTTTCCCATACAAATCCACTAAGCATGGAACTCGAAACTTCGGGAGCCCATATCTCCGTTATTTAAGCACTTTTTGCAGATAAGAGCTCGTTATCGTGATCAGCGTCGAATGGAGATGTCAAATATGCCCTCAAATTTGAAAAATCTCGACCCTCGAATTTTCCCATATAAACCCACTAAGCCTCGAACTCGAAACTTCGGGAGCCCATATCTCCGTTATTTAAGCACTTTTTGCAGATAAGAGCTCGTTATCGTGATCAGCGTCGAATGGAGATGTCAAATATGCCCTCAAATTTGAAAAATCTCGACCCTCGAATTTTCCCATATAAACCCACTAAGCCTCGAACTCGAAACTTCGGGAGCCCATATCTCCGTTATTTAAGCACTTTTTGCAGATAAGAGCTCGTTATCGTGATCAGCGTCGAATGGAGATGTCAAATATGCCCTCAAATTTGAAAAATCTCGACCCTCGAATTTTCCCATACAAATCCACTAAGCATGGAACTCAAAATTTCGGGAGCCCATATCTCCGTTATTTAAGCACTTTTTGCAGATAAGAGCTCGTTATCGTGATCAGCGTCGAATGGAGATGTCAAATATGCCCTCAAATTTGAAAAATCTCGACTCTCGAATTTTCCCATATAAACCCACTAAGCCTCGAACTCGAAACTTCGGGAGCCCATATCTCCGTTATTTAAGCACTTTTTGCAGATAAGAGCTCGTTATCGTGATCAGCGTCGAATGGAGATGTCAAATATGCCCTCAAATTTGAAAAATCTCGACCCTCGAATTTTCCCATACAAATCCACTAAGCATGGAACTCGAAACTTCGGGAGCCCATATCTCCGTTATTTAAGCACTTTTTGCAGATAAGAGCTCGTTATCGTGATCAGCGTCGAATGGAGATGTCAAATATGCCCTCAAATTCGAAAAATCTCGACCCTCGAATGTTCCCATACAAATCCACTAAGCATGGAACTCAAAATTTCGGGAGCCCATATCTCCGTTATTTAAGCACTTTTTGCAGATAAGAGCTCGTTATCGTGATCAGCGTCGAATGGAGATGTCAAATATGCCCTCAAATTTGAAAAATCTCGACCCTCGAATTTTCCCATACAAATCCACTAAGCATGGAACTCGAAAATTCGGGAGCCCATATCTCCGTTATTTAAGCACTTTTTGCAGATAAGAGCTCGTTATCGTGATCAGCGTCGAATGGAGATGTCAAATATGCCCTCAAATTTGAAAAATCTCGACCCTCGAATTTTCCCATATAAACCCACTAAGCCTCGAACTCGAAACTTCGGGAGCCCATATCTCCGTTATTTAAGCACTTTTTGCAGATAAGAGCTCGTTATCGTGATCAGCGTCGAATGGAGATGTCAAATATGCCCTCAAATTTGAAAAATCTCGACCCTCGAATTTTCCCATACAAATCCACTAAGCATGGAACTCAAAATTTCGGGAGCCCATATCTCCGTTATTTAAGCACTTTTTGCAGATAAGAGCTCGTTATCGTGATCAGCGTCGAATGGAGATGTCAAATATGCCCTCAAATTTGAAAAATCTCGACCCTCGAATTTTCCCATATAAACCCACTAAGCCTCGAACTCGAAACTTCGGGAGCCCATATCTCCGTTATTTAAGCACTTTTTGCAGATAAGAGCTCGTTATCGTGATCAGCGTCGAATGGAGATGTCAAATATGCCCTCAAATTTGAAAAATCTCGACCCTCGAATTTTCCCATACAAATCCACTAAGAATGGAACTCGAAACTTCGGGAGCCCATATCTCGGTTATTTAAGCACTTTTTGCAGATAAGAGCTCGTTATCGTGATCAGCGTCGAATGGAGATGTCAAATATGCCCTCAAATTTGAAAAATCTCGACCCTCGAATTTTCCCATATAAACCCACTAAGCCTCGAACTCGAAACTTCGGGAGCCCATATCTCCGTTATTTAAGCACTTTTTGCAGATAGGAGCTCGTTATCGTGATCAGCGTCGAATGGAGATGTCAAATATGCCCTCAAATTTGAAAAATCTCGACCTCGAATTTTCCCATATAAACCCACTAAGCCTCGAACTCGAAACTTCGGGAGCCCATATCTCCGTTATTTAAGCACTTTTTGCAGATAAGAGCTCGTTATCGTGATCAGCGTCGAATGGAGATGTCAAATATGCCCTCAAATTTGAAAAATCTCGACCCTCGAATTTTCCCATACAAATCCACTAAGCATGGAACTCAAAATTTCGGGAGCCCATATCTCCGTTATTTAAGCACTTTTTGCAGATAAGAGCTCGTTATCGTGATCAGCGTCGAATGGAGATGTCAAATATGCCCTCAAATTTGAAAAATCTCGACCCTCGAATTTTCCCATACAAATCCACTAAGCCTGGAACTCAAAATTTCGGGAGCCCATATCTCCGTTATTTAAGCACTTTTTGCAGATAAGAGCTCGTTATCGTGATCAGCGTCGAATGGAGATGTCAAATATGCCCTCAAATTTGAAAAATCTCGACCCTCGAATTTTCCCATATAAACCCACTAAGCCTCGAACTCGAAACTTCGGGAGCCCATATCTCCGTTATTTAAGCACTTTTTGCAGATAAGAGCTCGTTATCGTGATCAGCGTCGAATGGAGATGTCAAATATGCGCTCAAATTTGAAAAATCTCGACCCTCGAATTTTCCCATATAAATCCACTAAGAATGGAACTCGAAACTTCGGGAGCCCATATCTCGGTTATTTAAGCACTTTTTGCAGATAAGAGCTCGTTATCGTGATCAGCGTCGAATGGAGATGTCAAATATGCCCTCAAATTTGAAAAATCTCGACCCTCGAATTTTCCCATATAAACCCACTAAGCCTCGAACTCGAAACTTCGGGAGTCCATATCTCCGTTATTTAAGCACTTTTTGCAGATAAGAGCTCGTTATCGTGATCAGCGTCGAATGGAGATGTCAAATATGCCCTCAAATTTGAAAAATCTCGACCCTCGAATTTTCCCATATAAACCCACTAAGCCTCGAACTCGAAACTTCGGGAGCCCATATCTCCGTTATTTAAGCACTTTTTGCAGATAAGAGCTCGTTATCGTGATCAGCGTCGAATGGAGATGTCAAATATGCCCTCAAATTTGAAAAATCTCGACCCTCGAATTTTCCCATACAAATCCACTAAGCATGGAACTCAAAATTTCGGGAGCCCATATCTCCGTTATTTAAGCACTTTTTGCAGATAAGAGCTCGTTATCGTGATCAGCGTCGAATGGAGATGTCAAATATGCCCTCAAATTTGAAAAATCTCGACCCTCGAATTTTCCCATACAAATCCACTAAGCATGGAACTCAAAATTTCGGGAGCCCATATCTCCGTTATTTAAGCACTTTTTGCAGATAAGAGCTCGTTATCGTGATCAGCGTCGAATGGAGATGTCAAATATGCCCTCAAATTTGAAAAATCTCGACCCTCGAATTTTCCCATATAAACCCACTAAGCCTCGAACTCGAAACTTCGGGAGCCCATATCTCCGTTATTTAAGCACTTTTTGCAGATAAGAGCTCGTTATCGTGATCAGCGTCGAATGGAGATGTCAAATATGCCCTCAAATTTGAAAAATCTCGACCCTCGAATTTTCCCATACAAATCCACTAAGCATGGAACTCAAAATTTCGGGAGCCCATATCTCCGTTATTTAAGCACTTTTTGCAGATAAGAGCTCGTTATCGTGATCAGCGTCGAATGGAGATGTCAAATATGCCCTCAAATTTGAAAAATCTCGACCCTCGAATTTTCCCATACAAATCCACTAAGCATGGAACTCAAAATTTCGGGAGCCCATATCTCCGTTATTTAAGCACTTTTTGCAGATAAGAGCTCGTTATCGTGATCAGCGTCGAATGGAGATGTCAAATATGCCCTCAAATTTGAAAAATCTCGACCCTCGAATTTTCCCATACAAATCCACTAAGCATGGAACTCAAAATTTCGGGAGCCCATATCTCCGTTATTTAAGCACTTTTTGCAGATAAGAGCTCGTTATCGTGATCAGCGTCGAATGGAGATGTCAAATATGCCCTCAAATTTGAAAAATCTCGACCCTCGAATTTTCCCATACAAATCCACTAAGCATGGAACTCCAAACTTCGGGAGCCCATATCTCCGTTATTTAAGCACTTTTTGCAGATAAGAGCTCGTTATCGTGATCAGCGTCGAATGGAGATGTCAAATATGCCCTCAAATTTGAAAAATCTCGACCCTCGAATTTTCCCATATAAACCCACTAAGCCTCGAACTCGAAACTTCGGGAGCCCATATCTCCGTTATTTAAGCACTTTTTGCAGATAAGAGCTCGTTATCGTGATCAGCGTCGAATGGAGATGTCAAATATGCCCTCAAATTTGAAAAATCTCGACCCTCGAATTTTCCCATATAAACCCACTAAGCCTCGAACTCGAAACTTCGGGAGCCCATATCTCCGTTATTTAAGCACTTTTTGCAGATAAGAGCTCGTTATCGTGATCAGCGTCGAATGGAGATGTCAAATATGCCCTCAAATTTGAAAAATCTCGACCCTCGAATTTTCCCATATAAACCCACTAAGCCTCGAACTCGAAACTTCGGGAGCCCATATCTCCGTTATTTAAGCACTTTTTGCAGATAAGAGCTCGTTATCGTGATCAGCGTCGAATGGAGATGTCAAATATGCCCTCAAATTTGAAAAATCTCGACCCTCGAATTTTCCCATATAAACCCACTAAGCCTCGAACTCGAAACTTCGGGAGCCCATATCTCCGTTATTTAAGCACTTTTTGCAGATAAGAGCTCGTTATCGTGATCAGCGTCGAATGGAGATGTCAAATATGCCCTCAAATTTGAAAAATCTCGACCCTCGAATTTTCCCATATAAACCCACTAAGCCTCGAACTCGAAATTTCGGGAGCCCATATCTCCGTTATTTAAGCACTTTTTGCAGATAAGAGCTCGTTATCGTGATCAGCGTCGAATGGAGATGTCAAATATGCCCTCAAATTTGAAAAATCTCGACCCTCGAATTTTCCCATATAAACCCACTAAGCCTCGAACTCGAAACTTCGGGAGCCCATATCTCCGTTATTTAAGCACTTTTTGCAGATAAGAGCTCGTTATCGTGATCAGCGTCGAATGGAGATGTCAAATATGCGCTCAAATTTGAAAAATCTCGACCCTCGAATTTTCCCATACAAATCCACTAAGAATGGAACTCGAAACTTCGGGAGCCCATATCTCGGTTATTTAAGCACTTTTTGCAGATAAGAGCTCGTTATCGTGATCAGCGTCGAATGGAGATGTCAAATATGCCCTCAAATTTGAAAAATCTCGACCCTCGAATTTTCCCATATAAACCCACTAAGCCTCGAACTCGAAACTTCGGGAGTCCATATCTCCGTTATTTAAGCACTTTTTGCAGATAAGAGCTCGTTATCGTGATCAGCGTCGAATGGAGATGTCAAATATGCCCTCAAATTTGAAAAATCTCGACCCTCGAATTTTCCCATATAAACCCACTAAGCCTCGAACTCGAAACTTCGGGAGCCCATATCTCCGTTATTTAAGCACTTTTTGCAGATAAGAGCTCGTTATCGTGATCAGCGTCGAATGGAGATGTCAAATATGCCCTCAAATTTGAAAAATCTCGACCCTCGAATTTTCCCATACAAATCCACTAAGCATGGAACTCAAAATTTCGGGAGCCCATATCTCCGTTATTTAAGCACTTTTTGCAGATAAGAGCTCGTTATCGTGATCAGCGTCGAATGGAGATGTCAAATATGCCCTCAAATTTGAAAAATCTCGACCCTCGAATTTTCCCATACAAATCCACTAAGCATGGAACTCAAAATTTCGGGAGCCCATATCTCCGTTATTTAAGCACTTTTTGCAGATAAGAGCTCGTTATCGTGATCAGCGTCGAATGGAGATGTCAAATATGCCCTCAAATTTGAAAAATCTCGACCCTCGAATTTTCCCATACAAATCCACTAAGCATGGAACTCGAAACTTCGGGAGCCCATATCTCCGTTATTTAAGCACTTTTTGCAGATAAGAGCTCGTTATCGTGATCAGCGTCGAATGGAGATGTCAAATATGCCCTCAAATTTGAAAAATCTCGACCCTCGAATTTTCCCATACAAATCCACTAAGCATGGAACTCCAAACTTCGGGAGCCCATATCTCCGTTATTTAAGCACTTTTTGCAGATAAGAGCTCGTTATCGTGATCAGCGTCGAATGGAGATGTCAAATATGCCCTCAAATTTGAAAAATCTCGACCCTCGAATTTTCCCATATAAACCCACTAAGCCTCGAACTCGAAACTTCGGGAGCCCATATCTCCGTTATTTAAGCACTTTTTGCAGATAAGAGCTCGTTATCGTGATCAGCGTCGAATGGAGATGTCAAATATGCCCTCAAATTTGAAAAATCTCGACCCTCGAATTTTCCCATATAAACCCACTAAGCCTCGAACTCGAAACTTCGGGAGCCCATATCTCCGTTATTTAAGCACTTTTTGCAGATAAGAGCTCGTTATCGTGATCAGCGTCGAATGGAGATGTCAAATATGCCCTCAAATTTGAAAAATCTCGACCCTCGAATTTTCCCATACAAATCCACTAAGCATGGAACTCGAAACTTCGGGAGCCCATATCTCCGTTATTTAAGCACTTTTTGCAGATAAGAGCTCGTTATCGTGATCAGCGTCGAATGGAGATGTCAAATATGCCCTCAAATTTGAAAAATCTCGACCCTCGAATTTTCCCATATAAACCCACTAAGCCTCGAACTCGAAACTTCGGGAGCCCATATCTCCGTTATTTAAGCACTTTTTGCAGATAAGAGCTCGTTATCGTGATCAGCGTCGAATGGAGATGTCAAATATGCCCTCAAATTTGAAAAATCTCGACCCTCGAATTTTCCCATACAAATCCACTAAGCATGGAACTCAAAATTTCGGGAGCCCATATCTCCGTTATTTAAGCACTTTTTGCAGATAAGAGCTCGTTATCGTGATCAGCGTCGAATGGAGATGTCAAATATGCCCTCAAATTTGAAAAATCTCGACCCTCGAATTTTCCCATATAAACCCACTAAGCCTCGAACTCGAAACTTCGGGAGCCCATATCTCCGTTATTTAAGCACTTTTTGCAGATAAGAGCTCGTTATCGTGATCAGCGTCGAATGGAGATGTCAAATATGCCCTCAAATTTGAAAAATCTCGACCCTCGAATTTTCCCATACAAATCCACTAAGCATGGAACTCAAAATTTCGGGAGCCCATATCTCCGTTATTTAAGCACTTTTTGCAGATAAGAGCTCGTTATCGTGATCAGCGTCGAATGGAGATGTCAAATATGCCCTCAAATTTGAAAAATCTCGACCCTCGAATTTTCCCATATAAACCCACTAAGCCTCGAACTCGAAACTTCGGGAGCCCATATCTCCGTTATTTAAGCACTTTTTGCAGATAAGAGCTCGTTATCGTGATCAGCGTCGAATGGAGATGTCAAATATGCCCTCAAATTTGAAAAATCTCGACCCTCGAATTTTCCCATACAAATCCACTAAGAATGGAACTCGAAAATTCGGGAGCCCATATCTCGGTTATTTAAGCACTTTTTGCAGATAAGAGCTCGTTATCGTGATCAGCGTCGAATGGAGATGTCAAATATGCCCTCAAATTTGAAAAATCTCGACCCTCGAATTTTCCCATATAAACCCACTAAGCCTCGAACTCGAAACTTCGGGAGCCCATATCTCCGTTATTTAAGCACTTTTTGCAGATAAGAGCTCGTTATCGTGATCAGCGTCGAATGGAGATGTCAAATATGCCCTCAAATTTGAAAAATCTCGACCCTCGAATTTTCCCATATAAACCCACTAAGCCTCGAACTCGAAACTTCGGGAGCCCATATCTCCGTTATTTAAGCACTTTTTGCAGATAAGAGCTCGTTATCGTGATCAGCGTCGAATGGAGATGTCAAATATGCCCTCAAATTTGAAAAATCTCGACCCTCGAATTTTCCCATACAAATCCACTAAGCCTGGAACTCAAAATTTCGGGAGCCCATATCTCCGTTATTTAAGCACTTTTTGCAGATAAGAGCTCGTTATCGTGATCAGCGTCGAATGGAGATGTCAAATATGCCCTCAAATTTGAAAAATCTCGACCCTCGAATTTTCCCATACAAATCCACTAAGAATGGAACTCGAAACTTCGGGAGCCCATATCTCGGTTATTTAAGCACTTTTTGCAGATAAGAGCTCGTTATCGTGATCAGCGTCGAATGGAGATGTCAAATATGCCCTCAAATTTGAAAAATCTCGACCCTCGAATTTTCCCATATAAACCCACTAAGCCTCGAACTCGAAACTTCGGGAGCCCATATCTCCGTTATTTAAGCACTTTTTGCAGATAAGAGCTCGTTATCGTGATCAGCGTCGAATGGAGATGTCAAATATGCCCTCAAATTTGAAAAATCTCGACCCTCGAATTTTCCCATACAAATCCACTAAGCCTGGAACTCAAAATTTCGGGAGCCCATATCTCCGTTATTTAAGCACTTTTTGCAGATAAGAGCTCGTTATCGTGATCAGCGTCGAATGGAGATGTCAAATATGCCCTCAAATTTGAAAAATCTCGACCCTCGAATTTTCCCATATAAACCCACTAAGCCTCGAACTCGAAACTTCGGGAGCCCATATCTCCGTTATTTAAGCACTTTTTGCAGATAAGAGCTCGTTATCGTGATCAGCGTCGAATGGAGATGTCAAATATGCGCTCAAATTTGAAAAATCTCGACCCTCGAATTTTCCCATACAAATCCACTAAGAATGGAACTCGAAACTTCGGGAGCCCATATCTCGGTTATTTAAGCACTTTTTGCAGATAAGAGCTCGTTATCGTGATCAGCGTCGAATGGAGATGTCAAATATGCCCTCAAATTTGAAAAATCTCGACCCTCGAATTTTCCCATATAAACCCACTAAGCCTCGAACTCGAAACTTCGGGAGTCCATATCTCCGTTATTTAAGCACTTTTTGCAGATAAGAGCTCGTTATCGTGATCAGCGTCGAATGGAGATGTCAAATATGCCCTCAAATTTGAAAAATCTCGACCCTCGAATTTTCCCAAATAAACCCACTAAGCCTCGAACTCGAAACTTCGGGAGCCCATATCTCCGTTATTTAAGCACTTTTTGCAGATAAGAGCTCGTTATCGTGATCAGCGTCGAATGGAGATGTCAAATATGCCCTCAAATTTGAAAAATCTCGACCCTCGAATTTTCCCATACAAATCCACTAAGCATGGAACTCAAAATTTCGGGAGCCCATATCTCCGTTATTTAAGCACTTTTTGCAGATAAGAGCTCGTTATCGTGATCAGCGTCGAATGGAGATGTCAAATATGCCCTCAAATTTGAAAAATCTCGACCCTCGAATTTTCCCATACAAATCCACTAAGCCTCGAACTCGAAACTTCGGGAGCCCATATCTCCGTTATTTAAGCACTTTTTGCAGATAAGAGCTCGTTATCGTGATCAGCGTCGAATGGAGATGTCAAATATGCCCTCAAATTTGAAAAATCTCGACCCTCGAATTTTCCCATATAAACCCACTAAGCCTCGAACTCGAAACTTCGGGAGCCCATATCTCCGTTATTTAAGCACTTTTTGCAGATAAGAGCTCGTTATCGTGATCAGCGTCGAATGGAGATGTCAAATATGCCCTCAAATTTGAAAAATCTCGACCCTCGAATTTTCCCATACAAATCCACTAAGCATGGAACTCGAAACTTCGGGAGCCCATATCTCCGTTATTTAAGCACTTTTTGCAGATAAGAGCTCGTTATCGTGATCAGCGTCGAATGGAGATGTCAAATATGCCTTCAAATTTGAAAAATCTCGACCCTCGAATTTTCCCATACAAATCCACTAAGCATGGAACTCAAAATTTCGGGAGCCCATATCTCCGTTATTTAAGCACTTTTTGCAGATAAGAGCTCGTTATCGTGATCAGCGTCGAATGGAGATGTCAAATATGCCCTCAAATTTGAAAAATCTCGACCCTCGAATTTTCCCATACAAATCCACTAAGCATGGAACTCAAAATTTCGGGAGCCCATATCTCCGTTATTTAAGCACTTTTTGCAGATAAGAGCTCGTTATCGTGATCAGCGTCGAATGGAGATGTCAAATATGCCCTCAAATTTGAAAAATCTCGACCCTCGAATTTTCCCATACAAATCCACTAAGCATGGAACTCGAAACTTCGGGAGCCCATATCTCCGTTATTTAAGCACTTTTTGCAGATAAGAGCTCGTTATCGTGATCAGCGTCGAATGGAGATGTCAAATATGCCCTCAAATTTGAAAAATCTCGACCCTCGAATTTTCCCATACAAATCCACTAAGCATGGAACTCCAAACTTCGGGAGCCCATATCTCCGTTATTTAAGCACTTTTTGCAGATAAGAGCTCGTTATCGTGATCAGCGTCGAATGGAGATGTCAAATATGCCCTCAAATTTGAAAAATCTCGACCCTCGAATTTTCCCATATAAACCCACTAAGCCTCGAACTCGAAACTTCGGGAGCCCATATCTCCGTTATTTAAGCACTTTTTGCAGATAAGAGCTCGTTATCGTGATCAGCGTCGAATGGAGATGTCAAATATGCCCTCAAATTTGAAAAATCTCGACCCTCGAATTTTCCCATATAAACCCACTAAGCCTCGAACTCGAAACTTCGGGAGCCCATATCTCCGTTATTTAAGCACTTTTTGCAGATAAGAGCTCGTTATCGTGATCAGCGTCGAATGGAGATGTCAAATATGCCCTCAAATTTGAAAAATCTCGACCCTCGAATTTTCCCATATAAACCCACTAAGCCTCGAACTCGAAACTTCGGGAGCCCATATCTCCGTTATTTAAGCACTTTTTGCAGATAAGAGCTCGTTATCGTGATCAGCGTCGAATGGAGATGTCAAATATGCCCTCAAATTTGAAAAATCTCGACCCTCGAATTTTCCCATATAAACCCACTAAGCCTCGAACTCGAAACTTCGGGAGCCCATATCTCCGTTATTTAAGCACTTTTTGCAGATAAGAGCTCGTTATCGTGATCAGCGTCGAATGGAGATGTCAAATATGCCCTCAAATTTGAAAAATCTCGACCCTCGAATTTTCCCATATAAACCCACTAAGCCTCGAACTCGAAATTTCGGGAGCCCATATCTCCGTTATTTAAGCACTTTTTGCAGATAAGAGCTCGTTATCGTGATCAGCGTCGAATGGAGATGTCAAATATGCCCTCAAATTTGAAAAATCTCGACCCTCGAATTTTCCCATATAAACCCACTAAGCCTCGAACTCGAAACTTCGGGAGCCCATATCTCCGTTATTTAAGCACTTTTTGCAGATAAGAGCTCGTTATCGTGATCAGCGTCGAATGGAGATGTCAAATATGCCCTCAAATTTGAAAAATCTCGACCCTCGAATTTTCCCATATAAACCCACTAAGCCTCGAACTCGAAACTTCGGGAGCCCATATCTCCGTTATTTAAGCACTTTTTGCAGATAAGAGCTCGTTATCGTGATCAGCGTCGAATGGAGATGTCAAATATGCCCTCAAATTTGAAAAATCTCGACCCTCGAATTTTCCCATATAAACCCACTAAGCCTCGAACTCGAAACTTCGGGAGCCCATATCTCCGTTATTTAAGCACTTTTTGCAGATAAGAGCTCGTTATCGTGATCAGCGTCGAATGGAGATGTCAAATATGCCCTCAAATTTGAAAAATCTCGACCCTCGAATTTTCCCATATAAACCCACTAAGCCTCGAACTCGAAACTTCGGGAGCCCATATCTCCGTTATTTAAGCACTTTTTGCAGATAAGAGCTCGTTATCGTGATCAGCGTCGAATGGAGATGTCAAATATGCCCTCAAATTTGAAAAATCTCGACCCTCGAATTTTCCCATACAAATCCACTAAGAATGGAACTCGAAACTTCGGGAGCCCATATCTCGGTTATTTAAGCACTTTTTGCAGATAAGAGCTCGTTATCGTGATCAGCGTCGAATGGAGATGTCAAATATGCCCTCAAATTTGAAAAATCTCGACCCTCTAATTTTCCCATATAAACCCACTAAGCCTCGAACTCGAAACTTCGGGAGCCCATATCTCCGTTATTTAAGCACTTTTTGCAGATAAGAGCTCGTTATCGTGATCAGCGTCGAATGGAGATGTCAAATATGCCCTCAAATTTGAAAAATCTCGACCCTCGAATTTTCCCATATAAACCCACTAAGCCTCGAACTCGAAACTTCGGGAGCCCATATCTCCGTTATTTAAGCACTTTTTGCAGATAAGAGCTCGTTATCGTGATCAGCGTCGAATGGAGATGTCAAATATGCCCTCAAATTTGAAAAATCTCGACCCTCGAATTTTCCCATATAAACCCACTAAGCCTCGAACTCGAAACTTCGGGAGCCCATATCTCCGTTATTTAAGCACTTTTTGCAGATAAGAGCTCGTTATCGTGATCAGCGTCGAATGGAGATGTCAAATATGCCCTCAAATTTGAAAAATCTCGACCCTCGAATTTTCCCATACAAATCCACTAAGAATGGAACTCGAAACTTCGGGAGCCCATATCTCGGTTATTTAAGCACTTTTTGCAGATAAGAGCTCGTTATCGTGATCAGCGTCGAATGGAGATGTCAAATATGCCCTCAAATTTGAAAAATCTCGACCCTCTAATTTTCCCATATAAACCCACTAAGCCTCGAACTCGAAACTTCGGGAGCCCATATCTCCGTTATTTAAGCACTTTTTGCAGATAAGAGCTCGTTATCGTGATCAGCGTCGAATGGAGATGTCAAATATGCCCTCAAATTTGAAAAATCTCGACCCTCGAATTTTCCCATATAAACCCACTAAGCCTCGAACTCGAAACTTCGGGAGCCCATATCTCCGTTATTTAAGCACTTTTTGCAGATAAGAGCTCGTTATCGTGATCAGCGTCGAATGGAGATGTCAAATATGCCCTCAAATTTGAAAAATCTCGACCCTCGAATTTTCCCATACAAATCCACTAAGAATGGAACTCGAAACTTCGGGAGCCCATATCTCGGTTATTTAAGCACTTTTTGCAGATAAGAGCTCGTTATCGTGATCAGCGTCGAATGGAGATGTCAAATATGCCCTCAAATTTGAAAAATCTCGACCCTCTAATTTTCCCATATAAACCCACTAAGCCTCGAACTCGAAACTTCGGGAGCCCAAATCTCCGTTATTTAAGCACTTTTTGCAGATAAGAGCTCGTTATCGTGATCAGCGTCGAATGGAGATGTCAAATATGCCCTCAAATTTGAAAAATCTCGACCCTCGAATTTTCCCATATAAACCCACTAAGCCTCGAACTCGAAACTTCGGGAGCCCATATCTCCGTTATTTAAGCACTTTTTGCAGATAAGAGCTCGTTATCGTGATCAGCGTCGAATGGAGATGTCAAATATGCCCTCAAATTTGAAAAATCTCGACCCTCGAATTTTCCCATATAAACCCACTAAGCCTCGAACTCGAAACTTCGGGAGCCCATATCTCCGTTATTTAAGCACTTTTTGCAGATAAGAGCTCGTTATCGTGATCAGCGTCGAATGGAGATGTCAAATATGATCTCAAATTTGAAAAATCGCGACCCTCGAATTTTCCCATACAAATCCACTAAGCATGGAACTCGAAACTTCGGGAGCCCATATCTCCGTTATTTAAGCACTTTTTGCAGATAAGAGCTCGTTATCGTGACCAGCGTCGAATGGAGATGTCAAATATGCCCTCAAATTTGAAAAATCTCGACCCTCGAATTTTCCCATATAAACCCACTAAGCCTCGAACTCGAAACTTCGGGAGCCCATATCTCCGTTATTTAAGCACTTTTTGCAGATAAGAGCTCGTTATCGTGATCAGCGTCGAATGGAGATGTCAAATATGCCCTCAAATTTGAAAAATCTCGACCCTCGAATTTTCCCATATAAACCCACTAAGCCTCGAACTCGAAACTTCGGGAGCCCATATCTCCGTTATTTAAGCACTTTTTGCAGATAAGAGCTCGTTATCGTGATCAGCGTCGAATGGAGATGTCAAATATGCCCTCAAATTTGAAAAATCTCGACCCTCGAATTTTCCCATATAAACCCACTAAGCCTCGAACTCGAAACTTCGGGAGCCCATATCTCCGTTATTTAAGCACTTTTTGCAGATAAGAGCTCGTTAACGTGATCAGCGTCGAATGGAGATGTCAAATATGCCCTCAAATTTGAAAAATCTCGACCCTCGAATTTTCCCATATAAACCCACTAAGCCTCGAACTCGAAACTTCGGGAGCCCATATCTCCGTTATTTAAGCACTTTTTGCAGATAAGAGCTCGTTATCGTGATCAGCGTCGAATGGAGATGTCAAATATGATCTCAAATTTGAAAAATCGCGACCCTCGAATTTTCCCATACAAATCCACTAAGCATGGAACTCGAAACTTCGGGAGCCCATATCTCCGTTATTTAAGCACTTTTTGCAGATAAGAGCTCGTTATCGTGATCAGCGTCGAATGGAGATGTCAAATATGCCCTCAAATTTGAAAAATCTCGACCCTCGAATTTTCCCATATAAACCCACTAAGCCTCGAACTCGAAACTTCGGGAGCCCATATCTCCGTTATTTAAGCACTTTTTGCAGATAAGAGCTCGTTATCGTGATCAGCGTCGAATGGAGATGTCAAATATGCCCTCAAATTTGAAAAATCTCGACCCTCGAATTTTCCCATATAAACCCACTAAGCCTCGAACTCGAAATTTCGGGAGCCCATATCTCCGTTATTTAAGCACTTTTTGCAGATAAGAGCTCGTTATCGTGATCAGCGTCGAATGGAGATGTCAAATATGCCCTCAAATTTGAAAAATCTCGACCCTCGAATTTTCCCATACAAATCCACTAAGCATGGAACTCGAAACTTCGGGAGCCCATATCTCCGTTATTTAAACACTTTTTGCAGATAAGAGCTCGTTATCGTGATCAGCGTCGAATGGAGATGTCAAATATGCCCTCAAATTTGAAAAATCTCGACCCTCGAATTTTCCCATATAAACCCACTAAGCCTCGAACTCGAAATTTCGGGAGCCCATATCTCCGTTATTTAAGCACTTTTTGCAGATAAGAGCTCGTTATCGTGATCAGCGTCGAATGGAGATGTCAAATATGCCCTCAAATTTGAAAAATCTCGACCCTCGAATTTTCCCATACAAATCCACTAAGCATGGAACTCGAAACTTCGGGAGCCCATATCTCCGTTATTTAAACACTTTTTGCAGATAAGAGCTCGTTATCGTGATCAGCGTCGAATGGAGATGTCAAATATGCCCTCAAATTTGAAAAATCTCGACCCTCGAATTTTCCCATATAAACCCACTAAGCCTCGAACTCGAAATTTCGGGAGCCCATATCTCCGTTATTTAAGCACTTTTTGCAGATAAGAGCTCGTTATCGTGATCAGCGTCGAATGGAGATGTCAAATATGCCCTCAAATTTGAAAAATCTCGACCCTCGAATTTTCCCATATAAACCCACTAAGCCTCGAACTCGAAACTTCGGGAGCCCATATCTCCGTTATTTAAGCACTTTTTGCAGATAAGAGCTCGTTATCGTGATCAGCGTCGAATGGAGATGTCAAATATGCCCTCAAATTTGAAAAATCTCGACCCTCGAATTTTCCCATACAAATCCACTAAGCATGGAACTCAAAATTTCGGGAGCCCATATCTCGGTTATTTAAGCACTTTTTGCAGATAAGAGCTCGTTATCGTGATCAGCGTCGAATGGAGATGTCAAATATGCCCTCAAATTTGAAAAATCTCGACCCTCGAATTTTCCCATATAAACCCACTAAGCCTCGAACTCGAAATTTCGGGAGCCCATATCTCCGTTATTTAAGCACTTTTTGCAGATAAGAGCTCGTTATCGTGATCAGCGTCGAATGGAGATGTCAAATATGCCCTCAAATTTGAAAAATCTCGACCCTCGAATTTTCCCATACAAATCCACTAAGCATGGAACTCGAAACTTCGGGAGCCCATATCTCGGTTATTTAAGCACTTTTTGCAGATAAGAGCTCGTTATCGTGATCAGCGTCGAATGGAGATGTCAAATATGCCCTCAAATTTGAAAAATCTCGACCCTCGAATTTGAAAAATCTCGACCCTCGAATTTTCCCATACAAATCCACTAAGCATGGAACTCGAAACTTCGGGAGCCCATATCTCCGTTATTTAAGCACTTTTTGCAGATAAGAGCTCGTTATCGTGATCAGCGTCGAAAGGAGATGTCAAATATGCCCTCAAATTTGAAAAATCTCGACCCTCGAATTTTCCCATATAAACCCACTAAGCCTCGAACTCGAAACTTCGGGAGCCCATATCTCCGTTATTTAAGCACTTTTTGCAGATAAGAGCTCGTTATCGTGATCAGCGTCGAATGGAGATGTCAAATATGCCCTCAAATTTGAAAAATCTCGACCCTCGAATTTTCCCATATAAACCCACTAAGCCTCGAACTCGAAACTTCGGGAGCCCATATCTCCGTTATTTAAGCACTTTTTGCAGATAAGAGCTCGTTATCGTGATCAGCGTCGAATGGAGATGTCAAATATGCCCTCAAATTTGAAAAATCTCGACCCTCGAATTTTCCCATACAAATCCACTAAGAATGGAACTCGAAACTTCGGGAGCCCATATCTCGGTTATTTAAGCACTTTTTGCAGATAAGAGCTCGTTATCGTGATCAGCGTCGAATGGAGATGTCAAATATGCCCTCAAATTTGAAAAATCTCGACCCTCTAATTTTCCCATATAAACCCACTAAGCCTCGAACTCGAAACTTCGGGAGCCCATATCTCCGTTATTTAAGCACTTTTTGCAGATAAGAGCTCGTTATCGTGATCAGCGTCGAATGGAGATGTCAAATATGCCCTCAAATTTGAAAAATCTCGACCCTCGAATTTTCCCATATAAACCCACTAAGCCTCGAACTCGAAACTTCGGGAGCCCATATCTCCGTTATTTAAGCACTTTTTGCAGATAAGAGCTCGTTATCGTGATCAGCGTCGAATGGAGATGTCAAATATGCCCTCAAATTTGAAAAATCTCGACCCTCGAATTTTCCCATATAAACCCACTAAGCCTCGAACTCGAAACTTCGGGAGCCCATATCTCCGTTATTTAAGCACTTTTTGCAGATAAGAGCTCGTTATCGTGATCAGCGTCGAATGGAGATGTCAAATATGCCCTCAAATTTGAAAAATCTCGACCCTCGAATTTTCCCATACAAATCCACTAAGAATGGAACTCGAAACTTCGGGAGCCCATATCTCGGTTATTTAAGCACTTTTTGCAGATAAGAGCTCGTTATCGTGATCAGCGTCGAATGGAGATGTCAAATATGCCCTCAAATTTGAAAAATCTCGACCCTCTAATTTTCCCATATAAACCCACTAAGCCTCGAACTCGAAACTTCGGGAGCCCATATCTCCGTTATTTAAGCACTTTTTGCAGATAAGAGCTCGTTATCGTGATCAGCGTCGAATGGAGATGTCAAATATGCCCTCAAATTTGAAAAATCTCGACCCTCGAATTTTCCCATATAAACCCACTAAGCCTCGAACTCGAAACTTCGGGAGCCCATATCTCCGTTATTTAAGCACTTTTTGCAGATAAGAGCTCGTTATCGTGATCAGCGTCGAATGGAGATGTCAAATATGCCCTCAAATTTGAAAAATCTCGACCCTCGAATTTTCCCATACAAATCCACTAAGAATGGAACTCGAAACTTCGGGAGCCCATATCTCGGTTATTTAAGCACTTTTTGCAGATAAGAGCTCGTTATCGTGATCAGCGTCGAATGGAGATGTCAAATATGCCCTCAAATTTGAAAAATCTCGACCCTCTAATTTTCCCATATAAACCCACTAAGCCTCGAACTCGAAACTTCGGGAGCCCAAATCTCCGTTATTTAAGCACTTTTTGCAGATAAGAGCTCGTTATCGTGATCAGCGTCGAATGGAGATGTCAAATATGCCCTCAAATTTGAAAAATCTCGACCCTCGAATTTTCCCATATAAACCCACTAAGCCTCGAACTCGAAACTTCGGGAGCCCATATCTCCGTTATTTAAGCACTTTTTGCAGATAAGAGCTCGTTATCGTGATCAGCGTCGAATGGAGATGTCAAATATGCCCTCAAATTTGAAAAATCTCGACCCTCGAATTTTCCCATATAAACCCACTAAGCCTCGAACTCGAAACTTCGGGAGCCCATATCTCCGTTATTTAAGCACTTTTTGCAGATAAGAGCTCGTTATCGTGATCAGCGTCGAATGGAGATGTCAAATATGATCTCAAATTTGAAAAATCGCGACCCTCGAATTTTCCCATACAAATCCACTAAGCATGGAACTCGAAACTTCGGGAGCCCATATCTCCGTTATTTAAGCACTTTTTGCAGATAAGAGCTCGTTATCGTGACCAGCGTCGAATGGAGATGTCAAATATGCCCTCAAATTTGAAAAATCTCGACCCTCGAATTTTCCGATATAAACCCACTAAGCCTCGAACTCGAAACTTCGGGAGCCCATATCTCCGTTATTTAAGCACTTTTTGCAGATAAGAGCTCGTTATCGTGATCAGCGTCGAATGGAGATGTCAAATATGCCCTCAAATTTGAAAAATCTCGACCCTCGAATTTTCCCATATAAACCCACTAAGCCTCGAACTCGAAACTTCGGGAGCCCATATCTCCGTTATTTAAGCACTTTTTGCAGATAAGAGCTCGTTATCGTGATCAGCGTCGAATGGAGATGTCAAATATGCCCTCAAATTTGAAAAATCTCGACCCTCGAATTTTCCCATATAAACCCACTAAGCCTCGAACTCGAAACTTCGGGAGCCCATATCTCCGTTATTTAAGCACTTTTTGCAGATAAGAGCTCGTTAACGTGATCAGCGTCGAATGGAGATGTCAAATATGCCCTCAAATTTGAAAAATCTCGACCCTCGAATTTTCCCATATAAACCCACTAAGCCTCGAACTCGAAACTTCGGGAGCCCATATCTCCGTTATTTAAGCACTTTTTGCAGATAAGAGCTCGTTATCGTGATCAGCGTCGAATGGAGATGTCAAATATGATCTCAAATTTGAAAAATCGCGACCCTCGAATTTTCCCATACAAATCCACTAAGCATGGAACTCGAAACTTCGGGAGCCCATATCTCCGTTATTTAAGCACTTTTTGCAGATAAGAGCTCGTTATCGTGATCAGCGTCGAATGGAGATGTCAAATATGCCCTCAAATTTGAAAAATCTCGACCCTCGAATTTTCCCATATAAACCCACTAAGCCTCGAACTCGAAACTTCGGGAGCCCATATCTCCGTTATTTAAGCACTTTTTGCAGATAAGAGCTCGTTATCGTGATCAGCGTCGAATGGAGATGTCAAATATGCCCTCAAATTTGAAAAATCTCGACCCTCGAATTTTCCCATATAAACCCACTAAGCCTCGAACTCGAAATTTCGGGAGCCCATATCTCCGTTATTTAAGCACTTTTTGCAGATAAGAGCTCGTTATCGTGATCAGCGTCGAATGGAGATGTCAAATATGCCCTCAAATTTGAAAAATCTCGACCCTCGAATTTTCCCATACAAATCCACTAAGCATGGAACTCGAAACTTCGGGAGCCCATATCTCCGTTATTTAAACACTTTTTGCAGATAAGAGCTCGTTATCGTGATCAGCGTCGAATGGAGATGTCAAATATGCCCTCAAATTTGAAAAATCTCGACCCTCGAATTTTCCCATATAAACCCACTAAGCCTCGAACTCGAAATTTCGGGAGCCCATATCTCCGTTATTTAAGCACTTTTTGCAGATAAGAGCTCGTTATCGTGATCAGCGTCGAATGGAGATGTCAAATATGCCCTCAAATTTGAAAAATCTCGACCCTCGAATTTTCCCATACAAATCCACTAAGCATGGAACTCGAAACTTCGGGAGCCCATATCTCCGTTATTTAAACACTTTTTGCAGATAAGAGCTCGTTATCGTGATCAGCGTCGAATGGAGATGTCAAATATGCCCTCAAATTTGAAAAATCTCGACCCTCGAATTTTCCCATATAAACCCACTAAGCCTCGAACTCGAAATTTCGGGAGCCCATATCTCCGTTATTTAAGCACTTTTTGCAGATAAGAGCTCGTTATCGTGATCAGCGTCGAATGGAGATGTCAAATATGCCCTCAAATTTGAAAAATCTCGACCCTCGAATTTTCCCATATAAACCCACTAAGCCTCGAACTCGAAACTTCGGGAGCCCATATCTCCGTTATTTAAGCACTTTTTGCAGATAAGAGCTCGTTATCGTGATCAGCGTCGAATGGAGATGTCAAATATGCCCTCAAATTTGAAAAATCTCGACCCTCGAATTTTCCCATACAAATCCACTAAGCATGGAACTCAAAATTTCGGGAGCCCATATCTCGGTTATTTAAGCACTTTTTGCAGATAAGAGCTCGTTATCGTGATCAGCGTCGAATGGAGATGTCAAATATGCCCTCAAATTTGAAAAATCTCGACCCTCGAATTTTCCCATATAAACCCACTAAGCCTCGAACTCGAAATTTCGGGAGCCCATATCTCCGTTATTTAAGCACTTTTTGCAGATAAGAGCTCGTTATCGTGATCAGCGTCGAATGGAGATGTCAAATATGCCCTCAAATTTGAAAAATCTCGACCCTCGAATTTTCCCATACAAATCCACTAAGCATGGAACTCGAAACTTCGGGAGCCCATATCTCGGTTATTTAAGCACTTTTTGCAGATAAGAGCTCGTTATCGTGATCAGCGTCGAATGGAGATGTCAAATATGCCCTCAAATTTGAAAAATCTCGACCCTCGAATTTGAAAAATCTCGACCCTCGAATTTTCCCATACAAATCCACTAAGCATGGAACTCGAAACTTCGGGAGCCCATATCTCCGTTATTTAAGCACTTTTTGCAGATAAGAGCTCGTTATCGTGATCAGCGTCGAAAGGAGATGTCAAATATGCCCTCAAATTTGAAAAATCTCGACCCTCGAATTTTCCCATATAAACCCACTAAGCCTCGAACTCGAAACTTCGGGAGCCCATATCTCCGTTATTTAAGCACTTTTTGCAGATAAGAGCTCGTTAACGTGATCAGCGTCGAATGGAGATGTCAAATATGCCCTCAAATTTGAAAAATCTCGACCCTCGAATTTTCCCATATAAACCCACTAAGCCTCGAACTCGAAACTTCGGGAGCCCATATCTCCGTTATTTAATCACTTTTTGCAGATAAGAGCTCGTTATCGTGATCAGCGTCGAATGGAGATGTCAAATATGATCTCAAATTTGAAAAATCGCGACCCTCGAATTTTCCCATACAAATCCACTAAGCATGGAACTCGAAACTTCGGGAGCCCATATCTCCGTTATTTAAGCACTTTTTGCAGATAAGAGCTCGTTATCGTGATCAGCGTCGAATGGAGATGTCAAATATGCCCTCAAATTTGAAAAATCTCGACCCTCGAATTTTCCCATACAAATCCACTAAGCATGGAACTCGAAACTTCGGGAGCCCATATCTCGGTTATTTAAGCACTTTTTGCAGATAAGAGCTCGTTATCGTGATCAGCGTCGAATGGAGATGTCAAATATGCCCTCAAATTTGAAAAATCTCGACCCTCGAATTTGAAAAATCTCGACCCTCGAATTTTCCCATATAAACCCACTAAGCCTCGAACTCGAAACTTCGGGAGCCCATATCTCCGTTATTTAAGCACTTTTTGCATATAAGAGCTCGTTAACGTGATCAGCGTCGAATGGAGATGTCAAATATGCCCTCAAATTTGAAAAATCTCGACCCTCGAATTTTCCCATATAAACCCACTAAGCCTCGAACTCGAAACTTCGGGAGCCCATATCTCCGTTATTTAAGCACTTTTTGCAGATAAGAGCTCGTTATCGTGATCAGCGTCGAATGGAGATGTCAAATATGATCTCAAATTTGAAAAATCGCGACCCTCGAATTTTCCCATACAAATCCACTAAGCATGGAACTCGAAACTTCGGGAGCCCATATCTCCGTTATTTAAGCACTTTTTGCAGATAAGAGCTCGTTATCGTGACCAGCGTCGAATGGAGATGTCAAATATGCCCTCAAATTTGAAAAATCTCGACCCTCGAATTTTCCCATATAAACCCACTAAGCCTCGAACTCGAAACTTCGGGAGCCCATATCGCCGTTATTTAAGCACTTTTTGCAGATAAGAGCTCGTTATCGTGATCAGCGTCGAATGGAGATGTCAAATATGCCCTCAAATTTGAAAAATCTCGACCCTCGAATTTTCCCATATAAACCCACTAAGCCTCGAACTCGAAACTTCGGGAGCCCATATCTCCGTTATTTAAGCACTTTTTGCAGATAAGAGCTCGTTATCGTGATCAGCGTCGAATGGAGATGTCAAATATGCCCTCAAATTTGAAAAATCTCGACCCTCGAATTTTCCCATACAAATCCACTAAGCATGGAACTCGAAACTTCGGGAGCCCATATCTCCGTTATTTAAGCACTTTTTGCAGATAAGAGCTCGTTATCGTGATCAGCGTCGAATGGAGATGTCAAATATGCCCTCAAATTTGAAAAATCTCGACCCTCGAATTTTCCCATACAAATCCACTAAGCATGGAACTCAAAATTTCGGGAGCCCATATCTCCGTTATTTAAGCACTTTTTGCAGATAAGAGCTCGTTATCGTGATCAGCGTCGAATGGAGATGTCAAATATGCCCTCAAATTTGAAAAATCTCGACCCTCGAATTTTCCCATACAAATCCACTAAGCATGGAACTCGAAACTTCGGGAGCCCATATCTCCGTTATTTAAGCACTTTTTGCAGATAAGAGCTCGTTATCGTGATCAGCGTCGAATGGAGATGTCAAATATGCCCTCAAATTTGAAAAATCTCGACCCTCGAATTTTCCCATACAAATCCACTAAGCATGGAACTCGAAACTTCGGGAGCCCATATCTCCATTATTTAAGCACTTTTTGCAGATAAGAGCTCGTTATCGTGATCAGCGTCGAATGGAGATGTCAAATATGCCCTCAAATTTGAAAAATCTCGACCCTCGAATTTTCCCATACAAATCCACTAAGCATGGAACTCAAAATTTCGGGAGCCCATATCTCCGTTATTTAAGCACTTTTTGCAGATAAGAGCTCGTTATCGTGATCAGCGTCGAATGGAGATGTCAAATATGTCAAATTTAAAAAATTCGACCCTCGAATTTTCCCATACAAATCCACTAAGCATGGAACTCGAAACTTCGGGAGCCCATATCTCCGTTATTTAAGCACTTTTTGCAGATAAGAGCTCGTTATCGTGATCAGCGTCGAATGGAGATGTCAAATATGCCCTCAAATTTGAAAAATCTCGACCCTCGAATTTTCCCATACAAATCCACTAAGCATGGAACTCGAAACTTCGGGAGCCCATATCTCGGTTATTTAAGCATTTTTTGCAGATAAGAGCTCGTTATCGTGATCAGCGTCGAATGGAGATGTCAAATATGCCCTCAAATTTGAAAATTCTCGACCCTCGAATTTTCCCATATAAACCCACTAAGCCTCGAACTCGAAACTTCGGAAGCCCATATCTCCGTTATTTAAGCACTTTTTGCAGATAAGAGCTCGTAATCGTGATCAGCGTCGAATGGAGATGTCAAATATGCCCTCAAATTTGAAAAATCTCGACCCTCGAATTTTCCCATATAAACCCACTAAGCCTCGAACTCGAAACTTCGGGAGCCCATATCTCCGTTATTTAAGCACTTTTTGCAGATAAGAGCTCGTTATCGTGATCAGCGTCGAATGGAGATGTCAAATATGCCCTCAAATTTGAAAAATCTCGACCCTGGAATTTTCCCATACAAATCCACTAAGCATGGAACTCAAAATTTCGGGAGCCCATATCTCCGTTATTTAAGCACTTTTTGCAGATAAGAGCTCGTTATCGTGATCAGCGTCGAATGGAGATGTCAAATATGCCCTCAAATTTGAAAAATCTCGACCCTCGAATTTTCCCATACAAATCCACTAAGCATCGAACTCGAAACTTCGGGAGCCCATATCTCCATTATTTAAGCACTTTTTGCAGATAAGAGCTCGTTATCGTGATCAGCGTCGAATGGAGATGTCAAATATGTCAAATTTGAAAAATCTCGACCCTCGAATTTTCCAATATAAACCCACTAAGCCTCGAACTCGAAACTTCGGGAGCCCATATCTCCGTTATTTAAGCACTTTTTGCAGATAAGAGCTCGTTATCGTGATCAGCGTCGAATGGAGATGTCAAATATGCCCTCAAATTTGAAAAATCTCGACCCTCGAATTTTCCCATACAAATCCACTAAGCATGGAACTCAAAATTTCGGGAGCCCACATCTCCGTTATTTAAGCACTTTTTGCAGATAAGAGCTCGTTATCGTGATCAGCGTCGAATGGAGATGTCAAATATGTCAAATTTGAAAAATCTCGACCCTCGAATTTTCCCATACAAATCCACTAAGCATGGAACTCGAAACTTCGGGAGCCCATATCTCCGTTATTTAAGCACTTTTTGCAGATAAGAGCTCGTTATCGTGATCAGCGTCGAATGGAGATGTCAAATATGCCCTCAAATTTGAAAAATCTCGACCCTCGAATTTTCCCATATAAACCCACTAAGCCTCGAACTCGAAACTTCGGGAGCCCATATCTCCGTTATTTAAGCACTTTTTGCAGATAAGAGCTCGTTATCGTGATCAGCGTCGAATGGAGATGTCAAATATGCCCTCAAATTTGAAAAATCTCGACCCTGGAATTTTCCCATACAAATCCACTAAGCATGGAACTCAAAATTTCGGGAGCCCATATCTCCGTTATTTAAGCACTTTTTGCAGATAAGAGCTCGTTATCGTGATCAGCGTCGAATGGAGATGTCAAATATGCCCTCAAATTTGAAAAATCTCGACCCTCGAATTTTCCCATACAAATCCACTAAGCATCGAACTCGAAACTTCGGGAGCCCATATCTCCATTATTTAAGCACTTTTTGCAGATAAGAGCTCGTTATCGTGATCAGCGTCGAATGGAGATGTCAAATATGTCAAATTTGAAAAATCTCGACCCTCGAATTTTCCAATATAAACCCACTAAGCCTCGAACTCGAAACTTCGGGAGCCCATATCTCCGTTATTTAAGCACTTTTTGCAGATAAGAGCTCGTTATCGTGATCAGCGTCGAATGGAGATGTCAAATATGCCCTCAAATTTGAAAAATCTCGACCCTCGAATTTTCCCATACAAATCCACTAAGCATGGAACTCAAAATTTCGGGAGCCCACATCTCCGTTATTTAAGCACTTTTTGCAGATAAGAGCTCGTTATCGTGATCAGCGTCGAATGGAGATGTCAAATATGTCAAATTTGAAAAATCTCGACCCTCGAATTTTCCCATACAAATCCACTAAGCATGGAACTCGAAACTTCGGGAGCCCATATCTCCGTTATTTAAGCACTTTTTGCAGATAAGAGCTCGTTATCGTGATCAGCGTCGAATGGAGATGTCAAATATGTCAAATTTGAAAAATTTCGACCCTCGAATTTTCGCATACAAATCCACTAAGCATGGAACTCGAAACTTCGGGAGCCCATATCTCCGTTATTTAAGCACTTTTTGCAGATAAGAGCTCGTTATCGTGATCAGCGTCGAATGGAGATGTCAAATATGCCCTCAAATTTGAAAAATCTCGACCCTCGAATTTTCCCATACAAATCCACTAAGCATGGAACTCGAAACTTCGGGAGCCCATATCTCCGTTATTTAAGCACTTTTTGCAGATAAGAGCTCGTTATCGTGATCAGCGTCGAATGGAGATGTCAAATATGCCCTCAAATTTGAAAAATCTCGACCCTCGAATTTTCCCATACAAATCCACTAAGCATGGAACTCGAAACTTCGGGAGCCCATATCTCCGTTATTTAAGCACTTTTTGCAGATAAGAGCTCGTTATCGTGATCAGCGTCGAATGGAGATGTCAAATATGCCCTCAAATTTGAAAAATCTCGACCCTCGAATTTTCCCATACAAATCCACTAAGCATGGAACTCGAAATTTCGGGAGCCCATATCTCCGTTATTTAAGCACTTTTTGCAGATAAGAGCTCGTTATCGTGATCAGCGTCGAATGGAGATGTCAAATATGTCAAATTTGAAAAATCTCGACCCTCGAATTTTCCCATATAAACCCACTAAGCCTCGAACTCGAAACTTCGGGAGCCCATATCTCCGTTATTTAAGCACTTTTTGCAGATAAGAGCTCGTTATCGTGATCAGCGTCGAATGGAGATGTCAAATATGCCCTCAAATTTGAAAAATCTCGACCCTCGAATTTTCCCATACAAATCCACTAAGCATGGAACTCAAAATTTCGGGAGCCCACATCTCCGTTATTTAAGCACTTTTTGCAGATAAGAGCTCGTTATCGTGATCAGCGTCGAATGGAGATGTCAAATATGTCAAATTTGAAAAATCTCGACCCTCGAATTTTCCCATACAAATCCACTAAGCATGGAACTCGAAACTTCGGGAGCCCATATCTCCGTTATTTAAGCACTTTTTGCAGATAAGAGCTCGTTATCGTGATCAGCGTCGAATGGAGATGTCAAATATGTCAAATTTGAAAAATTTCGACCCTCGAATTTTCGCATACAAATCCACTAAGCATGGAACTCGAAACTTCGGGAGCCCATATCTCCGTTATTTAAGCACTTTTTGCAGATAAGAGCTCGTTATCGTGATCAGCGTCGAATGGAGATGTCAAATATGCCCTCAAATTTGAAAAATCTCGACCCTCGAATTTTCCCATACAAATCCACTAAGCATGGAACTCGAAACTTCGGGAGCCCATATCTCCGTTATTTAAGCACTTTTTGCAGATAAGAGCTCGTTATCGTGATCAGCGTCGAATGGAGATGTCAAATATGCCCTCAAATTTGAAAAATCTCGACCCTCGAATTTTCCCATACAAATCCACTAAGCATGGAACTCGAAACTTCGGGAGCCCATATCTCCGTTATTTAAGCACTTTTTGCAGATAAGAGCTCGTTATCGTGATCAGCGTCGAATGGAGATGTCAAATATGCCCTCAAATTTGAAAAATCTCGACCCTCGAATTTTCCCATACAAATCCACTAAGCATGGAACTCGAAATTTCGGGAGCCCATATCTCCGTTATTTAAGCACTTTTTGCAGATAAGAGCTCGTTATCGTGATCAGCGTCGAATGGAGATGTCAAATATGTCAAATTTGAAAAATCTCGACCCTCGAATTTTCCCATATAAACCCACTAAGCCTCGAACTCGAAACTTCGGGAGCCCATATCTCCGTTATTTAAGCACTTTTTGCAGATAAGAGCTCGTTATCGTGATCAGCGTCGAATGGAGATGTCAAATATGTCAAATTTGAAAAATTTCGACCCTCGAATTTTCCCATACAAATCCACTAAGCATGGAACTCGAAACTTCGGGAGCTCATATCTCCGTTATTTAAGCACTTTTTGCAGATAAGAGCTCGTTATCGTGACCAGCGTCGAATGGAGATGTCAAATATGCCCTCAAATTTGAAAAATCTCGACCCTCGAATTTTCCCATATAAACCCACTAAGCCTCGAACTCGAAACTTCGGGAGCCCATATCTCCGTTATATAAGCACTTTTTGCAGATAAGAGCTCGTTATCGTGATCAGCGTCGAATGGAGATGTCAAATATGCCCCCAAATTTGAAAAATCTCGACCCTCGAATTTTCCCATACAAATCCACAAAGCATGGAATTCGAAACTTCGGGAGCCCATATCTCCGTTATTTAAGCACTTTTTGCAGATAAGAGCTCGTTATCGTGATCAGCGTCGAATGGAGATGTCAAATATGCCCTCAAATTTGAAAAATCTCGACCCTCGAATTTTCCCATATAAACCCACTAAGCCTCGAACTCGAAACTTCGGGAGCCCATATCTCCGTTATATAAGCACTTTTTGCAGATAAGAGCTCGTTATCGTGATCAGCGTCGAATGGAGATGTCAAATATGCCCCCAAATTTGAAAAATCTCGACCCTCGAATTTTCCCATATAAACCCACTAAGCCTCGAACTCGAAACTTCGGGAGCCCATATCTCCGTTATTTAAGCACTTTTTGCAGATAAGAGCTCGTTATCGTGATCAGCGTCGAATGGAGATGTCAAATATGCCCTCAAATTTGAAAAATCTCGACCCTCGAATTTTCCCATATAAACCCACTAAGCCTCGAACTCGAAACTTCGGGAGCCCATATCTCCGTTATTTAAGCACTTTTTGCAGATAAGAGCTCGTTATCGTGATCAGCGTCGAATGGAGATGTCAAATATGCCCTCAAATTTGAAAAATCTCGACCCTCGAATTTTCCCATACAAATCCACTAAGCATGGAACTCAAAATTTCGGGAGCCCATATCTCCGTTATTTAAGCACTTTTTGCAGATAAGAGCTCGTTATCGTGATCAGCGTCGAATGGAGATGTCAAATATGCCCTCAAATTTGAAAAATCTCGACCCTCGAATTTTCCCATACAAATCCACTAAGCATGGAACTCGAAACTTCGGGAGCCCATATCTCCATTATTTAAGCACTTTTTGCAGATAAGAGCTCGTTATCGTGATCAGCGTCGAATGGAGATGTCAAATATGTCAAATTTGAAAAATCTCGACCCTCGAATTTTCCCATATAAACCCACTAAGCCTCGAACTCGAAACTTCGGGAGCCCATATCTCCGTTATTTAAGCACTTTTTGCAGATAAGAGCTCGTTATCGTGATCAGCGTCGAATGGAGATGTCAAATATGCCCTCAAATTTGAAAAATCTCGACCCTCGAATTTTCCCATACAAATCCACTAAGCATGGAACTCAAAATTTCGGGAGCCCATATCTCCGTTATTTAAGCACTTTTTGCAGATAAGAGCTCGTTATCGTGATCAGCGTCGAATGGAGATGTCAAATATGCCCTCGAATTTGAAAAATCTCGACCCTCGAATTTTCCCATACAAATCCACTAAGCATGGAACTCGAAACTTCGGGAGCCCATATCTCAATTATTTAAGCACTTTTTGCAGATAAGAGCTCGTTATCGTGATCAGCGTCGAATGGAGATGTCAAATATGTCAAATTTGAAAAATCTCGACCCTCGAATTTTCCCATATAAACCCACTAAGCCTCGAACTCGAAACTTCGGGAGCCCATATCTCCGTTATTTAAGCACTTTTTGCAGATAAGAGCTCGTTATCGTGATCAGCGTCGAATGGAGATGTCAAATATGCCCTCAAATTTGAAAAATCTCGACCCTCGACTTTTCCCATACAAATCCACTAAGCATGGAACTCAAAATTTCGGGAGCCCATATCTCCGTTATTTAAGCACTTTTTGCAGATAAGAGCTCGTTATCGTGATCAGCGTCGAATGGAGATGTCAAATATGCCCTCAAATTTGAAAAATCTCGACCCTCGAATTTTCCCATACAAATCCACTAAGCATGGAACTCAAAATTTCGGGAGCCCATATCTCCGTTATTTAAGCACTTTTTGCAGATAAGAGCTCGTTATCGTGATCAGCGTCGAATGGAGATGTCAAATATGCCCTCAAATTTGAAAAATCTCGACCCTCGAATTTTCCCATACAAATCCACTAAGCATGGAACTCGAAACTTCGGGAGACCATATCTCCATTATTTAAGCACTTTTTGCAGATAAGAGCTCGTTATCGTGATCAGCGTCGAATGGAGATGTCAAATATGCCCTCAAATTTGAAAAATCTCGACCCTCGAATTTTCCCATACAAATCCACTAAGCATGGAACTCGAAACTTCGGGAGCCCATATCTCCATTATTTAAGCACTTTTTGCAGATAAGAGCTCGTTATCGTGATCAGCGTCGAATGGAGATGTCAAATATGTCAAATTTGAAAAATCTCGACCCTCGAATTTTCCCATATAAACCCACTAAGCCTCGAACTCGAAACTTCGGGAGCCCATATCTCCGTTATTTAAGCACTTTTTGCAGATAAGAGCTCGTTATCGTGATCAGCGTCGAATGGAGATGTCAAATATGCCCTCAAATTTGAAAAATCTCGACCCTCGAATTTTCCCATACAAATCCACTAAGCATGGAACTCAAAATTTCGGGAGCCCATATCTCCGTTATTTAAGCACTTTTTGCAGATAAGAGCTCGTTATCGTGATCAGCGTCGAATGGAGATGTCAAATATGCCCTCAAATTTGAAAAATCTCGACCCTCGAATTTTCCCATACAAATCCACTAAGCATGGAACTCGAAACTTCGGGAGACCATATCTCCGTTATTTAAGCACTTTTTGCAGATAAGAGCTCGTTATCGTGATCAGCGTCGAATGGAGATGTCAAATATGCCCTCAAATTTGAAAAATCTCGACCCTCGAATTTTCCCATACAAATCCACTAAGCATGGAACTCGAAACTTCGGGAGCCCATATCTCCGTTATTTAAGCACTTTTTGCAGATAAGAGCTCGTAATCGTGATCAGCGTGGAAGGAGATGTCAAATATGTCAAATTTGAAAAATTTCGACCCTCGAATTTTCCCATACAAATCCAATAAGCATGGAACTGGAAACTTCGGGAGCCCATATCTCCGTTATTTAAGCACTTTTTGCAGATAAGAGCTCGTTATCGTGATCAGGGTCGAATGGAGATGTCAAATATGCCCTCAAATTTGAAAAATCTCGACCCTCGAATTTTCCCATACAAATCCACTAAATCCACTGATGGAACTCGAAACTTCGGGAGCCCATATCTCCGTTATTTAAGCACTTTTTGCAGATAAGAGCTCGTTATCGTGATCAGCGTCGAATGGAGATGTCAAATATGCCCTCAAATTTAAAAAATCTCCACCCTCGAATTTTCCCATATAAACCCACTAAGCCTCGAACTCGAAACTTCGGGAGCCCATATCTCCGTTATTTAAGCACTTTTTGCAGATAAGAGCTCGTTATCGTGATCAGCGTCGAATGGAGATGTCAAATATGCCCTCAAATTTGAAAAATCTCGACCCTCGAATTTTCCCATACAAATCCACTAAGCATGGAACTCAAAACTTCGGGAGCCCATATCTCCGTTATTTAAGCACTTTTTGCAGATAAGAGCTCGTTATCGTGATCAGCGTGGAAGGAGATGTCAAATATGTCAAATTTGAAAAATTTCGACCCTCGAATTTTCCCATACAAATCCACTAAGCATGGAACTCGAAACTTCGGGAGCCCATATCTCCGTTATTTAAGCACCTTTTGCAGATAAGAGCTCGTTATCGTGATCAGCGTCGAATGGAGATGTCAAATATGCCCTCAAATTTGAAAAATCTCGACCCTCGAATTTTCCCATATAAACCCACTAAGCCTCGAACTCGAAACTTCGGGAGCCCATATCTGCGTTATTTTAGCACTTTTTGCAGATAAGAGCTCGTTATCGTGATCAGCGTTGAATGGAGATGTCAAATATGCCCTCAAATTTGAAAAATCTCGACCCTCGAATTTTCCCATATAAACCCGCTAAGCCTCGAACTCGAAACTTCGGGAGCCCATATCTCCGTTATTTAAGCACTTTTTGCAGATAAGAGCTCGTTATCGTGATCAGCGTCGAATGGAGATGTCAAATATACCCTCAAATTTGAAAAATCTCGACCCTCGAATTTTCCCATATAAACCCACTAAGCCTCGAACTCGAAACTTCGGGAGCCCATATCTCCGTTATTTAAGCACTTTTTGCAGATAAGAGCTCGTTATCGTGATCAGCGTCGAATGGAGATGTCAAATATGCCCTCAAATTTGAAAAATCTCGACCCTCGAATTTTCCCATACAAATCCACTAAATCCACTGATGGAACTCGAAACTTCGGGAGAACATATCTCCGTTATTTAAGCACTTTTTGCAGATAAGAGCTCGTTATCGTGATCAGCGTCGAATGGAGATGTCAAATATGCCCTCAAATTTAAAAAATCTCCACCCTCGAATTTTCCCATATAAACCCACTATGCCTCGAACTCGAAACTTCGGGAGCCCATATCTCCGTTATTTAAGCACTTTTTGCAGATAAGAGCTCGTTATCGTGATCAGCGTCGAATGGAGATGTCTAATATGCCCTCAAATTTGAAAAATCTCGACCCTCGAATTTTCCCATACAAATCCACTAAGCATGGAACTCAAAACTTCGGGAGCCCATATCTCCGTTATTTAAGCACTTTTTGCAGATAAGAGCTCGTTATCGTGATCAGCGTTGAATGGAGATGTCAACTATGCCCTCAAATTTGAAAAATCTCGACCCTCGAATTTTCCCATATAAACCCACTAAGCCTCGAACTCGAAACTTCGGGAGCCCATATCTGCGTTATTTTAGCACTTTTTGCACATAAGAGCTCGTTATCGTGATCAGCGTTGAATGGAGATGTCAAATATGCCCTCAAATTTGAAAAATCTCGACCCTCGAATTTTTCCATATAAACCCGCTAAGCCTCGAACTCGAAACTTCGGGAGCCCATATCTCCGTTATTTAAGCACTTTTTGCAGATAAGAGCTCGTTATCGTGATCAGCGTCGAATGGAGATATCAAATATACCCTCAAATTTGAAAAATCTCGACCCTCGAATTTTCCCATATAAACCCACTAAGCCTCGAACTCCAAACTTCGGGAGCCCATATCTCCGTTATTTAAGCACCTTTTGCAGATAAGAGCTCGTTATCGTGATCAGCGTCGAATGGAGATGTCAAATATGCCCTCAAATTTGAAAAATCTCGACCCTCGAATTTTCCCATATAAACCCAATAAGCCTCAAACTCCAAATTTCGGGAGCCCATATCTCCGTTATTTAAGCACTTTTTGCAGATAAGAGCTCGTTATCGTGATCAACGTCGAATGGAGATGTCAAATATGCCCTCAAATTTGAAAAATCTCGACCCTCGAATTTTCCCATATAAACCCACTAAGCCTCGAACTAGAAACTTCGGGAGCCCATATCTCCGTTATTTAAGCACTTTTTGCAGATAAGAGCTCGTTATCGTGATCAGCGTCGAATGGAGATGTCAAATATGCCCTCAAATTTGAAAAATCTCGACCCTCGAATTTTCCCGTATAAACCCACTAAGCCTCGAACTAGAAACTTCGGGAGCCCATATCTCCGTTATTTAAGCACTTTTTGCAGATAAGAGCTCGTTATCGTGATCAGCGTCGAATGGAGATGTCAAATATGCCCTCAAATTTGAAAAATCTCGACCCTCGAATTTTTCCATATAAACCCGCTAAGCCTCGAACTCGAAACTTCGGGAGCCCATATCTCCGTTATTTAAGCACTTTTTGCAGATAAGAGCTCGTTATCGTGATCAGCGTCGAATGGAGATATCAAATATACCCTCAAATTTGAAAAATCTCGACCCTCGAATTTTCCCATATAAACCCACTAAGCCTCGAACTCCAAACTTCGGGAGCCCATATCTCCGTTATTTAAGCACCTTTTGCAGATAAGAGCTCGTTATCGTGATCAGCGTCGAATGGAGATGTCAAATATGCCCTCAAATTTGAAAAATCTCGACCCTCGAATTTTCCCATATAAACCCAATAAGCCTCAAACTCCAAATTTCGGGAGCCCATATCTCCGTTATTTAAGCACTTTTTGCAGATAAGAGCTCGTTATCGTGATCAACGTCGAATGGAGATGTCAAATATGCCCTCAAATTTGAAAAATCTCGACCCTCGAATTTTCCCATATAAACCCACTAAGCCTCGAACTAGAAACTTCGGGAGCCCATATCTCCGTTATTTAAGCACTTTTTGCAGATAAGAGCTCGTTATCGTGATCAGCGTCGAATGGAGATGTCAAATATGCCCTCAAATTTGAAAAATCTCGACCCTCGAATTTTCCCATATAAACCCACTAAGCCTCGAACTAGAAACTTCGGGAGCCCATATCTCCGTTATTTAAGCACTTTTTGCAGATAAGAGCTCGTTATCGTGATCAGCGTCGAATGGAGATGTCAAATATGCCCTCAAATTTGAAAAATCTCGACCCTCGAATTTTCCCATACAAATCCACTAAGCATGGAACTCAAAACTTCGGGAGCCCATATCTCCGTTATTTAAGCACTTTTTGCAGATAAGAGCTCGTTATCGTGATCAGCGTGGAAGGAGATGTCAAATATGTCAAATTTGAAAAATTTCGACAGTCGAATTTTCCCATACAAACCCACTAAGCCTCGAACTCGAAACTTCGGGAGCCCATATCTGCGTTATTTTAGCACTTTTTGCAGATAAGAGCTCGTTATCGTGATCAGCGTTGAATGGAGATGTAAAATATGCCCTCAAATTTGAAAAATCTCGACCCTCGAATTTTCCCATATAAACCCACTAAGCCTCGAACTCCAAACTTCGGGAGCCCATATCTCCGTTATTTAAGCACCTTTTGCAGATAAGAGCTCGTTATCGTGATCAGCGTCGAATGGAGATGTCAAATATGCCCTCAAATTTGAAAAATCTCGACCCTCGAATTTTCCCATATAAACCCACTAAGCCTCGAACTCGAAACTTCGGGAGCCCATATCTCCGTTATTTAAGCACCTTTTGCAGATAAGAGCTCGTTATCGTGATCAGCGTCGAATGGAGATGTCAAATATGCCCTCAAATTTGAAAAATCTCGACCCTCGAATTTTCCCATATAAACCCACTAAGCCTCGAACTCGAAACTTCGGGAGCCCATATCTCCGTTATTTAAGCACTTTTTGCAGA
Source organism: Merodon equestris (assembly GCA_958301585.1). Lineage (NCBI taxonomy): Eukaryota > Metazoa > Arthropoda > Insecta > Diptera > Syrphidae > Merodon > Merodon equestris. Next base: position 105,202,009 of record OY284414.1, read on the forward strand.
TAAGAGCTCGTTATCGTGATCAGCGTCGAATGGAGATGTCAAATATACCCTCAAATTTGAAAAATCTCGACCCTCGAATTTTCCCATATAAACCCACTAAGCCTCGAACTCCAAATTTCGGGAGCCCATATCTCCGTTATTTAAGCACCTTTTGCAGATAAGAGCTCGTTATCGTGATCAGCGTCGAATGGAGATGTCAAATATGCAATCAAATTTGAAAAATCTCGACCCTCGAATTTTCCCATATAAACCCACTAAGCCTCGAACTCGTAACTTCGGGAGCCCATATCTCCGTTATTTAAACACCTTTTGCAGATAAGAGCTCGTTATCGTGATCAGCGTCGAATGGAGATGTCAAATATGCCCTCAAATTTGAAAAATCTCGACCCTCAAATTTTCCCATATAAACCCACTAAGCCTCGAACTCGAAACTCCGGGAGCCCATATCTCCGTTATTTAAGCACTTTTTGCAGATAAGAGCTCGTTATCGTGATCAGCGTCGAATGGAGATGTCAAATATGCCCTCAAATTTAAAAAAATCTCGACCCTCGAATTTTCCCATATAAACCCACTAAGCCTCGAACTCGAAACTTCGGGAGCCCATATCTCCGTTATTTAAGCACTTTTTGCAGATAAGAGCTCGTTATCGTGATCAGCGTCGAATGGAGATGTCAAATATGCCCTCAAATTTGAAAAATCTCGACCCTCGAATTTTCCCATATAAACCCACTAAGCCTCGAACTCGAAACTTCGGGAGCCCATATCTCCGTTATTTAAGCACTTTTTGCAGATAAGAGCTCGTTATCGTGATCAGCGTCGAATGGAGATGTCAAATATGCCCTCAAATTTGAAAAATCTCGACCCTCGAATTTTCCCAAATAAACACACTAAGCCTCGAACTCCTAATTTCGGGAGCCCATATCTCCGTTATTTAATCACTTTTTGCAGATAAGAGCTCGTTATCGTGATCAGCGTCGAATGGAGATGTCAAATATGCCCTCAAATTTGAAAAATCTCGACCCTCGAATTTTCCCATATAAACCCACTAAGCCTCGAACTCGAAACTTCGGGAGCCCATATCTCGGTTATTTAAGCACTTTTTGCAGATAAGAGCTCGTTATCGTGATCAGCGTCGAATGGAGATGTCAAATATGCCCTCAAATTTGAAAAATCTCGACCCTCGAATTTTCCCAAATAAACCCACTAAGCCTCGAACTCGAAACTTCGGGAGCCCATATCTCCGTTATTTAAGCACTTTTTGCAGATAAGAGCTCGTTATCGTGATCAGTGTCGAATGGAGATGTCAAATATGCCCTCAAATTTGAAAAATCTCGACCCTCGAATTTTCCCATATAAACCCACTAAGCCTCGAACTCGAAACTTCGGGAGCCCATATCTCCGTTATTTAAGCACTTTTTGCAGATAAGAGCTCGTTATCGTGATCAGCGTCGAATGGAGATGTCAAATATACCCTCAAATTTGAAAAATCTCGACCCTCGAATTTTCCCATATAAACCCACTAAGCCTCGAACTCGAAATTTCGGGAGCCCATATCTCCGTTATTTAAGCACCTTTTGCAGATAAGAGCTCGTTATCGTGATCAGCGTCGAATGGAGATGTCAAATATGCCCTCAAATTTGAAAAATCTCGACCCTCGAATTTTCCCATATAAACCCAGTAAGCCTCAAACTCCAAACTTCGGGAGCCCATATCTCCGTTATTTAAGCACTTTTTGCAGATAAGAGCTCGTTATCGTGATCAGCGTCGAATGGAGATGTCAAATATGCCCTCAAATTTGAAAAATCTCTACCCTCGAATTTTCCCATATAAACCCACTAAGCCTCGAACTAGAAACTTCGGGAGCCCATATCTCCGTTATTTAAGCACTTTTTGCAGATAAGAGCTCGTTATCGTGATCAGCGTGGAAGGAGATGTCAAATATGTCAAATTTGAAAAATCTCGACTCTCGAATTTTCCCATATAAACCCACTAAGCCTCGAACTCGAAACTTCGGGAGCCCATATCTGCGTTATTTTAGCACTTTTTGCAGATAAGAGCTCGTTATCGTGATCAGCGTTGAATGGAGATGTCAAATATGCCCTCAAATTTGAAAAATCTCGACCCTCGAATTTTCCCATATAAACCCGCTAAGCCTCGAACTCGAAACTTCGGGAGCCCATATCTCCGTTATTTAAGCACTTTTTGCAGATAAGAGCTCGTTATCGTGATCAGCGTCGAATGGAGATGTCAAATATACCCTCAAATTTGAAAAATCTCGACCCTCGAATTTTCCCATATAAACCCACTAAGCCTCGAACTAGAAACTTCGGGAGCCCATATCTCCGTTATTTAAGCACTTTTTGCAGATAAGAGCTCGTTATCGTGATCAGCGTCGAATGGAGATGTCAAATATGCCCTCAAATTTGAAAAATCTCGACCCTCGAATTTTCCCATATAAACCCACTAAGCCTCGAACTCGAAACTTCGGGAGCCCATATCTCCGTTATTTAAGCACTTTTTGCAGATAAGAGCTCGTTATCGTGATCAGCGTCGAATGGAGATGTCAAATATGCCCTCAAATTTGAAAAATCTCGACCCTCGAATTTTCCCATACAAATCCACTAAGCATGGAACTCGAAACTTCGGGAGCCCATATCTCCGTTATTTAAGCACTTTTTGCAGATAAGAGCTCGCTATCGTGATCAGCGTCGAATGGAGATGTCAAATATGCCCTCAAATTTGAAAAATCTCGACCCTCGAATTTTCCCATATAAACCCACTAAGCCTCGAACTCGAAACTTCGGGAGCCCATATCTCGGTTATTTAAGCACTTTTTGCAGATAAGAGCTCGTTATCGTGATCAGCGTCGAATGGAGATGTCTAATATGCCCTCAAATTTGAAAAATCTCGACCCTCGAATTTTCCCATACAAATCCACTAAGCATGGAACTCAAAACTTCGGGAGCCCATATCTCCGTTATTTAAGCACTTTTTGCAGATAAGAGCTCGTTATCGTGATCAGCGTGGAAGGAGATGTCAAATATGTCAAATTTGAAAAATCTCGACCCTCGAATTTTCCCATATAAACCCACTAAGCCTCGAACTCGAAACTTCGGGAGCCCATATCTGCGTTATTTTAGCACTTTTTGCAGATAAGAGCTCGTTATCGTGATCAGCGTTGAGTGGAGATGTCAAATATGCCCTCAAATTTGAAAAATCTCGACCCTCGAATTTTCCCATATAAACCCGCTAAGCCTCGAACTCGAAACTTCGGGAGCCCATATCTCCGTTATTTAAGCACTTTTTGCAGATAAGAGCTCGTTATCGTGATCAGCGTCGAATGGAGATGTCAAATATACCCTCAAATTTGAAAAATCTCGACCCTCGAATTTTCCCATATAAACCCACTAAGCCTCGAACTCCAAACTTCGGGAGCCCATATCTCCGTTATTTAAGCACCTTTTGCAGATAAGAGCTCGTTATCGTGATCAGCGTCGAATGGAGATGTCAAATATGCCCTCAAATTTGAAAAATCTCGACCCTCGAATTTTCCCATATAAACCCAATCAGCCTCAAACTCCAAATTTCGGGAGCCCATATCTCCGTTATTTAAGCACTTTTTGCAGATAAGAGCTCGTTATCGTGATCAACGTCGAATGGAGATGTCAAATATGCCCTCAAATTTGAAAAATCTCGACCCTCGAATTTTCCCATATAAACCCACTAAGCCTCGAACTAGAAACTTCGGGAGCCCATATCTCCGTTATTTAAGCACTTTTTGCAGATAAGAGCTCGTTATCGTGATCAGCGTCGAATGGAGATGTCAAATATGCCCTCAAATTTGAAAAATCTCGACCCTCGAATTTTCCCATACAAATCCACTAAGCATGGAACTCGAAACTTCGGGAGCCCATATCTCCGTTATTTAAGCACTTTTTGCAGATAAGAGCTCGTTATCGTGATCAGCGTCGAATGGAGATGTCAAATATGCCCTCAAATTTGAAAAATCTCGACCCTCGAATGTTCCCATATAAACCCACTAAGCCTCGAACTCGAAACTTCGGGAGCCCATATCTGCGTTATTTTAGCACTTTTTGCAAATAAGAGCTCGTTATCGTGATCAGCGTTGAATGGAGATGTAAAATATGCCCTCAAATTTGAAAAATCTCGACCCTCGAATTTTCCCATATAAACCCACTAAGCCTCGAACTCGAAACTTCGGGAGCCCATATCTCCGTTATTTAAGCACTTTTTGCAGATAAGAGCTCGTTATCGTGATCAGCGTCGAATGGAGATGTCAAATATACCCTCAAATTTGAAAAATCTCGACCCTCGAATTTTCCCATATAAACCCACTAAGCCTCGAACTCCAAACTTCGGGAGCCCATATCTCCGTTATTTAAGCACCTTTTGCAGATAAGAGCTCGTTATCGTGATCAGCGTCGAATGGAGATGTCAAATATGCCCTCAAATTTGAAAAATCTCGACCCTCGAATTTTCCCATATAAACCCACTAAGCCTCGAACTCCAAACTTCGGGAGCCCATATCTCCGTTATTTAAGCACCTTTTGCAGATAAGAGCTCGTTATCGTGATCAGCGTCGAATGGAGATGTCAAATATGCCCTCAAATTTGAAAAATCTCGACCCTCGAATTTTCCCATATAAACCCACTAAGCCTCGAACTCGAAACTTCGGGAGCCCATATCTCCGTTATTTAAGCACCTTTTGCAGATAAGAGCTCGTTATCGTGATCAGCGTCGAATGGAGATGTCAAATATGCCCTCAAATTTGAAAAATCTCGACCCTCGAATTTTCCCATATAAACCCACTAAGCCTCGAACTCGAAACTTCGGGAGCCCATATCTCCGTTATTTAAGCACTTTTTGCAGATAAGAGCTCGTTATCGTGATCAGCGTCGAATGGAGATGTCAAATATACCCTCAAATTTGAAAAATCTCGACCCTCGAATTTTCCCATATAAACCCACTAAGCCTCGAACTCCAAATTTCGGGAGCCCATATCTCCGTTATTTAAGCACCTTTTGCAGATAAGAGCTCGTTATCGTGATAAGCGTGGAAGGAAATGTCAAATATGTCAAATTTGAAAAATTTCGACCCTCGAATTTTCCCATACAAATCCACTAAGCATGGAACTCGAAACTTCGGGAGCCCATATCTCCGTTATTTAAGCACTTTTTGCAGATAAGAGCTCGTTTCGTGATCAGCGTCGAATGGAGATGTCAAATATGCCCTCAAATTTGAAAAATCTCGACCCTCGAATTTTCCCATATAAACCCACTAAGCCTCGAACTCGAAACTTCGGGAGCCCATATCTCCGTTATTTAAACACTTTTTGCAGATAAGAGCTCGTTATCGTGATCAGCGTTGAATGGAGATGTCAAATATGCCCTCAAATTTGAAAAATCTCGACCCTCGAATTTTCCCATACAAATCCACTAAGCATGGAACTCGAAACTTCGGGAGCCCATATCTCCGTTATTTAAGCACTTTTTGCAGATAAGAGCTCGTTATCGTGATCAGCGTCGAATGGAGATGTCAAATATGCCCTCAAATTTGAAAAATCTCGACCCTCGAATTTTCCCATATAAACCCACTAAGCCTCGAACTAGAAACTTCGGGAGCCCATATCTCCGTTATTTAAGCACTTTTTGCAGATAAGAGCTCGTTATCGTGATAAGCGTGGAAGGAAATGTCAAATATGTCAAATTTGAAAAATTTCGACCCTCGAATTTTCCCATACAAATCCACTAAGCATGGAACTCGAAACTTCGGGAGCCCATATCTCCGTTATTTAAGCACTTTTTGCAGATAAGAGCTCGTTATCGTGATCAGCGTCGAATGGAGATGTCAAATATGCCCTCAAATTTGAAAAATCTCGACCCTCGAATTTTCCCATATAAACCCACTAAGCCTCGAACTCGAAACTTCGGGAGCCCATATCTCCGTTATTTAAGCACTTTTTGCAGATAAGAGCTCGTTATCGTGATCAGCGTCGAATGGAGATGTCAAATATGCCCTCAAATTTGAAAAATATCGACCCTCGAATTTTCCCATATAAACCCACTAAGCCTCGAACTCGAAACTTCGGGAGCCCATATCTCCGTTATTTAAGCACCTTTTGCAGATAAGAGCTCGTTATCGTGATCAGCGTCGAATGGAGATGTCAAATATGCCCTCAAATTTGAAATTCCGACTCTCGAATTTTCCCATATAAACCCAATGAGCCTCGAACTAGAAACTTCGGGAGCCCATATCTCCGTTATTTAAGCACTTTTTGCAGATAAGAGCTCGTTATCGTGATCAGCGTCGAATGGAGATGTCAAATATGCCCTCAAATTTGAAAAATCTCGACCCTCGAATTTTCCCATATAAACCCACTAAGCCTCGAACTCCAAACTTCGGGAGCCCATATCTCCGTTATTTAAGCACTTTTTGCAGATAAGAGCTCGTTATCGTGATCAGCGTCGAATGGAGATGTCAAATATGCCCTCAAATTTGAAAAATCTCCACCCTCGAATTTTCCCATATAAACCCACTAAGCCTCGAACTCGAAACTTCGGGAGCCCATATCTCCGTTTTTTAAGCACTTTTTGCAGATCTTCTTCTTCTTCTTTTCCTTTTTATCCCGGCGTCGTTATGGTCAGAAGTGTAGGACCATAACCTTCCCACCTAACTGCATTCCTGCTGGTCCTCTTGTGGGGTCCGCCGGTTTGACCTCAGAAAGTAGCGGCAGGCTTCTCGGTTTGGGATTACTTCATCGCTGAGGCCAATCAAATGCTGGTGTTTTTGCATTTGTTTGCACCAATTGTTTTTCGGCCTGCCTTTTTTGCGTGTTGAAATTGGAATGTTGATTGATAACGCCTTTTGGACGGGGTTCAAAGGATCTCTCCTTTGAACATGGCAATACCAACTGAGTCGGTCGCGCTCTATATTTCTTGTGATGGTTTCTTTTACGTGGAGGCTTCCTCGGATCTTTGAACTTCTAATTCTGTCACGCTTTGTTACTCCCGCTGTCATGCGAAGCATCTTCATCTCAGTTGCCGTTAATTTGCTCTCATACTTTTTGTGCATTGTCCAGCATTGTGAACCGTATGTGAGCGCCGGACGTACAACTGAAGTGTAGAGCCTTCCTTTCAGCTTAGGGGGCATTTTTCGATCACAGAAGATGGCGGAGTTTTCCCGCCACCTCATCCACCCTACGCTTACGCGATGTTTGATGTCGTCATCACAAGTTGCTTCTCTATTAATCATAGATCCCAGATATTTAAACTTTTCACACTTGGGAAGCACTCTTCCATTCAAGTAAATGTCTGGAATAGGCTGATGAGGGTCAGAGAACGGGCAGCACAGATACTCTGTCTTCTTTGAACTAATACACTACCCGTGTCCCTCAAAAATGTCCACCCACACATCAAGTGCTCGTTGTAGGGACGCCTGATCATCACTTATAATGGCCCCATCGTCAGCAAAGAATAGCTGGTGCACATTGGGGTCCGTCACTTTTCCTTCAAGCAAGCAATCAAGGACTGCTATAAAAAGCAGTGGGCTGAGGACGCTCCCTTGATGTACACCGACTTTGATTGCGAACTCTTCGGTGACTCCTGCGGTGCATCTTAGTCTTGTCGTTGCTCTCTCGTACATATCCATAATCACTCGCACGTAGGTTTCTGGAACTCCTTTTTGTCTTAGCGCTACCCATAAAAGATCTCTTGGTTGCCGGTCAAAGGCCTTCTCGAAATCAACCAACACCATATGCAAGTCCTTTGAAGAATCACGATGCTTTTCCATCATGATCCTTATACTTTGGATTGCATCTGTTGTTGATTTACCCGAGACAAACCCGCACTGGTCATCAGATAGTCGTATTATTTTCCGCAGTCGGCTATCTAATACCCGTTCAACGATCTTCATGGTGTGCGACATCAGCTTGACAGAACGGTAGTTATCACAATTTCGCGTATCACCCTTTCCTTTGTGCAATGGAAGAAGATAGCTTTCCCTCCATTGATTAGGCATAGTGTGGCCTCTCATAAGTTTGGAGATAAGAACCATGAGCCATCTAGACCCGATGTCTCCCATCTTTTTCCAGAACTCAGAGGGTATCCCGTCCGGCCCAACAGCTTTTCTTTTCTTGGAGTTTTTAACCGCGTACCGAACTTCTTCGACTGTGATGTCGGATATTTCGGCATGATTCGGGGCGGCTCTTGGAAAGTACACTCGGGGAAACTGTTCGTTCAGAAGTTCTTCGCAATACTGTCGCCATCTATGGAGAATTTTTTCGTCTTCCACAAGGAGTTGGCCTTCAGCATTGTTAATAAGCTTTGGGAAACGAATCTCCTGAGCATTTCTTCTTCTCTGGGCGGCTATCTTAAAGATATTTGCTCCTTTGTTCAAATTGTTTTGTCGAAGCTTCTGGGTAGCCTGGTTCCTGTCAGACGCGGAAGACGATATTTCTTCCAACTCCTGATAGAGGCCTTCCATGCTTTTCGCTTTGAATTCGGCGCATTTTTTCTTCGCGATACCTTTGCAACATCTATATACCTTTTCACGGCGAGCTTTTTCCTCTCTATTAGTAGAAGAGCACTTTGACCAAGCTTGGAAAGCCATTTTCTTTTCGTGTATCACTGCTTTGGCTTCGTCTGTCCACCACCAGGTTTCTTTTGCGTGTTGGTAGGGGCCTTTAGATGTTCCGAGTAGTGATTTGGCTTTCTCCAGGCCAGATTGTTGTAGGGAATCCCACATGTCTTGTGCTCTGCATTCCTCATTACCGACCTCATCGATAATGGAAGAGAGGTAGTTTTCCATAATGGTAATAAAAGCTTCGCCTTTTCCTTTATCCATCTTATACCACTTGATTCTCTCAGACACCTTCGTTTGCTGCTTTGACTTCTTTCTTGCATCCATAAAAAATTCAGTCAGGAGGAGACGGTGTTGAGGGGCGATCGCGTCTCCCAGGATCACTTTGCAATCTTTAGCTCGTGGCTTCATGAAACTGGATACCAAATGATAGTCTATTTGAGTTTCATTTCCGCCGCTGCTATAAGTGATCAGGTGCCGGCTTTGTTTGACGAACATGGTATTTAGCACTATAAGACCGTACGACTTGCACATGTTTAGGATATCTTCACCTGAAGAGTGCCTGGTGCCGTATCCCAGCCCTCCGTGGTAGCCTTCATAGTCTTCGCTTGTCTTCCCGACATGTCCGTTTAAATCTCCCCCAACAAACAAAAGCTCTTCCTTTGGGATGATTTTGACAAGGTTGTGGAAATCTAGCCAGAATGCATCTTTTTCTTTTTGTTCGCATCCTACTTGAGGGGCATATGCGCTTACGATGTTCCACACCTCACTATGCATCACCAATTTGAGAGCCATCTTTTTGCAGATAAGAGCTCGTTATCGTGATCAGCGTCGAATGGAGATGTCAAATATGCCCTCAAATTTGAAAAATCTCGACCCTCGAATTTTCCCATACAAATCCACTAAGCATGAAACTCCAAATTTCGGGAGCCCATATCTCCGTTATTTAAGCACTTTTTGCAGATAAGAGCTCGTTATCGTGATAAGCGTGGAAGGAAATGTCAAATATGTCAAATTTGAAAAATTTCGACCCTCGAATTTTCCCATACAAATCCACTAAGCCTCGAACTCGAAACTTCGGGAGCCCATATCTCCGTTATTTAAGCACCTTTTGCAGATAAGAGCTCGTTATAGTGATCAGCGTCGAATTGAGATGTCAAAAATACCCTCAAATTTGAAAAATCTCGACCCTCGAATTTTCCCATATAAACCCAATAAGCCTCAAACTCCAAACTTCGGGAGCCCATATCTCCGTTATTTAAGCACTTTTTGCAGATAAGAGCTCGTTATCGTGATCAGCGTCGAATGGAGATGTCAAATATGCCCTCAAATTTGAAAAATCTCGACCCTCGAATTTTCCCATATAAACCCAATAAGCCTCAAACTCCAAACTTCGGGAGCCCATATCTCCGTTATTTAAGCACTTTTTGCAGATAAGAGCTCGTTATCGTGATAAGCGTGGAAGGAAATGTCAAATATGTCAAATTTGAAAAATTTCGACCCTCGAATTTTCCCATGCAAATCCACTAAGCCTCGAACTCGAAACTTCGGGAGCCCATATCTCCGTTATTTAAGCACCTTTTGCAGATAAGAGCTCGTTATAGTGATCAGCGTCGAATTGAGATGTCAAAAATACCCTCAAATTTGAAAAATCTCGACCCTCGAATTTTCCCATATAAACCCAATAAGCCTCAAACTCCAAACTTCGGGAGCCCATATCTCCGTTATTTAAGCACTTTTTGCAGATAAGA